>OX637537.1:2400000-3600000 GCA_951800035.1 Linnaemya tessellans | reverse complement strand
GGTTGAAACACAATTTTACCCGACTTTGCCCAAAAGGCGTTCATTTCTAATAAGCAAGTATTGAAATGAGATTCAAATGCGAAGAAGCTTCCGAAAAATCTCAAATCGCAAGCATTTAAGAAAAAATATGTTTCATCAATATATTAGGAAAGGGGTACCCCTTTGCAATACATAAATTTTTTTGGTTGAAACACAATTTTACCCGACTTTTCCCAAAATGCGTTCATTTCTAATAAGCAAGTATTGAAATGAGATTCAAATGCGAAGAAGCTTCTGAAAAATCTCAAATCGCAAGCATTTAAGAAAAAAAATTTGTCATCAATATTTTAGGAAAGGGTACGCCTTTGCAAAAAATATATTTTTTTTGTTGAAACACAATTTTACCTGACTTTGCCCAAAAGGCGTTCATTTCTAATAAGCAAGTATTGAAAGGAGATTCAAATGCGAAGAAGCTTCCGAAAAATCTCAAATCGCAAGCATTTAAGAAAAAAATTTGTTATCAATATTTTAGGAAAGGGGTACCCCTTTGCAATACATAAATTTTTTGGTTGAAACACAATTTTACCAGACTTTGCCCAAAAGGCGTTTATTTCTAATAAGCAAGTATTAAAAGGAGATTCAAATGCTAAGAAGCTTCCGAAAAATCTCAAATCGCAAGCATTTAAGAAAAAAAAAATTTGATCAATATATTAGGAAAGGGGTACCCCTTTGCAATACATAAATTTTTTTGGTTGAAACACAATTTTACCCGACTTTTCCCAAAATGCGTTCATTTCTAATAAGCAAGTATTGAAATGAGATTCAAATGCGAAGAAGCTTCTGAAAAATCTCAAATCGCAAGCATTTAAGAAAAAAAATTTGTCATCAATATTTTAGGAAAGGGTACGCCTTTGCAAAAAATGAATTTTTTGGTTGAAACACAATTTTACCCGACTTTGCCCAAAAGGCGTTTATTTCTAATAAGCAAGTATTGAAATGAGTTTCAAATGCGAAGAAGCTTCCGAAAAATCTCAAATCGCAAGCATTAATGAAAAAAAAAATTTTTTCATCAATATTTTAGGAAAGGGTACGCCTTTGCAAAAAATGAATTTTTTGGTTGAAACACAGTTTTACCCAATTTCGCCCAAAAGGCGTTTATTTCTAATAAGCAAGTATTGAAAGGAGATTTAAATGCGAAGAAACTTCCGAAAAATCTCAAATCGCAAGCATTTAAGAAAAAAATTTGTTATCAATATTTTAGGAAATTGGTACCCCTTTGCAATAAATACATTTTTTGGTTGAAACACAGTTTTACCCAATTTTGCCCAAAAGGCATTCATTTCTAATAAGCATATATTGAAAGGAGATTCAAATGCTAAGAAACTTCCGAAAAATCTCAAATCGCAAGCATTTAAGAAAAAAATTTGTTATCAATATTTTAGGAAATTGGTACCCCTTTGCAATAAATACATTTTTTGGTTGAAACACAGTTTTACCCAATTTTGCCCAAAAGGCATTCATTTCTAATAAGCATATATTGAAAGGAGATTCAAATGCTAAGAAGCTTCCGAAAAATCTCAAATCGAAAGCATTTAAGAAAAACATTTTTCATCAATATTTTAGGAAAGGGGTACCCCTTTGCAATAAATAAATTTTTTGGTTGAAACTTAATTTTACCCGACTTTGCCCAAAAGGCGTTAATTTCTAATAGGCAAGTGTTGAAAGGAGATTCAAATGCGAAGAAGCTTCCGAAAAATCTCAAATCGCAAGCATTTAAGAAAGAAAAAATTATCATCAATATTTTAGGAAAGAGGTACCCCTTTGCAATAAATAAATTTTTTGGTTAAAACACAATTTTACCCGACTTTGCCCAAAAGGCATTCATTTCTAATAAGCATATATTGAAAGGAGATTCAAATGCTAAGAAGCTTCCGAAAAATCTCAAATCGGAAGCATTTAAGAAAAAAAATTGTTCATCAATATTTTAGGAAAGGGGTACCCCTTTGCAATAAATAAATTTTTTGGTTGAAACACAATTTTGCCCGACTTTGCCCAAAATGCGTTCATTTCTAATAAGCAAGTACTGAAAGTACATTCAAATGCGAAGAAGCTTCCGAAAAATCGCAAGCATTTAAGAAAAAAAATTTGTCGTCAATATTTTAGGAAAGGGGTACCCCTTTGCAATACATAAATTTTTTGGTTGAAACACAATTTTACCCGACTTTGCCCAAAAGGCGTTCATTTCTAATATGCAAGTATTGAAATGAGTTTCAAATGCTAAGAAGCTTCCGAAAAATCTCAAATCGAAAGCATTTAAGAAAAAAAAATTGTTCATCAATATTTTAGGAAAGGGGTACCCCTTTGCAATAAATAATATTTTTGGTTGAAACACAATTTTACCCGACTTTGCCCAAAAGGCGTTAATTTCTAATAAGCAAGTATTGAAATGAGTTTCAAATGCGAAGAAGCTTTCGAAAAATCTCAAATCGCAAGCATTTAAGAAAAAAAAAATTGCATTAATATATTAGGAAAGGGGCACCCCTTTGCAATAAATAAATTTGTTGGTTGAAACACAATTTTACCCGACATTGCCCAAAAGGCGTTTATTTCTAATAAGCAAGTATTGAAATGAGATTCAAATGCGAAGAAGCTTCCGAAAAATCTCAAATCGCAAGCATTTAAGAAAAAAAATTTGTCGTCAATATTTTAGGAAAGGGGTACCCCTTTGCAATACATAAATATTTTGGTTGAAACACAATTTTACCCAATTTTGCCCAAAAGGCGTTTATTTCTAATAAGCAAGTATTGAAAGGAGATTCAAATGCGAAGAAGCTTCCGAAAAATCTCAAATCGCAAGCATTTAAGAAAGAAAAAATTATCATCAATATTTTAGGAAAGAGGTACCCCTTTGCAATAAATAAATTTTTTGGTTAAAACACAATTTTACCCGACTTTGCCCAAAAGGCATTCATTTCTAATAAGCATATATTGAAAGGAGATTCAAATGCTAAGAAGCTTCCGAAAAATCTCAAATCGGAAGCATTTAAGAAAAAAAATTGTTCATCAATATTTTATTAAAGGGGTACCCCTTTGCAATACATAAATTTTTTGGTTAAAACACAATTTTACCCGACTTTGCCCAAAAGGCGTTCATTTCTAATAAGCAAGTATTGAAATGAGTTTCAAATGCGAAGAAGCTTCCGAAAAATCTCAAATCGCAAGCATTTATGAAAAAAAAAATTTTTCATCAATATTTTAGGAAAGGGGTACCCCTTTACAATACATAAATTTGTTGGTTGAAACACAATTTTACCCGACCTTGCCCAAAAGGTGTTCATTTCTAATAAGCAAGTATTGAAATGAGATTCAAATGCGAAGAAGCTTCCGAAAAATCTCAAATCGCAAGCATTTAAGAAAAAAAATTGTTCATCAATATTTTAGGAAAGGGTACCAAGCAAGCATTTAAGATAAATTTTTTGGTTGAAACACAATTTTACCCGACTTTGCCCAAAATGCGTTCATTTCTAATAAGCAAGTATTGAAATGAGATTCAAATGCGAAGAAGCTTCCGAAGAATTTTAAATCGCAAGCATTTAAGAAAAAAATTTTTCATCAATATATTAGGAAAGGGGTACCCCTTTGCAATAAATAAATTTTTTGGTTGAAACACAGTTTTACCCAATTTTGCCCAAAAGGCGTTCATTTCTAATAAGCAAGTATTGAAAGGAGATTCAAATGCGAAAAAGCTTCCGAGAAATCTCAAATCGCAAGCATTTAAGAAAAAAAAATTTTTCATCAATATTTTAGGAAAGGGTACCAAGCAAGCATTTAAGATAAATTTTTTGGTTGAAACACAATTTTACCCGACTTTACCCAAAATGCGTTCATTTCTAATAAGCAAGTATTGAAATGAGTTTCAAATGCGAAGAAGCTTCTGAAAAATCTCAAATCGCAAGCATTTAAGAAAAAAAAATTGTTCATCAATATTTTAGGAAAGGGGTACCCCTTTGCAATAAATAAATTGAAACACAATTTTACCCAATTTTGCCCAAAAGGCGTTCATTTCTAATAAGCATATATTGAAAGGAGAGTCAAATGCTAAGAAGCTTCCGAAAAATCTCAAATCGGAAGCATTTAAGAAAAAAAATTGTTCATCAATATTTTAGGAAAGGGGTACCCCTTTGCAATAAATAAATTTTTTGGTTGAAACACAATTTTACCCGACTTTGCCAAAAGACGTTCATTTCTAATAAGCAAGTATTGAAATGAGTTTCAAATGCGAAGAAGCTTTCGAAAAATCTCAAATCGCAAGCATTTATGAAAAAAAAAATTGTTCATCAATATTTTAGGAAAGGGGTACCCCTTTACAATAAATACATTTTTTGGTTGAAACACAATTTTACCTGACTTTGCCCAAAAGGCGTTTATTTCTAATAAGCATATATTGAAAGGAGATTCAAATGCTAAGAAGCTTCCGAAAAATCTCAAATCGGAAGCATTTAAGAAAAAAAATTGTTCATCAATATTTTAGGAAAGGGGTACCCCTTTGCAATACATAAATTTTTTGGTTGAAACACAATTTTACCCGACTTTGCCCAAAAGGCGTTCATTTCTAATAAGCAAGTATTGAAAGGAGATTCAAATGCGAAAAAGCTTCCGAGAAATCTCAAATCGCAAGCATTTAAGAAAAAAAAATTTTTCATCAATATTTTAGGAAAGGGTACCAAGCAAGCATTTAAGATAAATTTTTTGGTTGAAACACAATTTTACCCGACTTTGCCCAAAAGGCGTTTATTTCTAATAAGCAAGTATTGAAATGAGTTTCAAATGCGAAGAAGCTTCCGAAAAATCTCAAATCGCAAGCATTTAAGAAAAAAAATTTTTCATCAATATATTAGGAAAGGGGTACCCCTTTGCAATAAATAAATTTTTTGGTTGAAACACAGTTTTACCCAATTTTGCCCAAAAGGCGTTCATTTCTAATAAGCAAGTATTGAAAGGAGATTCAAATGCGAAAAAGCTTCCGAGAAATCTCAAATCGCAAGCATTTAAGAAAAAAAAAATTTTCATCAATATTTTAGGAAAGGGTACCAAGCAAGCATTTAAGATAAATTTTTTGGTTGAAACACAATTTTACCCGACTTTGCCTAAAATGCGTTCATTTCTAATAAGCAAGTATTGAAATGAGCTTCAAATGCGAAGAAGCTTCTGAAAAATCTCAAATCGCAAGCATTTAAGAAAAAAAAATTGTTCATCAATATTTTAGGAAAGGGGTACCCCTTTGCAATAAATAAATTGAAACACAATTTTACCCAATTTTGCCCAAAAGGCGTTCATTTCTAATAAGCAAGTATTGAAAGGAGATTCAAATGCGAAGAAGCTTCCGAAAAATCTTAAATCGCAAGCATTTAAGTAAAAAAATATGTTTCATCAATATTTTAGAAAAGGGGTACCCCTTTGCAATAAATAAATTTTTTGGTTGAAACACAATTTTACCCAATTTTGCCCAAAAGGCGTTTATTTCTAATAAGCAAGTATTGAAAGGAGATTCAAATGCGAAGAAGCTTCCGAAAAATCTCAAATCGCAAGCATTTAAGAAAAAAAAAATGTTTCATCAATATTTTAGGAAAGGGGTACCCCTTTGCAATAAATAAATTTTTTGGTTGAACCACAATTTTACCCGACTTTGCCCAAAAGGCGTTCATTTCTAATAAGCAAGTATTGAAAGGAGATTCAAATGCGAAGAAGCATCCGAAAAACCTCAAATCGCAAGCATTTAAGAAAAAAAATTGTTCATCAATATTTTAGGAAAGGGGTACCCCTTTGCAATAAATAAATTTTTTGGTTGAAACACAATTTTACCCGACTTTGCCAAAAGGCGTTTATTTCTAATAAGCAAGTATTGAAATGAGATTCAAATGCGAAGAAGCTTCCGAAAAATCTCAAATCGCAAGCATTTAAGAAAAAAAATTGTTCATCAATATTTTAGGAAAGGGGTACCCCTTTGCAATAAATAAATTTTTTGGTTGAAACACAATTTTACCCAATTTTGCCCAAAAGGCGTTCATTTCTAATAAGCAAGTATTGAAATGAGTTTCAAATGCGAAGAAGCTTCCGAAAAATCTCAAATCGCAAGCATTTAAGAAAAAAAATTGTTCATCAATATTTTAGGAAAGGGGTACCCCTTTGCAATACATAAATTTGTTGGTTGAAACACAATTTTACCCAATTTTGCCCAAAAGGCGTTTATTTCTAATAAGCATATATTGAAAGGAGATTCAAATGCTAAGAAGCTTCCGAAAAATCTCAAATCGGAAGCATTTAAGAAAAAAAATTGTTCATCAATATTTTAGGAAAGGGGTACCCCTTTGCAATACATAAATATTTTGGTTGAAACACAATTTTACCCGACTTTGCCAAAAGGCGTTCATTTCTAATAAGCAAGTATTGAAATGAGATTCAAATGCGAAGAAGCTTCCGAAGAATCTTAAATCGCAAGCATTTAAGAAAAAAAAATTTCATCAATATATTAGGAAAGGGGTACCCCTTTGCAATAAATAAATTGAAACACAATTTTACCCAATTTTGCCCAAAAGGCGTTTATTTCTAATAAGCATATATTGAAAGGAGATTCAAATGCTAAGAAGCTTCCGAAAAATCTCAAATCGGAAGCATTTAAGAAAAAAAATTGTTCATCAATAATTTAGGAAAGGGGTACCCCTTTGCAATAAATAAATTTTTTGGTTGAAACACAGTTTTACCCAATTTTGCCCAAAAGGCGTTCATTTCTAATAAGCAAGTATTGAAAGGAGATTCAAATGCGAAAAAGCTTCCGAGAAATCTCAAATCGCAAGCATTTAAGAAAAAAAAATTTTTCATCAATATTTTAGGAAAGGGTACCAAGCAAGCATTTAAGATAAGTTTTTTGGTTGAAACACAATTTTACCCGACTTTGCCCAAAATGCGTTCATTTCTAATAAGCAAGTATTGAAATGAGTTTCAAATGCGAAGAAGCTTCTGAAAAATCTCAAATCGCAAGCATTTAAGAAAAAAAAATTGTTCATCAATATTTTAGGAAAGGGGTAACCCTTTGCAATAAATAAATTGAAACACAATTTTAACCAATTTTGCCCAAAAGGCGTTCATTTCTAATAAGCATATATTGAAAGGAGATTCAAATGCTAAGAAGCTTCCGAAAAATCTCAAATCGGAAGCATTTAAGAAAAAAAATTGTTCATCAATATTTTAGGAAAGGGGTACCCCTTTGCAATAAATAAATTTTTTGGTTGAAACACAATTTTACCCGACTTTGCCAAAAGGCGTTCATTTCTAATAAGCAAGTATTGAAATGAGTTTCAAATGCGAAGAAGCTTTCGAAAAATCTCAAATCGCAAGCATTTATGAAAAAAAAATTGTTCATCAATATTTTAGGAAAGGGGTACCCCTTTGCAATAAATAAATTTTTTGGTTGAACCACAATTTTACCCGACTTTGCCCAAAAGGCGTTCATTTCTAATAAGCAAGTATTGAAAGGAGATTCAAATGCGAAAAAGCTTCCGAGAAATCTCCAATCGCAAGCATTTAAGAAAAAAAATTGTTCATCAATATTTTAGGAAAGGGTACCAAGCAAGCATTTAAGATAAATTTTTTGGTTGAAACACAATTTTACCCGACTTTGCCCAAAATGCGTTCATTTCTAATAAGCAAGTATTGAAATGAGTTTCAAATGCGAAGAAGCTTCTGAAAAATCTCAAATCGCAAGCATTTAAGAAAAAAAAATTGTTCATCAATATTTTAGGAAAGGGGTACCCCTTTGCAATAAATAAATTGAAACACAATTTTACCCAATTTTGCCCAAAAGGCGTTCATTTCTAATAAGCAAGTATTGAAATGAGTTTCAAATGCGAAGAAGCTTCCGAAAAATCTCAAATCGCAAGCATTTAAGAAAAAAAAATGTTTCATCAATATATTAGGAAAGGGGTGCCCCTTTGCAATAAATGAATTTTTTGGTTGAAACTTAATTTTACCCGACTTTGCCCAAAAGGCGTTAATTTCTAATAGGCAAGTGTTGAAAGGAGTTTCAAATGCGAAGAAGCTTCCGAAAAATCTCAAATCGCAAGCATTTAAGAAAAAAAAAATTTTTCATCAATATTTTAGGAAAGGGGTACCCCTTTGCAATACATAAATTTGTTGGTTGAAACACAATTTTACCCAATTTTGCCCAAAAGGCGTTCATTTCTTATAAGCAAGTATTGAAATGAGATTCAAATGCGAAGAAGCTTCCGAAAAATCTCAAATCGGAAGCATTTAAGAAAAAAAAACGTTTCATCAATATTTTAGGAAAGGGGTACCCCTTTGCAATAAATAATATTTTTGGTTGAAACACAATTTTACTCAATTTTGCCCAAAAGGCGTTCATTTCTAATAAGCAAGTATTGAAAGGAGTTTCAAATGCGAAGAAGCTTCCGAAAAATCTCAAATCGCAAGCATTTAAGAAAAAAAAATTTTTCATCAATATTTTAGGAAAGGGGTACCCCTTTGCAATAAATAATATTTTTGGTTGAAACACAATTTTACTCAATTTTGCCCAAAAGGCGTTCATTTCTAATAAGCAAGTATTGAAAGGAGATTCAAATGCGAAGAAGCTTCCGAAAAATCTCAAATCGCAAGCATTTAAGTAAAAAAATATGTTTCATCAATATTTTAGGAAAGGGGTACCCCTTTGCAATAAATTAATTTGTTGGTTGAAACACAATTTTACCCGACTTTGCCCAAAAGGCGTTCATTTCTAATAAGCAAGTATTGAAATGAGATTCAAATGCGAAGAAGCTTCCAATAAATCTTAAATCGCAAGCATTTAAGAAAAAAAATTTGTTATCAATATTTTAGGAAAGGGGTACCCCTTTGCAATACATAAATTTTTTGGTTGAAACACAATTTTACCCAATTTTGCCCAAAAGGCGTTCATTTCTAATAAGCAAGTATTGAAAGGAAAAATCTCAAATCGCAAGCATTTAAGAAAAAAATTTGTTATCAATATATTAGGAAAGGGTACCCCTTTGCAATACATAAATTTTTTGGTTGAAACACAATTTTACCCGACTTTGCCCAAAAGGCGTTTATTTCTAATAAGCAAGTATTGAAATGAGATTCAAATGCGAAGAAGCTTCCGAAAAATCTCAAATCGCAAGCATTTAAGAAAAAAAAATTGTTCATCAATATTTTAGGAAAGGGGTACCCCTTTGCAATAAATAAATTGAAACACAATTTTACCCAATTTTGCCCAAAAGGCGTTCATTTCTAATAAGCAAGTATTGAAAGGAGATTCAAATGCGAAGAAGCTTCCGAAAAATCTCAAATCGCAAGCATTTAAGTAAAAAAATATGTTTCATCAATATTTTAGGAAAGGGGTACCCCTTTGCAATAAATTAATTTGTTGGTTGAAACACAATTTTACCCGACTTTGCCCAAAAGGCGTTCATTTCTAATAAGCAAGTATTGAAATGAGATTCGAATGCGAAGAAGCTTCCAATAAATCTTAAATCGCAAGCATTTAAGAAAAAAAAATTTTCATCAATATTTTAGGAAAGGGGTACCCCTTTGCAATAAATGAATTTTTTGGTTGAAACACAATTTTACCCGACTTTGCCCAAAAGGCGTTCATTTCTAATAAGCAAGTATTGAAATGAGTTTCAAATGCGAAGAAGCTTCCGAAAAATCTCAAATCGCAAGCATTTATGAAAAAAAAAATTGTTCATCAATATTTTAGGAAAGAGGTACGTACGCCTTTTCAAAAAATAAATTTTTTGGTTGAAACACAATTTTGCCCGACTTTGCCCAAAATACGTTCATTTCTAATAAGCAAGTATTGAAAGGAGATTCAAATGCGAAGAAGCTTCTGAAAAATCTCAAATCGCAAGCATTTAAGAAAAAAAAATTTTTTTATCAATATTTTAGGAAGGGGTACCCCTTTGCAATAAATGAATTTTTTGGTTGAAACTTAATTTTACCCGACTTTGCCCAAAAGGCGTTCATTTCTAATAAGCAAGTACTGAAAGTACATTCAAATGCGAAGAAGCTTCCGAAAAATCGCAAGCATTTAAGAAAAAAAATTTGTCGTCAATATTTTAGGAAAGGGGTACCCCTTTGCAATACATAAATATTTTGGTTGAAACACAATTTTACCCGACTTTGCCCAAAAGGCGTTAATTTTTTATAAGCAAGTATTGAAAAGAGATTCAAATGCGAAGAAGCTTCCGAAAAATCTCAAATCGCAAGCATTTAAGAAAAAAAAATTTTTCATTAATATTTTAGGAAAGGGGTACCCCTTTGCAATAAACAAATTTTTTGGTTGAAACACAATTTTACTCAATTTTGCCCAAAAGGCGTTTATTTCTAATAAGCAAGTATTGAAATGAGATTCAAATGTGAAGAAGCTTCCGAAAAATCTCAAATCGCAAGCATTTAAGAAAAAATATGTTTCATCAATATTTTAGGAAAGGGGTACCCCTTTGCAATACATAAATTTTTTGGTTGAAACACAATTTTACCCAATTTTGCCCAAAAGGCGTTCATATTTTATAAGCAAGTATTGAAATGAGATTCAAATGCGAAGAAGCTTCCGAAAAATCTCAAATCGCAAGCATTTAAGAAAAAAAAAAATTTCATCAATATATTAGGAAATTGGGACCCCTTTGCAATAAATACATATTTTGGTTGAACCACAATTTTACCCGACTTTGCCAAAAGGCGTTCATTTCTAATAAGCAAGTATTGAAATGAGTTTCAAATGCGAAGAAGCTTCCGAAAAATCTCAAATCGCAAGCATTTAAGAAAAACATTTTTCATCAATATTTTAGGAAGGGGTACCCCTTTGCAATAAATAAATTTTTTGGTTGAAACACAATTTTACCCGACCTTGCCCAAAAGGTGTTCATTTCTAATAAGCAAGTATTGAAATGAGTTTCAAATGCGAAGAAGCTTCCGAAAAATCTCAAATCGCAAGCATTTAAGAAAAAAATTTGTCATCAATATTTTAGGAAAGGGGTGCCCCTTTGCAATACATAAATTTTTTGGTTGAAACACAATTTTACCCAATTTTGCCCAAAAGGCGTTCATTTCTAATAAGCAAGTATTGAAATGAGTTTCAAATGTGAAGAAGCTTCCGAAAAATCTCAAATCGCAAGCATTTAAGAAAAAAAAATGTTTCGTCAATATTTTAGGAAAGGTGTACCCTTTTGCAATAAATAAATTTTTTGGTTGAAACACAATTTTCATCAATATTTTAGGAAAGGGGCCCCCCTTTGCTATAAATAAATTTTTTGGTTGAAACACAATTTTACCCAATTTTGCCCAAAAGGCGTTCATTTCTAATAAGCAAGTATTGAAAGGAGATTCAAATGCGAAGAAGCTTCCGAAAAATCTCAAATCGCAAGCAGTTAAGTAAAAAAATATGTTTCATCAATATTTTAGGAAAGGGGTACCCCTTTGCAATAAATTAATTTGTTGGTTGAAACACAATTTTACCCGACTTTGCCCAAAAACCGTTCATTTGTAATAAGCAAGTATTGAAATGAGATTCGAATGCGAAGAAGCTTCCAATAAATCTTAAATCGCAAGCATTTAAGAAAAAAAAATTTTCATCAATATTTTAGGAAAGGGGTACCCCTTTGCAATAAATGAATTTTTTGGTTGAAACACAATTTTACCCGACTTTGCCCAAAAGGCGTTCATTTCTAATAAGCAAGTATTGAAATGAGTTTCAAATGCGAAGAAGCTTCCGAAAAATCTCAAATCGCAAGCATTTATGAAAAAAAAAATTGTTCATCAATATTTTAGGAAAGAGGTACGTACGCCTTTGCAAAAAATAAATTTTTTGGTTGAAACACAATTTTGCCCGACTTTGCCCAAAATACGTTCATTTCTAATAAGCAAGTATTGAAAGGAGATTCAAATGCGAAGAAGCTTCTGAAAAATCTCAAATCGTAAGCATTTAAGAAAAAAAAAATTTTTTATCAATATTTTAGGAAGGGGTACCCCTTTGCAATAAATGAATTTTTTGGTTGAAACTTAATTTTACCCGACTTTGCCCAAAAGGCGTTCATTTCTAATAAGCAAGTACTGAAAGTACATTCAAATGCGAAGAAGCTTCCGAAAAATCGCAAGCATTTAAGAAAAAAAATTTGTCGTCAATATTTTAGGAAAGGGGTACCCCTTTGCAATACATAAATATTTTGGTTGAAACACAATTTTACCCGACTTTGCCCAAAAGGCGTTAATTTTTTATAAGCAAGTATTGAAAGGAGATTCAAATGCGAAGAAGCTTCCGAAAAATCTCAAATCGCAAGCATTTAAGAAAAAAAAATTTTTCATTAATATTTTAGGAAAGGGGTACCCCTTTGCAATAAACAAATTTTTTGGTTGAAACACAATTTTACTCAATTTTGCCCAAAAGGCGTTTATTTCTAATAAGCAAGTATTGAAATGAGATTCAAATGTGAAGAAGCTTCCGAAAAATCTCAAATCGCAAGCATTTAAGAAAAAATATGTTTCATCAATATTTTAGGAAAGGGGTACCCCTTTGCAATACATAAATTTTTTGGTTGAAACACAATTTTACCCAATTTTGCCCAAAAGGCGTTCATATTTTATAAGCAAGTATTGAAATGAGATTCAAATGCGAAGAAGCTTCCGAAAAATCTCAAATCGCAAGCATTTAAGAAAAAAAAAAATTTCATCAATATATTAGGAAATTGGGACCCCTTTGCAATAAATACATATTTTGGTTGAACCACAATTTTACCCGACTTTGCCAAAAGGCGTTCATTTCTAATAAGCAAGTATTGAAATGAGTTTCAAATGCGAAGAAGCTTCCGAAAAATCTCAAATCGCAAGCATTTAAGAAAAACATTTTTCATCAATATTTTAGGAAGGGGTACCCCTTTGCAATAAATAAATTTTTTGGTTGAAACACAATTTTACCCGACCTTGCCCAAAAGGTGTTCATTTCTAATAAGCAAGTATTGAAATGAGTTTCAAATGCGAAGAAGCTTCCGAAAAATCTCAAATCGCAAGCATTTAAGAAAAAAATTTGTCATCAATATTTTAGGAAAGGGGTGCCCCTTTGCAATACATAAATTTTTTGGTTGAAACACAATTTTACCCAATTTTGCCCAAAAGGCGTTCATTTCTAATAAGCAAGTATTGAAATGAGTTTCAAATGTGAAGAAGCTTCCGAAAAATCTCAAATCGCAAGCATTTAAGAAAAAAAAATGTTTCGTCAATATTTTAGGAAAGGTGTACCCTTTTGCAATAAATAAATTTTTTGGTTGAAACACAATTTTCATCAATATTTTAGGAAAGGGGCCCCCCTTTGCTATAAATAAATTTTTTGGTTGAAACACAATTTTACCCAATTTTGCCCAAAAGGCGTTCATTTCTAATAAGCAAGTATTGAAAGGAGATTCAAATGCGAAGAAGCTTCCGAAAAATCTCAAATCGGAAGCATTTAAGAAAAAAAATTGTTCATCAATATTTTAGGAAAGGGGTACTCCTTTGCAATAAATAAATTTTTTGGTTGAAACACAATTTTACCCAATTTTGCCCAAAAGGCGTTTATTTCTAATAAGCAAGTAATGAAAGGAGATTTAAATGCGAAGAAACTTCCGAAAAATCTCAAATCGCAAGCATTTAAGAAAGAAAAAATTGTTCATCAATATTTTAGGAGAGGGGTACTCCTTTGCAATAAATAATTTTTTTGGTTGAAACACAATTTTACCCAATTTTGCCCAACAGGCGTTTATTTCTAATAAGCAAGTATTGAAATGAGTTTCAAATGCGAAGAAGCTTCCGAAAAATCTCAAATCGCAAGCATTTAAGAAAGAAAATATTATCATCAATATTTAAGGAAAGGGGTACTCTCAACACTTGCTTATTAGAAATGAACGCCTTTTGGGCAAAGTCGGGTAAAATTGTGTTTCAACCAAAAAATTTATGTATTGCAAAGGGGTACCTCTTTCCTAAAATATTGATGATAATTTTTTCTTTCTTAAATGCTTGCGATTTGAGATTTTTCGGAAGCTTCTTCGCATTTGAATCTCCTTTCAATACTTGCTTATTAGAAATGAACGCATTTTGGGCAAAGTCGGGCAAAATTGTGTTTCAACCAAAAAATTTATGTATTGCAAAGGGGTACCCCTTTCCTCAAATATTGATGAAACATTTTTTTTTTTCTTAAATGCTTGCGATTTGAGATTTTTCGGAAGTTTCTTCGCATTTGAAACTCATTTCAATACTTGCTTATTAGAAATAAACGCCTTTTGAGCAAAGTCTGGTAAAATTGTGTTTCAACCAAAAAATTTATGTATTGCAAAGGGGTACCCCTTTCCTAAAATATTGATGAAAAAATTTTTTTTTCTTAAATGCTTGCGATTTGAGATTTTTCGGAAGCTTCTTCGCATTTGAATCTCCTTTCAATACTTGCTTATTAGAAATGAACGCATTTTGGGCAAAGTCGGGCAAAATTGTGTTTCAACCAAAAAATTTATGTATTGCAAAGGGGTACCCCTTTCCTCAAATATTGATGAAACATTTTTTTTTTCTTAAATGCTTGCGATTTGAGATTTTTCGGAAGTTTCTTCGCATTTGAAACTCATTTCAATACTTGCTTATTAGAAATAAACGCCTTTTGGGCAAAGTCGGGTAAAATTGTGTTTCAACCAAAAAATTTATTTATTGCAAAGGGGTACCTCTTTCCTAAAATATTGATGATAATTTTTTCTTTCTTAAATGCTTGCGATTTGAGATTTTTCGGAAGCTTCTTCGCATTTGAATCTCCTTTCAATACTTGCTTATTAGAAATAAACGCCTTTTGGGCAATGTCGGGTAAAATTGTGTTTTAACCAAAAAAATTATTTATTGCAAAGGCGTACCCCTTTCCTAAAATATTGATGACAAATTTTTTTTTCATAAATGCTTGCGATTTAAAATTTATCGGAAGCTTCTTCGCATTTGAAACTCATTTCAATACTTGCTTATTAGAAATGAACGCCTTTTGGGCAAAGTCGGGTAAAATTGTGTTTCAACCAAAAAATTTATGTATTGCAAAGGGGCACCCCTTTCCTAAAATATTGATGACAAATTTTTTTCTTAAATGCTTGCGATTTGAGATTTTTCGGAAGCTTCTTCGCATTTGAATCTCCTTTCAATACTTGCTTATTAGAAATGAACGCCTTTTGGGCAAAATTGGGTAAAATTGTGTTTCAACCAAAAAATTTATTTATTGCAAAGGGGTACCCCTTTCCTAAAATATTGATGAAAAATTTTTTTTTTCATAAATGCTTGCGATTTGAGATTTTTCGGAAGCTTCTTAGCATTTGAATCTCCTTTCAATACTTGCTTATTAGAAATAAACGCCTTTTGGGCAAAGTCGGGTAAAATTATGTTTCAACCAAAACATTTATTTATAGCAAAGGGGTACCCCTTTCATAAAATATTGATGACAAATTTTTTTCTTAAATGCTTGCGATTTGAGATTTTTCGGAAGCTTCTTCGCATTTGAAACTCATTTCAATACTTGCTTATTAGAAATGAACGCCTTTTGGGCAAAATTGGGTAAAATTGTGTTTCAACCAAAAAATTAATGTATTGCAAAGGGGCACCCCTTTCCTAAAATATTGATGGAACATTTTTTTTCTTAAATGCTTCCGATTTGAGATTTTTCGGAAGCTTCTTCGCATTTGAATCTCATTTCAACACTTGCTTATTAGAAATGAACGCCTTTTGGGCAAAATTGGGTAAAATTGTGTTTCAACCAAAATATTTATTTTTTGCAAAGGGGTACCGCTTTCCTAATATATTGATGAAAAATTTTTTTTCTTAAATGCTTGCGATTTGAGATTTTCTTCGCACTTGAATCTCCTTTCAATACTTGCTTATTAGAAATGAACGCCTTTTGGGCAAAGTCGGGTAAAATTGTGTTTCAACCAAAAAATTTATGTATTGCAAAGGGGTACCCCTTTCCTAAAATATTGATGACAAATGTTTTTCTTAAATGCTTGCGATTTGAGATTTTTCGGAAGCTTCTTCGCATTTGAAACTCATTTCAATACTTGCTTATTAGAAATAAACGCCTTTTGGGCAAAATTGGGTAAAATTGTGTTTCAACCAAAAAATTTATTTATTGCAAAGGGGTACCTCTTTCCTAAAATAATGATGAAAAATGTTTTTCTTAAATGCTTTCGATTTGAGATTTTTCGGAAGCTTCTTAGCATTTGAATCTCATTTCAATACTTGCTTATTAGAAATGAACGCCTTTTGGGCAAAATTGGGTAAAATTGTGGTTCAACCAAAAAATTTATTTATTGCAAAGGGGTACCCAAAATTGGGTAAAATTTTGTTTTTACCAAAAAATTTATGTATTGCAAAGGGGCACCCCTTTCCTAAAATATTGATGACAAATTTTTTTCTTAAATGCTTGCGATTTGGGATTTTTCGGAAGCTTCTTCGCATTTGAAACTCATTTCAATACCTGCTTATTAGAAATGAACGCCTTTTTGGCAAAGTCGGGTAAAATTGTGTTTCAACCAAAAAATTTATTTATTGCAAAGGGGTACCCAAAATTGGGTAAAATTTTGTTTTTACCAAAAAATTTATGTATTGCAAAGGGGTACCCCTTTCCTCAAATATTGATGAAACATTTTTTTTTTCTTAAATGCTTGCGATTTGAGATTTTTCGGAAGCTTCTTCGCATTTGAAACTCATTTCAGTACTTGCTTATTAGAAATTAACGCCTTTTGGGCAAAGTCGGGTAAAATTGTGTTTCAACCAAAAAATTTATTTATTGCAAAGGGGTACCCCTTCCTAAAATATTGATGAAAAATGTTTTTTTCTTAAATGCTTGCGATTTGAGATTTTTCGGAAGCTTCTTCGCATTTGAATCTCATTTCAATACTTGCTTATTAGAAATGAACGCCTTTTGGGCAAAGTCGGGCAAAATTGTGTTTCAACCAAAAAATTTATTTATTGCAAAGGGGTACCCCTTCCTAAAATATTGATGAAAAATGTTTTTCTTAAATGCTTTCGATTTGAGATTTTTCGGAAGCTTCTTAGCGTTTGAATCTCCTTTCAATATATGCTTATTAGAAATGAATGCCTTTTGGGCAAAATTGGGTAAAACTGTGTTTCTACCAAAAAATTTATTTATTGCAAAGGGGTACCCCTTTCCTAAAATATTGATGAAAAAATTTTTTTTTCTTAAATGCTTGCGATTTGAGATTATTCGGAAGCTTCTTCGCACTTGAATCTCCTTTCAATACTTGCTTATTAGAAATGAACGCCTTTTGGGCAAAGTCGGGTAAAATTGTGTTTCAACCAAAAAATTTATTTATTGCAAAGGGGTACCCCTTCCTAAAATATTGATGAAAAATGTTTTTCTTAAATGCTTGCGTTTTGAGATTTTTCGGAAGCTTCTTCGCATTTGAATCTCATTTCAATACTTGCTTATTAGAAATGAACGCCTTTTGGGCAAAATTGGGTAAAATTGTGGTTCAACCAAAAAATTTATTTATTGCAAAGGGGTACCCAAAATTGGGTAAAATTTTGTTTTTACCAAAAAATTTATGTATTGCAAAGGGGCACCCCTTTCCTAAAATATTGATGACAAATTTTTTTCTTAAATGCTTGCGATTTGGGATTTTTCGGAAGCTTCTTCGCATTTGAAACTCATTTCAATACCTGCTTATTAGAAATGAACGCCTTTTTGGCAAAGTCGGGTAAAATTGTGTTTCAACCAAAAAATTTATTTATTGCAAAGGGGTACCCAAAATTGGGTAAAATTTTGTTTTTACCAAAAAATTTATGTATTGCAAAGGGGTACCCCTTTCCTCAAATATTGATGAAACATTTTTTTTTTCTTAAATGCTTGCGATTTGAGATTTTTCGGAAGCTTCTTCGCATTTGAAACTCATTTCAGTACTTGCTTATTAGAAATTAACGCCTTTTGGGCAAAGTCGGGTAAAATTGTGTTTCAACCAAAAAATTTATTTATTGCAAAGGGGTACCCCTTCCTAAAATATTGATGAAAAATGTTTTTTTCTTAAATGCTTGCGATTTGAGATTTTTCGGAAGCTTCTTCGCATTTGAATCTCATTTCAATACTTGCTTATTAGAAATGAACGCCTTTTGGGCAAAGTCGGGCAAAATTGTGTTTCAACCAAAAAATTTATTTATTGCAAAGGGGTACCCCTTCCTAAAATATTGATGAAAAATGTTTTTCTTAAATGCTTTCGATTTGAGATTTTTCGGAAGCTTCTTAGCGTTTGAATCTCCTTTCAATATATGCTTATTAGAAATGAATGCCTTTTGGGCAAAATTGGGTAAAACTGTGTTTCTACCAAAAAATTTATTTATTGCAAAGGGGTACCCCTTTCCTAAAATATTGATGAAAAAATTTTTTTTTCTTAAATGCTTGCGATTTGAGATTATTCGGAAGCTTCTTCGCACTTGAATCTCCTTTCAATACTTGCTTATTAGAAATGAACGCCTTTTGGGCAAAGTCGGGTAAAATTGTGTTTCAACCAAAAAATTTATTTATTGCAAAGGGGTACCCCTTCCTAAAATATTGATGAAAAATGTTTTTCTTAAATGCTTGCGTTTTGAGATTTTTTGGAAGCTTCTTCGCATTTGAATCTCATTTCAATACTTGCTTATTAGAAATGAACGCCTTTTGGGCAAAATATAACCGTGGAGGACGTAAGTGTAGCTATTAAAGCATTGAATACAGAAACTAACTGCTCAGTGGGGGGCTATCCAGCCATATTTTTCAAAGAGTGTTCGCAAAATATTGCTTTTGCTATTACTAAACTGTTTAACACATGTCTTATGAAAGGCAAATTTTTGGATGAATGGAAACTTTGTTCAGTAGTGCCGATTTTTAAATCCGGGGACCGTAGTCTGATCACGAATTATAGGCCAATAGTGAAACAAAGTACTTTTGCTAAGCTCTTTGACGCAATTATTAAAAATAAACTTTTTAAATGTGTTGAAAACTTTATTTCTCCATTTCAACATGGATTTATGCCTGGTAGGTCAACTGCAACTAATTTGTTACTGTTAACCCATAACATTATTAACGCCATGGAACAGAAGTCTCAATGTGATGTCATTTATACTGACTTTGCCAAAGCATTTGATACCGTGAGCCATACACTTCTGTTGAAGAAACTGTGTATGTTAGGTCTGTCCAACAATCTTATAATGTTTTTCAAAAGCTTTCTATTAAATAGGTCTTTGAGCGTTAATATTGGGAAGATTTCCTCTTCATTACTAATAAATGCGTATTCTGGCATTCCGCAGGGCACACACATTGGCCCGTTACTTTTTGTAATTTTTATTAATGATTTACCGCTCTGCTTCAAATTTTCTAAATGTCTGTTATTTGCTGACGACTTGAAACTATTTAGAAGAATATCGGTAATGGATGATTGTGAAAAACTGCAGTCAGATCTGACTAGGCTTTCCAATTGGTGTTTGGCTAATGGTATTATAATTAATATTTCAAAATGTTGTATGGTATCATATTCACGTAACATAACACCAGTGAATTATATTTACAGTATTAACGGTACTCCACTGAAACGTGAGTCTCAAGTTAAAGATTTGGGTGTTATTTTCGACAATAAGTTGACCTTTTCGTACCACATTGACTATATTATCTGTAAATCTTATTGCATGGTTGGTTTTATAAGGAGAAACTCAAAGGACTTTAAGGATGCGTACACCCTTAAATCTCTATATGTAACATTAGTACGCAGTAATCTGGAATATTGTTCACTTATTTGGAGTCCGTATTATTCAGGTCAGTCTAAACGTATTGAACGAGTGAAAAAATTTTTTACCAAATCGGCATTAAGACTTTGTTGGCAAAACGAATTACCGTCATATTATGTAAGAAGGAAACTACTCGGTTTACAATCGCTGGAAGACCGCAGAAGTTATTTATCAGTTTTATTCGCTTATAATGTTATATCTGGTGGAATTAGTTGTGAAGAAATTGTAAGTTTATTTGCTCTATATGATGCCCCTAGGAATTTGAGGAAAAATAGATGTTTTGTTGAACTCATTCATAGGACAAATTATGCCGAAAATGAGCCAATTGCAAGATGTATGCATTTATGTAATAGCTTTAACCCACCGTTAAATTTTGATACAAATTTAGTAAATTTTAAGTTAATATTGTTTAAGTATTTTAATTAAACACTAATTATTTAAGTAATCTGTAAGATTTAATCTGTAGATGAAATAAATAAATAAATAAAAATTGGGTAAAATTGTGTTTCAACCAAAAAAATTATTTATAGCAAAGGGGTACCCCTTTCCTAAAATATTGATGAAAAATTTTTTTTTCTTAAATGCTTGCGATTTGAGATTTTTCGGAAGCTTCTTCGCATTTGAATCTCCTTTCAACACTTGCTTATTAGAAATGAACGCCTTTTGGGCAAAGTCGGGTAAAATTGTGTTTCAACCAAAAAATTTATTTATTGCAAAGGGATACCCCTTTCCTAAAATATTGATGAAAAATGTTTTTCTTAAATGCTTTCGATTTGAGATTTTTCGGAAGCTTCTTCGCATTTGAAACTCATTTCAATACTTGCTTATTAGAAATGAACGCATTTTGGGCAAAGTCGGGCAAAATTGTGTTTCAACCAAAAAATTTATGTATTGCAAAGGGGTACCCCTTTCCTAAAATATTGATGGAACATATTTTTTTACTTAAATGGTTGCGATTTGAGATTTTTCGGAAGCTTCTTCGCATTTGAATCTCCTTTCAATACTTGCTTATTAGAAATGAACGCATTTTAAGCAAAGTCGGGAAAAATTGTGGTTCAACCAAAAAATTTATGTATTGCAAAGGGGTACCCCTTTCCTCAAATATTGATGAAACATTTTTTTTTTTCTTAAATGCTTGCGATTTGAGATTTTTCGGAAGTTTCTTCGCATTTGAAACTCATTTCAATACTTGCTTATTAGAAATAAACGCCTTTTGGGCAAAGTCGGGTAAAATTGTGTTTCAACCAAAAAATTTATTTATTGCAAAGGGGTACCTCTTTCCTAAAATATTGATGATAATTTTTTCTTTCTTAAATGCTTGCGATTTGAGATTTTTCGGAAGCTTCTTCGCATTTGAATCTCCTTTCAATACTTGCTTATTAGAAATGAACGCCTTTTGGGCAAAGTCGGGTAAAATTGTGTTTCAACCAAAAAATTTATTTATTGCAAAGGGGTACCCCTTTCCTAAAATATTGATGAAAAATTGTTTTTCTTAAATGCTTGCGATTTGAGATTTTTCGGAAGCTTCTTCGCACTTGAATCTCCTTTCAATACTTGCTTATTAGAAATGAACGCCTTTTGGGCAAAGTCGGGTAAAATTGTGTTTCAACCAAAATATTTATGTATTGCAAAGGGGTACCCCTTTCCTAAAATATTGACGACAAATTTTTTTTCTTAAATGCTTGCGATTTTTCGGAAGCTTCTTCGCATTTGAATCTCCTTTCAATACTTGCTTATTAGAAATGAACGCATTTTGGGCAAAGTCGGGAAAAATTGTGTTTCAACCAAAATATTTATGTATTGCAAAGGGGTACCCCTTTCCTAAAATATTTATGAAAATTTTTTTTTCTTAAATGCTTGCGATTTGAGATTTTTCGGAATCTTCTTCGCATTTGAATCTCATTTCAATACTTGCTTATTAGAAATAAACGCCTTTTGGGCAATGTCGGGTAAAATTGTGTTTCAACCAAAAAATTTATGTATTGCAAAGGGGCACCCCTTTCCTAAAATATTGATGACAAATTTTTTTCTTAAATGCTTGCGATTTGAGATTTTTCGGAATCTTCTTCGCATTTGAATCTCATTTCAATACTTGCTTATTAGAAATGAACGCCTCTTGGGCAAAATTGGGTAAAATTGTGTTTCAACCAAAATATTTATTTATTGCAAAGGGGTACCCCTTTCCTAATATATTGATGAAAAATTTTTTTTCTTAAATGCTTGCGATTTGAGATTTTTCGGAAGCTTCTTCGCATTTGAATCTCCTTTCAATACTTGCTTATTAGAAATAAACGCCTTTTGGACAAAATTGGGTAAAATTGTGTTTCAACCAAAATATTTATGTATTGCAAAGGGGTACCCCTTTCCTAAAATATTTATGAAAATTTTTTTTTCTTAAATGCTTGCGATTTGAGATTTTTCGGAAGCTTCTTCGCATTTGAAATTCATTTCAATACTTGCTAATTAGAAATAAACGCCTTTTGGGCAAAGTCTGGTAAAATTGTGTTTCAACCAAAAAATTTATTTATTGCAAAGGGGTACCTCTTTCCTAAAATATTGATGAAACATTTTTTTTTTCTTAAATGCTTGCGATTTGAGATTTTTCGGAAGTTTCTTCGCATTTGAAACTCATTTCAATACTTGCTTATTAGAAATAAACGCCTTTTGGGCAAAGTCGGGTAAAATTGTGTTTCAACCAAAAAATTTATTTATTGCAAAGGGGTACCTCTTTCCTAAAATATTGATGATAATTTTTTCTTTCTTAAATGCTTGCGATTTGAGATTTTTCGGAAGCTTCTTCGCATTTGAATCTCCTTTCAATACTTGCTTATTAGAAATAAACGCCTTTTGGGCAATGTCGGGTAAAATTGTGTTTTAACCAAAAAAATTATTTATTGCAAAGGCGTACCCCTTTCCTAAAATATTGATGAACAATTTTTTTTTTTCATAAATGCTTGCGATTTAAGATTTATCGGAAGCTTCTTCGCATTTGAAACTCATTTCAATACTTGCTTATTAGAAATGAACGCCTTTTGGGCAAAGTCGGGTAAAATTGTGTTTCAACCAAAAAATTTATGTATTGCAAAGGGGCACCCCTTTCCTAAAATATTGATGACAAATTTTTTTCTTAAATGCTTGCGATTTGAGATTTTTCGGAAGCTTCTTCGCATTTGAATCTCAACACTGGCTTATTAGAAATGAACGCCTTTTGGGCAAAGTCGGTTAAAATTGTGTTTCAACCAAAAAATTTATGTATTGCAAAGGGGTACCTCTTTCCTAAAATATTGATGATAATTTTTTCTTTCTTAAATGCTTGCGATTTGAGATTTTTCGGAAGCTTCTTCGCATTTGAATCTCCTTTCAATACTTGCTTATTAGAAATGAACGCATTTTGGGCAAAGTCGGGCAAAATTGTGTTTCAACCAAAAAATTTATGTATTGCAAAGGGGTACCCCTTTCCTCAAATATTGATGAAACATTTTTTTTTTCTTAAATGCTTGCGATTTGAGATTTTTCGGAAGTTTCTTCGCATTTGAAACTCATTTCAATACTTGCTTATTAGAAATGAACGCCTTTTGGGCAAAGTCGGGTAAATTTGTGTTTCAACCAAAAAATTTATGTATTGCAAAGGGGTACCCCTTTCCTAAAATATTGATGAAAAAATTTTTTTTTCTTAAATGCTTGCGATTTGAGATTTTTCGGAAGCTTCTTCGCATTTGAATCTCCTTTCAATACTTGCTTATTAGAAATGAACGCATTTTGGGCAAAGTCGGGCAAAATTGTGTTTCAACCAAAAAATTTATGTATTGCAAAGGGGTACCCCTTTCCTCAAATATTGATGAAACATTTTTTTTTTCTTAAATGCTTGCGATTTGAGATTTTTCGGAAGTTTCTTCGCATTTGAAACTCATTTCAATACTTGCTTATTAGAAATAAACGCCTTTTGGGCAAAGTCGGGTAAAATTGTGTTTCAACCAAAAAATTTATTTATTGCAAAGGGGTACCTCTTTCCTAAAATATTGATGATAATTTTTTCTTTCTTAAATGCTTGCGATTTGAGATTTTTCGGAAGCTTCTTCGCATTTGAATCTCCTTTCAATACTTGCTTATTAGAAATAAACGCCTTTTGGGCAATGTCGGGTAAAATTGTGTTTTAACCAAAAAAATTATTTATTGCAAAGGCGTACCCCTTTCCTAAAATATTGATGACAAATTTTTTTTTCATAAATGCTTGCGATTTAAGATTTATCGGAAGCTTCTTCGCATTTGAAACTCATTTCAATACTTGCTTATTAGAAATGAACGCCTTTTGGGCAAAGTCGGGTAAAATTGTGTTTCAACCAAAAAATTTATGTATTGCAAAGGGGCACCCCTTTCCTAAAATATGGATGACAAATTTTTTTCTTAAATGCTTGCGATTTGAGATTTTTCGGAAGCTTCTTCGCATTTGAATCTCAACACTTGCTTATTAGAAATGAACGCCTTTTGGGCAAAGTCGGGTAAAATTGTGTTTCAACCAAAAAATTTATTTATTGCAAAGGGGTACCCCTTTCCTAAAATATTGATGAAACATTTTTTTTTCTTAAATGCTTGCGATTTGAGATTTTTCGGAAGCTTCCTCGCATTTGAATCTCCTTTCAATACTTGCTTATTAGAAATGAACGCCTTTTGGGCAAAGTCGGGTAAAATTGTGTTTCAACCAAAAAATTTATTTATTGCAAAGGGGTACCCCTTTCCTAAAATATTGATGAAATTTTTTTCTTAAATGCTTGCGATTTGAGATTTCTCGGAAGCTTCTTCGCATTTGAATCTCAACACTTGCTTATTAGAAATGAACGCCTTTTGGGCAAAGTCGGGTAAAATTAAGTTTCAACCAAAAAATGTATTTATTGCAAAGGGGTACCAATTTCCTAAAATATTGATGACAAATTTTTTTTTCTTAAATGCTTGCGATTTGAGATTTTTCGGAAGCTTCTTCGCATTTGAAACTCATTTCAATACTTGCTTATTAGAAATAAACGCCTTTTGGCCAAAGTCGGGAAAAATTGTGTTTCAACCAAAAAATTTATTTATTGCAAAGGGGTACCCCTTTCCTAAAATATTGATGAAAAATGTTTTTCTTAAATGCTTTCGATTTGAGATTTTTCGGAAGCTTCTTCGCATTTGAATCTCATTTCAATACTTGCTTATTAGAAATGAACGCCTTTTGGGCAAAGTCGGGAAAAATTGTGTTTCAACCAAAAAATTTATTTATTGCAAAGGGGTACCCCTTTCCTAAAATATTGATGAAAAATGTTTTTCTTAAATGCTTTCGATTTGAGATTTTTCGGAAGCTTCTTAGCATTTGAATCTCCTTTCAATATATGCTTATAAGAAATGAACGCCTTTTGGGCAAAGTCGGGTAAAATTGTGTTTCAACCAAAAAATTTATTTATTGCAAAGGGGTACCCCTTTCCTAAAATATTGATGAAACATTTTTTTTCTTAAATGCCTGCGATTTGAGATTTTTCGGAAGCTTCTTCGCATTTGAAACTCATTTCAATACTTGCTTATTAGAAATGAACGCCTTTTGGGCAAAGTCGGGTAAAATTGTGTTTCAACCAAAAAATTCATTTATTGCAAAGGGGTACCCCTTTCCTAAAATATTGATGAAAAATTGTTTTTCTTAAATGCTTGCGATTTGAGATTTTTCGGAAGCTTCTTCGCATTTGAATCTCCTTTCAATACTTGCTTATTAGAAATAAACGCCTTTTGGGCAATGTCGGGTAAAATTGTGTTTTAACCAAAAAAATTATTTATTGCAAAGGCGTACCCCTTTCCTAAAATATTGATGAACAATTTTTTTTTTCATAAATGCTTGCGATTTAAGATTTATCGGAAGCTTCTTCGCATTTGAAACTCATTTCAATACTTGCTTATTAGAAATGAACGCCTTTTGGGCAAAGTCGGGTAAAATTGTGTTTCAACCAAAAAATTTATTTATTGCAAAGGGGTACCCCTTTCCTAAAATATTGATTAAAATATTTTTTTCTTAAATGCTTGCGATTTGAGATTTTTCGGAAGCTCTTCGCATTTGAATCTCCTTTCAATACTTGCTTATTAAAAATAAAATGCTTTCGATTTGAGATTTTTCGGAAGCTTCTTAGCATTTGAATCTCCTTTCAATATATGCTTATAAGAAATGAACGCCTTTTGGGCAAAGTCGGGTAAAATTGTGTTTCAACCAAAAAATTTATTTATTGCAAAGGGGTACCCCTTTCCTAAAATATTGATGAAACATTTTTTTTCTTAAATGCCTGCGATTTGAGATTTTTCGGAAGCTTCTTCGCATTTGAAACTCATTTCAATACTTGCTTATTAGAAATGAACGCCTTTTGGGCAAAGTCGGGTAAAATTGTGTTTCAACCAAAAAATTCATTTATTGCAAAGGGGTACCCCTTTCCTAAAATATTGATGAAAAATTGTTTTTCTTAAATGCTTGCGATTTGAGATTTTTCGGAAGCTTCTTCGCATTTGAATCTCCTTTCAATACTTGCTTATTAGAAATAAACGCCTTTTGGGCAATGTCGGGTAAAATTGTGTTTTAACCAAAAAAATTATTTATTGCAAAGGCGTACCCCTTTCCTAAAATATTGATGAACAATTTTTTTTTTCATAAATGCTTGCGATTTAAGATTTATCGGAAGCTTCTTCGCATTTGAAACTCATTTCAATACTTGCTTATTAGAAATGAACGCCTTTTGGGCAAAGTCGGGTAAAATTGTGTTTCAACCAAAAAATTTATTTATTGCAAAGGGGTACCCCTTTCCTAAAATATTGATTAAAATATTTTTTTCTTAAATGCTTGCGATTTGAGATTTTTCGGAAGCTTCTTCGCATTTGAATCTCCTTTCAATACTTGCTTATTAGAAATAAACGCCTTTTGGGCAAAATTAGGTAAAATTGTGTTTCAACCAAAAAATTCATTTATTGCAAAGGGGTACCCCTTTCCTAAAATATTGATGAAAAATTTTTTTTTTCTTAAATGCTTGCGATTTGAGATTTTTCGGAAGCTTCTTCGCATTTGAAACTCATTTCAATACTTGCTTATTAGAAATAAACGCCTTTTGGGCAAAATTGGGTAAAATTGTGTTTCAACCAAAAAATTTATGTATTGCAAAGGGGTACCCCTTTCCTAAAATATTGATAACAAATTTCTTTCTTAAATGCTTGCGATTTGAGATTTTTCGGAAGCTTCTTCGCATTTGAATCTCATTTCAATACTTGCTTATTAGAAATAAACGCCTTTTGGGCAAAATTGGGTAAAATTGTGTTTCAACCAAAAAATTTATGTATTGCAAAGGGGCACCCCTTTCCTAAAATATTGATGACAAATTTTTTTCTTAAATGCTTGCGATTTGAGATTTTTCGGAAGCTTCTTCGCATTTGAATCTCAACACTTGCTTATTAGAAATGAACGCCTTTTGGGCAAAGTCGGGTAAAATTGTGTTTCAACCAAAAAATTTATTTATTGCAAAGGGGTACCCCTTTCCTAAAATATTGATGAAATTTTTTTCTTAAATGCTTCCGATTTGAGATTTCTCGGAAGCTTCTTCGCATTTGAATCTCAACACTTGCTTATTAGAAATGAACGCCTTTTGGGCAAAGTCGGGTAAAATTAAGTTTCAACCAAAAAATGTATTTATTGCAAAGGGGTACCAATTTCCTAAAATATTGATGACAAATTTTTTTTTCTTAAATGCTTGCGATTTGAGATTTTTCGGAAGCTTCTTCGCATTTGAAACTCATTTCAATACTTGCTTATTAGAAATAAACGCCTTTTGGCCAAAGTCGGGAAAAATTGTGTTTCAACCAAAAAATTTATTTATTGCAAAGGGGTACCCCTTTCCTAAAATATTGATGAAAAATGTTTTTCTTAAATGCTTTCGATTTGAGATTTTTCGGAAGCTTCTTCGCATTTGAATCTCATTTCAATACTTGCTTATTAGAAATGAACGCCTTTTGGGCAAAGTCGGGAAAAATTGTGTTTCAACCAAAAAATTTATTTATTGCAAAGGGGTACCCCTTTCCTAAAATATTGATGAAAAATGTTTTTCTTAAATGCTTTCGATTTGAGATTTTTCGGAAGCTTCTTAGCATTTGAATCTCCTTTCAATATATGCTTATAAGAAATGAACGCCTTTTGGGCAAAGTCGGGTAAAATTGTGTTTCAACCAAAAAATTTATTTATTGCAAAGGGGTACCCCTTTCCTAAAATATTGATGAAACATTTTTTTTCTTAAATGCCTGCGATTTGAGATTTTTCGGAAGCTTCTTCGCATTTGAAACTCATTTCAATACTTGCTTATTAGAAATGAACGCCTTTTGGGCAAAGTCGGGTAAAATTGTGTTTCAACCAAAAAATTCATTTATTGCAAAGGGGTACCCCTTTCCTAAAATATTGATGAAAAATTGTTTTTCTTAAATGCTTGCGATTTGAGATTTTTCGGAAGCTTCTTCGCATTTGAATCTCCTTTCAATACTTGCTTATTAGAAATAAACGCCTTTTGGGCAATGTCGGGTGAAATTGTGTTTTAACCAAAAAAATTATTTATTGCAAAGGCGTACCCCTTTCCTAAAATATTGATGAACAATTTTTTTTTTCATAAATGCTTGCGATTTAAGATTTATCGGAAGCTTCTTCGCATTTGAAACTCATTTCAATACTTGCTTATTAGAAATGAACGCCTTTTGGGCAAAGTCGGGTAAAATTGTGTTTCAACCAAAAAATTTATTTATTGCAAAGGGGTACCCCTTTCCTAAAATATTGATTAAAATATTTTTTTCTTAAATGCTTGCGATTTGAGAATTTTCGGAAGCTTCTTCGCATTTGAATCTCCTTTCAATACTTGCTTATTAGAAATAAACGCCTTTTGGGCAAAATTAGGTAATATTGTGTTTCAACCAAAAAATTCATTTATTGCAAAGGGGTACCCCTTTCCTAAAATATTGATGAAAATTTTTTTTTTTCTTAAATGCTTGCGATTTGAGATTTTTCGGAAGCTTCTTCGTATTTGAAACTCATTTCAATACTTGCTTATTAGAAATAAACGCCGTTTGGGCAAAATTGGGTAAAATTGTGTTTCAACCAAAAAATTTATGTATTGCAAAGGGGTACCCCTTTCCTAAAATATTGATAACAAATTTTTTTCTTAAATGCTTGCGATTTGAGATTTTTCGGAAGCTTCTTCGCATTTGAATCTCATTTCAATACTTGCTTATTAGAAATAAACGCCTTTTGGGCAAAATTGGGTAAAATTGTGTTTCAACCAAAAAATTTATGTATTGCAAAGGGGTACCCCTTTCCTAAAATATTGATAACAAATTTTTTTCTTAAATGCTTGCGATTTGAGATTTTTCGGAAGCTTCTTCGCATTTGAATCTCCTTTCAATACTTGCTTATCAGAAATAAACGCCTTTTGGGCAAAATTAGGTAAAATTGTGTTTCAACCAAAAAATTCATTTATTGCAAAGGGGTACCCCTTTCCTAAAATATTGATGAAAATTTTTTTTTCTTAAATGCTAGCGATTTGAGATTTTTCGGAAGCTTCTTCGCATTTGAATCTCCTTTCAATACTTGCTTATTAGAAATAAACGCCTTTTGGGCAAAATTAGGTAAAATTGTGTTTCAACCAAAAAATTCATTTATTGCAAAGGGGTACCCCTTTCCTAAAATATTGATGAAAAATTTTTTTTTTCTTAAATGCTTGCGATTTGAGATTTTTCGGAAGCTTCTTCGCATTTGAATCTCCTTTCAATACTTGCTTATTAGAAATGAACGCCTTTTGGGCAAAGTCGGGTAAAATTGTGTTTCAACCAAAAAATTTATTTATTGCAAAGGGGTACCCCTTTCCTAAAATATTGATGAAAATTTTTTTTTCTTAAATGCTAGCGATTTGAGATTTTTCGGAAGCTTCTTCGCATTTGAATCTCCTTTCAATACTTGCTTATTAGAAATAAACGCCTTTTGGGCAAAATTAGGTAAAATTGTGTTTCAACCAAAAAATTCATTTATTGCAAAGGGGTACCCCTTTCCTAAAATATTGATGAAAAATTTTTTTTTTCTTAAATGCTTGCGATTTGAGATTTTTCGGAAGCTTCTTCGCATTTGAATCTCCTTTCAATACTTGCTTATTAGAAATGAACGCCTTTTGGGCAAAGTCGGGTAAAATTGCGTTTCAACCAAAAAAATTATTTATAGCAAAGGGGTACCCCTTTCCTAAAATATTGATAACAAATTTTTTTCTTAAATGCTTGCGATTTGAGATTTTTCGGAAGCTTCTTCGCATTTGAATCTCCTTTCAATATATGCTTATTAGAAATGAATGCCTTTTGGGCAAAATTGGGTAAAACTGTGTTTCAACCAAAAAATTTATGTATTGCAAAGGGGCACCCCTTTCCTAAAATATTGACGACAAATTTTTTTTCTTAAATGCTTGCGATTTTTCGGAAGCTTCTTCGCATTAGAAACTCATTTCAATACTTGCTTATTAGAAATGAACGTATTTTGGGCAAAATTGGGTAAAATTGTGTTTCAACCAACAAATTTATTTATTGCAAAGGGGTACCCCTTTCCTAAAATATTGATGAAAAATTTTTTTTTTCTTAAATGCTTGCGATTTGAGATTTTTCGGAAGCTTCTTCGCATTTGAATCTCCTTTCAATATATGCTTATTAGAAATGAATGCCTTTTGGGCAAAATTGGGTAAAACTGTGTTTCAACCAAAAAATTTATGTATTGCAAAGGGGTACCCCTTTCCTAAAATATTGACGAAAAATGTTTTTTTCTTAAATACGTGCGATTTGAGATTTTTCGGAAGCTTCTTCGCATTTGAATCTCCTTTCAATATATGCTTATTAGAAATGAATGCCTTTTGGGCAAAATTGGGTAAAACTGTGTTTCAACCAAAAAATTTATGTATTGCAAAGGGGTACCCCTTTCCTAAAATATTGACGAAAAATGTTTTTTTCTTAAATGCGTGCGATTTGAGATTTTTCGGAAGCTTCTTAGCATTTGAAACTCATTTCAATACTTGCTTATTAGAAATGAACGCATTTTGGGCAAAATTGAGTAAAATTGTGTTTCAACCAAAAAATCCATTTTTTGCAAAGGGGTACCACTTTCCTAAAATATTGATGAAAAATGTTTTTCTTAAATGCTTTCGATTTGAGATTTTTCGGAAGCTTCTTCGCATTTGAATCTCATTTCAATACTTGCTTATTAGAAATGAACGCCTTTTGGGCAAAATTGAGTAAAATTGTGTTTCAACCAAAAAATCCATTTTTTGCAAAGGGGTACCACTTTCCTAAAATATTGATTAAAATATTTTTTTCTTAAATGCTTGCGATTTGAGATTTTTCGGAAGCTTCTTCGCATTTGAAACTCATTTCAATACTTGCTTATTAGAAATAAACGCCTTTTGGACAAAATTGGGTAAAATTGTGTTTCAACCAAAAAATTTATGTATTGCAAAGGGGTACCCCTTTTATAAAATATTGATGACAAATGTTTTTCTTAAATGCTTGCGACTTGAGATTTTTCGGAAGCTTCTTCGCATTGTAATCTCCTTTCAATACTTGCTTAGTAGAAATGAACGCCTTTTTGGCAAAGTCGGGTAAAATTGTGTTTCAACCAAAAAATTTATTTATTGCAAAGGGATACCCCTTTCCTAAAATATTGATGAAATTTTTTTTTTTTTTAAATGCTTTCGATTTGAGATTTTTCGGAAGCTTCTTAGCATTTGAATCTCATTTCAATACTTGCTTATTAGAAATGAACGCCTTTTGGGCAAAATTGGGTAAAATTGTGTTTCAATTTATTTATAGCAAAGGGGTACCCCTTTCCTAAAATATTGATGAAAACTTTTTTTCTTAAATGCTTGCGATTTGAGATTTTTCAGAAGCTTCTTCGCATTTGAATCTCCTTTCAATACTTGCTTATTAGAAATGAACGCATTTTGGGCAAAGTCGGGAAAAATTGTGTTTCAACCAAAATATTTATGTATTGCAAAGGGGTACCCCTTTCCTAAAATATTGACGACAAATTATTTTTTTTTCATAAATGCTTGCGATTTGAGATTTTTCGGAAGCTTCTTCGCATTTGAATACTTGCTTATTAGAAATGAACGCCTTTTGGGCAAAGTCGGGTAAAATTGTGTTTCAACCAAAAAATTCATTTATTGCAAAGGGCTACCCCTTTCCTAAAATATTGACGAAAAATGTTTTTTTCTTAAATGCTTCCGATTTGAAATTTTTCGAAAGCTTCTTCGCATTTGAATCTCCTTTCAATACTTGCTTATTAGAAATAAACGCCTTTTGGGCAAAATTGAGTAAAATTGTGTTTCAACCAAAAAATTTATTTATTGCAAAGGGGTACCCCTTTCCTAAAACATTGACGACAAATTTTTTTTCTTAAATGCTTGCGATTTTTCGGAAGCTTCTTCGCATTAGAAACTCATTTCAATACTTGCTTATTAGAAATGAACGTCTTTTGGGCAAAGTCGGGTAAAATTGTGTTTCAACCAAAAAATTAATTCCTTGCAAAGGCGTACCCTTTCCTAAAATATTGATGAAACATTTTTTTTTCTTAAATGCTTGCGATTTGAGATTTTTCGGAAGCTTCTTCGCATTTGAATCTCCTTTCAATACTTGCTTATTAGAAATGAACGCCTTTTGGGCAAAGTCGGGTAAAATTGTGTTTCAACCAAAAAATTTATTTATTGCAAAGGGGTGCCCCTTTCCTAATATATTAATGCAATTTTTTTTTTCTTAAATGCTTGCGATTTGAGATTTTTCGGAAGCTTCTTCGCATTTGAATTTCCTTTCACTACTTGCTTATTAGAAACGAACGCCTTTTGGGCAAAATTGGGTAAAATTGTGTTTCAACCAAAAAAATTATTTATTGCAAAGGGGTACCCCTTTCCTAAAATATTGATGAAATTTTTTTTCTTAAATGCTTGCGATTTGAGATTTTTCGGAAGCTTCTTCGCATTTGAAACTCATTTCAATACTTGCTTATTAGAAATGAACGCCTTTTGGGCAAAGTCGGGAAAAATTGTGTTTCAACCAAAAAATTTATTTATTGCAAAGGGGTACCCCTTTCCTAAAATATTGATGAAACATTTTTTTTTCTTAAATGCTTGCGATTTGAGATTTTTCGGAAGCTTCTTCGCATTTGAATCTCCTTTCAATACTTGCTTATTAGAAATGAACGCCTTTTGGGCAAAGTCGGGTAAAATTGTGTTTCAACCAAAAAATTTATTTATTGCAAAGGGGTGCCCCTTTCCTAATATATTAATGCAACTTTTTTTTTCTTAAATGCTTGCGATTAGAGATTTTTCGGAAGCTTCTTCGCATTTGAATTTCCTTTCACTACTTGCTTATTAGAAACGAACGCCTTTTGGGCAAAATTGGGTAAAATTGTGTTTCAACCAAAAAAATTATTTATTGCAAAGGGGTACCCCTTTCCTAAAATATTGATGAAATTTTTTTTCTTAAATGCTTGCGATTTGAGATTTTTCGGAAGCTTCTTCGCATTTGAAACTCATTTCAATACTTGCTTATTAGAAATGAACGCCTTTTGGGCAAAGTCGGGAAAAATTGTGTTTCAACCAAAAAATTTATTTATTGCAAAGGGGTACCCCTTTCCTAAAATATTGATGAAACATTTTTTTTTCTTAAATGCTTGCGATTTGAGATTTTTCGGAAGCTTCTTCGCATTTGAATCTCATTTCAATACTTGCTTATTAGAAATAAACGCCTTTTGGGCAAAATTGGGTAAAATTGTGTTTCAACCAAAAAATTTATGTATTGCAAAGGGGTACCCCTTTCCTAAAATATTGATAACAAATTTTTTTCTTAAATGCTTGCGATTTGAGATTTTTCGGAAGCTTCTTCGCATTTGAATCTCCTTTCAATACTTGCTTATTAGAAATAAACGCCTTTTGGGCAAAATTAGGTAAAATTGTGTTTCAACCAAAAAATTCATTTATTGCAAAGGGGTACCCCTTTCCTAATATATTGATGAAAAATTTTTTTTTTCTTAAATGCTTGCGATTTGAGATTTTTCGGAAGCTTCTTCGCATTTGAATCTCCTTTCAATACTTGCTTATTAGAAATGAACGCCTTTTGGGCAAAGTCGGGTAAAATTGTGTTTCAACCAAAAAATTTATTTATTGCAAAGGGGTACCCCTTTCCTAAAATATTGATGAAAATTTTTTTTTCTTAAATGCTAGCGATTTGAGATTTTTCGGAAGCTTCTTCGCATTTGAATCTCCTTTCAATACTTGCTTATTAGAAATAAACGCCTTTTGGGCAAAATTAGGTAAAATTGTGTTTCAACCAAAAAATTCATTTATTGCAAAGGGGTACCCCTTTCCTAAAATATTGATGAAAAATTTTTTTTTTCTTAAATGCTTGCGATTTGAGATTTTTCGGAAGCTTCTTCGCATTTGAATCTCCTTTCAATACTTGCTTATTAGAAATGAACGCCTTTTGGGCAAAGTCGGGTAAAATTGCGTTTCAACCAAAAAAATTATTTATAGCAAAGGGGTACCCCTTTCCTAAAATATTGATAACAAATTTTTTTCTTAAATGCTTGCGATTTGAGATTTTTCTGAAGCTTCTTCGCATTTGAATCTCCTTTCAATATATGCTTATTAGAAATGAATGCCTTTTGGGCAAAATTGGGTAAAACTGTGTTTCAACCAAAAAATTTATGTATTGCAAAGGGGCACCCCTTTCCTAAAATATTGACGACAAATTTTTTTTCTTAAATGCTTGCGATTTTTCGGAAGCTTCTTCGCATTAGAAACTCATTTCAATACTTGCTTATTAGAAATGAACGTATTTTGGGCAAAATTGGGTAAAATTGTGTTTCAACCAACAAATTTATTTATTGCAAAGGGGTACCCCTTTCCTAAAATATTGATGAAAAATTTTTTTTTTCTTAAATGCTTGCGATTTGAGATTTTTCGGAAGCTTCTTCGCATTTGAATCTCCTTTCAATATATGCTTATTAGAAATGAATGCCTTTTGGGCAAAATTGGGTAAAACTGTGTTTCAACCAAAAAATTTATGTATTGCAAAGGGGTACCCCTTTCCTAAAATATTGACGAAAAATGTTTTTTTCTTAAATGCGTGCGATTTGAGATTTTTCGGAAGCTTCTTCGCATTTGAATCTCCTTTCAATATATGCTTATTAGAAATGAATGCCTTTTGGGCAAAATTGGGTAAAACTGTGTTTCAACCAAAAAATTTATGTATTGCAAAGGGGTACCCCTTTCCTAAAATATTGACGAAAAATGTTTTTTTCTTAAATGCGTGCGATTTGAGATTTTTCGGAAGCTTCTTAGCATTTGAAACTCATTTCAATACTTGCTTATTAGAAATGAACGCATTTTGGGCAAAATTGAGTAAAATTGTGTTTCAACCAAAAAATCCATTTTTTGCAAAGGGGTACCACTTTCCTAAAATATTGATGAAAAATGTTTTTCTTAAATGCTTTCGATTTGAGATTTTTCGGAAGCTTCTTCGCATTTGAATCTCATTTCAATACTTGCTTATTAGAAATGAACGCCTTTTGGGCAAAATTGAGTAAAATTGTGTTTCAACCAAAAAATCCATTTTTTGCAAAGGGGTACCACTTTCCTAAAATATTGATTAAAATATTTTTTTCTTAAATGCTTGCGATTTGAGATTTTTCGGAAGCTTCTTCGCATTTGAAACTCATTTCAATACTTGCTTATTAGAAATAAACGCCTTTTGGACAAAATTGGGTAAAATTGTGTTTCAACCAAAAAATTTATGTATTGCAAAGGGGTACCCCTTTTATAAAATATTGATGACAAATGTTTTTCTTAAATGCTTGCGACTTGAGATTTTTCGGAAGCTTCTTCGCATTGTAATCTCCTTTCAATACTTGCTTAGTAGAAATGAACGCCTTTTTGGCAAAGTCGGGTAAAATTGTGTTTCAACCAAAAAATTTATTTATTGCAAAGGGATACCCCTTTCCTAAAATATTGATGAAAATTTTTTTTTTTTTAAATGCTTTCGATTTGAGATTTTTCGGAAGCTTCTTAGCATTTGAATCTCATTTCAATACTTGCTTATTAGAAATGAACGCCTTTTGGGCAAAATTGGGTAAAATTGTGTTTCAATTTATTTATAGCAAAGGGGTACCCCTTTCCTAAAATATTGATGAAAACTTTTTCTCTTAAATGCTTGCGATTTGAGATTTTTCAGAAGCTTCTTCGCATTTGAATCTCCTTTCAATACTTGCTTATTAGAAATGAACGCATTTTGGGCAAAGTCGGGAAAAATTGTGTTTCAACCAAAATATTTATGCATTGCAAAGGGGTACACCTTTCCTAAAATATTGACGACAAATTATTTTTTTTTCATAAATGCTTGCGATTTGAGATTTTTCGGAAGCTTCTTCGCATTTGAATACTTGCTTATTAGAAATGAACGCCTTTTGGGCAAAGTCGGGTAAAATTGTGTTTCAACCAAAAAATTCATTTATTGCAAAGGGCTACCCCTTTCCTAAAATATTGACGAAAAATGTTTTTTTCTTAAATGCTTCCGATTTGAAATTTTTCGAAAGCTTCTTCGCATTTGAATCTCCTTTCAATACTTGCTTATTAGAAATAAACGCCTTTTGGGCAAAATTGAGTAAAATTGTGTTTCAACCAAAAAATTTATTTATTGCAAAGGGGTACCCCTTTCCTAAAATATTGATGAAACATTTTTTTCTTTCTTAAATGCTTGCGATTCGAGATTTTTCGGAAGCTTCTCCGCATTTGAATCTCCTTTCAATACTTGCTTATTAGAAATGAACGCATTTTGGGCAAAGTCGGGAAAAATTGTGTTTCAACCAAAAAATTTATTTATTGCAAAGGGGTACCCCTTTCCTAAAACATTGACGACAAATTTTTTTTCTTAAATGCTTGCGATTTTTCGGAAGCTTCTTCGCATTAGAAACTCATTTCAATACTTGCTTATTAGAAATGAACGTCTTTTGGGCAAAGTCGGGTAAAATTGTGTTTCAACCAAAAAATTAATTCCTTGCAAAGGCGTACCCTTTCCTAAAATATTGATGAAACATTTTTTTTTCTTAAATGCTTGCGATTTGAGATTTTTCGGAAGCTTCTTCGCATTTGAATCTCCTTTCAATACTTGCTTATTAGAAATGAACGCCTTTTGGGCAAAGTCGGGTAAAATTGTGTTTCAACCAAAAAATTTATTTATTGCAAAGGGGTGCCCCTTTCCTAATATATTAATGCAATTTTTTTTTTCTTAAATGCTTGCGATTTGAGATTTTTCGGAAGCTTCTTCGCATTTGAATTTCCTTTCACTACTTGCTTATTAGAAACGAACGCCTTTTGGGCAAAATTGGGTAAAATTGTGTTTCAACCAAAAAAATTATTTATTGCAAAGGGGTACCCCTTTCCTAAAATATTGATGAAATTTTTTTTCTTAAATGCTTGCGATTTGAGATTTTTCGGAAGCTTCTTCGCATTTGAAACTCATTTCAATACTTGCTTATTAGAAATGAACGCCTTTTGGGCAAAGTCGGGAAAAATTGTGTTTCAACCAAAAAATTTATTTATTGCAAAGGGGTACCCCTTTCCTAAAATATTGATGAAACATTTTTTTTTCTTAAATGCTTGCGATTTGAGATTTTTCGGAAGCTTCTTCGCATTTGAATCTCCTTTCAATACTTGCTTATTAGAAATGAACGCCTTTTGGGCAAAGTCGGGTAAAATTGTGTTTCAACCAAAAAATTTATTTATTGCAAAGGGGTGCCCCTTTCCTAATATATTAATGCAACTTTTTTTTTCTTAAATGCTTGCGATTAGAGATTTTTCGGAAGCTTCTTCGCATTTGAATTTCCTTTCACTACTTGCTTATTAGAAACGAACGCCTTTTGGGCAAAATTGGGTAAAATTGTGTTTCAACCAAAAAAATTATTTATTGCAAAGGGGTACCCCTTTCCTAAAATATTGATGAAATTTTTTTTCTTAAATGCTTGCGATTTGAGATTTTTCGGAAGCTTCTTCGCATTTGAAACTCATTTCAATACTTGCTTATTAGAAATGAACGCCTTTTGGGCAAAGTCGGGAAAAATTGTGTTTCAACCAAAAAATTTATTTATTGCAAAGGGGTACCCCTTTCCTAAAATATTGATGAAACATTTTTTTTTCTTAAATGCTTGCGATTTGAGATTTTTCGGAAGCTTCTTCGCATTTGAATCTCCTTTCAATACTTGCTTATTAGAAATGAACGCCTTTTGGGCAAAGTCGGGGGAAAAATTGTGTTTCAACCAAAAAATTTATTTATTGCAAAGGGATACCCCTTTCCTAAAATATTGATGAAAATTTTTTTTTTCTTAAATGCTTTCGATTTGAGATTTTTCGGAAGCTTCTTAGCATTTGAATCTCATTTCAATACTTGCTTATTAGAAATGAACGCCTTTTGGGCAAAATTGGGTAAAATTGTGTTTCAATTTATTTATAGCAAAGGGGTACCCCTTTCCTAAAATATTGATGAAAACTTTTTTTCTTAAATGCTTGCGATTTGAGATTTTTCGGAAGCTTCTTCGCATTTGAAGACTTGCTTATTAGAAATGAACGCCTTTTGGGCAAAGTCGGGTAAAATTGTGTTTCAACCAAAAAATTCATTTATTGCAAAGGGCTACCCCTTTCCTAAAATATTGACGAAAAATGTTTTTTTCTTAAATGCTTCCGATTTGAAATTTTTCGAAAGCTTCTTCGCATTTGAATCTCCTTTCAATACTTGCTTATTAGAAATAAACGCCTTTTGGGCAAAATTGAGTAAAATTGTGTTTCAACCAAAAAATTTGTTTATTGCAAAGGGGTACCCCTTTCCTAAAATATTGATGAAACATTTTTTTTCTTAAATGCCTGCGATTTGAGATTTTTCGGAAGCTTCTTCGCATTTGAATCTCCTTTCAACACTTGCTTATTAGAAATGAACGCCTTTTGGGCAAAATCGGGTAAAATTGTGTTTCAACCAAAAAATTTATTTATTGCAAAGGGGTACCCCTTTCCTAAAATATTGACGACAAATTTTTTTTCTTAAATGCTTCCGATTTGAAATTTTTCGAAAGCTTCTTCGCATTTGAATCTCCTTTCAATACTTGCTTATTAGAAATGAACGCATTTTGGGCAAAGTCGGGCAAAATTGTGTTTCAACCAAAAAATTTATGTATTGCAAAGGGGTACCCCTTTCCTAAAATATCGATAACAAATTTTTTTCTTAAATGCTTGCGATTTGAGATTTTTCGAAGCTTCTTCGCATTTGAATCTCCTTTCAATACTTGCTTATTAGAAATGAACGCCTTTTGGGCAAAGTCGGGTAAAATTGTGTTTCAACCAAAAAATTTATTTATTGCAAAGGGGTGTACCCCTTTCCTAGAAATTGATGAAAAATTTTTTTTTCTTAAATGCTTGCGATTTGAGATTTCTCGGAAGCTTTTTCGCATTTGAAACTCATTTCAATACTTGCTTATTAGAAATGAACGCCTTTTGGGCAAGGTCGGGTAAAATTGTGTTTCAACCAAAAAATTTATTTATTGCAAAGGGGTGTACCCCTTTCCTAGAAATTGATGAAAAATTTTTTTTTCTTAAATGCTTGCGATTTGAGATTTCTCGGAAGCTTTTTCGCATTTGAAACTCATTTCAATACTTGCTTATTAGAAATGAACGCCTTTTGGGCAAAATTGGGTAAAATTGTGTTTCAACCAAAAAATTTATGTATTGCAAAGGGGCACCCCTTTCCTAAAATATTGACGACAAATTTTTTTTCTTAAATGCTTGCGATTTTTCGGAAGCTTCTTCGCATTTGAATCTCCTTTCAATACTTGCTTATTAGAAATGAACGCATTTTGGGCAAAGTCGGGCAAAATTGTGTTTCAACCAAAAAATTTATTTATTGCAAAGGGGTACCCCTTTCCTAAAATATTGACGACAAATTTTTTTTCTTAAATGCTTGCGATTTTTCGGAAGCTTCTTCGCATTTGAATCTCCTCTCAATACTTGCTTATTAGAAATGAACGCATTTTGGGCAAAGTCGGGCAAAATTGTGTTTCAACCAAAAAAATTATTTATTGCAAAGGGGTACCCCTTTCCTAAAATATTGATAAAAAATTTTTTTTCTTAAATGCTTGCGATTCGAGATTTTTCGGAAGCTTCTCCGCATTTGAATCTCCTTTCAATACTTGCTTATTAGAAATGAACGCATTTTGGGCAAAGTCGGGAAAAATTGTGTTTCAACCAAAAAATTTATTTATTGCAAAGGGGTACCCCTTTCCTAAAATATTGATGAAACATTTTTTTCTTTCTTAAATGCATGCGATTTGAGATTTTTCGGAAGCTTCTCCGCATTTGAATCTCCTTTCAATACTTGCTTATTAGAAATGAACGCATTTTGGGCAAAGTCGGGAAAAATTGTGTTTCAACCAAAAAATTTATTTATTGCAAAGGGGTACCCCTTTCCTAAAACATTGACGACAAATTTTTTTTCTTAAATGCTTGCGATTTTTCGGAAGCTTCTTCGCATTAGAAACTCATTTCAATACTTGCTTATTAGAAATGAACGTCTTTTGGGCAAAGTCGGGTAAAATTGTGTTTCAACCAAAAAATTAATTCCTTGCAAAGGCGTACCCTTTCCTAAAATATTGATGAAACATTTTTTTTTCTTAAATGCTTGCGATTTGAGATTTTTCGGAAGCTTCTTCGCATTTGAATCTCCTTTCAATACTTGCTTATTAGAAATGAACGCCTTTTGGGCAAAGTCGGGTAAAATTGTGTTTCAACCAAAAAATTTATTTATTGCAAAGGGGTGCCCCTTTCCTAATATATTAATGCAATTTTTTTTTCTTAAATGCTTGCGATTTGAGATTTTTCGGAAGCTTCTTCGCATTTGAATTTCCTTTCACTACTTGCTTATTAGAAACGAACGCCTTTTGGGCAAAATTGGGTAAAATTGTGTTTCAACCAAAAAAATTATTTATTGCAAAGGGGTACCCCTTTCCTAAAATATTGATGAAATTTTTTTTCTTAAATGCTTGCGATTTGAGATTTTTCGGAAGCTTCTTCGCATTTGAAACTCATTTCAATACTTGCTTATTAGAAATGAACGCCTTTTGGGCAAAGTCGGGAAAAATTGTGTTTCAACCAAAAAATTTATTTATTGCAAAGGGGTACCCCTTTCCTAAAATATTGATGAAACATTTTTTTTTCTTAAATGCTTGCGATTTGAGATTTTTCGGAAGCTTCTTCGCATTTGAATCTCCTTTCAATACTTGCATATTAGAAATGAACGCCTTTTGGGCAAAGTCGGGGGAAAAATTGTGTTTCAACCAAAAAATTTATTTATTGCAAAGGGGTACCCCTTTCCTAAAATATTGATGAAACATTTTTTTTTCTTAAATGCTTGCGATTTGAGATTTTTCGGAAGCTTCTTCGCATTTGAAACTCATTTCAATACTTGCTTATTAGAAATGAACGCCTTTTGGGCAAAGTCGGGAAAAATTGTGTTTCAACCAAAAAATTTATTTATTGCAAAGGGGTACCCCTTTCCTAAAATATTGATGAAATTTTTTTTCTTAAATGCTTGCGATTTGAGATTTTTCGGAAGTTTCTTCGCATTTGAATCTCATTTCAATACTTGCTTATTAGAAACGAACGCCTTTTGGGCAAAATTGGGTAAAATTGTGTTTCAACCAAAAAATTTATTTATTGCAAAGGAGTACCCCTTTCCTAAAATATTGATGAACAATTTTTTCTTTCTTAAATGCTTGCGATTTGAGATTTTTCGGAAGCTTCTTCGCATTTGAATTTCCTTTCACTACTTGCTTATTAGAAACGAACGCCTTTTGGGCAAAATTGGGTAAAATTGTGTTTCAACCAAAAAAATTATTTATTGCAAAGGGGTACCCCTTTCCTAAAATATTGATGAAATTTTTTTTCTTAAATGCTTGCGATTTGAGATTTTTCGGAAGTTTCTTCGCATTTGAATCTCATTTCAATACTTGCTTATAAGAAATGAACGCCTTTTGGGCAAAATTGGGTAAAATTGTGTTTCAACCAAAAAATTTATTTATTGCAAAGGGGTACCCCTTTCCTAAAATATTGATGAAACATTTTTTTTTCTTAAATGCGTGCGATTTGAGATTTTTCGGAAGCTTCTTAGCATTTGAATCTCCTTTCAATACTTGCCTATTAGAAATTAACGCCTTTTGGGCAAAATTGGGTAAAATTGTGTTTCAACCAAAAAAATTATTTATTGCAAAGGGGTACCCCTTTCCTAAAATATTGATGAAATTTTTTTTCTTAAATGCCTGCGATTTGAGATTTTTCGGAAGCTTCTTCGCATTTGAATTTCCTTTCACTACTTGCTTATTAGAAACGAACGCCTTTTGGGCAAAATTGGGTAAAATTGTGTTTCAACCAAAAAAATTATTTATTGCAAAGGGGTACCCCTTTCCTAAAATATTGATGAAATTTTTTTTCTTAAATGCTTGCGATTTGAGATTTTTCGGAAGTTTCTTCGCATTTGAATCTCATTTCAATACTTGCTTATAAGAAATGAACGCCTTTTGGGCAAAATTGGGTAAAATTGTGTTTCAACCAAAAAATTTATTTATTGCAAAGGGGTACCCCTTTCCTAAAATATTGATGAAACATTTTTTTTTCTTAAATGCGTGCGATTTGAGATTTTTCGGAAGCTTCTTAGCATTTGAATCTCCTTTCAATACTTGCTTATTAGAAATTAACGCCTTTTGGGCAAAATTAGGTAAAATTGTGTTTCAACCAAAAAAATTATTTATTGCAAAGGGGTACCCCTTTCCTAAAATATTGATGAACTTTTTTTTCTTAAATGCTTGCGATTTGAGATTTTTCGGAAGCTTCTTCGCATTTGAATCTCATTTCAATACTTGCTTATTAGAAATGAACGCATTTTGGGCAAAGTCGGGTAAAATTGTGTTTCAACCAAAAAATTTATTTATTGCAAAGGGGTACCCCTTTCCTAAAATATTGATGAAACATTTTTTTTTCTTAAATGCCTGCGATTTGAGATTTTTCGGAAGCTTCTTCGCATTTGAATCTCATTTCAATACTTGCTTATTAGAAATGAACGCCTTTTAGGAAAAGTCGGGTAAAATTGTGTTTCAACCAAAAAATTTATTTATTGCAAAGGGGTACCCCTTTCCTAAAATATTGATAACAAATTTTTTTTTTTTTTCTTAAATGCTTTCGATTTGAGATTTTTCGGAAGCTTCTTCGCATTTCAATACTTGCTTATTAGAAATGAACGCCTTTTGGGCAAAGTCGGGTAAAATTGTGTTTCAACCAAAAAATTCATTTTTTGCAAAGGGGTACCCCTTTCCTAAAATATTGATGAAACATTTTTTTTCTTAAATGCTTGCGATTTGAGATTTTTCGGAAGCTTCTTCGCATTAGAATCTCCTTTCAATACTTGCTTATTAGAAATGAACGCATTTTGGGCAAAGTCGGGAAAAATTGTGTTTCAACCAAAAAATTTATTTATTGCAAAGGGGTACCCCTTTCCTAAAATATTGATGAAACATTTTTTTCTTTCTTAAATGCTTGCGATTTGAGATTTTTCGGAAGCTTCTTCGCATTAGAAACTCATTTCAATACTTGCTTATTAGAAATGAACGCCTTTTGGGCAAAATTGGGTAAAATTGTGTTTCAACCAAAAAATTTATTTATTGCAAAGGGGTTCCCCTTTCCTAAAATATTGATGAAAAATTTTTTTTCTTGAATGCTTGCGATTTGAGATTTTTCGGAAGCTTCTTCGCATTTGAATTTCCTTTCACTACTTGCTTATTAGAAATGAACGCCTTTTGGGCAAAATTGGGTAAAATTGTTTTTCAACCAAAAAATTTATGTATTGCAAAGGGGTACCCCTTTCCTAAAATATTGATGAAACATTTTTTTTTCTTAAATGCTTGCGATTTGAGATTTTTCGGAAGCTTCTTCGCATTTGAAACTCATTTCAATACTTGCTTATTAGAAATGAACGCCTTTTGGGCAAAGTCGGGTAAAATTGTGTTTCAACCAAAAAATTTATGTATTGCAAAGAGGCACCCCTTTCCTAAAATATTGATGAAACATTTTTTTTTCTTAAATGCTTGCGATTTGAGATTTTTCGGAAGCTTCTTCGCATTTGAAACTCATTTCAATACTTGCTTATTAGAAATGAACGCATTTTGGGCAAAGTCGGGTAAAATTGTGTTTCAACCAAAAAATTTATTTATTGCAAAGGGGTACCCCTTTCCTAAAATATTGATGAAAAATTTTTTTTTCTTAAATGCTTGCGATTTGAGATTTTTCGGAAGCTTCTTCGCATTTGAATCTCCTTTCAATACTTGCTTATTAGAAATGAACGCCTTTTGGGCAAAGTCGGGGGAAAAATTGTGTTTCAACCAAAAAATTTATTTATTGCAAAGGGGTACCCCTTTCCTAAAATATTGATGAAACATTTTTTTTTCTTAAATGCTTGCGATTTGAGATTTTTCGGAAGCTTCTTCGCATTTGAAACTCATTTCAATACTTGCTTATTAGAAATGAACGCCTTTTGGGCAAAGTCGGGAAAAATTGTGTTTCAACCAAAAAATTTATTTATTGCAAAGGGGTACCCCTTTCCTAAAATATTGATGAAATTTTTTTTCTTAAATGCTTGCGATTTGAGATTTTTCGGAAGTTTCTTCGCATTTGAATCTCATTTCAATACTTGCTTATTAGAAACGAACGCCTTTTGGGCAAAATTGGGTAAAATTGTGTTTCAACCAAAAAAATTATTTATTGCAAAGGGGTACCCCTTTCCTAAAATACTGATGAAACATTTTTTTTCTTAAATGCCTGCGATTTGAGATTTTTCGGAAGCTTCTTCGCATTTGAATTTCCTTTCACTACTTGCTTATTAGAAACGAACGCCTTTTGGGCAAAATTGGGTAAAATTGTGTTTCAACCAAAAAATTTATTTATTGCAAAGGGGTACCCCTTTCCTAAAATATTGATAACAAATTTTTTTTTTTTCTTAAATGCTTTCGATTTGAGATTTTTCGGAAGCTTCTTCGCATTTCAATACTTGCTTATTAGAAATGAACGCCTTTTGGGCAAAGTCGGGTAAAATTGTGTTTCAACCAAAAAATTCATTTTTTGCAAAGGGGTACCCCTTTCCTAAAATATTGATGAAACATTTTTTTTTCTTAAATGCTTGCGATTTGAGATTTTTCGGAAGCTTCTTCGCATTAGAATCTCCTTTCAATACTTGCTTATTAGAAATGAACGCATTTTGGGCAAAGTCGGGAAAAATTGTGTTTCAACCAAAAAATTTATTTATTGCAAAGGGGTACCCCTTTCCTAAAATATTGATGAAACATTTTTTTCTTTCTTAAATGCTTGCGATTTGAGATTTTTCGGAAGCTTCTTCGCATTAGAAACTCATTTCAATACTTGCTTATTAGAAATGAACGCCTTTTGGGCAAAATTGGGTAAAATTGTGTTTCAACCAAAAAATTTATTTATTGCAAAGGGGTTTCCCTTTCCTAAAATATTGATGAAAAATTTTTTTTCTTGAATGCTTGCGATTTGAGATTTTTCGGAAGCTTCTTCGCATTTGAATTTCCTTTCACTACTTGCTTATTAGAAATGAACGCCTTTTGGGCAAAATTGGGTAAAATTGTTTTTCAACCAAAAAATTTATGTATTGCAAAGGGGTACCCCTTTCCTAAAATATTGATGAAACATTTTTTTTTCTTAAATGCTTGCGATTTGAGATTTTTCGGAAGCTTCTTCGCATTTGAAACTCATTTCAATACTTGCTTATTAGAAATGAACGCCTTTTGGGCAAAGTCGGGTAAAATTGTGTTTCAACCAAAAAATTTATGTATTGCAAAGGGGCACCCCTTTCCTAAAATATTGATGAAACATTTTTTTTTCTTAAATGCTTGCGATTTGAGATTTTTCGGAAGCTTCTTCGCATTTGAAACTCATTTCAATACTTGCTTATTAGAAATGAACGCATTTTGGGCAAAGTTGGGTAAAATTGTGTTTCAACCAAAAAATTTATTTATTGCAAAGGGGTACCCCTTTCCTAAAATATTGATGAAACATTTTTTTTTCTTAAATGCTTGCGATTTGAGATTTTTCGGAAGCTTCTTCGCATTTGAATCTCCTTTCAATACTTGCTTATTAGAAATGAACGCCTTTTGGGCAAAGTCGGGGGAAAAATTGTGTTTCAACCAAAAAATTTATTTATTGCAAAGGGGTACCCCTTTCCTAAAATATTGATGAAACATTTTTTTTTCTTAAATGCTTGCGATTTGAGATTTTTCGGAAGCTTCTTCGCATTTGAAACTCATTTCAATACTTGCTTATTAGAAATGAACGCCTTTTGGGCAAAGTCGGGAAAAATTGTGTTTCAACCAAAAAATTTATTTATTGCAAAGGGGTACCCCTTTCCTAAAATATTGATGAAATTTTTTTTCTTAAATGCTTGCGATTTGAGATTTTTCGGAAGTTTCTTCGCATTTGAATCTCATTTCAATACTTGCTTATTAGAAACGAACGCCTTTTGGGCAAAATTGGGTAAAATTGTGTTTCAACCAAAAAAATTATTTATTGCAAAGGGGTACCCCTTTCCTAAAATATTGATGAAACAAATTTTTTTCTTAAATGCTTGCGATTTGAGATTTTTCGGAAGCTTCTTCGCATTTGAAACTCATTTCAATACTTGTGTTTAATACAGCAACTAAACAATAAATCAACCTCTCACTTTCACTTTAAATTTAGAACTCCACTTTATTTCAATCATGTTTTGTCTTATATACAAAAATCTTATCGCTAACTAAATACTAATACACCCGTACAAGATGTACTCTCTTATACATGTAAAATCTTATCTTAAATACTAATTATTGTATTTACACAGATGATGTTTCTTTGTCTAATTCATATCTATAACCGATGTGTTTATGCTACTATTTGTTTAGGCTACGCTACCACCATAAACAATATGTTTTAAAGCAAACACAATCGGTTTAACTAGACACTAAAAACCAGACAAAGAAACATTTAGTTTTTACAAAACTGAACATTCTGCCGGCCTTGAAAGAACGCATCTTTCTAACAAACAAATAATAAATAAAATACAAATTGAAACTTATATTAATCTAGGTAGAGAAACAGCTGCTGGTAGATAATTTGAGGACATCCTGCACAACTTCCTTAATATGCAGATTACAACAATTATTAGTATACTGATGATTATAAGGGTTGTAAAACTTATCCCATAGTGTGTTAGATGATGAAACCCGAGTTGTGTGTTGAAACCAAATAATGTTACAGGTGCCGGAATGTCCGGAATTTTGTAGATTTCCATTTCACTATTAATTTTAATATGGGCAAGTGATGGTACGGAATTAGAAATATTAACCACAGGAAAGACGTAGCTAACTTCAGAATGATACAGATCATAGGCCCAGAGATTCACTTCGTCTGACTCGAGGTGGCAATTCGCTTGCAATTTTAAAATGCCCGCGCCTTGCATCCTAATAGGATGAACTTTATCATGACATATTACCTCTGCTAGGGTGTCTTCTTTAACAGAAAATATCCACGAGTTGGGTGTGTGCATTTGGTGCCAATAATTCTGAAACCTTTTCATTTCAATTTCACAGCTATTCGGAATTTCTCTTGCCTTTAAAAAAAGTTGAACTTCACAACTGGTTGCTCCTTTAGTGTTGAAAATTGGATGAATTTGTTGGCATAACATCATCCTATTAATTTTTTGACAATGACCGAATTCGTCGTAATTTAGCTTGTAATATGTCTTCTTATTTGAATTGATTAGAATATATCTATTTTTTATATGAAGTTTTATCGATAAACCATCATGAAGAATAGGATATGTATGAATTTCATACGCCTGCATTATCTCTTTATTAATTAGTGGGAGGCGTATGTTAAACAAAATAAAGTCGGTCGTTGTTCTTGTTGACACTTGTGCAACCCTTGCCAATTCAAGAGGATTTTCTGAAGGAAGTTGTACCAAAAAGCTTATATTGGATTTTATAATCTGAATTTGCTGCTTAAATTTCTTCACAGGCAATATTCGATGAATAAAATTGCCTTTCAGATTTAAGAGTATTTCAATTACGTCTTCCTGTATTTGTTCAAGTAACTTTACCGATGTCAGCATATTTGTAATCGCCCTTATCCGTTCTGCCTCATCTTTCGTCTCATGGATCTCGGACTCTACTAATTTAATAGCATCACTAAGCTTCACAATATTCTTGAAAACGACGATGTTCTCTTTCTTAATGACATCCATTGTTATATCCTGAACAGCTGAAATATTTTGAACGGCATTTAGCATTTGTAAAGTTTCTTCAGAGTTCTGCTTTAATTTCCACGATATTTCTTCGGCATGTTCTTCATCCATTAACCCAAATAATGCATGTTGAATATTTCCAATGAACGGCAGCAATGATCGGGTCCTACGGTTTGGTACTGAAGACATTATCAACTCATGTCTGTCTAAAATCCGTTCATACAATGTATGCAGATTTTGTCCAGCTGACGACGCAAACATTTCATTTCTTCCCTTTAAGTTTTCAATTGTACTCATGGCCTCATCTAGGGATACCTTGGCTGCTATGTAACTGGAAATGTTTACATGTACTAACAGGTTCCATGAATTCGTTGACAGTCCTACTGTCTCTACCTTTTCAAAGAATATGCCTGACTTATTACTAAAATTGCTTACATCAATTTGCGTCTTGACCGGACTTAATATGGATAACAAAGATAATAAGGTTAATAACATATTTTTATTCTTTATTTTATGTTCATTTTGATTCTTATAATATATTTTCTTTTTAGTACCCTTGTTTTTTGCATCATTCGTTAAATGTGTATTGTTCACACTTTTTGTTCATTTGATACCTTAGTACCACTAGCTGTGTCATCTTCATCATTATCAGTGGGAAAAGGACAAACATTGTGAATTGACCTTTTGGTTTCCCCATTGCTGGTCCTTACGTCCACCATTCTGCATAGCCCATCCGATCCTAATATGGTTCGGATGACCCTCCCCCGCCTCCAGCTCAAGGCAGGAGTGTTATCTTCTTTTAAAAGAACTAAAGTTCCAGGTTTAATATTTTCTATGGATTTTTTCCATTTATACCTTTTTTGTAATTCGACTAAATATTCTGAAGACCATCGTCTCCAAAATTCTTCTATGTTTGCTTGTACAGCCTTCCAATGCTGATGCATTTTGTGATAGCATTGACTATCTGATGAATCATTAAAGGTGGTTAATGATTCCCCAATCAAAAAATGTCCTGGTGTTAAGACCTGTAAGTCATTAGGATCATCTGATAGAGGAGCCAACGGTCGTGAATTTAAAATTGCCTCTATTTGGGTCATAATTGTATACAGTTCTTCATACGTCAATATTCCTTCTGTTGCCTTATAAAAGTGTTTTTTTACTAATTTTACTGTGGATTCCCATAATCCTCCCACGTGAGGTGACCTTGCTGGTATGTTAAGCCATTCTATTTCTTTATTTTCACAAAAATTATTTACAATTTTGTTATTTCTAGCTTCTGTAACTAACTTATTTAAACTATTAGCAGCCCCTACAAAATTTGTTGCGTTATCTGAAAATATCTTTTGTGGGCTCCCCCGTCTGGCTACAAATCTTTTTAGAGCTCCTAGAAACCCTGCGGAGGTCAAGTCCGATACCACTTCTAAGTGCACCGCTTTTGTTGTGAAACAGACAAATACGCATACATAAGATTTGTCCATCTTTTTTCCCCTTATTTTATAATGTATAGTAATTGGACCAAGAAAATCAATACCTACATTTAAAAACGGGCGAGTTCTAATGACCCGGCTTCCCGGTAAGTTTCCCATTAATTGATGTAACTGTCTTGGTTCCTTTTTAAAACACCTATAACATTTATTTACTATTTTTTTTACTAATTGCCTACCTCTTAATGGCCAAAACCTTTGTCTGGTTATTGCTAATAGTCCTTGAGGTCCCACAAGTAAATGGTCCTTATGCAATTGTGTCATAATTAATCGGACAATATTATCATTATAGGGGAGAACAATCGGATATTTAACGTCATAGGTCAGTGAACTATTTTCTAATCTTCCTCCGACTCTAATTAGTCTTTGTTTGTCTAAAAACGGACATAATGTTGCTAATTTTGATGATTTTTGGAGGTTTCTTCCCATGTTTAAGTTCCTTATTTCTTCTGCAAAATGGTCTTGCTGAATAGTTTTTATAATTATTGTTAATGCTTCTCTCCTGAAAAATAAAAAGGTTTTAGATTTGTCTTTTTTAAGTAAATAAATAAACTTTAAAACATATGCTATTATATTTTGAAGACAATTAAAATTATTTCTATGATTAATGGACTCATAAATACACTCGACCTTTTTGATAAGCATCACCTTGATTCCCTTTTTTATTTCTGGAACTTCAAAATCTGTAATAAATGAGTTATTATTATACGGTTCCTTATTAAATAAAAAGTTGGGACCATTAAACCAAAATTTGTTTTTAACTAGTTCATCTGCTCTCAATCCTCTCGATATAAGATCGGCTGGATTTTCCTCTGACTGCACATGCCTCCAATTATTTACATTAGTATTTGTTTGTATAAAACTAACTCTATTTGATACAAACACTTGTAAGCGTGTTGGATCTAGTTTAATCCAGCTTAAAACAATGGTGGAGTCAGAGTAGTAGAAAATATTAGTAAATTCCATCTTAAGACTTTCAATCACCACGTTCATTAATTCAGATAATAACACCGCTGCACATAGCTCCAATCGTGGAAGTGTAATAACTTTTATAGGAGCAACCTTTGATTTTGACGTTGCTAAATATGAATGCACTTTCCCATGACAATCCACTGATCTTATATATATTACTGCACCATATGCTTTCATGGACGCATCGCAGAATCCATGCAATTCAACGTATGCTGGTTTAACACAAACAAAATGCCTGGGTACTGCTATCTGGTTTAAGAATTTAAGATTATCACTAATAGCCTGCCATTTGCGACCTATCTCTTGAGGAACTTGATCATCCCAATCGATTTTTAATTTCCACAATTCTTGTAATAAAATCTTCGTACTAACTGTAACAGGTCCTACTAAACCAAGTGGGTCAAATAATCCTGAAATTTCCCGTAATATCATTCTTTTTGAGATTTTTTCATAATTTTTCCATTTACAGTTTAAGCTTAGTTGATCCATTCCTGTATTCCAAATAACGCCAAGTGTTCTAGTGAAGTTAGAGTTGTCAGATTTTATGTCCAGACTTTCCGTTATATGTTCTTCGTTCACTTCGTTTAATATTACTTTTTCGTTTGTGCACCACTTTTTTAATGGCATTCCAAATTCCAGCAATATTGCATCTAAATTCCTTCTTAATACTGTAACCTTCTTCAAACAGTCGCCTCCTGTCATTAAATCGTCCATATAAAAATCGTTTTTAATTATTGCCGATTCATCCGGAAATTGGTTTCTTTTCCAATCCGCAATTTTTTCTAAACATTTTACTGCTAAATATGGAGCAGCTGACGTACCGTAAGTAACAGTTTTAAGAGCGTATGTTTCTATTTGCTCTGTTTCATTGAAGCGCCAAAATATTAATTGGTATTTTCTATCATTTTCTGACATCCAAATTTGTCTGTACATTTTCTCTATATCCGCTGAAAAAACGTATCTATGTTTCCTGAATCTCAGCAAAATATTAAATAAATTTTCCTGAATTTTAGGACCTGTGTGCAGTAAATCGTTTAACGATATATTACTTGTAGTCTTACAGGAAGCATCAAATACAACCCTTAATTTTGTAGAAGTGCTTTCTGGTCTACAAATACAATGATGTGGTAAATAATATCCTATTGAAGAAACACCTTTTGTTAATTCCATATGACCCATCTCTAAATATTGACGCATAAATGCATGGTATTGTTCTTTCAATTCTGTATTCTTTTGTAATTTTCTCTCCAGAGCAAAAAATCTTCTTTTAGCAATGAGGCAGGAATTACCTAATTTATTAATATTATCTTTAAAAGGTAATGTTACTTGAAATTTACCGTCTGCTAATCTGTTTGTATTTTCATCGAATGATTTTTCACATTCTTTCTGAAGGGCCGTTAAGTTATTCACTTTCGGCACTTCTTCTACTTCCCAGAATTTTTCTAATATTTTTTCTGTAGTTGTATCTATCGTTACAACATTCTGCTTTGGTATACTATCAACCAATTGTGTCATGCTATAAGCAACCCAACCTAATTTTGTATTTTGTAATTTTGTTTTAGTTTTTGGGTCCTGTAATTTTCCATTGCATATAAGATCAAATACAAATTCATTTGAAAGGAGCATGTCAACTCCTTTCGGAATGTTATATTTTGGATCTGCTAGCTTAACGCTCTTTGGAAAAGTTCCTGGTAACATTTTTGAACTTGGGACGTTAGACACAATTTTATCTAGTACTGCTGCATTTAAAAAAGTTTTATACTTAGTTACCTTTGATTTCATATTAATGCCAATTTGTTCGTGTATGGGTAATTTTTTCATTTGTAATCCCTCTATATTTTTATTTACTTTCATAACATTAGGTAAATTTAATTTGTTCTTCAACTCTTTTGTTACGAGATTTATCTGAGAACCTCCATCTAGTAATACACGACAATCTATCCATTTATTGTCTCCTGTTTTAACCTGTACAATTGCTGTTGATAACAAAACGCAGTCATTATTATCTTCATTGTCACTGTTCACCAAAACAGTCTTTGGTTTAGTTCTGTCTTCATGAATCAGCGTATTATGTTCATTTTTACAAATTCTACAATTAAATTGGCTATTACACATTTTTGTGAGATGACCTGGACAAAGACATTTGTAGCATAATTTAAAATTTTTTACCTTTTCTAATTTTTCTTTAATAGACAAACTTCTAAATTTTGAACATTTAAACAAAATATGCCTTGAAGTGCAGCCTAACAAACATTTTGGATTATTAAAGTTTGGAGTTTTAGACTGATTTACTATTTGATCTTCTTCTTTCTTGAAATTATGATAAACTTGTTGATTAGTTTCTCGGAATCTGCTATCGTCCCATTTTATAAATTGTTGGCTCGCTTCCAATGAATATTGCATTTGCTGCAAAAAATCTACCAGTTGCTCTACCCTTGGGAGATCTCGGGATTTACCTAAGTGTTGTTCAAATTGAAGTCTCATCTGGTCGTCCAGTTTTCGTTGCAATATAAAACAAATGAACGATTTATACATTTGTTCAGTATCTATTTTTACAGCATAAAGTGCTTGCAAACTTTCATTCACTATGCTCAAAAACTTGCTTACACTTTTGGAATTGCATTTTACAAATGGAGCATCTAGGATAGATTTGAAATAAATTGAAGTTGTTGCTCTATTGTTTGAATAACATTCATTTAAAATATTCCAAGCTACATCAAAGTTTTCTTCCCTGGATGGCAATTTAGAAATTTTCTTTATTGCTTCCCCAACTAATTTTGATTTTAATATACACATTTTTTGTGTTTTTGAAATTGGTTGAGACAAAATCAATTCTTCAAACAATTCCTTAAATGTATCCCAATCCGTAAACTTTCCATCAAATTGTGGTATGTCAATAGATGGTAATGTAAATGGCAAGGACTTAAAACGTTTGTTTACATCTGGAATTTCTTGATATGAATCCCTTAAGGAATAAAAAACTTCTGTCAGCTCATCATCGGGAAATTCACCTATATATTGGAAAAATACTTTTTCTGTTGTTTCAAATTTTTCTCTAACACTATCAATTGTCACATATTTTTGTTTGAAATGTTCTAGCTTTGATTCTAAATCATCAAGAATATATTGAAACTGCCTCTGCAGTCCAAAATTTTTTATTTTTCTTTCTCCTATTTGTGTAGAAGGCGTTTTTTTATCTTCCTGAAATGCCGGTTTTTGTGTTTTTAAACTTTGGCCAGACAATTTTGATAACGAGTTTTCCTCATTAATTTTACTCTTCACTGTTTGATATAAACTTTCAAAATTTTCTGCAGCTTGTCTTACCTTGTCTGCAAACCCTTTTTTAAAATACGCATTTCGCTCCAATGTTGCGGAGGGTGGGCGGAGTTCCTTGTCGTTTTTCTCAAATTCAGCATAACTGCTTTTGAAAGATTCCCTGAGCTTTGTTGTATTTATTGCTAGTTCCTCTGTACTAACATCACCTTGTTGCACCAAGGCACTTAAAGAATTATAAAGAGTAGCGATATTTTGCCCTAACTCTTCCTGCTGTTTAATTCGTTCTACGGAATCCATTATTTAAACTCCTTTTGTCCAAGTTTTGATCTGGTTTGACCAAATGTTTATAACCACTTCCAAGAATCACGTCGGGGTCACCAAATGTTTAATACAGCAACTAAACAATAAATCAACCTCTCACTTTCACTTTAAATTTAGAACTCCACTTTATTTCAATCATGTTTTGTCTTATATACAAAAATCTTATCGCTAACTAAATACTAATACACCCGTACAAGATGTACTCTCTTATACATGTAAAATCTTATCTTAAATACTAATTATTGTATTTACACAGATGATGTTTCTTTGTCTAATTCATATCTATAACCGATGTGTTTATGCTACTATTTGTTTAGGCTACGCTACCACCATAAACAATATGTTTTAAAGCAAACACAATCGGTTTAACTAGACACTAAAAACCAGACAAAGAAACATTTAGTTTTTACAAAACTGAACAACTTGCTTATTAGAAACGAACGACTTTTGGGCAAACTTGGGTAAAATTGTGTTTCAACCAAAAAAATTATTTATTGCAAAGGGGTACCCCTTTCCTAAAATATTGATGAAAAAAGTTTTTTTCTTAAATGCTTGCGATTTGAGATTTTTCGGAAGCTTCTTCGCATTTGAAACTCATTTCAATACTTGCTTATTAGAAATAAACGCCTTTTGAGCAAAGTCTGGTAAAATTGTGTTTCAACCAAAAAATTTATGTATTGCAAAGGGGTACCAATTTCCTAAAATATTGATGACAAATTTTTTACTTAAATGCTTGCGATTTTTCGGAAGCTTCTTCGCATTTGAATCTCCTTTCAATACTTGCTTATTAGAAATAAACGCCTTTTGGGCAAAATTGGGTAAAATTGTGTTTCAACCAAAAAATGTATTTTTTGCAAAGGCGTACGTACCCCTTTCCTAAAATATTGATGAAACAAATTTTTTTCTTAAATGCTTGCGATTTGAGATTTTTCGGAAGCTTCTTCGCATTTGAAACTCATTTCAATACTTGCTTATTAGAAACGAACGCCTTTTGGGCAAAATTGGGTAAAATTGTTTTTCAACCAAAAAATTTATGTATTGCAAAGGGGTACCCCTTTCCTAAAATATTGATGAAACATTTTTTTTTTCTTAAATGCTTGCGATTTGAGATTTTTCAGAAGCTTCTTCGCATTTGAAACTCATTTCAATACTTGCTTATTAGAAATGAACGCCTTTTGGGCAAAGTCGGGTAAAATTGTGTTTCAACCAAAAAATTTATGTATTGCAAAGGGGCACCCCTTTCCTAATATATTGATGAAACATTTTTTTTTCTTAAATGCTTGCGATTTGAGATTTTTCGGAAGCTTCTTCGCATTTGAAACTTATTTCAATACTTGCTTATTAGAAATGAACGCATTTTGGGCAAAGTCGGGTAAAATTGTGTTTCAACCAAAAAATTTATTTATTGCAAAGGGGTACCCCTTTCCTAAAATATTGATGAAACATTTTTTTTTCTTAAATGCTTGCGATTTGAGATTTTTCGGAAGCTTCTTCGCATTTGAATCTCCTTTCAATACTTGCTTATTAGAAATGAACGCCTTTTGGGCAAAGTCGGGGGAAAAATTGTGTTTCAACCAAAAAATTTATTTATTGCAAAGGGGTACCCCTTTCCTAAAATATTGATGAAACATTTTTTTTTCTTAAATGCTTGCGATTTGAGATTTTTCGGAAGCTTCTTCGCATTTGAAACTCATTTCAATACTTGCTTATTAGAAATGAACGCCTTTTGGGCAAAGTCGGGAAAAATTGTGTTTCAACCAAAAAATTTATTTATTGCAAAGGGGTACCCCTTTCCTAAAATATTGATGAAATTTTTTTTCTTAAATGCTTGCGATTTGAGATTTTTCGGAAGTTTCTTCGCATTTGAATCTCATTTCAATACTTGCTTATTAGAAACGAACGCCTTTTGGGCAAAATTGGGTAAAATTGTGTTTCAACCAAAAAAATTATTTATTGCAAAGGGGTACCCCTTTCCTAAAATATTGATGAAACAAATTTTTTTCTTAAATGCTTGCGATTTGAGATTTTTCGGAAGCTTCTTCGCATTTGAAACTCATTTCAATACTTGCTTATTAGAAACGAACGCCTTTTGGGCAAAATTGGGTAAAATTGTGTTTCAACCAAAAAAATTATTTATTGCAAAGGGGTACCCCTTTCCTAAAATATTGATGAAAAAAGTTTTTTTCTTAAATGCTTGCGGTTTGAGATTTTTCGGAAGCTTCTTCGCATTTGTATCTCCTTTCAATACTTGCTTATTAGAAATAAACGCCTTTTGGGCAAAGTCGGGTAAAATTGTGTTTCAACCAAAAAATTTACTTATTGCAAAGGCGTACCCTTTCCTAAAATATTGATGAAAAAATTTTTTTTTTCATAAATGCTTGCGATTTGAGATTTTTCGGAAGCTTCTTCGCATTTGAAACTCATTTCAATACTTGCTTATTAGAAATAAACGCCTTTTGAGCAAAGTCTGGTAAAATTGTGTTTCAACCAAAAAATTTATGTATTGCAAAGGGGTACCAATTTCCTAAAATATTGATGACAAATTTTTTTCTTAAATGCTTGCGATTTTTTTGAAGCTTTTTCGCATTTGAATCTCCTTTCAATACTTGCTTATTAGAAATAAACGCCTTTTGGGCAAAATTGGGTAAAATTGTGTTTCAACCAAAAAATGTATTTTTTGCAAAGGCGTACGTACCCCTTTCCTAAAATATTGATGAAACATATTTTTTCTTAAATGCTTGCGATTTGAGATTTTTCGGAAGCTTCTTAGCATTTGAATTTCCTTTCAATATATTCTTATTAGAAATAAACGCCTTTTGGGCAAAATTGGGTAAAATTGTGTTTCAACCAAAATATTTATTTATTGCAAAGGGGTACACCTTTCCTAAAATATTGATGAAAAATGTTTTTCTTAAATGCTTTCGATTTGAGATTTATCGGAAGCTTCTTAGCATTTGAATCTCCTTTCAATATATGCTTATTAGAAATGAATGCCTTTTGGGCGAAATTGGGTAAAACTGTGTTTCAACCAAAAAATGTATTTATTGCAAAGGGGTACCAATTTCCTAAAATATTGACGACAAATTTTTTTTCTTAAATGCTTGCGATTTTTCGGAAGCTTCTTCGCATTAGAAACTCATTTCAATACTTGCTTATTAGAAATGAACGTCTTTTGGGCAAAGTCGGGTAAAATTGTGTTTCAACCAAAAAATTAATTCCTTGCAAAGGCGTACCCTTTCCTAAAATATTGATGAAACATTTTTTTTTCTTAAATGCTTGCGATTTGAGATTTTTCGGAAGCTTCTTCGCATTTGAATCTCCTTTCAATACTTGCTTATTAGAAATGAACGCCTTTTGGGCAAAATTGGGTAAAATTGTGTTTCAACCAAAAAATTAATTCCTTGCAAAGGCGTACCAATTTCCTAAAATATTGATGAAACATTTTTTTTTTCTTAAATGCTTGCGATTTGAGATTTTTCGGAAGCTTCTTCGCATTTGAAACTCATTTCAATACTTGCTTATTAGAAATAAACGCCTTTTGGCCAAAATTGGGTAAAATTGTGTTTCAACCAACAAATTAATTCCTTGCAAAGGCGTACCCCTTTCCTAAAATATTGATGAAACATTTTTTTTCTTAAATGCTTGCGATTTGAGATTTTTCGGAAGCTTCTTAGCATTTGAATCTCCTTTCAATATATGCTTATTAGAAATAAACGCCTTTTGGGCAAAGTCGGGTAAAATTGTGTTTCAACCAAAAAATTTATTTATTGCAAAGGGGTACCCTTTCCTAAAATATTGATGAAAAGTTTTTTTCTTAAATGCTTGCGATTTGAGAATTTTCGGAAGCTTCTTCGCATTTGAATCTCCTTTCAATACTTGCTTATTAGAAATGAACGCCTTTTGGGCAAAATTGGCTAAAATTGTGTTTCAACCAAAAAATTAATTCCTTGCAAAGGCGTACCAATTTCCTAAAATATTGATGAAACATTTTTTTTTTCTTAAATGCTTGCGATTTGAGATTTTTCGGAAGCTTCTTCGCATTTGAATCTCCTTTCAATATATGCTTATTAGAAATAAACGCCTTTTGGGCAAAATTGGGTAAAATTGTGTTTCAACCAACAAATTAATTCCTTGCAATTCGTACCCCTTTCCTAAAATATTGATGAAACATTTTTTTTCTTAAATGCTTGCGATTTGAGATTTTTTGGAAGCTTCTTAGCATTTGAATCTCCTTTCAATATATGCTTATTAGAAATAAACGCCTTTTGGGCAAAATTGGGTAAAACTGTGTTTCAACCAAAAAATGTATTTATTGCAAAGGGGTACCAATTTCCTAAAATATTGACGACAAATTTTTTTTCTTAAATGCTTGCGATTTTTCGGAAGCTTCTTCGCATTTGAAACTCATTTCAGTACTTGCTTATTAGAAATGAACGCCTTTTGGGCAAGGTCGGGTAAAATTGTGTTTCAACCAAAAAATTAATTCCTTGCAAAGGCGTACCCTTTCCTAAAATATTGATGAACAATTTTTTTTCTTAAATGCTTGCGATTTAAGATTCTTCGGAAGCTTCTTCGCATTTGAATCTCCTTTCAATACTTGCTTATTAGAAATGAACGCCTTTTGGGCAAAATTGGGTAAAATTGTGTTTCAACCAAAAAATGTATTTATTGCAAAGGGGTACCAATTTCCTAAAATATTGATGACAAATTTTTTTTTCTTAAATGCTTGCGATTTGAGATTTTTCGGAAGCTTCTTCGCATTTGAAACTCATTTCAATACTTGCTTATTAGAAATAAACGCCTTTTGGGCAAAATTGGGTAGAATTGTGTTTCAACCAAAAAATGGCTTACCCCTTTGCTAAAAATCAATTTTTTGGTTGAAACACAATTTTACCCAATTTTGCCAAAAAGGCGTTTATTTCTAATAACTGAGTATTGAAAGTAGTTTCAAATGCGAAGAAGCTTCCGAAAAATCTCAAATCGCATGCATTTAAGAAAAAAAATTATTTGCCAATTTTTTAGGAAAGGCTTACTTACTCCTTTGCTAAAAATCAATTTTTTGGTTGAAACACAATTTTACCCAATTTTGCCCAAAAGGCGTTTATTTCTAATAACTGAGTATTGAAAGGAGTTTCAAATGCGAAAAAGCTTCCGAAAAATCTCAAATCGCAAGCATTTAAGAAAAAAATTTGTTATCAATATTTTAGGAAAGGGGTATCCCTTTGCAATACATAAATTTGTTGGTTGAAACTTAATTTTACCCGACTTTGCCCAAAAGGCGTTCATTTCTAATAAGCAAGTACTGAAATGAGTTTCAAATGCGAAGAAGCTTCCGAAAAATATCAAATCGCAAGCATTTAAGAAAAAAAAATGTTTCATCAATATTTTAGGAAAGGGTACGCCTATGCTATAAATAAATTGAAACACAATTTTACCCAATTTTGCCCAAAAGGCGTTCATTTCTAATAAGCAAGTATTGAAATGAGATTCAAATGCTAAGAAGCTTCCGAAAAATCTCAAATCGAAAGCATTTAAGAAAAAAAATATGTTCCATCAATATTTTAGGAAAGGGGTACCCCTTTGCAATACATAAATTTTTTGGTTGAAACACAATTTTACCAGACTTTGCCCAAAAGGCGTTTATTTCTAATAAGCAAGTATTGAAATGAGTTTCAAATGCGAAGAAGCTTCCGAAAAATCCCAAATCGCAAGCATTTAAAAAAAAAATTTGTCATCAATATTTTAGGAAAGGGGTACGCCTTTGCAATACATAAATTTTTTGGTTGAAACACAATTTTACCCGACTTTGCCCAAAAGGCGTTCATTTCTAATAAGCAAGTATTGAAAGGAGATTCAAATGCGAAGAAGCTTCCGAAAAATATCAAATCGCAAGCATTTAAGAAAAAAAATTATTTGCCAATTTTTTAGGAAAGGCTTACTTACCCCTTTGCTAAAAATCAATTTTTTGGTTGAAACACAATTTTACCCAATTTTGCCCAAAAGGCGTTTATTTCTAATAACTGAGTATTGAAAGGAGTTTCAAATGCGAAGAAGCTTCCGAAAAATCTCAAATCGCATGCATTTAAGAAAAAAAATTATTTGCCAATTTTTTAGGAAAGGCTTACTTACCCCTTTGCTAAAAATCAATTTTTTGGTTGAAACACAATTTTACCCAATTTTGCCCAAAAGGCGTTTATTTCTAATAACTGAGTATTGAAAGGAGTTTCAAATGCGAAAAAGCTTCCGAAAAATCTCAAATCGCAAGCATTTAAGAAAAAAATTTGTTATCAATATTTTAGGAAAGGGGTATCCCTTTGCAATACATAAATTTGTTGGTTGAAACTTAATTTTACCCGACTTTGCCCAAAAGGCGTTCATTTCTAATAAGCAAGTACTGAAATGAGTTTCAAATGCGAAGAAGCTTCCGAAAAATATCAAATCGCAAGCATTTAAGAAAAAAAAATGTTTCATCAATATTTTAGGAAAGGGTACGCCTATGCTATAAATAAATTGAAACACAATTTTACCCAATTTTGCCCAAAAGGCGTTCATTTCTAATAACAGAGTATTGAAAGGAGATACAAATGCGAAGAAGCTTCCGAAAAATCTCAAATCGCAAGCATTTAAGAAAAAAAAATTTTCATCAATATGTTAGGAAAGGGGTATCCCTTTGCAATAAATAAATTTTTTGGTTGAAACACAATTTTACCCAATTTTGCCCAAAAGGCGTTTATTTCTAATAAGCAAGTATTGAAATGAGTTTCAAATGCGAAGAAGCTTCCGAAAAATCTCAAATCGCAAGCATTTAAGAAAAAAAATGTTTCATCAATATTTTAGGAAAGAGGTACCCCTTTGCAATAAATAAATTTTTTGGTTGAAACACAGTTTTACCCAATTTTGCCCAAAAGGCATTCATTTCTAATAAGCATATATTGAAAGGAGATTCAAATGCTAAGAAGCTTCCGAAAAATCTCAAATCGAAAGCATTTAAGAAAAACATTTTTCATCAATATTTTAGGAAGGGGTACCCCTTTGCAATAAATAAATTTTTTGGTTGAAACACAATTTTACCCGACTTTGCCCAAAAGGCGTTTATTTCTAATAAGCAAGTATTGAAATGAGTTTCAAATGCGAAGAAGCTTCCGAAAAATCTCAAATCGCAAGCATTTAAGAAAAAAAAATTTGTCATCAATATTTTAGGAAAGGGGTGCCCCTTTGCAATACATAAATTTGTTGGTTGAAACTTAATTTTACCCGACTTTGCCAAAAGGCGTTCATTTCTAATAAGCAAGTATTGAAATAAGTTTCAAATGCGAAGAAGCTTCCGAAAAATCCCAAATCTCAAGCATTTAAGAAAAAAATTTGTCATCAATATTTTAGGAAAGGGGTGACCCTTTGCAATACATAAATTTTTTGGTTGAAACACAATTTTACCTAATTTTGCCCAAAAGGCGTTCATTTCTAATAAGCAAGTATTGAAAGGAGATTCAAATGCGAAGAAGCTTCCGAAAAATCTCAAATCGCAAGCATTTAAGAAAAAAAATGTTTCATCAATATATTAGGAAAGGGTAACCCTTTGCAAGAAATAAATTTTTTGGCTGAACCACAATTTTACCCGACATTGCCCAAAAGGCGTTTATTTCTAATAAGCAAGTATTGAAAGGAGATTCAAATGCGAAGAAGCTTCCGAAAAATCTCAAACCGCAAGCATTTAAGAAAAAAAATTATTTGCCAATTTTTTAGGAAAGGCTTACCCCTTTGCTTAAAATCAATTTTTTGGTTGAAACACAATTTTACCCAATTTTGCCCAAAAGGCGTTTATTTCTAATAACTGAGTATTGAAAGGAGTTTCAAATGCGAAGAAGCTTCCGAAAAATCTCAAATCGCATGCATTTAAGAAAAAAAATTATTTGCCAATTTTTTAGGAAAGGCTTACTTACCCCTTTGCTAAAAATCAATTTTTTGGTTGAAACACAATTTTACCCAATTTTGCCCAAAAGGCGTTTATTTCTAATAACAGAGTATTGAAAGGAGTTTCAAATGCGAAGAAGCTTCCGAAAAAACTCAAATCGCATGCATTTAAGAAAAAAAATTATTTGCCAATTTTTTAGGAAAGGCTTACCCCTTTGCTAAAAATCAATTTTTTGGTTGAAACACAATTTTACCCAATTTTGCCCAAAAGGCGTTTATTTCTAATAACTGAGTATTGAAAGGAGTTTCAAATGCGAAGAAGCTTCCTAAAAATCTCAAATCGCATGCATTTAAGAAAAAAAATTATTTGCCAATTTTTTAGGAAAGGCTTACCCCTTTGCTAAAAATCAATTTTTTGGTTGAAACACAATTTTACCCAATTTTGCCCAAAAGGCGTTTATTTCTAATAACTGAGTATTGAAAGGAGTTTCAAATGCGAAGAAGCTTCCGAAAAATCTCAAATCGCATGCATTTAAGAAAAAATATTATTTGCCAATTTTTTAGGAAAGGCTTACTAACCCCTTTGCTAAAAATCAATTTTTTGGTTGAAACACAATTTTACCCAATTTTGCCCAAAAGGCGTTTATTTCTAATAACTGAGTATTGAAAGGAGTTTCAAATGCGAAAAAGCTTCCGAAAAATCTCAAATTGCAAGCATTTAAGAAAAAAATTTGTTATCAATATTTTAGGAAAGGGGTATCCCTTTGCAATACATAAATTTGTTGGTTGAAACTTAATTTTACCCGACTTTGCCCAAAAGGCGTTCATTTCTAATAAGCAAGTACTGAAATGAGTTTCAAATGCGAAGAAGCTTCCGAAAAATATCAAATCGCAAGCATTTAAGAAAAAAAAATGTTTCATCAATATTTTAGGAAAGGGTACGCCTATGCTATAAATAAATTGAAACACAATTTTACCCAATTTTGCCCAAAAGGCGTTCATTTCTAATAAGCAAGTATTGAAATGAGATTCAAATGCTAAGAAGCTTCCGAAAAATCTCAAATCGAAAGCATTTAAGAAAAAAAATATGTTCCATCAATATTTTAGGAAAGGGGTACCCCTTTGCAATACATAAATTTTTTGGTTGAAACACAATTTTACCAGACTTTGCCCAAAAGGCGTTTATTTCTAATAAGCAAGTATTGAAATGAGTTTCAAATGCGAAGAAGCCTCCGAAAAATCCCAAATCGCAAGCATTTAAAAAAAAAATTTGTCATCAATATTTTAGGAAAGGGGTACGCCTTTGCAATACATAAATTTTTTGGTTGAAACACAATTTTACCTGACTTTGCCCAAAAGGCGTTCATTTCTAATAAGCAAGTATTGAAAGGAGATTCAAATGCGAAGAAGCTTCCGAAAAATCTCAAACCGCAAGCATTTAAGAAAAAAAATTATTTGCCAATTTTTTAGGAAAGGCTTACCCCTTTGCTAAAAATCAATTTTTTGGTTGAAACACAATTTTACCCAATTTTGCCCAAAAGGCGTTTATTTCTAATAACTGAGTATTGAAAGGAGTTTCAAATGCGAAGAAGCTTCCGAAAAATCTCAAATCGCATGCATTTCAAAAAAAAAATTATTTGCCAATTTTTTAGGAAAGGCTTACTTACCCCTTTGCTAAAAATCAATTTTTTGGTTGAAACACAATTTTACCCAATTTTGCCCAAAAGGCGTTTATTTCTAATAACAGAGTATTGAAAGGAGTTTCAAATGCGAAGAAGCTTCCGAAAAATCTCAAATCGCAAGCATTTAAGAAAAAAATTTGTTATCAATATTTTAGGAAAGGGGTATCCCTTTGCAATACATAAATTTGTTGGTTGAAACTTAATTTTACCCGACTTTGCCCAAAAGGCGTTCATTTCTAATAAGCAAGTACTGAAATGAGTTTCAAATGCGAAGAAGCTTCCGAAAAATATCAAATCGCAAGCATTTAAGAAAAAAAAATGTTTCATCAATATTTTAGGAAAGGGTACGCCTATGCTATAAATAAATTGAAACACAATTTTACCCAATTTTGCCCAAAAGGCGTTCATTTCTAATAACAGAGTATTGAAAGGAGATACAAATGCGAAGAAGCTTCCGAAAAATCTCAAATCGCAAGCATTTAAGAAAAAAAAATTTTCATCAATATGTTAGGAAAGGGGTAACTCTTTGCAATAAATAAATTTTTTGGTTGAAACACAATTTTACCCAATTTTGCCCAAAAGGCGTTTATTTCTAATAAGCAAGTATTGAAATGAGTTTCAAATGCGAAGAAGCTTCCGAAAAATCTCAAATCGCAAGCATTTAAGAAAAAAAATGTTTCATCAATATTTTAGGAAAGAGGTACCCCTTTGCAATAAATAAATTTTTTGGTTGAAGTTGACAGTTTTACCCAATTTTGCCCAAAAGGCATTCATTTCTAATAAGCATATATTTAAAGGAGATTCAAATGCTAAGAAGCTTCCGAAAAATCTCAAATCGAAAGCATTTAAGAAAAACATTTTTCATCAATATTTTAGGAAGGGGTACCCCTTTGCAATAAATAAATTTTTTGGCTGAACCACAATTTTACCCGACATTGCCCAAAAGGCGTTTATTTCTAATAAGCAAGTATTGAAAGGAGATTCAAATGCGAAGAAGCTTCCGAAAAATCTCAAACCGCAAGCATTTAAGAAAAAAAATTATTTGCCAATTTTTTAGGAAAGGCTTACCCCTTTGCTTAAAATCAATTTTTTGGTTGAAACACAATTTTACCCAATTTTGCCCAAAAGGCGTTTATTTCTAATAACTGAGTATTGAAAGGAGTTTCAAATGCGAAGAAGCTTCCGAAAAATCTCAAATCGCATGCATTTAAAAAAAAAAATTATTTGCCAATTTTTTAGGAAAGGCTTACTTACCCCTTTGCTAAAAATCAATTTTTTGGTTGAAACACAATTTTACCCAATTTTGCCCAAAAGGCGTTTATTTCTAATAACAGAGTATTGAAAGGAGTTTCAAATGCGAAGAAGCTTCCGAAAAAACTCAAATCGCATGCATTTAAGAAAAAAAATTATTTGCCAATTTTTTAGGAAAGGCTTACCCCTTTGCTAAAAATCAATTTTTTGGTTGAAACACAATTTTACCCAATTTTGCCCAAAAGGCGTTTATTTCTAATAACTGAGTATTGAAAGGAGTTTCAAATGCGAAGAAGCTTCCGAAAAATCTCAAATCGCATGCATTTAAGAAAAAAAATTATTTGCCAATTTTTTAGGAAAGGCTTACTTACCCCTTTGCTAAAAATCAATTTTTTGGTTGAAACACAATTTTACCCAATTTTGCCCAAAAGGCGTTTATTTCTAATAACTGAGTATTGAAAAAAGTTTCAAATGCGAAAAAGCTTCCGAAAAATCTCAAATTGCAAGCATTTAAGAAAAAAATTTGTTATCAATATTTTAGGAAAGGGTACGCCTATGCTATAAATAAATTGAAACACAATTTTACCCAATTTTGCCCAAAAAGCGTTCATTTCTAATAACAGAGTATTGAAAGGAGATACAAATGCGAAGAAGCTTCCGAAAAATCTCAAATCGCAAGCATTTAAGAAAAAAAAATTTTCATCAATATGTTAGGAAAGGGGTATCCCTTTGCAATAAATAAATTTTTTGGTTGAAACACAATTTTACCCGACTTTGCCCAAAATGCGTTTCTAATAAGCAAGTATTGAAATGAGATTCAAATGCGAAGAAGCTTCCGAAAAATCTCAAATCGCAAGCATTTAAGAAAAAAAAAATGTTTCATCAATATTTTAGGAAAGGGGTGCCCCTTTGCAGTACATAAATTTTTTGGTTAAAACACAATTTTACCCAATTTTGCCCAAAAGGCGTTCATTTCTAATAAGCAAGTATTGAAATGAGTTTCAAATGCGAAAAAGCTTCCGAGAAATCTCAAATCGCAAGCATTTAAGAAAAAAAAATTTTTCATCAATTTCTAGGAAAGGGGTACGCCCCTTTGCAATAAATAAATTTTTTGGTTGAAACACAATTTTACCCGACTTTGCCCAAAAGGCGTTTATTTCTAATAAGCAAGTATTGAAATGAGTTTCAAATGCGAAGAAGCTTCCGAAAAATCTCAAATCGCAAGCATTTAAGAAAAAAATTTGTCATCAATATTTTATGAAAGGGGTACCCCTTTGCTATAAATAAATGTTTTGCTTGAAACACAATTTTCATCAATATTTTAGGAAAGGGGCCCCCCTTTGCTATAAATAAATTTTTTGGTTGAAACACAATTTTACCCAATTTTGCCCAAAAGGCGTTCATTTCTAATAAGCAAGTATTGAAAGGAGATTCAAATGCGAAGAAGCTTCCGAAAAATCTCAAATCGCAAGCATTTAAGAAAAAAAAATTTTCATCAATATTTTAGGAAAGGGGTACCCCTTTGCAATAAACAAATTTTTTGGTTGAAACACAATTTTACTCAATTTTGCCCAAAAGGCGTTAATTTCTAATAGGCAAGTGTTGAAAGGAGTTTCAAATGCGAAGAAGCTTCCGAAAAATCCCAAATCGCAAGCATTTAAGAAAAAAATTTGTCATCAATATTTTAGGAAAGGGGTGCCCCTTTGCAATACATAAATTTTTTGGTAAAAACAAAATTTTACCCAATTTTGGGTACCCCTTTGCAATAAATAAATTTTTTGGTTGAACCACAATTTTACCTGACTTTGCCCAAAAGGCGTTCATTTCTAATAAGCAAGTATTGAAATGAGTTTCAAATGCGAAGAAGCTTCCGAAAAATCTCAAATCGCAAGCATTTAAGAAAAAAAAATTTTTCGTCAATATTTTAGGAAAGGGGTACCCCTTTGCAATAAATAAATTTTTTGGTTGAAACACAATTTTACCCGACTTTGCCCAAAATGCGTTCATTTCTAATAAGCAAGTATTGAAATGAGATTCAAATGCGAAGAAGCTTCCGAAAAATCTGAAATCGCAAGCATTTAAGAAAAAAAAATTTTTCGTCAATATTTTAGGAAAGGGGTACCCCTTTGCAATAAATAAATTTTTTGGTTGAAACACAATTTTACCCGACTTTGCCCAAAAGGCGTTAATTTCTAATAGGCAAGTGTTGAAAGGAGTTTCAAATGCGAAGAAGCTTCCGAAAAATCTCAAATCGCAAGCATTTAAGAAAAAAAAAATGTTTCATCAATATTTTAGGAAAGGGGTGCCCCTTTGCAATACATAAATTTTTTGGTTGAAACACAATTTTACCCAATTTTGCCCAAAAGGCGTTCATTTCTAATAAGCAAGTATTGAAATGAGTTTCAAATGCGAAGAAGCTTCCGAAAAATCTCAAATCGCAAGCAATTAAGAAAAAAATTTGTCATCAATATTTTATGAAAGGGGTACCCCTTTGCTATAAATAAATGTTTTGCTTGAAACACAATTTTACCCAATTTTGCCCAAAAGGCGTTCATTTCTAATAAGCAAGTATTGAAAGGAGATTCAAATGCGAAGAAGCTTCCGAAAAATCTCAAATCGAAAGCATTTAAGAAAAACATTTTTCATCAATATTTTAGGAAAGGGGTACCCCTTTGCAATAAGTAATTTTTTTGGTTGAAACACAATTTTACCCAATTTTGCCCAAAAGGCGTTTATTTCTAATAAGCAAGTATTGAAATGAGATTCAAATGTGAAGAAGCTTCCGAAAAATCTCAAATCGCAAGCATTTAAGAAAGAAAAAATTATCATCAATATTTTAGGAAAGGGGTACTCCTTTGCAATAAATACATTTTTTGGTTGAAACACAATTTTACCCAATTTTGCCCAAAAGGCGTTTATTTCTAATAAGCAAGTATTGAAAGGAGATACAAATGCGAAGAAGCTTCCGAAAAATCTCAAATCGCAAGCATTTAAGAAAAAAAAAATTATCATCAATATTTTAGGAAAGAGGTACCCCTTTGCAATAAATAAATTTTTTGGTTGAAACACAATTTTACCCAATTTTGCCCAAAAGGCGTTCATTTCTAATAAGCAAGTATTGAAATGAGTTTCAAATGCGAAGAAGCTTCCGAAAAATCTCAAATCGCAAGCATTTAAGAAAAAAATTTGTCATCAATATGTTATGAAAGGGGTACCCCTTTGCTATAAATAAATGTTTTGCTTGAAACACAATTTTCATCAATATTTTAGGAAAGGGGCCCCCTTTGCTATAAATAAATTTTTTGGTTGAAACACAATTTTACCCAATTTTGCCCAAAAGGCGTTCATTTCTAATAAGCAAGTATTGAAAGGAGATTCAAATGCGAAGAAGCTTCCGAAAAATCTCAAATCGCAAGCATTTAAGAAAAAAAAATGTTTCATCAATATTTTAGGAAAGGGGTGCCCCTTTGCAATACATAAATTTTTTGGTTGAAACACAATTTTACCCAATTTTGCCCAAAAGGCGTTCATTTCTAATAAGCAAGTATTGAAATGAGTTTCAAATGCGAAAAAGCTTCCGAGAAATCTCAAATCGCAAACATTTAAAAAAAAAAAATTTTCATCAATATTTTAGGAAAGGGGTATCCCTTTGCAATAAATAAATTTTTTGGTTGAAACACAATTTTGCCCGACTTTGCCCAAAATGCATTCATTTCTAATAAGCATATATTGAAAGGAGATTCAAATGCGAAGAAGCTTCCGAAAAATCTCAAATCGAAAGCATTTAAGAAAAACATTTTTCATCAATATTTTAGGCAAGGGGTACCCCTTTGCAATAAATAATTTTTTTGGTTGAAACACAATTTTACCCAATTTTGCCCAAAAGGCGTTTATTTCTAATAAGCAAGTATTGAAATGAGATTCAAATGTGAAGAAGCTTCCGAAAAATCTCAAATCGCAAGCATTTAAGAAAGAAAAAATTATCATCAATATTTTAGGAAAGGGGTACTCCTTTGCAATAAATACATTTTTTGGTTGAAACACAATTTTACCCAATTTTGCCCAAAAGGCGTTCATTTCTAATAAGCAAGTATTGAAATGAGTTTCAAATGCGAAAAAGCTTCCGAGAAATCTCAAATCGAAAGCATTTAAGAAAAACATTTTTCATCAATATTTTAGGAAAGGGGTACCCCTTTGCAATAAATACATTTTTTGGTTGAAACACAATTTTACCCAATTTTGCCCAAAAGGCGTTTATTTCTAATAACTGAGTATTGAAAGGAGATACAAATGCGAAGAAGCTTCCGAAAAATCTCAAATCGCAAGCATTTAAGAAAAAAAAAATTATCATCAATATTTTAGGAAAGAGGTACCCCTTTGCAATAAATAAATTTTTTGGTTGAAACACAATTTTACCCAATTTTGCCCAAAAGGCGTTCATTTCTAATAAGCAAGTATTGAAATGAGTTTCAAATGCGAAGAAGCTTCCGAAAAATCTCAAATCGCAAGCATTTAAGAAAAAAATTTGTCATCAATATTTTATGAAAGGGGTACCCCTTTGCTATAAATAAATGTTTTGCTTGAAACACAATTTTCATCAATATTTTAGGAAAGGGGCCCCCCTTTGCTATAAATAAATTTTTTGGTTGAAACACAATTTTACCCAATTTTGCCCAAAAGGCGTTCATTTCTAATAAGCAAGTATTGAAAGGAGATTCAAATGCGAAGAAGCTTCCGAAAAATCTCAAATCGCAAGCATTTAAGAAAAAAAAATTTTCATCAATATTTTAGGAAAGGGGTACCCCTTTGCAATAAACAAATTTTTTGGTTGAAACACAATTTTACTCAATTTTGCCCAAAAGGCGTTAATTTCTAATAGGCAAGTGTTGAAAGGAGTTTCAAATGCGAAGAAGCTTCCGAAAAATCCCAAATCAAAGGGGTGCCCCTTTGCAATACATAAATTTTTTGGTAAAAACAAAATTTTACCCAATTTTGGGTACCCCTTTGCAATAAATAAATTTTTTGGTTGAACCACAATTTTACCTGACTTTGCCCAAAAGGCGTTCATTTCTAATAAGCAAGTATTGAAATGAGTTTCAAATGCGAAGAAGCTTCCGAAAAATCTCAAATCGCAAGCATTTAAGAAAAAAAAATTTTTCGTCAATATTTTAGGAAAGGGGTACCCCTTTGCAATAAATAAATTTTTTGGTTGAAACACAATTTTACCCGACTTTGCCCAAAAGTCGTTAATTTCTAATAGGCAAGTGTTGAAAGGAGTTTCAAATGCGAAGAAGCTTCCGAAAAATCTCAAATCGCAAGCATTTAAGAAAAAAAAAATGTTTCATCAATATTTTAGGAAAGGGGTGCCCCTTTGCAATACATAAATTTTTTGGTTGAAACACAATTTTACCCAATTTTGCCCAAAAGGCGTTCATTTCTAATAAGCAAGTATTGAAATGAGTTTCAAATGCGAAAAAGCTTCCGAGAAATCTCAAATCGCAAGCATTTAAGAAAAAAAAATTTTTCATCAATTTCTAGGAAAGGGGTACACCCCTTTGCAATAAATAAATTTTTTGGTTGAAACACAATTTTACCCGACTTTGCCCAAAAGGCGTTTATTTCTAATAAGCAAGTATTGAAATGAGTTTCAAATGCGAAGAAGCTTCCGAAAAATCTCAAATCGCAAGTATTTAAGAAAAAAATTTGTCATCAATATTTTATGAAAGGGGTACCCCTTTGCTATAAATAAATGTTTTGCTTGAAACACAATTTTCATCAATATTTTAGGAAAGGGGTACCCCTTTGCAATAAATAAATTTTTTGGTTGAAACACAATTTTACCCGACTTTGCCCAAAAGGCGTTTATTTCTAATAAGCAAGTATTGAAAGGAGATTCAAATGCTAAGAAGCTTCCGAAAAATCTCAAATCGCAAGCATTTATGAAAAAAAAAATTGTTCATCAATATTTTAGGAAAGGGGTACCCCTTTGCAATAAATAAATTTTTTGGTTGAAACACAATTTTACCCAATTTTGCCCAAAAGGCGTTCATTTCTAATAAGCAAGTATTGAAAGGAGATTCAAATGCGAAGAAGCTTCCGAAAAATCTCAAATCGCAAGCATTTAAGAAAAAAATTTGTCATCAATATTTTAGGAAAGGGGTGCCCCTTTGCAATACATAAATTTTTTGGTTGAAACACAATTTTACCCGACTTTGCCCAAAAGGCGTTTATTTCTAATAAGCAAGTATTGAAAGGAGATTCAAATGCGAAGAAGATTCCGAAAAATCTCAAATCGCAAGCATTTAAGAAAGAAAAAATTATCATCAATATTTTAGGAAAGAGGTACCCCTTTACAATAAATATATTTTTTGGATGAAACACAACTTTTCCCGACTTTGCCCAAAAGGCGTTCATTTCTAATAAGCAAGTATTGAAAGGAGATTCAAATGCGAAGAAGCTTCCGAAAAATCTCAAATCGCAACCATTTAAGTAAAAAAATATGTTCCATCAATATTTTAGGAAAGGGGTACCCCTTTGCAATAAATGAATTTTTTGGTTGAAACACAATTTTTCCCGACTTTGCCCAAAAGGCGTTCATTTCTAATAAGCAAGTATTGAAATGAGATTCAAATGTGAAGAAGCTTCCGAAAAATCTCAAATCGCAAGCATTTAAGAAAGAAAAAATTATCATCAATATTTTAGGAAAGGGGTACTTTTTTGCAATAAATACATTTTTTGGTTGAAACACAATTTTACCCAATTTTGCCCAAAAGGCGTTTATTTCTAATAAGCAAGTATTGAAAGGAGATACAAATGCGAAGAAGCTTCCGAAAAATCTCAAATCGCAAGCATTTAAGAAAAAAAAAATTATCATCAATATTTTAGGAAAGAGGTACCCCTTTGCAATAAATAAATTTTTTGGTTGAAACACAGTTTTACCCGACATTGCCCAAAAGGCGTTTATTTCTAATAAGCAAGTATTGAAAGGAGATTCAAATGCTAAGAAGCTTCCGAAAAATCTCAAATCGCAAGCATTTATGAAAAAAAAAATTGTTCATCAATATTTTAGGAAAGGGGTACCCCTTTGCAATAAATAAATTTTTTGGTTGAAACACAATTTTACCCGACTTTGCCCAAAAGGTGTTCATTTCTAATAAGCAAGTATTGAAAGGAGATTCAAATGCGAAGAAGATTCCGAAAAATCTCAAATCGCAAGCATTTAAGAAAGAAAAAATTATCATCAATATTTTAGGAAAGAGGTACCCGTTTGCAATAAATACATTTTTTGGTTGAAACACAATTTTACCCAATTTTGCCCAAAAGGCGTTTATTTCTAATAAGCAAGTATTGAAAGGAGATACAAATGCGAAGAAGCTTCCGAAAAATCTCAAATCGCAAGCATTTAAGAAAAAAAAAATTATCATCAATATTTTAGGAAAGAGGTACCCCTTTGCAATAAATAAATTTTTTGGTTGAAACACAGTTTTACCCGACATTGCCCAAAAGGCGTTTATTTCTAATAAGCAAGTATTGAAAGGAGATTCAAATGCTAAGAAGCTTCCGAAAAATCTCAAATCGCAAGCATTTATGAAAAAAAAAATTGTTCATCAATATTTTAGGAAAGGGGTACCCCTTTGCAATAAATAATTTTTTTGGTTGAAACACAATTTTACCCGACTTTGCCCAAAAGGCGTTTATTTCTAATAAGCAAGTATTGAAAGGAGATTCAAATGCGAAGAAGATTCCGAAAAATCTCAAATCGCAAGCATTTAAGAAAGAAAAAATTATCATCAATATTTTAGGAAAGAGGTACCCCTTTACAATAAATATATATTTTGGATGAAACACAACTTTTCCCGACTTTGCCCAAAAGGCGTTCATTTCTAATAAGCAAGTATTGAAAGGAGATTCAAATGCGAAGAAGCTTCCGAAAAATCTCAAATCGCAACCATTTAAGTAAAAAAATATGTTCCATCAATATTTTAGGAAAGGGGTACCCCTTTGCAATAAATGAATTTTTTGGTTGAAACACAATTTTTCCCGACTTTGCCCAAAAGGCGTTCATTTCTAATAAGCAAGTATTGAAATGAGATTCAAATGTGAAGAAGCTTCCGAAAAATCTCAAATCGCAAGCATTTAAGAAAGAAAAAATTGTTCATCAATATTTTAGGAAAGGGGTACTCCTTTGCAATAAATACATTTTTTGGTTGAAACACAATTTTACCCAATTTTGCCCAAAAGGCGTTTATTTCTAATAAGCAAGTATTGAAAGGAGATACAAATGCGAAGAAGCTTCCGAAAAATCTCAAATCGCAAGCATTTAAGAAAAAAAAAATTATCATCAATATTTTAGGAAAGAGGTACCCCTTTGCAATAAATAAATTTTTTGGTTGAAACACAGTTTTACCCGACATTGCCCAAAAGGCGTTTATTTCTAATAAGCAAGTATTGAAAGGAGATTCAAATGCTAAGAAGCTTCCGAAAAATCTCAAATCGCAAGCATTTATGAAAAAAAAAATTGTTCATCAATATTTTAGGAAAGGGGTACCCCTTTGCAATAAATAAATTTTTTGGTTGAAACACAATTTTACCCGACTTTGCCTAAAATGCGTTCATTTCTAATAAGCAAGTATTCAAATGCGAAGAAGCTTCCGAAAAATCTCAAATCGCAAGCATTTAAGAAAAAAAATGTTCCATCAATATTTTAGGAAAGGGGTACCCCTTTGCAATAAATGAATTTTTTGGTTGAAACACAACTTTTCCCGACTTTGCCCAAAAGGCGTTCATTTCTAATAAGCAAGTATTGAAAGGAGATTCAAATGCGAAGAAGATTCCGAAAAATCTCAAATCGCAAGCATTTAAGAAAGAAAAAATTATCATCAATATTTTTTTGCAATAAATAAATTTTTTGGTTGAAACACAGTTTTACCCGACATTGCCCAAAAGGCGTTTATTTCTAATAAGCAAGTATTGAAAGGAGATTCAAATGCTAAGAAGCTTCCGAAAAATCTCAAATCGCAAGCATTTATGAAAAAAAAAATTGTTCATCAATATTTTAGGAAAGGGGTACCCCTTTGCAATAAATAAATTTTTTGGTTGAAACACAATTTTACCCGACTTTGCCCAAAAGGCGTTCATTTCTAATAAGCAAGTATTGAAATGAGATTCAAATGCGAAGAAGCTTCCGAAAAATCTCAAATCGCAAGCATTTAAGAAAAAACTTTGTTATCAATATTTTAGGAAAGGGGTACCCCTTTGCAATAAATAAATTTTTTGCTTGAAACACAATTTTACCCAATTTTGCCCAAAAGGCGTTCATTTTTTATAAGCAAGTATTGAAATGAGATTCAAATGCGAAGAAGCTTCCGAAAAATCTCAAATCGGAAGCATTTAAGAAAAAAAAATGTTTCATCAATATTTTAGGAAAGGGGTACCCCTTTGCAATACATAAATTTTTTGGTTGAAACACAATTTTACCCGACTTTGCCCAAAAGGCGTTCATTTCTAATAAGCAAGTATTGAAAGGAGATTCAAATGCGGAGAAGCTTCCGAAAAATCGCAAGCATTTAAGAAAAAAAATTTTTCATCAATATTTTAGGAAAGCGGTACCCCTTTACAATAAATATATTTTTTGGATGAAACACAACTTTTCCCGACTTTGCCCAAAAGGCGTTCATTTCTAATAAGCAAGTATTGAAAGGAGATTTAAATGCGAAGAAACTTCCGAAAAATCTCAAATCGCAAGCATTTAAGAAAGAAAAAATTATCATCAATATATTAGGAAAGAGGTACCCCTTTGCAATAAATAAATTTTTTGGTTGAAACACAATTTTACCAGACTTTGCCCAAAAGGCGTTTATTTCTACTTAGCAAGTATTGAAATGAATTTCAAATGCGAAGAAGCTTCCGAAAAATCTCAAATCGCATGCATTTAAAAAAAAAATTTGTCATCAATATTTTAGGAAAGGGGTGCCCCTTTGCAATACATAAATTTTTTGGTTGAAACACAATTTTACTCAATTTTGCCCAAAAGGCGTTAATTTCTAATAGGCAAGTGTTGAAAGGAGTTTCAAATGCGAAGAAGCTTCCGAAAAATCTCAAATCGCAAGCATTTAAGAAAAAAAAAATTATCATCAATATTTTAGGAAAGAGGTACCCCTTTGCAATAAATAAATTTTTTGGTTGAAACACAGTTTTACCCGACATTGCCCAAAAGGCGTTTATTTCTAATAAGCAAGTATTGAAAGGAGATTCAAATGCTAAGAAGCTTCCGAAAAATCTCAAATCGCAAGCATTTATGAAAAAAAAAATTGTTCATCAATATTTTAGGAAAGGGGTACCCCTTTGCAATAAATAATTTTTTTGGTTGAAACACAATTTTACCCGACTTTGCCCAAAAGGCGTTTATTTGTAATAAGCAAGTATTGAAAGGAGATTCAAATGCGAAGAAGATTCCGAAAAATCTCAAATCGCAAGCATTTAAGAAAGAAAAAATTATCATCAATATTTTAGGAAAGAGGTACCCCTTTACAATAAATATATATTTTGGATGAAACACAACTTTTCCCGACTTTGCCCAAAAGGCGTTCATTTCTAATAAGCAAGTATTGAAAGGAGATTCAAATGCGAAGAAGCTTCCGAAAAATCTCAAATCGCAACCATTTAAGTAAAAAAATATGTTCCATCAATATTTTAGGAAAGGGGTACCCCTTTGCAATAAATGAATTTTTTGGTTGAAACACAATTTTTCCCGACTTTGCCCAAAAGGCGTTCATTTCTAATAAGCAAGTATTGAAATGAGATTCAAATGTGAAGAAGCTTCCGAAAAATCTCAAATCGCAAGCATTTAAGAAAGAAAAAATTGTTCATCAATATTTTAGGAAAGGGGTACTCCTTTGCAATAAATACATTTTTTGGTTGAAACACAATTTTACCCAATTTTGCCCAAAAGGCGTTTATTTCTAATAAGCAAGTATTGAAAGGAGATACAAATGCGAAGAAGCTTCCGAAAAATCTCAAATCGCAAGCATTTAAGAAAAAAAAAATTATCATCAATATTTTAGGAAAGAGGTACCCCTTTGCAATAAATAAATTTTTTGGTTGAAACACAGTTTTACCCGACATTGCCCAAAAGGCGTTTATTTCTAATAAGCAAGTATTGAAAGGAGATTCAAATGCTAAGAAGCTTCCGAAAAATCTCAAATCGCAAGCATTTATGAAAAAAAAAATTGTTCATCAATATTTTAGGAAAGGGGTACCCCTTTGCAATAAATAAATTTTTTGGTTGAAACACAATTTTACCCGACTTTGCCTAAAATGCGTTCATTTCTAATAAGCAAGTATTCAAATGCGAAGAAGCTTCCGAAAAATCTCAAATCGCAAGCATTTAAGAAAAAAAATGTTCCATCAATATTTTAGGAAAGGGGTACCCCTTTGCAATAAATGAATTTTTTGGTTGAAACACAACTTTTCCCGACTTTGCCCAAAAGGCGTTCATTTCTAATAAGCAAGTATTGAAAGGAGATTCAAATGCGAAGAAGATTCCGAAAAATCTCAAATCGCAAACATTTAAGAAAGAAAAAATTATCATCAATATATTTTTGCAATAAATAAATTTTTTGGTTGAAACACAGTTTTACCCGACATTGCCCAAAAGGCGTTTATTTCTAATAAGCAAGTATTGAAAGGAGATTCAAATGCTAAGAAGCTTCCGAAAAATCTCAAATCGCAAGCATTTATGAAAAAAAAAATTGTTCATCAATATTTTAGGAAAGGGGTACCCCTTTGCAATAAATAAATTTTTTGGTTGAAACACAATTTTACCCGACTTTGCCCAAAAGGCGTTCATTTCTAATAAGCAAGTATTGAAATGAGATTCAAATGCGAAGAAGCTTCCGAAAAATCTCAAATCGCAAGCATTTAAGAAAAAAATTTGTTATCAATATTTTAGGAAAGGGGTACCCCTTTGCAATAAATAAATTTTTTGCTTGAAACACAATTTTACCCAATTTTGCCCAAAAGGCGTTCATTTTTTATAAGCAAGTATTGAAATGAGATTCAAATGCGAAGAAGCTTCCGAAAAATCTCAAATCGGAAGCATTTAAGAAAAAAAAATGTTTCATCAATATTTTAGGAAAGGGGTACCCCTTTGCAATACATAAATTTTTTGGTTGAAACACAATTTTACCCGACTTTGCCCAAAAGGCGTTCATTTCTAATAAGCAAGTATTGAAAGGAGATTCAAATGCGGAGAAGCTTCCGAAAAATCGCAAGCATTTAAGAAAAAAAATTTTTCATCAATATTTTAGGAAGGGGTACCCCTTTGCAATAAATAAATTTTTTGGTTGAAACACAATTTTACCCGACATTGCCCAAAAGGCGTTTATTTCTAATAAGCAAGTATTGAAAGGAGATTCAAATGCGAAGAAGCTTCCGAAAAATCTCAAATCGCAAGCATTTAAGAAAAAAAAATTTTTCATCAATATTTTAGGAAAGGGGTACCCCTTTGCAATAAATAAATTTTTTGGTTGAAACACAATTTTACCAGACTTTGCCCAAAAGGCGTTTATTTCTACTTAGCAAGTATTGAAATGAATTTCAAATGCGAAGAAGCTTCCGAAAAATCTCAAATCGCATGCATTTAAAAAAAAAATTTGTCATCAATATTTTAGGAAGGGGTACCCCTTTACAATAAATATATTTTTTGGATGAAACACAACTTTTCCCGACTTTGCCCAAAAGGCGTTCATTTCTAATAAGCAAGTATTGAAAGGAGATTTAAATGCGAAGAAACTTCCGAAAAATCTCAAATCGCAAGCATTTAAGAAAGAAAAAATTATCATCAATATATTAGGAAAGAGGTACCCCTTTGCAATAAATAAATTTTTTGGTTGAAACACAATTTTACCAGACTTTGCCCAAAAGGCGTTTATTTCTACTTAGCAAGTATTGAAATGAATTTCAAATGCGAAGAAGCTTCCGAAAAATCTCAAATCGCATGCATTTAAAAAAAAAATTTGTCATCAATATTTTAGGAAAGGGGTACCCCTTTGCAATAAATAATTTTTTTGGTTGAAACACAATTTTACCCGACTTTGCCCAAAAGGCGTTTATTTCTAATAAGCAAGTATTGAAAGGAGATTCAAATGCGAAGAAGATTCCGAAAAATCTCAAATCGCAAGCATTTAAGTAAAAAAATATGTTCCATCAATATTTTAGGAAAGGGGTACCCCTTTGCAATAAATGAATTTTTTGGTTGAAACACAATTTTTCCCGACTTTGCCCAAAAGGCGTTCATTTCTAATAAGCAAGTATTGAAATGAGATTCAAATGTGAAGAAGCTTCCGAAAAATCTCAAATCGCAAGCATTTAAGAAAGAAAAAATTGTTCATCAATATTTTAGGAAAGGGGTACTCCTTTGCAATAAATACATTTTTTGGTTGAAACACAATTTTACCCAATTTTGCCCAAAAGGCGTTTATTTCTAATAAGCAAGTATTGAAAGGAGATACAAATGCGAAGAAGCTTCCGAAAAATCTCAAATCGCAAGCATTTAAGAAAAAAAAAATTATCATCAATATTTTAGGAAAGAGGTACCCCTTTGCAATAAATAAATTTTTTGGTTGAAACACAGTTTTACCCGACATTGCCCAAAAGGCGTTTATTTCTAATAAGCAAGTATTGAAAGGAGATTCAAATGCTAAGAAGCTTCCGAAAAATCTCAAATCGCAAGCATTTATGAAAAAAAAAATTGTTCATCAATATTTTAGGAAAGGGGTACCCCTTTGCAATAAATAAATTTTTTGGTTGAAACACAATTTTACCCGACTTTGCCTAAAATGCGTTCATTTCTAATAAGCAAGTATTCAAATGCGAAGAAGCTTCCGAAAAATCTCAAATCGCAAGCATTTAAGAAAAAAAATGTTCCATCAATATTTTAGGAAAGGGGTACCCCTTTGCAATAAATGAATTTTTTGGTTGAAACACAACTTTTCCCGACTTTGCCCAAAAGGCGTTCATTTCTAATAAGCAAGTATTGAAAGGAGATTCAAATGCGAAGAAGATTCCGAAAAATCTCAAATCGCAAGCATTTAAGAAAGAAAAAATTATCATCAATATTTTTTTGCAATAAATAAATTTTTTGGTTGAAACACAGTTTTACCCGACATTGCCCAAAAGGCGTTTATTTCTAATAAGCAAGTATTGAAAGGAGATTCAAATGCTAAGAAGCTTCCGAAAAATCTCAAATCGCAAGCATTTATGAAAAAAAAAATTGTTCATCAATATTTTAGGAAAGGGGTACCCCTTTGCAATAAATAAATTTTTTGGTTGAAACACAATTTTACCCGACTTTGCCCAAAAGGCGTTCATTTCTAATAAGCAAGTATTGAAATGAGATTCAAATGCGAAGAAGCTTCCGAAAAATCTCAAATCGCAAGCATTTAAGAAAAAAATTTGTTATCAATATTTTAGGAAAGGGGTACCCCTTTGCAATAAATAAATTTTTTGCTTGAAACACAATTTTACCCAATTTTGCCCAAAAGGCGTTCATTTTTTATAAGCAAGTATTGAAATGAGATTCAAATGCGAAGAAGCTTCCGAAAAATCTCAAATCGGAAGCATTTAAGAAAAAAAAATGTTTCATCAATATTTTAGGAAAGGGGTACCCCTTTGCAATACATAAATTTTTTGGTTGAAACACAATTTTACCCGACTTTGCCCAAAAGGCGTTCATTTCTAATAAGCAAGTATTGAAAGGAGATTCAAATGCGGAGAAGCTTCCGAAAAATCGCAAGCATTTAAGAAAAAAAATTTTTCATCAATATTTTAGGAAAGCGGTACCCCTTTACAATAAATATATTTTTTGGATGAAACACAACTTTTCCCGACTTTGCCCAAAAGGCGTTCATTTCTAATAAGCAAGTATTGAAAGGAGATTTAAATGCGAAGAAACTTCCGAAAAATCTCAAATCGCAAGCATTTAAGAAAGAAAAAATTATCATCAATATATTAGGAAAGAGGTACCCCTTTGCAATAAATAAATTTTTTGGTTGAAACACAATTTTACCAGACTTTGCCCAAAAGGCGTTTATTTCTACTTAGCAAGTATTGAAATGAATTTCAAATGCGAAGAAGCTTCCGAAAAATCTCAAATCGCATGCATTTAAAAAAAAAATTTGTCATCAATATTTTAGGAAAGGGGTGCCCCTTTGCAATACATAAATTTTTTGGTTGAAACACAATTTTACTCAATTTTGCCCAAAAGGCGTTAATTTCTAATAGGCAAGTGTTGAAAGGAGTTTCAAATGCGAAGAAGCTTCCGAAAAATCTCAAATCGCAAGCATTTAAGAAAAAAAATTGTTATCAATATATTAGGAAAGGGTACCCCTTTGCAATAAATAAATTTTTTGGTTGAAACACAATTTTACTCAATTTTGCCCAAAAGGCGTTCATTTCTAATAAGCAAGTATTGAAATGAGTTTCAAATGCGGAGAAGCTTCCGAAAAATCTCAAATCGCAAGCATTTAAGAAAAAATTTTTTTTATCAATATTTTAGGAAAGGGGTACCCCTTTGCTATAAATAAATTTTTTGGTTGAAACACAATTTTACTCAATTTTGCCCAAAAGGCGTTTATTTCTAATAAGCAAGTATTGATTCAAATGCGAAGAAGCTTCCGAAAAATCCCAAATCGCAAGCATTTAAAAAAAAAAATTGTCATCAATATTTTAGGAAAGGGGTGCCCCTTTGCAATACATAAATTTTTTGGTTGAAACACAATTTTACCCGACTTTGCCCAAAAGGCGTTCATTTCTAATAAGCAAGTATTGAAAGGAGATTCAAATGCGAAGAAGCTTCCGAAAAATCTCAAATCGCAAGCATTTAAGAAAAAAAATTTCATCAATATTTTAGGAAAGGGGTACGCCTTTGCAATAAATAATTTTTTTGGTTAAAACACAATTTTACCCGACTTTGCCCAAAAGGCGTTCGTTTCTAATAAGCAAGTATTGAAAGGAAATTCAAATGCGAAGAAGCTTCCGAAAAATCTCAAATCGCAAGCATTTAAGAAAGAAAAAATTATCATCAATATTTTAGGAAAGAGGTACCCCTTTGCAACAAATAAATTTTTTGGTTGAAACACAATTTTACCAGACTTTGCCCAAAAGGCGTTTATTTCTAATTAGCAAGTATTGAAATGAATTTCAAATGCGAAGAAGCTTCCGAAAAATCTCAAATCGCATGCATTTAAGAAAGAAAAATTTTTCATCAATATTTTAGGAAAGATGTACCCCTTTGCAATAAATAAATATTTTGGTTGAAACACAATTTTACCCGACTTTGCAAAAAAGGCGTTCATTTCTAATAAGCAAGTATTGAAAGGAGATTCAAATGCGAAGAAGCTTCCGAAAAATCTCAAATCGAAAGCATTTAAGAAAAACATTTTTCATCAATATTTTAGGAAAGGGGTACGCCTTTGCAACACATAAATTTTTTGGTTGAAACACAATTTTACCCGACTTTGCAAAAAAGGCGTTCATTTCTAATAAGCAAGTATTGAAAGGAGATTCAAATGCGAAGAAGCTTCCGAAAAATCTCAAATCGCAAGCATTTAAGAAAAAAAATGTTTCATCAATATTTTAGGAAAGGGGAACCCCTTTGCAATAAATAAATTTTTTGGTTGAAACACAATTTTACCCGACTTTGCCCAAAAGGCGTTCATTTCTAATACGCAAGTATTGAAAGGAGATTCAAATGCGAAGAAGCTTCCGAAAAATCTCAAATCGCAAGCATTTAAGAAAGAAAAAATTATCATCAATATTTTAGGAAAGAGGTACCCCTTTGCAACAAATAAATTTTTTGGTTGAAACACAATTTTACCAGACTTTGCCCAAAAGGCGTTTATTTCTAATTAGCAAGTATTGAAATGAATTTCAAATGCGAAGAAGCTTCCGAAAAATCTCAAATCGCATGCATTTAAGAAAGAAAAAATTTTCATCAATATTTTAGGAAAGAGGTACCCCTTTGCAATAAATAAATATTTTGGTTGAAACACAGTTTTACCCAATTTTGCCCAAAAGGCATTCATTTCTAATAAGCATATATTGAAAGGAGATTCAAATGCGAAGAAGCTTCCGAAAAATCTCAAATCGAAAGCATTTAAGAAAAACATTTTTCATCAATATTTTAGGAAAGGGGTACGCCTTTGCAACACATAAATTTTTTGGTTGAAACACAATTTTACCCGACTTTGCCCAAAAGGCGTTCATTTCTAATAAGCAAGTATTGAAAGGAGATTCAAATGCGAAGAAGCTTCCGAAAAATCTCAAATCGCAAGCATTTAAGAAAAAAAATTTTTCATCAATATTTTAGGAAAGGGGAACCCCTTTGCAATAAATAAATTTTTTGGTTGAAACACAATTTTACCCGACTTTGCCCAAAAGGCGTTCATTTCTAATAAGCAAGTATTGAAAGGAGATTCAAATGCGAAGAACCTTCCGAAAAATCTCAAATCGCAAGCATTTAAGAAAGAAAAATTTTTCATCAATATTTTAGGAAAGGGGTACCCCTTTACAATAAATATATTTTTTGGATGAAACACAACTTTTCCCGACTTTGCAAAAAAGGCGTTCATTTCTAATAAGCAAGTATTGAAAGGAGATTCAAATGCGAAGAAGATTCCGAAAAATCTCAAATCGCAAGCATTTAAGAAAGAAAAAATTATCATCAATATATTAGGAAAGAGGTACCCCTTTGCAATAAATAAATTTTTTGGTTGAAACACAGTTTTACCAAATTTTGCCCAAAAGGCGTTCATTTCTAATAAGCAAGTATTAAAAGGAGATTCAAATGCTAAGAAGCTTCCGAAAAATCTCAAATCGCAAGCATTTAAGAAAAACATTTTTCATCAATATTTTAGGAAGGGGTACCCCTTTGCAATAAATAAATTTTTTGGTTGAAACACAATTTTACCCGACTTTGCCCAAAAGGCGTTTATTTCTAATAAGCAAGTATTGAAATGAGTTTCAAATGCGAAGAAGCTTCCGAAAAATCTCAAATCGCATGCATTTAAGAAAGAAAAAATTATCATCAATATTTTAGGAAAGGGGTACCCCTTTACAATAAATATATTTTTTGGATGAAACACAACTTTTCCCGACTTTGCCCAAAAGGCGTTCATTTCTAATAAGCAAGTATTGAAATGAGATTCAAATGTGAAGAAGCTTCCGAAAAATCTCAAATCGCAACCATTTAAGTAAAAAAATATGTTCCATCAATATTTTAGGAAAGGGGTACCCCTTTGCAATAAATAAATTTTTTGCTTGAAACACAATTTTTCCCGACTTTGCCCAAAAGGCGTTCATTTCTAATAAGCAAGTATTGAAATGAGATTCAAATGCGAAGAAGCTTTCGAAAAATTTTAAATCGGAAGCATTTAAGAAAAAAATATGTTCCATCAATATTTTAGGAAAGGGTACGCCTATGCAAAAAATTAATTTTTTGGTTGAAACACAATTTTACCCAATTTTGCCCAAAAGGCGTTCATTTCTAATAAGCAAGTATTGAAATGAGATTCAAATGCGAAGAAGCTTCCGAAAAATCTCAAATCGCAACCATTTAAGTAAAAAAATATGTTCCATCAATATTTTAGGAAAGGGGTACCCCTTTGCAATAAACAAACTTTTTGGTTGAAACACAATTTTACCCAATTTTGCCCAAAAGGCATTCATTTCTAATAAGCATATATTGAAAGGAGATTCAAATGCTAAGAAGCTTCCGAAAAATCTCAAATCGAAAGCATTTAAGAAAAACATTTTTCATCAATATTTTAGGAAGGGGTACCCCTTTGCAATAAATAAATTTTTTGGTTGAAACACAATTTTACCCGACTTTGCCCAAAAGGCGTTTATTTCTAATAAGCAAGTATTGAAATGAGTTTCAAATGCGAAGAAGCTTCCGAAAAATCTCAAATCGCAAGCATTTAAGAAAGAAAAAATTATCATCAATATTTTAGGAAAGGGGTACTCCTTTGCAATAAATACATTTTTTGGTTGAAACACAATTTTACCCAATTTTGCCCAAAAGGCGTTTATTTCTAATAAGCAAGTATTGAAAGGAGATACAAATGCGAAGAAGCTTCCGAAAAATCTCAAATCGCAAGCATTTAAGAAAAAAAAAAATTTTCATCAATTTCTAGGAAAGGGGTACACCCCTTTGCAATAAATAAATTTTTTGGTTGAAACACAATTTTACCCGACCTTGCCCAAAAGGTGTTCATTTCTAATAAGCAAGTATTGAAATGAGATTCAAATGCGGAGAAGCTTCCGAAAAATCTCGAATCGCAAGCATTTAAGAAAAAAATTTTTTATCAATATTTTAGGAAAGGGGTACCCCTTTGCAATAAATAATTTTTTTGGTTGAAACACAATTTTACCCAATTTTGCCCAAAATGCGTACATTTCTAATAAGCAAGTATTGAAATGAGTTTCAAATGCGAAGAAGCTTCCGAAAAATCTCAAATCGCAAGCATTTAAGAAAAAAAAAATGTTTCATCAATATTTAAGGAAGGGGTACCCCTTTGCAATAAATAAATTTTTTGGTTGAAACACAATTTTTCCCGACTTTGCCCAAAATGCGTTCATTTCTAATAAGCAAGTATTGAAAGGAGATTCAAATGCGGAGAAGCTTCCGAAAAATCGCAAGCATTTAAGAAAAAAAATTTGTCGTCAATATTTTAGGAAAGGGGTACCCCTTTGCAATACATAAATATTTTGGTTGAAACACAATTTTTCCCGACTTTGCCCAAAATGCGTTCATTTCTAATAAGCAAGTATTGAAAGGAGATTCAAATGCGGAGAAGCTTCCGAAAAATCGCAAGCATTTAAGAAAAAAAATTTGTCGTCAATATTTTAGGAAAGGGGTACCCCTTTGCAATACATAAATATTTTGGTTGAAACACAATTTTACCCAATTTTGTCCAAAAGGCGTTTATTTCTAATAAGCAAGTATTGAAAGGAGATTCAAATGCGAAGAAGCTTCCGAAAAATCTCAAATCGCAAGCATTTAAGAAAAAAAATTTTTCATCAATATATTAGGAAAGGGGTACCCCTTTGCAATAAATAAATATTTTGGTTGAAACACAATTTTACCCAATTTTGCCCAAAAGGCGTTCATTTCTAATAAGCAAGTATTGAAATGAGATTCAAATGCGAAGAAGATTCCGAAAAATCTCAAATCGCAAGCATTTAAGAAAAAAAAATTTTCATAAATATTTTAGGAAAGGGGTACCCCTTTGCAATAAATAAATTTTTTGGTTGAAACACAATTTTACCCAAAAGGCATTCATTTCTAATTAGCAAGTATTGAAATGAATTTCAAATGCGAAGAAGCTTCCGAAAAATCTCAAATCGCAAGCATTCAAGAAAAAAAATTTTTCATCAATATTTTAGGAAAGGGGTACCCCTTTACAATAAATAAATTTTTTGGTTGAAACACAATTTTACCCGACATTGCCCAAAAGGCGTTTATTTCTAATAAGCAAGTATTCAAATGCGAAGAAGCTTCCGAAAAATCTCAAATCGCAAGCATTTAAGAAAAAAAATGTTCCATCAATATTTTAGGAAAGGGGTACCCCTTTGCAATAAATGAATTTTTTGGATGAAACACAACTTTTCCCGACTTTGCCCAAAAGGCGTTCATTTCTAATAAGCAAGTATTGAAAGGAGATTCAAATGCGAAGAAGATTCCGAAAAATCTCAAATCGCAAGCATTCAAGAAAAAAAATTGTTCATCAATATATTAGGAAAGGGGTACCCCTTTGCAATAAATAAATTTTTTGGTTGAACCACAATTTTACCCGACTTTGCCCAAAAGGCGTTCATTTCTAATAAGCAAGTATTGAAAGGAGATTCAAATGCGAAGAAGATTCCGAAAAATCTCAAATCGCAAGCATTTAAGGAAAAAAATGTTTCATCAATATTTTAGGAAAGAGGTACCCCTTTGCAATAAATAAATTTTTTGGTTGAAACACAGTTTTACCCGACATTGCCCAAAAGGCGTTTATTTCTAATAAGCAAGTATTGAAAGGAGATTCAAATGCTAAGAAGCTTCCGAAAAATCTCAAATCGCAAGCATTTAAAAAAAAAATTTGTCATCAATATTTTAGGAAAGGGGTACCCCTTTGCAATAAATGAATTTTTTGGTTGAAACACAGTTTTACCCGACATTGCCCAAAAGGCGTTTATTTCTAATAAGCAAGTATTGAAAGGAGATTCAAATGCTAAGAAGCTTCCGAAAAATCTCAAATCGCAAGCATTTATGAAAAAAAAATTGTTCATCAATATTTTAGGAAAGGGGTACCCCTTTGCAATAAATAAATTTTTTGGTTGAAACACAATTTTACCCGACTTTGCCCAAAAGGCGTTTATTTCTAATAAGCAAGTATTGAAAGGAGATTCAAATGCGAAGAAGCTTCCGAAAAATCGCAAGCATTTAAGAAAAAAAATTTGTCGTCAATATTTTAGGAAAGGGGTACCCCTTTGCAATACATAAATATTTTGGTTGAAACACAATTTTACCCAATTTTGTCCAAAAGGCGTTTATTTCTAATAAGCAAGTATTGAAATGAGATTCAAATGCGAAGAAGCTTCCGAAAAATCTCAAATCGCAAGCTTTTAAGAAAAACAATTTTTCATCAATATTTTAGGAAAGGGGTATCCCTTTGCAATAAATAAATTTTTTGGTTGAAACACAATTTTACCAAATTTTGCCCAAAAGGCGTTTATTTCTAATAAGCAAGTATTGAAAGGAGATTCAAATGCGAAGAAGCTTCCGAAAAATCTCAAATCGCAAGCATTTAAGAAAAAAAATATGTTCCATCAATATTTTAGGAAAGGGGTACCCTTTTGCAATAAATGAATTTTTTGGTTGAAACACAATTTTACCTAATTTTGCCCAAAAGGCGTTTATTTCTAATAAGCAAGTATTGAAAGGAGATTCAAATGCAAAGAAGCTTCTGAAAAATCTCAAATCGGAAGCATTAAAGAAAAAACATTTTTCATCAATATTTTAGGAAAGGGGTACCCCTTTGCTATAAATAATTTTTTTGGTTGAAACACAATTTTACCCAATTTTGCCCAAAAGGCGTTCATTTCTAATAAGCAAGTATTGAAATGAGATTCAAATGCGAAGAAGCTTCCGAAAAATCTCAAATCGCAAGCATTTATGAAAAAAAAATAATTTTTCATCAATATTTTAGGAAAGGGGTACCCCTTTGCTATAAATAATTTTTTTGGTTGAAACACAATTTTACCCAATTTTGCCCAAAAGGCGTTCATTTCTAATAAGCAAGTATTGAAATGAGATTCAAATGCGAAGAAGCTTCCGAAAAATCTCAAATCGCAAGCATTTAAGAAAAAAAATATGTTCCATCAATATTTTAGAAAAGGGGTACCCCTTTGCAATAAATGAATTTTTTGGTTGAAACACAATTTTACCTAATTTTGCCCAAAAGGCGTTTATTTCTAATAAGCAAGTATTGAAAGGAGATTCAAATGCGAAGAAGATTCCGAAAAATCTCAAATCGCAAGCATTTAAGAAAGAAAAAATTATCATCAATATTTTAGGAAAGAGGTACCCCTTTGCAATAAATAAATTTTTTGGTTGAAACACAGTTTTACCCGACATTGCCCAAAAGGCGTTTATTTCTAATAAGCAAGTATTGAAAGGAGATTCAAATGCTAAGAAGCTTCCGAAAAATCTCAAATCGCAAGCATTTATGAAAAAAAAATTGTTCATCAATATTTTAGGAAAGGGGTACCCCTTTGCAATAAATAAATTTTTTGGTTGAAACACAATTTTACCCGACTTTGCCCAAAAGGCGTTTATTTCTAATAAGCAAGTATTGAAAGGAGATTCAAATGCGAAGAAGCTTCCGAAAAATCGCAAGCATTTAAGAAAAAAAATTTGTCGTCAATATTTTAGGAAAGGGGTACCCCTTTGCAATACATAAATATTTTGGTTGAAACACAATTTTACCCAATTTTGTCCAAAAGGCGTTTATTTCTAATAAGCAAGTGTTGAAATGAGATTCAAATGCGAAGAAGCTTCCGAAAAATCTCAAATCGCAAGCTTTTAAGAAAAACAATTTTTCATCAATATTTTAGGAAAGGGGTATCCCTTTGCAATAAATAAATTTTTTGGTTGAAACACAATTTTACCAAATTTTGCCCAAAAGGCGTTTATTTCTAATAAGCAAGTATTGAAAGGAGATTCAAATGCGAAGAAGCTTCCGAAAAATCTCAAATCGCAAGCATTTAAGAAAAAAAATATGTTCCATCAATATTTTAGGAAAGGGGTACCCTTTTGCAATAAATGAATTTTTTGGTTGAAACACAATTTTACCTAATTTTGCCCAAAAGGCGTTTATTTCTAATAAGCAAGTATTGAAAGGAGATTCAAATGCAAAGAAGCTTCTGAAAAATCTCAAATCGGAAGCATTAAAGAAAAAACATTTTTCATCAATATTTTAGGAAAGGGGTACCCCTTTGCTATAAATAATTTTTTTGGTTGAAACACAATTTTACCCAATTTTGCCCAAAAGGCGTTCATTTCTAATAAGCAAGTATTGAAATGAGATTCAAATGCGAAGAAGCTTCCGAAAAATCTCAAATCGCAAGCATTTATGAAAAAAAAATAATTTTTCATCAATATTTTAGGAAAGGGGTACCCCTTTGCTATAAATAATTTATTTTGGTTGAAACACAATTTTACCCAATTTTGCCCAAAAGGCGTTCATTTCTAATAAGCAAGTATTGAAATGAGATTCAAATGCGAAGAAGCTTCCGAAAAATCTCAAATCGCAAGCATTTAAGAAAAAAAATATGTTCCATCAATATTTTAGGAAAGGGGTACCCCTTTGCAATAAATGAATTTTTTGGTTGAAACACAATTTTACCTAATTTTGCCCAAAAGGCGTTTATTTCTAATAAGCAAGTATTGAAAGGAGATTCAAATGCGAAGAAGCTTCCGAAAAATCTCAAATCGCAAGCATTTAAGAAAAAAAAATTTTTCATCAATATTTGAGGAAAGGGGTATCCCTTTGCAATAAATAAATTTTTTGGTTGAAACACAATTTTACCCAATTTTGCCTAAAAGGCGTTCATTTCTAATAAGCAAGTATTGAAATGAGATTCAAATGCGAAGAAGCTTCCGAAAAATCTCAAATCGCAAGCATTTATGAAAAAAAAATAATTTTTCATCAATATTTTAGGAAAGGGGTACCCCTTTGCAATAAGTAAATTCTTTGGTTGAAACACAATTTTTCCCCCGACTTTGCCCAAAAGGCGTTCATTTCTAATAAGCAAGTATTGAAAGGAGATTCAAATGCGAAGAAGCTTCCGAAAAATCTCAAATCGCAAGCATTTAAGAAAAAAATTTGTTATCAATATATTAGGAAAGGGTCCCCTTTGCAATAAATAAAAGTTTTGGTTGAAACACAATTTTTCCCGACTTTGCCCAAAATGCGTTCATTTCTAATAAGCAAGTATTGAAAGGAGATTCAAATGCGGAGAAGCTTCCGAAAAATCTCGAATCGCAAGCATTTAAGAAAAAAAATTTTTTATCAATATTTGAGGAAAGGGGTACCCCTTTGCAATAAATAAATTTTTTGGTTGAAACACAATTTTTCCCGACTTTGCCCAAAATGCGTTTATTTCTAATAAGCAAGTATTGAAAGGAGATTTAAATGCGAAGAAACTTCCGAAAAATCCCAAATCGCAAGCATTTAAGAAAAAAATTTGTCATCAATATTTTAGGAAAGGGGTGCCCCTTTGCAATACATAAATTTTTTGGTTAAAACACAATTTTACCCGACTTTGCCCAAAAGGCGTTCATTTCTAATAAGCAAGTATTGAAAGGAGATTTAAATGCGAAGAAGCTTCCGAAAAATCTCAAATCGCAACCATTTAAGTAAAAAAATATGTTCCATCAATATTTTAGGAAAGGGGTACCCCTTTGCAATAAATAAATTTTTTGGTTGAAACACAATTTTACCCGACTTTGCCCAAAAGGCGTTCATTTCTAATAAGCAAGTATTGAAATGAGATTCAAATGCGAAGAAGATTCCGAAAAATCTCAAGTCGCAAGCATTTAAAAAAAACATTTGTCATCAATATTTTAGGAAAGGGGTACCCCTTTGCAATACATAAATTTTTTGGTTGAAACACAATTTTACCAGACTTTGCCCAAAAGGCGTTAATTTCTAATAGGCAAGTGTTGAAAGGAGTTTCAAATGCGAAGAAGCTTCCGAAAAATCTCAAATCGCATGCATTTAAGAAAGAAAAATTTTTCATCAATATTTTAGGAAAGGGGTACGTACGCCTTTGCAAAAAATACATTTTTTGGTTGAAACACAATTTTACCCAATTTTGCCCAAAAGGCGTTCATTTCTAATAAGCAAGTGTTGAAAGGAGATTCAAATGCGAAGAAGCTTCCGAAAAATCTCAAATCGCAAGCATTTAAGAAAAAAAAATGTTTCATCAATATTTGAGGAAAGGGGTACCCCTTTGCAATAAATAAATTTTTTGGTTGAAACACAATTTTACCTAATTTTGCCCAAAAGGCGTTCATTTCTAATAAGGAAGTATTGAAAGGAGATTCAAATGCGGAGAAGCTTCCGAAAAATCTCAAATCGCAAGCATTTATGAAAAAAAAATAATTTTTCATCAATATTTTAGGAAAGGGTACGCCTTTGCAAAAAATAAATTTTTTGGTTGAAACACAATTTTACCCGACATTGCCCAAAAGGCGTTTATTTCTAATAAGCAAGTATTGAAAGGAGATTCAAATGCGAAGAAGCTTCCGAAAAATCTCAAATCGCATGCATTTAAGAAAAAAAAATTGTTCATCAATATTTTAGGAAAGGGGTACCCCTTTGCTAAAAATCAATTTTTTGGTTGAAACACAATTTTACCCAATTTTGCCCAAAAGGCGTTTATTTCTAATAACTGAGTATTGAAAGGAGTTTCAAATGCGAAGAAGCTTCCGAAAAATCTCAAACCGCAAGCATTTAAGAAAAAAAAAAATTTCATCAATATTTTAGGAAAGTGGTACCCCTTTGCAATACATAAATATTTTGGTTGAAACACAATTTTACCCAATTTTGTCCAAAAGGCGTTTATTTATAATAAGCAAGTGTTGAAAGGAGATTCAAATGCGAAGAAGCTTCCGAAAAATCTCAAATCGCAAGCATTTATGAAAAAAAAATAATTTTTCATCAATATTTTAGGAAAGGGTACGCCTTTGCAAAAAATTAATTTTTTGGTTGAAACACAATTTTACCCAATTTTGTCCAAAAGGCGTTTATTTCTAATAAGCAAGTATTGAAAGGAGATTTTAATGCGAAGAAGCTTCCGAAAAATCTCAAATCGCAAGCATTTAAGAAAAAAAAAATTGCATTAATATATTAGGAAAGGGGCACCCCTTTGCAATAAATAATATTTTTGGTTGAAACACAATTTTGCCCGACTTTGCCCAAAATGCGTTCATTTCTAATAAGCAAGTATTCAAATGCGAAGAAGCTTCCGAAAAATCTCAAATCGCAAGCATTTAAGAAAAAAAATGTTCCATCAATATTTTAGGAAAGGGGTACCCCTTTGCAATAAATGAATTTTTTGGTTGAAACACAATTTTTCCCGACTTTGCCCAAAAGGCGTTCATTTCTAATAAGCAAGTATTGAAAGGAGATTCAAATGCGAAGAAGATTCCGAAAAATCTCAAATCGCAAGCATTTAAGAAAGAAAAAATTATCATCAATATTTTAGGAAAGAGGTACCCCTTTGCAATAAATAAATTTTTTGGTTGAAACACAGTTTTACCCGACATTGCCCAAAAGGCGTTTATTTCTAATAAGCAAGTATTGAAAGGAGATTCAAATGCTAAGAAGCTTCCGAAAAATCTCAAATCGCAAGCATTTATGAAAAAAAAAATTGTTCATCAATATTTTAGGAAAGGGGTACCCCTTTGCAATAAATAAATTTTTTGGTTGAAACACAATTTTACCCAAAAGGCGTTTATTTATAATAAGCAAGTATTGAAATGAGTTTCAAATGCAAAGAAGCTTCCGAAAAATCTCAAATCGCAAGCATTTAAGAAAGAAAATGTTTCATCAATATTTGAGGAAAGGGGTACCCCTTTGCAATAAATAAATTTTTTGGATGAAACACAACTTTTCCCGACTTTGCCCAAAAGGCGTTCATTTCTAATAAGCAAGTATTGAAAGGAGATTCAAATGCGAAGAAGATTCCGAAAAATCTCAAATCGCAAGCATTCAAGAAAAAAAATTGTTCATCAATATTTTAGGAAAGGGGTACCCCTTTGCAATAAATAAATTTTTTGGTTGAACCACAATTTTACCCGACTTTGCCCAAAAGGCGTTCATTTCTAATAAGCAAGTATTGAAAGGAGATTCAAATGCTAAGAAGCTTCCGAAAAATCTCAAATCGCAAGCATTTAAAAAAAAAATTTGTCATCAATATTTTAGGAAAGGGGTACCCCTTTGCAATAAATGAATTTTTTGGTTGAAACACAATTTTACCCGACTTTGCCCAAAAGGCGTTCATTTCTAATAAGCAAGTGTTGAAAGGAGATTCATATGCGAAGAAGCTTCCGAAAAATCTCAAATCGCAAGCATTTAAGAAAAAAAATGTTTCATCAATATTTGAGGAAAGGGGTACCCCTTTGCAATAAATAAATTTTTTGGTTGAAACACAATTTTTCCCGACTTTGCCCAAAAGGCGTTCATTTCTAATAAGCAAGTATTGAAATGAGATTCAAATGCGAAGAAGCTTTCGAAAAATCTCAAATCGGAAGCATTTAAGAAAAAAATATGTTCCATCAATATTTTAGGAAAGGGTACGCCTATGCAAAAAATTAATTTTTTGGTTGAAACACAATTTTACCCAATTTTGCCCAAAAGGCGTTCATTTCTAATAAGCAAGTATTGAAAGGAGATTCAAATGCGAAGAAGATTCCGAAAAATCTCAAATCGCAAGCATTTAAGAAAGAAAAAATTATCATCAATATTTTAGGAAAGAGGTACCCCTTTGCAATAAATAAATTTTTTGGTTGAAACACAGTTTTACCCGACATTGCCCAAAAGGCGTTTATTTCTAATAAGCAAGTATTGAAAGGAGATTCAAATGCGAAGAAGCTTCTGAAAAATCTCAAATCGCAAGCATTTATGAAAAAAAAAATTGTTCATCAATATTTTAGGAAAGGGGTACCCCTTTGCAATAAATAAATTTTTTGGTTGAAACACAATTTTACCCGACTTTGCCCAAAAGGCGTTTATTTCTAATAAGCAAGTATTGAAAGGAGATTCAAATGCGAAGAAGCTTCCGAAAAATCGCAAGCATTTAAGAAAAAAAATTTGTCGTCAATATTTTAGGAAAGGGGTACCCCTTTGCAATACATAAATATTTTGGTTGAAACACAATTTTACCCAATTTTGTTAAAAAGGCGTTTATTTCTAATAAGCAAGTATTGAAATGAGATTCAAATGCGAAGAAGCTTCCGAAAAATCTCAAATCGCAAGCATTTAAGAAAAACAATTTTTCATCAATATTTTAGGAAAGGGGTATCCCTTTGCAATAAATAAATTTTTTGGTTGAAACACAATTTTACCAAATTTTGCCCAAAAGGCGTTTATTTCTAATAAGCAAGTATTGAAAGGAGATTCAAATGCGGAGAAGCTTCCGAAAAATCTCAAATCGCAAGCATTTAAGAAAAAAAATATGTTCCATCAATATTTTAGGAAAGGGGTACCCCTTTGCAATAAATGAATTTTTTGGTTGAAACACAATTTTACCTAATTTTGCCCAAAAGGCGTTTATTTCTAATAAGCAAGTATTGAAAGGAGATTCAAATGCGAAGAAGCTTCCGAAAAATCTCAAATCGCAAGCATTCAAGAAAAAAAATTGTTCATCAATATTTTAGGAAAGGGGTACCCCTTTGCAATAAATAAATTTTTTGGTTGAACCACAATTTTACCCGACTTTGCCCAAAAGGCGTTCATTTCTAATAAGCAAGTATTGAAAGGAGATTCAAATGCGAAGAAGCTTCCGAAAAATCTCAAATCGCAAGCATATAAGAAAAAAAAATGTTTCATCAATATTTGAGGAAAGGGGTACCCCTTTGCAATAAATAAATTTTTTGGTTGAAACACAATTTTACCTAATTTTGCCCAAAAGGCGTTCATTTCTAATAAGCAAGTATTGAAAGGAGATTCAAATGCGAAGAAGCTTCCGAAAAATCTCAAATCGCAAGCATTTAAGAAAAAAAAAATTTGTCATCAATATTTTAGGAAAGGGGTGCCCCTTTGCAATAAATAAATTTTTTGGTTGAAACACAATTTTACCCGACATTGCCCAAAAGGCGTTTATTTCTAATAAGCAAGTATTGAAAGGAGATTCAAATGCGAAGAAGCTTCCGAAAAATCTCAAATCGCAAGCATTTAAGAAAAAATATGTTTCATCAATATTTTAGGAAAGGGGTACCCCTTTGCAATAAATAAATTTTTTGGTTGAAACACAATTTTACCCGACTTTGCCCAAAAGGCGTTCATTTCTAATAAGCAAGTATTGAAAGGAGATTCAAATGCGAAGAAGCTTCCGAAAAATCTCAAATCGCAAGAATTTAAGAAAAAAAAAATTTTCATCAATATTTTGGGAAAGGGGAACCCCTTTGCAATAAATAAATTTTTTGGTTGAACCACAATTTTTCCCGACTTTGCCCAAAAGGCGTTCATTTCTAATAAGCAAGTGTTGAAAGGAGATTCGAATGCGAAGAAGCTTCCGAAAAATCTCAAATCGCAAGCATTTATGAAAAAAAAATAATTTTTCATCAATATTTTAGGAAAGGGGTACCCCTTTGCAATAAATAAATTTTTTGGTTGAAACACAATTTTACCCGACTTTGCCCAAAAGGCGTTCATTTCTAATAAGCAAGTATTGAAATGAGATTCAAATGCGAAGAAGCTTCCGAAAAATCTCAAATCGCAAGCATTTAAGAAAAAAAAATTTTCATCAATATTTTAGGAAAGGGGTAACCCTTTGCAATAAGCAAATTTTTTGGTTGAAACACAATTTTTCCCGACTTTGCCCAAAAGGCGTTTATTTCTAATAAGGAAGTATTGAAATGAGTTTCAAATGCGAAGAAGTTTCCGAAAAATCTCAAATCGCAAGCATTTAAGAAAAAAAAAAAATTTTCATTAATATTTTAGGAAAGGGGTACCCCTTTGCTATAAATAATTTTTTTGGTTGAAACACAATTTTACCCAATTTTGCCCAAAAGGCGTTCATTTCTAATAAGCAAGTATTGAAATGAGATTCAAATGCGAAGAAGCTTCCGAAAAATCTCAAATCGCAAGCATTTAAGAAACACAATTTTACCCGACTTTGCCCAAAAGGCGTTCATTTCTAATAAGCAAGTATTCAAATGCGAAGAAGCTTCCGAAAAATCTCAAATCGCAAGCATTTAAGAAAAAAAATTTTTATCAATATTTTAGGAAAGGGGTACCCCTTTGCAATAAGTAAATTTTTTGGTTGAAACACAATTTTACCTAATTTTGCCCAAAAGGCGTTTATTTCTAATAAGCAAGTATTGAAAGGAGATTCAAATGCGAAGAAGCTTCCGAAAAATCTCAAATCGCAAGCATTTAAGAAAAAAATTTGTTATCAATATTTTAGGAAAGGGGTACCCCTTTGCTATAAATAATTTTTTTGGTTGAAACACAATTTTACCCGACTTTGCCCAAAACGCGTTCATTTTTTATAAGCAAGTATTGAAATGAGATTCAAATGCGAAGAAGCTTCCGAAAAATCGGAAGCATTAAAGAAAAAACATTTTTCATCAATATTTTAGGAAAGGGGTACCCCTTTGCTATAAATAATTTTTTTGGTTGAAACACAATTTTACCCAATTTTGCCCAAAAGGCGTTCATTTCTAATAAGCTAGTATTGAAATGAGATTCAAATGCGAAGAAGCTTCCGAAAAATCTCAAATCGCAAGCATTTATGAAAAAAAAATAATTTTTCATCAATATTTTAGGAAAGGGGTACCCCTTTGCTATAAATAATTTTTTTGGTTGAAACACAATTTTACCCAATTTTGCCCAAAAGGCGTTCATTTCTAACAAGCAAGTATTGAAATGAGATTCAAATGCGAAGAAGCTTCCGAAAAATCTCAAATCGCAAGCATTTAAGAAAAAAAATATTTCCCATCAATATTTTAGGAAAGGGGTACCCCTTTGCAATAAATGAATTTTTTGGTTAAAACACAATTTTACCTAATTTTGCCCAAAAGGCGTTTATTTCTAATAAGCAAGTATTGAAAGGAGATTCAAATGCGAAGAAGCTTCCGAAAAATCTCAAATCGCAAGCATTTAAGAAAAAAAAATTTTTCATCAATATTTTAGGAAAGGGGTACCCCTTTGCAATAAATAAATTTTTTGGTTGAAACACAATTTTTCCCGACTTTGCCCAAAATGCGTTCATTTCTAATAAGCAAGTATTGAAAGGAGATTCAAATGCGGAGAAGCTTCCGAAAAATCTCGAATCGCAAGCATTTAAGAAAAAAAATTTTTTATCAATATTTTAGGAAAGGGGTACCCCTTTGCAATAAATAATTTTTTTGGTTGAAACACAATTTTTCCCGACTTTGCCCAAAATGCGTTCATTTCTAATAAGCAAGTATTGAAAGGAGATTCAAATGCGAAGAAGCTTTCGAAAAATCTCAAATCGCAAGCATTTAAGAAAAAAAATATATTCCATCAATATTTTAGGAAAGGGGTACCCCTTTGCAATAAATGAATTTTTTGGTTGAAACACAATTTTACCTAATTTTGCCCAAAAGGCGTTTATTTCTAATAAGCAAGTATTGAAAGGAGATTCAAATGCGAAGAAGCTTCCGAAAAATCGCAAGCATTTAAGAAAAAAAATTTGTCGTCAATATTTTAGGAAAGGGGTACCCCTTTGCAATACATAAATATTTTGGTTGAAACACAATTTTACCCAATTTTGTCCAAAAGGCGTTTATTTCTAATAAGCAAGTATTGAAATGAGTTTCAAATGCGAAGAAGCTTCCGAAAAATCTCAAATCGCAAGCATTTAAGAAAAAAAAATTTTTCGTCAATATTTTAGGAAAGGGGTACCCCTTTGCAATAAATAAATTTTTTGGTTGAAACACAATTTTACCCGACTTTGCCCAAAAGGCGTTCATTTCTTATAAGCAGGTATTGAAATAAGATTCAAATGCGAAGAAGCTTCCGAAAAATCTCAAATCGCAAGCATTTAAGAAAAAAAAATTGTTCATCAATATTTTAGGAAAGAGGTACCCCTTTGCAATAAATAAATTTTTTGGTTGAAACACAGTTTTACCAAATTTTGCCCAAAAGGCGTTCATTTCTAATAAGCAAGTATTGAAAGGAGATTCAAATGCGAAGAAGATTCCGAAAAATCTCAAATCGCAAGCATTTAAGAAAGAAAAAATTATCATCAATATTTTAGGAAAGAGGTACCCCTTTGCAATAAATAAATTTTTTGGTTGAAACACAGTTTTACCCGACATTGCCCAAAAGGCGTTTATTTCTAATAAGCAAGTATTGAAAGGAGATTCAAATGCTAAGAAGCTTCCGAAAAATCTCAAATCGCAAGCATTTATGAAAAAAAAAATTGTTCATCAATATTTTAGGAAAGGGGTACCCCTTTGCAATAAATAAATTTTTTGGTTGAAACACAATTTTACCCGACTTTGCCCAAAAGGCGTTCATTTCTAATAAGCAAGTATTGAAATGAGATTCAAATGCGAAGAAGCTTCCGAAAAATCTCAAATCGCAAGCATTTAAAAAAAAAATTTGTCATCAATATTTTAGGAAAGGGGTACGCCTTTGCAATAAATAAATTTTTTGGTTGAAACACAATTTTACCCGACTTTGCCCAAAAGGCGTTCATTTCTAATAAGCAAGTATTGAAATGAGTTTCAAATGCGAAGAAGCTTCCGAAAAAACTCAAATCGCAAGCATTTAAGAAAAAAAATTTTCATCAATATTTTAGGAAAGGGGTACCCCTTTGCAATAAATAAATTTTTTGGTTGAAACACAATTTTACCCGACTTTGCCCAAAAGGCGTTTATTTCTAATAAGCAAGTATTGAAATGAGTTTCAAATGCGAAGAAACTTCCGAAAAATCTCAAATCGCAAGCATTTAAGAAAGAAAAATTTTTCATCAATATTTTAGGAAAGGGGTACCCCTTTGCAATAAATAAATATTTTGGTTGAAACACAATTTTACCCAATTTTGCCCAAAAGGCGTTCATTTCTAATAAGCAAGTATTGAAATGAGTTTCGAATGCGAAGAAGCTTCTGAAAAATCTCAAATTGCAAGCATTCAAGAAAAAAAATTTTTCATCAATATTTTAGGAAAGGGGTACCCCTTTACAATAAATATATTTTTTGGATGAAACACAACTTTTCCCGACTTTGCCCAAAAGGCGTTCATTTCTAATAAGCAAGTATTGAAAGGAGATTCAAATGCGAAGAAGCTTCCGAAAAATCTCAAATCGCAAGCATTTAAGAAAAAAATTTGTTATCAATATTTTAGGAAAGGGGTACCCCTTTGCAATACATAAATTTTTTGGTTGAAACACAATTTTACCCGACTTTGCCCAAAGGCGTTTATTTCTAATAAGCAAGTATTGAAAGGAGATTCAAATGCGAAGAAGCTTCCGAAAAATCTGAAGTCGCAAGCATTTAAGAAAAACATTTGTCATCAATATTTTAGGAAAGGGGTACCCCTTTGCAATACATAAATTTTTTGGTTGAAACACAATTTTTCCCGACTTTGCCCAAAAGGCGTTTATTTCTAATAAGCAAGTATTGAAATGAGTTTCAAATGCGAAGAAGCTTCCGAAAAATCTCAAATCGCAAGCATTTAAGAAAAAAAATGTGTCATCAATATTTTAGGAAAGGGGAACCCCTTTGCAATAAATAAATTTTTTGGTTGAAACACAATTTTACCCAATTTTGCCCAAAAGGCGTTCATTTCTAATAAGCAAGTATTGAAAGGAGATTCAAATGCGAAGAAGCTTCCGAAAAATCTCAAATCGCAAGCATTTAAGAAAAAAAAAATTTTATCAATATTTTAGGAAAGGGGTACCCCTTCGCAATAAATAAATTTTTTGGTTGAAACACAATTTTACCCGACTTTGCCCAAAACGCGTTTATTTTTAATAAGCAAGTATTGAAATGAGTTTCAAATGCGAAGAAGATTCCGAAAAATCTCAAATAGCAAGCATTTAAGAAAGAAAAATTTTTCATCAATATTTTAGGAAAGGGGTACTCCTTTGCAATAAATAAATATTTTGGTTGAAACACAATTTTACCCAATTTTGCCCAAAAGGCGTTCATTTCTAATAAGCAAGTATTGAAATGAGTTTCGAATGCGAAGAAGCTTCTGAAAAATCTCAAATCGCAAGCATTCAAGAAAAAAAATTTTTCATCAATATTTTAGGAAAGGGGTACCCCTTTACAATAAATAAATTTTTTGGTTGAAACACAATTTTACCCGACTTTGCCCAAAAGGCGTTCATTTCTTATAAGCAGGTATTGAAATAAGATTCAAATGCGAAGAAGCTTCCGAAAAATCTCAAATCGCAAGCATTTAAGAAAAAAAAAATTTTCATCAATATTTTAGGAAAGGGGTACCCCTTTGCAATAAATAAATTTTTTGGTTGAAACACAATTTAACCAATTTTGCCCAAAAGGCGTTTATTTCTAATAAGCAAGTATTGAAAGGAGATTCAAATGCGAAGAAGCTTCCGAAAAATCTCAAATCGCAAGCATTTAAGAAAAAAATTTGTTATCAATATTTTAGGAAAGGGGTACCCCTTTGCTATAAATAATTTTTTTGGTTGAAACACAATTTTACCCAATTTTGCCCAAAAGGCGTTCATTTCTAATAAGCAAGTATTGAAATAAGATTCAAATGCGAAGAAGATTCCGAAAAATCTCAAATCGCAAGCATTTAAGAAAAAAAAATTTTCATAAATATTTTAGGAAAGGGGTACCCCTTTGCAATAAATAAATTTTTTGGTTGAAACACAATTTTACCCAAAAGGAGTTTATTTATAATAAGCAAGTATTGAAATGAGTTTCAAATGCGAAGAAGCTTCCGAAAAATCTCAAATCGCAAGCATTTAAGAAAAAAATTTGTTATCAATATATTAGGAAAGGGTACCCCTTTGCAATAAATAAATTTTTTGGTTGAAACACAATTTTACCCGACCTTGCCCAAAAGGTGTTCATTTCTAATAAGCAAGTATTGAAAGGAAATTCAAATGCGAAGAAGCTTCCGAAAAATCTCAAATCGCAAGCATTTAAGAAAAAAATTTGTTATCAATATATTAGGAAAGGGTACCCCTTTGCAATAAATAAATTTTTTGGTTGAACCACAATTTTACCCGACTTTGCCCAAAAGGCGTTAATTTCTAATAGGCAAGTGTTGAAAGGAGTTTCAAATGCGAAGAAGCTTCCGAAAAATCCCAAATCGCAAGCATTTAAGAAAAAAATTTGTCATCAATATTTTAGGAAAGGGGTGCCCCTTTGCAATAAATAAATTTTTTGGTTGAAACACAATTTTTCCCGACTTTGCCCAAAATGCGTTCATTTCTAATAAGCAAGTATTGAAAGGAGATTCAAATGCGGAGAAGCTTCCGAAAAATCTCAAATCGCAAGCATTTATGAAAAAAAAAATTGTTCATCAATATTTTAGGAAAGGGGTACCCCTTTGCAATAAATAAATTTTTTGGTTGAAACACAATTTTACCCAATTTTGCCCAAAAGGCGTTTATTTCTAATAAGCAAGTATTGAAAGGAGATTTAAATGCGAAGAAACTTCCGAAAAATCTCAAATCGCAAGCATTTAAGAAAGAAAAAATTATCATCAATATTTTAGGAAAGAGGTACCCCTTTGCTATAAATAATTTTTTTGGTTGAAACACAATTTTACCCAATTTTGCCCAAAAGGCGTTCATTTCTAATAAGCAAGTATTGAAATGAGATTCAAATGCGAAGAAGATTCCGAAAAATCTCAAATCGCAAGCATTTAAGAAAAAAAAAATTTTCATCAATATTTTAGGAAAGGGGTACCCCTTTGCAATAAATAAATTTTTTGGTTGAAACACAATTTAACCAATTTTGCCCAAAAGGCGTTTATTTCTAATAAGCAAGTATTGAAAGGAGATTCAAATGCGAAGAAGCTTCCGAAAAATCTCAAATCGCAAGCATTTAAGAAAAAAATTTGTTATCAATATTTTAGGAAAGGGGTACCCCTTTGCTATAAATAATTTTTTTGGTTGAAACACAATTTTACCCAATTTTGCCCAAAAGGCGTTCATTTCTAATAAGCAAGTATTGAAATAAGATTCAAATGCGAAGAAGATTCCGAAAAATCTCAAATCGCAAGCATTTAAGAAAAAAAAATTTTCATAAATATTTTAGGAAAGGGGTACCCCTTTGCAATAAATAAATTTTTTGGTTGAAACACAATTTTACCCAAAAGGAGTTTATTTATAATAAGCAAGTATTGAAATGAGTTTCAAATGCGAAGAAGCTTCCGAAAAATCTCAAATCGCAAGCATTTAAGAAAAAAAAATTTTTTCATCAATATTTTAGGAAAGGGGTACCCCTTTGCAATAAATAAATTTTTTGGTTGAAACACAATTTTACCCGACCTTGCCCAAAAGGTGTTCATTTCTAATAAGCAAGTATTGAAAGGAGATTCAAATGCGGAGAAGCTTCCGAAAAATCTCAAATCGCAAGCATTTATGAAAAAAAAAATTGTTCATCAATATTTTAGGAAAGGGGTACCCCTTTGCAATAAATAAATTTTTTGGTTGAAACACAATTTTACCCAATTTTGCCCAAAAGGCGTTTATTTCTAATAAGCAAGTATTGAAAGGAGATTTAAATGCGAAGAAACTTCCGAAAAATCTCAAATCGCAAGCATTTAAGAAAGAAAAAATTATCATCAATATTTTAGGAAAGGGGTACCCCTTTGCAATAAATAAATATTTTGGTTGAAACACAATTTTACCCAATTTTGCCCAAAAGGCGTTCATTTCTAATAAGCAAGTATTGAAATGAGTTTCGAATGCGAAGAAGCTTCTGAAAAATCTCAAATTGCAAGCATTCAAGAAAAAAAATTTTTCATCAATATTTTAGGAAAGGGGTACCCCTTTACAATAAATATATTTTTTGGATGAAACACAACTTTTCCCGACTTTGCCCAAAAGGCGTTCATTTCTAATAAGCAAGTATTGAAAGGAGATTCAAATGCGAAGAAGCTTCCGAAAAATCTCAAATCGCAAGCATTTAAGAAAAAAATTTGTTATCAATATTTTAGGAAAGGGGTACCCCTTTGCAATACATAAATTTTTTGGTTGAAACACAATTTTACCCGACTTTGCCCAAAGGCGTTTATTTCTAATAAGCAAGTATTGAAAGGAGATTCAAATGCGAAGAAGCTTCCGAAAAATCTGAAGTCGCAAGCATTTAAGAAAAACATTTGTCATCAATATTTTAGGAAAGGGGTACCCCTTTGCAATACATAAATTTTTTGGTTGAAACACAATTTTTCCCGACTTTGCCCAAAAGGCGTTTATTTCTAATAAGCAAGTATTGAAATGAGTTTCAAATGCGAAGAAGCTTCCGAAAAATCTCAAATCGCAAGCATTTAAGAAAAAAAATGTTTCATCAATATTTTAGGAAAGGGGAACCCCTTTGCAATAAATAAATTTTTTGGTTGAAACACAATTTTACCCAATTTTGCCCAAAAGGCGTTCATTTCTAATAAGCAAGTATTGAAAGGAGATTCAAATGCGAAGAAGCTTCCGAAAAATCTCAAATCGCAAGCATTTAAGAAAAAAAAAATTTTATCAATATTTTAGGAAAGGGGTACCCCTTCGCAATAAATAAATTTTTTGGTTGAAACACAATTTTACCCGACTTTGCCCAAAACGCGTTTATTTTTAATAAGCAAGTATTGAAATGAGTTTCAAATGCGAAGAAGATTCCGAAAAATCTCAAATAGCAAGCATTTAAGAAAGAAAAATTTTTCATCAATATTTTAGGAAAGGGGTACTCCTTTGCAATAAATAAATATTTTGGTTGAAACACAATTTTACCCAATTTTGCCCAAAAGGCGTTCATTTCTAATAAGCAAGTATTGAAATGAGTTTCGAATGCGAAGAAGCTTCTGAAAAATCTCAAATCGCAAGCATTCAAGAAAAAAAATTTTTCATCAATATTTTAGGAAAGGGGTACCCCTTTACAATAAATAAATTTTTTGGTTGAAACACAATTTTACCCGACTTTGCCCAAAAGGCGTTCATTTCTTATAAGCAGGTATTGAAATAAGATTCAAATGCGAAGAAGCTTCCGAAAAATCTCAAATCGCAAGCATTTAAGAAAAAAAAAATTTTCATCAATATTTTAGGAAAGGGGTACCCCTTTGCAATAAATAAATTTTTTGGTTGAAACACAATTTAACCAATTTTGCCCAAAAGGCGTTTATTTCTAATAAGCAAGTATTGAAAGGAGATTCAAATGCGAAGAAGCTTCCGAAAAATCTCAAATCGCAAGCATTTAAGAAAAAAATTTGTTATCAATATTTTAGGAAAGGGGTACCCCTTTGCTATAAATAATTTTTTTGGTTGAAACACAATTTTACCCAATTTTGCCCAAAAGGCGTTCATTTCTAATAAGCAAGTATTGAAATAAGATTCAAATGCGAAGAAGATTCCGAAAAATCTCAAATCGCAAGCATTTAGGAAAAAAAAATTTTCATAAATATTTTAGGAAAGGGGTACCCCTTTGCAATAAATAAATTTTTTGGTTGAAACACAATTTTACCCAAAAGGAGTTTATTTATAATAAGCAAGTATTGAAATGAGTTTCAAATGCGAAGAAGCTTCCGAAAAATCTCAAATCGCAAGCATTTAAGAAAAAAAAATTTTTTCATCAATATTTTAGGAAAGGGGTACCCCTTTGCAATAAATAAATTTTTTGGTTGAAACACAATTTTACCCGACCTTGCCCAAAAGGTGTTCATTTCTAATAAGCAAGTATTGAAAGGAAATTCAAATGCGAAGAAGCTTCCGAAAAATCTCAAATCGCAAGCATTTAAGAAAAAAATTTGTTATCAATATATTAGGAAAGGGTACCCCTTTGCAATAAATAAATTTTTTGGTTGAACCACAATTTTACCCGACTTTGCCCAAAAGGCGTTAATTTCTAATAGGCAAGTGTTGAAAGGAGTTTCAAATGCGAAGAAGCTTCCGAAAAATCCCAAATCGCAAGCATTTAAGAAAAAAATTTGTCATCAATATTTTAGGAAAGGGGTGCCCCTTTGCAATAAATAAATTTTTTGGTTGAAACACAATTTTTCCCGACTTTGCCCAAAATGCGTTCATTTCTAATAAGCAAGTATTGAAAGGAGATTCAAATGCGGAGAAGCTTCCGAAAAATCTCAAATCGCAAGCATTTATGAAAAAAAAAATTGTTCATCAATATTTTAGGAAAGGGGTACCCCTTTGCAATAAATAAATTTTTTGGTTGAAACACAATTTTACCCAATTTTGCCCAAAAGGCGTTTATTTCTAATAAGCAAGTATTGAAAGGAGATTTAAATGCGAAGAAACTTCCGAAAAATCTCAAATCGCAAGCATTTAAGAAAGAAAAAATTATCATCAATATTTTAGGAAAGAGGTACCCCTTTGCTATAAATAATTTTTTTGGTTGAAACACAATTTTACCCAATTTTGCCCAAAAGGCGTTCATTTCTAATAAGCAAGTATTGAAATGAGATTCAAATGCGAAGAAGATTCCGAAAAATCTCAAATCGCAAGCATTTAAGAAAAAAAAATTTTCATAAATATTTTAGGAAAGGGGTACCCCTTTGCAATAAATAAATTTTTTGGTTGAAACACAATTTTACCCAAAAGGAGTTTATTTATAATAAGCAAGTATTGAAATGAGTTTCAAATGCGAAGAAGCTTCCGAAAAATCTCAAATCGGAAGCATTTAAGAAAAAAAAATTTTTTCATCAATATTTTAGGAAAGGGGTACCCCTTTGCAATAAGTAAATTTTTTGGTTGAAACACAATTTTACCCGACCTTGCCCAAAAGGTGTTCATTTCTAATAAGCAAGTATTGAAAGGAAATTCAACTGCGAAGAAGCTTCCGAAAAATCTCAAATCGCAAGCATTTAAGAAAAAAATTTGTTATCAATATATTAGGAAAGGGTACCCCTTTGCAATAAATAAATTTTTTGGTTGAACCACAATTTTACCCGACTTTGCCCAAAAGGCGTTAATTTCTAATAGGCAAGTGTTGAAAGGAGTTTCAAATGCGAAGAAGCTTCCGAAAAATCCCAAATCGCAAGCATTTAAGAAAAAAATTTGTCATCAATATTTTAGGAAAGGGGTGCCCCTTTGCAATAAATAAATTTTTTGGTTGAAACACAATTTTTCCCGACTTTGCCCAAAATGCGTTCATTTCTAATAAGCAAGTATTGAAAGGAGATTCAAATGCGGAGAAACTTCCGAAAAATCTTAAATCGCAAGCATTTATGAAAAAAAAAATTGTTCATCAATATTTTAGGAAAGAGGTACGCCTTTGCAAAAAATGAATTTTTTGGTTGAAACACAGTTTTACCCAATTTTGCCCAAAAGGCGTTTATTTCTAATAAGCAAGTATTGAAAGGAGATTTAAATGCGAAGAAACTTCCGAAAAATCTTAAATCGCAAGCATTTAAGAAAGAAAAAATTATCATCAATATTTTAGGAAAGAGGTACCCCTTTGCAATAAATAAATTTTTTGGTTGAAACACAATTTTACCAGACTTTGCCCAAAAGGCGTTTATTTCTAATTAGCAAGTATTGAAATGAATTTCAAATGCGAAGAAGCTTCCGAAAAATCTCAAATCGCATGCATTTAAGAAAGAAAAATTTTTCATCAATATTTTAGGAAAGAGGTACCCCTTTGCAATAAATAAATTTTTTGGTTGAAACACAGTTTTACCCAATTTTGCCCAAAAGGCATTCATTTCTAATAAGCATATATTGAAAGGAGATTCAAATGCTAAGAAGCTTCCGAAAAATCTCAAATCGAAAGCATTTAAGAAAAACATTTTTCATCAATATTTTAGGAAGGGGTACCCCTTTGCAATAAATAAATTTTTTGGTTGGAACACAATTTTACCCGACTTTGCCCAAAAGGCGTTTATTTCTAATAAGCAAGTATTGAAATGAGTTTCAAATGCGAAGAAGCTTCCGAAAAATCTCAAATCGCAAGCATTTAAGAAAAAAAAATTTTTTCATCAATATTTTAGGAAAGGGGTACCCCTTTGCAATAAATAAATTTTTTGGTTGAAACACAATTTTACCCGACCTTGCCCAAAAGGTGTTCATTTCTAATAAGCAAGTATTGAAAGGAAATTCAAATGCGAAGAAGCTTCCGAAAAATCTCAAATCGCAAGCATTTAAGAAAAAAATTTGTTATCAATATATTAGGAAAGGGTACCCCTTTGCAATAAATAAATTTTTTGGTTGAACCACAATTTTACCCGACTTTTCCCAAAAGGCGTTAATTTCTAATAGGCAAGTGTTGAAAGGAGTTTCAAATGCGAAGAAGCTTCCGAAAAATCCCAAATCGCAAGCATTTAAGAAAAAAATTTGTCATCAGTATTTTAGGAAAGGGGTGCCCCTTTGCAATAAATAAATTTTTTGGTTGAAACACAATTTTTCCCGACTTTGCCCAAAATGCGTTCATTTCTAATAAGCAAGTATTGAAAGGAGATTCAAATGCGGAGAAGCTTCCGAAAAATCTCAAATCGCAAGCATTTATGAAAAAAAAAATTGTTCATCAATATTTTAGGAAAGAGGTACGCCTTTGCAAAAAATGAATTTTTTGGTTGAAACACAGTTTTACCCAATTTTGCCCAAAAGGCGTTTATTTCTAATAAGCAAGTATTGAAAGGAGATTTAATTGCGAAGAAACTTCCGAAAAATCTCAAATCGCAAGCATTTAAGAAAGAAAAAATTATCATCAATATTTTAGGAAAGAGGTACCCCTTTGCAATAAATAAATTTTTTGGTTGAAACACAATTTTACCAGACTTTGCCCAAAAGGCGTTTATTTCTAATTAGCAAGTATTGAAATGAATTTCAAATGCGAAGAAGCTTCCGAAAAATCTCAAATCGCATGCATTTAAGAAAGAAAAATTTTTCATCAATATTTTAGGAAAGAGGTACCCCTTTGCAATAAATAAATTTTTTGGTTGAAACACAGTTTTACCCAATTTTGCCCAAAAGGCATTCATTTCTAATAAGCATATATTGAAAGGAGATTCAAATGCTAAGAAGCTTCCGAAAAATCTCAAATCGAAAGCATTTAAGAAAAACATTTTTCATCAATATTTTAGGAAGGGGTACCCCTTTGCAATAAATAAATTTTTTGGTTGAAACACAATTTTACCCGACTTTGCCCAAAAGGCGTTTATTTCTAATAAGCAAGTATTGAAATGAGTTTCAAATGCGAAGAAGCTTCCGAAAAATCTCAAATCGCAAGCATTTAAGAAAAAAAAATTTTTTCATCAATATTTTAGGAAAGGGGTACCCCTTTGCAATAAATAAATTTTTTGGTTGAAACACAATTTTACCCGACCTTGCCCAAAAGGTGTTCATTTCTAATAAGCAAGTATTGAAAGGAAATTCAAATGCGAAGAAGCTTCCGAAAAATCTCAAATCGCAAGCATTTAAGAAAAAAATTTGTTATCAATATATTAGGAAAGGGTACCCCTTTGCAATAAATAAATTTTTTGGTTGAACCACAATATTACCCGACTTTGCCCAAAAGGCGTTAATTTCTAATAGGCAAGTGTTGAAAGGAGTTTCAAATGCGAAGAAGCTTCCGAAAAATCCCAAATCGCAAGCATTTAAGAAAAAAATTTGTCATCAATATTTTAGGAAAGGGGTGCCCCTTTGCAATACATAAATTTTTTGGTTGAAACACAATTTTACCCAATTTTGCCCAAAAGGCGTTTATTTCTAATAAGCAAGTATTGAAATGAGTTTCAAATGCGAAGAAGCTTCCGAAAAATCTCAAATCGCAAGCATTTAAGAAAAAAATTTGTTATCAATATTTTAGGAAAGGGGTACCCCTTTGCAATAAATAAATTTTTTGGTTGAAACACAGTTTTACCCAATTTTGCCCAAAAGGCATTCATTTCTAATAAGCATATATTGAAAGGAGATTCAAATGCTAAGAAGCTTCCGAAAAATCTCAAATCGAAAGCATTTAAGAAAAAAACATTTTTCATCAATATTTTAGGAAAGGGGTACCCCTTTGCAATACATAAATTTTTTGGTTGAAACACAATTTTACCAGACTTTGCCCAAAAGGCGTTTATTTCTAATTAGCAAGTATTGAAATGAATTTCAAATGCGAAGAAGCTTCCGAAAAATCTCAAATCGCATGCATTTAAGAAAGAAACATTTTTCATCAATATTTTAGGAAAGAGGTACGCCTTTGCAAAAAATGAATTTTTTGGTTGAAACACAGTTTTACCCAATTTTGCCCAAAAGGCGTTTATTTCTAATAAGCAAGTATTGAAAGGAGATTTAATTGCGAAGAAACTTCCGAAAAATCTCAAATCGCAAGCATTTATGAAAAAAAAAATTTTTTCATCAATATTTTAGGAAAGGGTACGCCTTTGCAATAAATAAATTTTTTGGTAAAAACAAAATTTTACCCAATTTTGGGTACCCCTTTGCAATAAATAAATTTTTTGGTTGAAACACAATTTTACCCAATTTTGTCCAAAAGGCGTTCATTTCTAATAAGCAAGTATTGAAATGAGTTTCAAATGCGAAGAAGCTCCCGAAAAATCTCAAATGGCAAGCATTTAAGGAAAAAAATGTTTCATCCATATTTTAGGAAAGGGTACCCCTTTGCAATAAATAAATTTTTTGGTTGAAACACAATTTTACCCAACTTTGCCCAAAATGCGTTCATTTCTAATAAGCAAGTATTCAAATGCGAAGAAGCTTCCGAAAAATCCCAAATCGCAAGCATTTAAGAAAAACATTTGTCATCAATATTTTAGGAAAGGGGTACCCCTTTGCAATACATAAATTTTTTGGTTGAAACACAATTTTACCAGTCTTTGCTCAAAAGGCGTTTATTTCTAATAAGCAAGTATTGAAATGAGTTTCAAATGCGAAGAAGCTTCCGAAAAATCTCAAATCGCAAGCATTTAAGAAAAAAATGTTTCATCAATATTTGAGGAACGGGGTAGCCCTTTGCAATAAATGAATTTTTTGGTTGAAACACAATTTTACCAGACTTTGCCCAAAAGGCGTTTATTTCTAATAAGCAAGTATTGAAATGAGTTTCAAATGCGAAGAAGCTTCCGAAAAATCTCAAATCGCAAGCATTTAAGAAAAAAAAAAATTTTCATCAATATTTTAGGAAAGGGGTACCCCTTTGCAATAAATAAATTTTTTGGTTGAAACACAATTTTTCCCGACTTTGCCCAAAATGCGTTCATTTCTAATAAGCAAGTATTGAAAGGAGATTCAAATGCGGAGAAGCTTCCGAAAAATCTCGAATCGCAAGCATTTAAGAAAAAAAATTTTTTATCAATATTTTAGGAAAGGGGTACCCCTTTGCAATAAATAATTTTTTTGGTTGAAACACAATTTTTCCCGACTTTGCCCAAAATGCGTTCATTTCTAATAAGCAAGTATTGAAAGGAGATTCAAATGCGAAGAAGCTTTCGAAAAATCTCAAATCGCAAGCATTTAAGAAAAAAAAAATGTTCCATCAATATTTTAGGAAAGGGGTACCCCTTTGCAATAAATGAATTTTTTGGTTGAAACACAATTTTTCCCGACTTTGCCCAAACGGCGTTCATTTCTAATAAGCAAGTATTGAAATGAGATTCAAATGTGAAGAAGCTTCCGAAAAATCTCAAATCGCAAGCATTTAAGAAAAAAAATTTCATCAATATTTTAGGAAAGGGGTACGCCTTTGCAATAAATAATTTTTTTGGTTAAAACACAATTTTACCCGACTTTGCCCAAAAGGCGTTCGTTTCTAATAAGCAAGTATTGAAAGGAAATTCAAATGCGAAGAAGCTTCCGAAAAATCTCAAATCGCAAGCATTTAAGAAAAAAAAATTTTTCATCAATATTTTAGGAAAGGGGTACCCCTTTGCAATAAATAAATTTTTGGTTATAACACAATTTTACCCGACTTTGCCCAAAAGGCGTTCATTTCTAATAAGCAAGTATTGAAAGGAGATTCAAATGCGAAGAAGCTTCCGAAAAATCTCAAATCGCAAGCATTTAAAAAAAAAATTTGTTATCAATATTTTAGGAAAGGGGTACCCCTTTGCAATACATAAATTTTTTGGTTGAAACACAATTTTACCCGACTTTGCCCAAAAGGCGTTCATTTCTAATAAGCAAGTATTGAAATGAGATTCAAATGCGAAGAAGATTCCGAAAAATCTCAAATCGCAAGCATTTAAGAAAAAAAAATTTTCATAAATATTTTAGGAAAGGGGTACCCCTTTGCAATAAATGAATTTTTTGGTTGAAACACAATTTTACCTAATTTTGCCCAAAAGGCGTTTATTTCTAATAAGCAAGTATTGAAAGGAGATTCAAATGCGAAGAAGCTTCCGAAAAATCGCAAGTATTTAAGAAAAAAAATTTGTCGTCAATATTTTAGGAAAGGGGTACCCCTTTGCAATAAATAAATTTTTTGCTTGAAACACAATTTTACCCAATTTTGCCCAAAAGGCGTTCATTTCTAATAAGCAAGTATTGAAATGAGATTCAAATGCGAAGAAGCTTCCGAAAAATCTCAAATCGCAAGCATTTATGAAAAAAAAAATTGTTCATCAATATTTTAGGAAAGGGGTACGTACGCCTTTGCAAAAAATACATTTTTTGGTTGAAACACAATTTTACCCAATTTTGCCCAAAAGGCGTTCATTTCTAATAAGCAAGTGTTGAAAGGAGATTCAAATGCGAAGAAGCTTCTGAAAAATCTCAAATCGAAAGCATTCAAGAAAAAAAATTTTTCATCAATATTTTAGGAAAGGGGTACCCCTTTACAATAAATATATTTTTTGGATAAAACACAATTTTACCCGACTTTGCCCAAAAGGCGTTCATTTCTAATAAGCAAGTGTTGAAAGGAGATTCAAAAGCGAAGAAGCTTCCGAAAAATCTCAAATCGCATGCATTTAAGAAAAAAAATGTTTTATCAATATTTTAGGAAAGGGGTACCCCTTTGCAATAAATAAATTTTTTGGTTGAAACACAATTTTACCTGACATTGCCCAAAAGGCGTTTATTTCTAATAAGCAAGTATTGAAAGGAGATTCAAATGCGAAGAAGCTTCCGAAAAATCTCAAATCGCAAGCATTTAAGAAAAAAATTTGTTATCAATATTTTAGGAAACGGGTATCCCTTTGCAATAAATAAATTTTTTGCTTGAAACACAATTTTACCCAATTTTGCCCAAAAGGCGTTCATTTCTAATAAGCAAGTATTGAAAGGAGATTCAAATGCGAAGAAGCTTCCGAAAAATCTCAAATCGAAAGCATTTAAGAAAAAAAAATGTTTCATCAATATTTGAGGAAAGGGGTACCCCTTTGCAATAAATAAATTTTTTGGTTGAAACACAATTTTACCTAATTTTGCCCAAAAGGCGTTCATTTCTAATAAGCAAGTATTGAAATGAGATTCAAATGCGAAGAAACTTCCGAAAAATCTCAAATCGCAAGCATTTAAGAAAAACAATTTTTCATCAATATTTTAGGAAAGGGGTATCCCTTTGCAATAAATAAATTTTTTGGTCGAAACACAATTTTTCCCGACTTTGCCCAAAAGGCGTTTATTTCTAATAAGCAAGTATTGAAAGGAGATTCAAATGCGAAGAAGCTTCCGAAAAATCTCAAATCGCATGCATTTAAGAAAAAAAAATTGTTCATCAATATTTTAGGAAAGGGGTACCCCTTTGCAATAAATAAATTTTTTGGTTGAAACACAATTTTACCCGACTTTGCCCAAAAGGCGTTCATTTCTAATAAGCAAGTGTTGAAAGGAGATTCAAATGCGAAGAAGCTTCCGAAAAATCTCAAATCGCAAGCATTTATGAAAAAAATAATTTTCATCAATATTTGAGGAAAGGGGTACCCCTTTGCAATAAATAAATTTTTTGGTTGAAACACAATTTTACCCAATTTTGGCCAAAAGGCGTTCATTTCTAATAAGCAAGTATTGAAAGGAGATTCAAATGCGAAGAAGCTTCCGAAAAATCTCAAATCGCAAGCATATAAAAAAAAAATTTTTTCATCGATATTTTTGGAAAGGGGTACCCCTTTGCCATAAATAAACTTTTTGGTTAAAACACAATTTTACCCGAATTTGTCCAAAAGGCGTTCATTTCTAATAAGCAAGTATTGAAATGAGATTCAAATGCTAAGAAGCTTCCGAAAAATCTCAGATCGCAAGCATTTAAGAAAAAAAATTTTTCATCAATATTTTAGGAAAGGGGTACGTACCCCTTTGCAATACATAAATTTTTTGGTTGAAACACAATTTTACCCGACTTTGCCCAAAAGGCGTTTATTTCTAATAAGCAAGTATTGAAATGAGTTTCAAATGCGAAGAAGCTTCCGAAAAATCTCAAATCGCATGCATTTAAGAAAAAAAAATTTTTCATCAATATTTTAGGAAAGAGGTACCCCTTTGCAATAAATAAATTTTTTGGTTGAAACACAGTTTTACCCAATTTTGTCCAAAAGGCGTTCATTTCTAATAAGCAAGTATTGAAAGGAGATTACAATGCGAAGAAGCTTCCGAAAAATCTCAAATCGCAAGCATTTAAGAAAAAAAAATTTTTCATCAATATTTTAGGAAAGGGGTAACCCTTTGCAATAAGTAAATTTTTTGGTTGAAACACAATTTTACCCAATTTTGGCCAAAAGGCGTTCATTTCTAATAAGCAAGTATTGAAAGGAGATTCAAATGCGAAGAAGCTTCCGAAAAATCTCAAATCGCAAGCATATAAAAAAAATTTTTTTTCATCGATATTTTTGGAAAGGGGTACCCCTTTGCCATAAATAAACTTTTTGGTTAAAACACAATTTTACCCGAATTTGTCCAAAAGGCGTTCATTTCTAATAAGCAAGTATTGAAATGAGATTCAAATGCGAAGAAGCTTCCGAAAAATCTCAGATCGCAAGCATTTAAGAAAAAAAAATGTTTCATCAATATTTTAGGAAAGGGGTACCCCTTTGCAATACATACATTTTTTGGTTGAAACACAATTTTTCCCGACTTTGCCCAAAAGGCGTTTATTTCTAATAAGCAAGTATTGAAAGGAGATTCAAATGCGAAGAAGCTTCCGAAAAATCTCAAATCGCAAGCATTTAAGAAAAAAAAATGTTTCATCAATATTTTAGGAAAGGGGTACCCCTTTGCAATAAGTAAATTCTTTGGTTGAAACACAATTTTTCCCCCGACTTTGCCCAAAAGGCGTTCAATTCTAATAAACAAGTATTGAAATGAGATTCAAATGCGAAGAAGCTTCCGAAAAATCTCAAATCGCAAGCATTTAAAAAGAAAAAAATGTTCATCAATATTTTAGGAAAGGGGTAACCCTTTGCAATAAGTAAATTTTTTGGTTGAAACACAATTTTACCCAATTTTGGCCAAAAGGCGTTCATTTCTAATAAGCAAGTATTGAAAGGAGATTCAAATGCGAAGAAGCTTCCGAAAAATCTCAAATCGCAAGCATATAAAAAAAATTTTTTTTCATCGATATTTTTGGAAAGGGGTACCCCTTTGCCATAAATAAACTTTTTGGTTAAAACACAATTTTACCCGAATTTGTCCAAAAGGCGTTCATTTCTAATAAGCAAGTATTAAAAGGAGATTCAAATGCTAAGAAGCTTCCGAAAAATCTCAAATCGCAAGCATTTAAGAAAAAAAATGTTTCATCAATATTTTAGGAAAGGGGTACCCCTTTGCAATACATACATTTTTTGGTTGAAACACAATTTTTCCCGACTTTGCCCAAAAGGCGTTTATTTCTAATAAGCAAGTATTGAAAGGAGATTCAAATGCGAAGAAGCTTCCGAAAAATCTCAAATCGCAAGCATTTAAGAAAAAAAAATGTTTCATCAATATTTTAGGAAAGGGGTACCCCTTTGCAATAAGTAAATTCTTTGGTTGAAACACAATTTTTCCCCCGACTTTGCCCAAAAGGCGTTCAATTCTAATAAACAAGTATTGAAATGAGATTCAAATGCGAAGAAGCTTCCGAAAAATCTCAAATCGCAAGCATTTAAAAAGAAAAAAATGTTCATCAATATTTTAGGAAAGGGGTACCCCTTTGCTATAAATAATTTTTTTGGTTGAAACATAATTTTACCCAATTTTGCCCAAAAGGCGTTCATTTCTAATAAGCAAGTATTGAAATGAGATTCAAATGCGAAGAAGCTTCCGAAAAATCTCAAATCGCAAGCATTTAAGAAAAAAAAAATTTTTCATTAATATTTTAGGAAAGGGGTACCCCTTTGCTATAAATAATTTTTTTGGTTGAAACATAATTTTACCCAATTTTGCCCAAAAGGCGTTCATTTCTAATAAGCAAGTATTGAAATGAGATTCAAATGCGAAGAAGCTTCCGAAAAATCTCAAATCGCAAGCATTTAAGAAAAACAATTTTTCATCAATATTTTAGGAAAGGGGTACCTCTTTGCAATAAATAAATTTTTTGGTTGAAACACAATTTTACCCGACTTTGCCCAAAAGGCGTTCATTTCTAATAAGCAAGTATTGAAAGGAGATTCAAGTGCGAAGAAGCTTCCGAATAATTTCAAATCGCAAGCATTTAAGAAAAAAAAATTTTTCATCAATATTTTAGGAAAGGGGTATCCCTTTGCAATAAATAAATTTTTTGGTTGAAACACAATTTTACCCGACTTTGCCCAAAAGGCGTTCATTTCTAATAAGCAAGTGTTGAAAGGAGATTCAAATGCGAAGAAGCTTCCGAAAAATCTCAAATCGCAAGCATTTATGGAAAAAAAAAATTTTTCATCAATATTTTAGGAAAGGGGTACCCCTTTGCAATAAATAAATTTTTTGGTTGAACCACAATTTTACCCGACATTGCCCAAAAGGCGTTTATTTCTAATAAGCAAGTATTGAAAGGAGATTCAAATGCAAAGAAGCTTCCGAAAAATCTCAAATCGCAAGCATTTAAGAAAAAAATTTGTTATCAATATTTTAGGAAAGGGGTACCCCTTTGCAATAAATAAATTTTTTGCTTGAAACACAATTTTACCCAATTTTGCCCAAAAGGCGTTCATTTCTAATAAGCAAGTATTGAAATGAGATTCAAATGCGAAGAAGCTTCCGAAAAATCTCAAATCGCATGCATTTAAGAAAAAAAAATTGTTCATCAATATTTTAGGAAAGGGGTACCCCTTTGCAATAAATAAATTTTTTGGTTGAAACACAATTTTACCCTACTTTGCCCAAAAGGCGTTCATTTCTAATAAGCAAGTATTGAAATGAGATTCAAATGCGAAGAAGCTTCCGAAAAATCTCAAATCGCAAGCATTTATGAAAAAAAAATTGTTCATCAATATTTTAGGAAAGGGGTACGTACGCCTTTGCAAAAAATACATTTTTTGGTTGAAACACAATTTTACCCAATTTTGCCCAAAAGGCGTTCATTTCTAATAAGCAAGTGTTGAAAGGAGATTCAAATGCGAAGAAGCTTCTGAAAAATCTCAAATCGCAAGCATTCAAGAAAAAAAATTTTTCATCAATATTTTAGGAAAGGGGTACCCCTTTACAATAAATATATTTTTTGGATGAAACACAATTTTACCCGACTTTGCCCAAAAGGCGTTCATTTCTAATAAGCAAGTGTTGAAAGGAGATTCAAATGCGAAGAAGCTTCCGAAAAATCTCAAATCGCATGCATTTAAGAAAAAAAATGTTTCATCAATATTTTAGGAAAGGGGTACCCCTTTGCAATAAATAAATTTTTTGGTTGAAACACAATTTTACCCGACTTTGCCCAAAAGGCGTTCATTTCTAATAAGCAAGTATTGAAATGAGTTTCGAATGCGAAGAAGCTTCCGAAAAATCTCAAATCGCAAGCATTTAAGAAAAAAAAAATGTTCCATCAATATTTGAGGAAAGGGGTACCCCTTTGCAATAAATAAATTTTTTGGTTGAAACACAATTTTACCTAATTTTGCCCAAAAGGCGTTTATTTCTAATAAGCAAGTATTGAAAGGAGATTCAAATGCGAAGAAGCTTCCGAAAAATCTCAAATCGCAAGCATTTAAGAAAAAAATTTGTTATCAATATTTTAGGAAAGGGGTACCCCTTTGCAATAAATAAATTTTTTGCTTGAAACACAATTTTACCCAATTTTGCCCAAAAGGCGTTCATTTCTAATAAGCAAGTATTGAACGGAGATTCAAATGCGAAGAAGCTTCCGAAAAATCTCAAATCGCATGCATTTAAAAAAAAAAAATTGTTCATCAATATTTTAGGAAAGGGGTACCCCTTTGCAATAAATAAATTTTTTGGTTGAAACACAATTTTACCCGACTTTGCCCAAAAGGCGTTCATTTCTAATAAGCAAGTGTTGAAAGGAGATTCAAATGCGAAGAAGCTTCCGAAAAATCTCAAATCGCAAGCATTTATGAAAAAAAAATATTTTTCATCAATATTTGAGGAAAGGGGTACCCCTTTGCAATAAATAAATTTTTTGGTTGAAACACAATTTTACCCAATTTTGGCCAAAAGGCTTTCATTTCTAATAAGCAAGTATTGAAAGGAGATTCAAATGCGAAGAAGCTTCCGAAAAATCTCAAATCGCAAGCATATAAAAAAAAATTTTTTTCATCGATATTTTTGGGAAGGGGTACCCCTTTGCCATAAATAAACTTTTTGGTTAAAACACAATTTTACCCGAATTTGTCCAAAAGGCGTTCATTTCTAATAAGCAAGTATTGAAATGAGATTCAAATGCGAAGAAGCTTCCGAAAAATCTCAAATCGCAAGCATTTATGAAAAAAAAATAATTTTCATCAATATTTGAGGAAAGGGGTACCCCTTTGCAATAAATAAATTTTTTGGTTGAAACACAATTTTACCCGACTTTGCCCAAAAGGCGTTTATTTCTAATAAGCAAGTATTGAAAGGAGATTCAAATGCGAAGAAGCTTCCGAAAAATCTCAAATCGCAAGCATTTATGAAAAAAAAATTGTTCATCAATATTTTAGGAAAGGGGTACGTACGCCTTTGCAAAAAATACATTTTTTGGTTGAAACACAATTTTACCCAATTTTGCCCAAAAGGCGTTCATTTCTAATAAGCAAGTGTTGAAAGGAGATTCAAATGCGAAGAAGCTTCTGAAAAATCTCAAATCGCAAGCATTCAAGAAAAAAAATTTTTCATCAATATTTTAGGAAAGGGGTACCCCTTTACAATAAATATATTTTTTGGATGAAACACAATTTTACCCGACTTTGCCCAAAAGGCGTTCATTTCTAATAAGCAAGTGTTGAAAGGAGATTCAAATGCGAAGAAGCTTCCGAAAAATCTCAAATCGCATGCATTTAAGAAAAAAAATGTTTCATCAATATTTTAGGAAAGGGGTACCCCTTTGCAATAAATAAATTTTTTGGTTGAAACACAATTTTACCCGACTTTGCCCAAAAGGCGTTCATTTCTAATAAGCAAGTATTGAAATGAGTTTCGAATGCGAAGAAGCTTCCGAAAAATCTCAAATCGCAAGCATTTAAGAAAAAAAAAATGTTTCATCAATATTTGAGGAAAGGGGTACCCCTTTGCAATAAATAAATTTTTTGGTTGAAACACAATTTTACCTAATTTTGCCCAAAAGGCGTTTATTTCTAATAAGCAAGTATTGAAAGGAGATTCAAATGCGAAGAAGCTTCCGAAAAATCTCAAATCGCAAGCATTTAAGAAAAAAATTTTGTTATCAATATTTTAGGAAATGGGTACCCCTTTGCAATAAATAAATTTTTTGCTTGAAACACAATTTTACCCAATTTTGCCCAAAAGGCGTTCATTTCTAATAAGCAAGTATTGAAAGGAGATTCAAATGCGAAGAAGCTTCCGAAAAATCTCAAATCGCATGCATTTAAAAAAAAAAAAAATTGTTCATCAATATTTTAGGAAAGGGGTACCCCTTTGCAATAAATAAATTTTTTGGTTGAAACACAATTTTACCCGACTTTGCCCAAAAGGCGTTCATTTCTAATAAGCAAGTGTTGAAAGGAGATTCAAATGCGAAGAAGCTTCCGAAAAATCTCAAATCGCAAGCATTTATGAAAAAAAAATATTTTTCATCAATATTTGAGGAAAGGGGTACCCCTTTGCAATAAATAAATTTTTTGGTTGAAACACAATTTTACCCAATTTTGGCCAAAAGGCGTTCATTTCTAATAAGCAAGTATTGAAAGGAGATTCAAATGCGAAGAAGCTTCCGAAAAATCTCAAATCGCAAGCATATAAAAAAAAATTTTTTCATCGATATTTTTGGAAAGGGGTACCCCTTTGCCATAAATAAACTTTTTGGTTAAAACACAATTTTACCCGAATTTGTCCAAAAGGCGTTCATTTCTAATAAGCAAGTATTGAAATGAGATTCAAATGCGAAGAAGCTTCCGAAAAATCTCAAATCGCAAGCATTTATGAAAAAAAAATAATTTTCATCAATATTTGAGGAAAGGGGTACCCCTTTGCAATAAATAAATTTTTTGGTTGAAACACAATTTTACCCGTCTTTGCCCAAAAGGCGTTTATTTCTAATAAGCAAGTATTGAAAGGAGATTCAAATGCGAAGAAGCTTCCGAAAAATCTCAAATCGCATGCATTTAAGAAAAAAAAATTGTTCATCAATATTTTAGAAAAGGGGTATCCCTTTGCAATAAATAAATTTTTTGGTTGAAACACAATTTTACCCGACTTTGCCCAAAAGGCGTTCATTTCTAATAAGCAAGTATTGAAAGGAGATTCAAATGCGAAGAAGCTTCCGAAAAATCTCAAATCGCAAGCATTTATGAAAAAAAAAAATTGTTCATCAATATTTGAGGAAAGGGGTACCCCTTTGCAATAAATAAATTTTTTGGTTGAAACACAATTTTACCCGACTTTGCCCAAAAGGCGTTCATTTCTAATAAGCAAGTATTGAAATGAGATTCAAATGCGAAGAAGCTTCCGAAAAATCTCAAATCGCAAGCATTTATGAAAAAAAAATTGTTCATCAATATTTTAGGAAAGGGGTACGTACGCCTTTGCAAAAAATACATTTTTTGGTTGAAACACAATTTTACCCAATTTTGCCCAAAAGGCGTTCATTTCTAATAAGCAAGTGTTGAAAGGAGATTCAAATGCGAAGAAGCTTCTGAAAAATCTCAAATCGCAAGCATTCAAGAAAAAAAATTTTTCATCAATATTTTAGGAAAGGGGTACCCCTTTACAATAAATATATTTTTTGGATGAAACACAATTTTACCCGACTTTGCCCAAAAGGCGTTCATTTCTAATAAGCAAGTGTTGAAAGGAGATTCAAATGCGAAGAAGCTTCCGAAAAATCTCAAATCGCATGCATTTAAGAAAAAAAATGTTTCATCAATATTTTAGGAAAGGGGTACCCCTTTGCAATAAATAAATTTTTTGGTTGAAACACAATTTTACCCGACTTTGCCCAAAAGGCGTTCATTTCTAATAAGCAAGTATTGAAATGAGTTTCGAATGCGAAGAAGCTTCCGAAAAATCTCAAATCGCAAGCATTTAAGAAAAAAAAATGTTTCATCAATATTTGAGGAAAGGGGTACCCCTTTGCAATAAATAAATTTTTTGGTTGAAACACAATTTTACCTAATTTTGCCCAAAAGGCGTTTATTTCTAATAAGCAAGTATTGAAAGGAGATTCAAATGCGAAGAAGCTTCCGAAAAATCTCAAATCGCAAGCATTTAAGAAAAAAATTTGTTATCAATATTTTAGGAAAGGGGTACCCCTTTGCAATAAATAAATTTTTTGCTTGAAACACAATTTTACCCAATTTTGCCCAAAAGGCGTTCATTTCTAATAAGCAAGTATTGAAAGGAGATTCAAATGCGAAGAAGCTTCCGAAAAATCTCAAATCGCATGCATTTAAAAAAAAAAAAATTGTTCATCAATATTTTAGGAAAGGGGTACCCCTTTGCAATAAATAAATTTTTTGGTTGAAACACAATTTTACCCGACTTTGCCCAAAAGGCGTTCATTTCTAATAAGCAAGTGTTGAAAGGAGATTCAAATGCGAAGAAGCTTCCGAAAAATCTCAAATCGCAAGCATTTATGAAAAAAAAATATTTTTCATCAATATTTGAGGAAAGGGGTACCCCTTTGCAATAAATAAATTTTTTGGTTGAAACACAATTTTACCCAATTTTGGCCAAAAGGCGTTCATTTCTAATAAGCAAGTATTGAAAGGAGATTCAAATGCGAAGAAGCTTCCGAAAAATCTCAAATCGCAAGCATATAAAAAAAAATTTTTTTCATCGATATTTTTGGAAAGGGGTACCCCTTTGCCATAAATAAACTTTTTGGTTAAAACACAATTTTACCCGAATTTGTCCAAAAGGCGTTCATTTCTAATAAGCAAGTATTGAAATGAGATTCAAATGCGAAGAAGCTTCCGAAAAATCTCAAATCGCAAGCATTTATGAAAAAAAAATAATTTTCATCAATATTTGAGGAAAGGGGTACCCCTTTGCAATAAATAAATTTTTTGGTTGAAACACAATTTTACCCGACTTTGCCCAAAAGGCGTTTATTTCTAATAAGCAAGTATTGAAAGGAGATTCAAATGCGAAGAAGCTTCCGAAAAATCTCAAATCGCATGCATTTAAGAAAAAAAAATTGTTCATCAATATTTTAGAAAAGGGGTATCCCTTTGCAATAAATAAATTTTTTGGTTGAAACACAATTTTACCCGACTTTGCCCAAAAGGCGTTCATTTCTAATAAGCAAGTATTGAAAGGAGATTCAAATGCGAAGAAGCTTCCGAAAAATCTCAAATCGCAAGCATTTAAGAAAAAAAAATGTTTCATCAATATTTGAGGAAAGGGGTACCCCTTTGCAATAAATAAATTTTTTGGTTGAAACACAATTTTACCTAATTTTGCCCAAAAGGCGTTCATTTCTAATAAGCAAGTATTGAAAGGAGATTTAAATGCGAAGAAGCTTCCGAAAAATCTCAAATCGCAACCATTTAAGTAAAAAATTATGTTCCATCAATATTTTAGGAAAGGGGTACCCCTTTGCAATAAATAAATTTTTTGGTTGAAACACAATTTTACCCGACTTTGCCCAAAAGGCGTTCATTTCTAATAAGCAAGTATTGAAATGAGATTCAAATGCGAAGAAGATTCCGAAAAATCTCAAGTCGCAAGCATTTAAGAAAAACATTTGTCATCAATATTTTAGGAAAGGGGTACCCCTTTGCAATACATAAATTTTTTGGTTGAAACACAATTTTACCAGACTTTGCCCAAAAGGCGTTAATTTCTAATAGGCAAGTGTTGAAAGGAGTTTCAAATGCGAAGAAGCTTCCGAAAAATCTCAAATCGCATGCATTTAAGAAAGAAAAATTTTTCATCAATATTTTAAGAAAGGGGTACGTACGCCTTTGCAAAAAATACATTTTTTGGTTGAAACACAATTTTACCCAATTTTGCCCAAAAGGCGTTCATTTCTAATAAGCAAGTGTTGAAAGGAGATTCAAATGCGAAGAAGCTTCCGAAAAATCTCAAATCGCAAGCATTTAAGAAAAAAAAATGTTTCATCAATATTTGAGGAAAGGGGTATCCCTTTGCAATAAATAAATTTTTTGGTTGAAACACAATTTTACCTAATTTTGCCCAAAAGGCGTTTATTTCTAATAAGCAAGTATTGAAATGAGATTCAAATACGAAGAAGCTTCCGAAAAATCTCAAATCGCAAGCATTTAAGAAAAAAAATTGTTCATCAATATTTTAGGAAAGGGGTACCCCTTTGCAATAAATAAATTTGTTGGTTGAAACACAATTTTACCCGACATTGCCCAAAAAGCGTTTATTTCTAATAAGCAAGTATTGAAAGGAGATTCAAATGCGAAGAAGCTTCCGAAAAACCTCAAATCGCATGCATTTAAGAAAGAAAAATTTTTCATCAATATTTTAGGAAAGGGGTACGTACGCCTTTGCAAAAAATACATTTTTTGGTTGAAACACAATTTTACCCAATTTTGCCCAAAAGGCGTTTATTTCTAATAAGCAAGTATTGAAATGAGATTCAAATGCGAAGAAGCTTCCGAAAAATCTCAAATCGCAAGCATTTAAGAAAAAAACATTTTTCATCAATATTTTAGGAAAGGGGTACCCCTTTGCAATAAATAAATTTGTTGGTTGAAACACAATTTTACCCGACATTGCCCAAAAAGCGTTTATTTCTAATAAGCAAGTGTTGAAAGGAGTTTCAAATGCGAAGAAGCTTCCGAAAAATCTCAAATCGCATGCATTTAAGAAAGAAAAATTTTTCATCAATATTTTAAGAAAGGGGTACGTACGCCTTTGCAAAAAATACATTTTTTGGTTGAAACACAATTTTACCCAATTTTGCCCAAAAGGCGTTTATTTCTAATAAGCAAGTATTGAAATGAGATTCAAATGCGAAGAAGCTTCCGAAAAATCTCAAATCGCAAGCATTTAAGAAAAAAAAATGTTTCATCAATATTTGAGGAAAGGGGTATCCCTTTGCAATAAATAAATTTTTTGGTTGAAACACAATTTTACCTAATTTTGCCCAAAAGGCGTTTATTTCTAATAAGCAAGTATTGAAATGAGATTCAAATGCGAAGAAGCTTCCGAAAAATCTCAAATCGCAAGCATTTAAGAAAAAAACATTTTTCATCAATATTTTAGGAAAGGGGTACCCCTTTGCAATAAATAAATTTGTTGGTTGAAACACAATTTTACCCGACATTGCCCAAAAGGCGTTTATTTCTAATAAGCAAGTATTGAAAGGAGATTCAAATGCGAAGAAGCTTCCGAAAAATCTCAAATCGCATGCATTTAAGAAAAAAAAATTGTTCATCAATATTTTAGGAAAGGGGTATCCCTTTGCAATAAATAAATTTTTTGGTTAAAACACAATTTTACCCGACTTTGCCCAAAAGGCGTTCATTTCTAATAAGCAAGTATTGAAAGGAGATTCAAATGCGAAGAAGCTTCCGAAAAATCTCAAATCGCAAGCATTTAAGAAAAAAAAATGTTTCATCAATATTTGAGGAAAGGGGTACCCCTTTGCAATAAATAAATTTTTTGGTTGAAACACAATTTTACCTAATTTTGCCCAAAAGGCGTTCATTTCTAATAAGCAAGTATTGAAAGGAGATTTAAATGCGAAGAAGCTTCCGAAAAATCTCAAATCGCAACCATTTAAGTAAAAAAATATGTTCCATCAATATTTTAGGAAAGGGGTACCCCTTTGCAATAAATAAATTTTTTGGTTGAAACACAATTTTACCCGACTTTGCCCAAAAGGCGTTCATTTCTAATAAGCAAGTATTGAAATGAGATTCAAATGCGAAGAAGATTCCGAAAAATCTCAAGTCGCAAGCATTTAAGAAAAACATTTGTCGTCAATATTTTAGGAAAGGGGTACCCCTTTGCAATACATAAATTTTTTGGTTGAAACACAATTTTACCAGACTTTGCCCAAAAGGCGTTAATTTCTAATAGGCAAGTGTTGAAAGGAGTTTCAAATGCGAAGAAGCTTCCGAAAAATCTCAAATCGCATGCATTTAAGAAAGAAAAATTTTTCATCAATATTTTAGGAAAGGGGTACGTACGCCTTTGCAAAAAATACATTTTTTGGTTGAAACACAATTTTACCCAATTTTGCCCAAAAGGCGTTCATTTCTAATAAGCAAGTGTTGAAAGGAGATTCAAATGCGAAGAAGCTTCCGAAAAATCTCAAATCGCAAGCATTTAAGAAAAAAAAATGTTTCATCAATATTTGAGGAAAGGGGTACCCCTTTGCAATAAATAAATTTTTTGGTTGAAACACAATTTTACCTAATTTTGCCCAAAAGGCGTTTATTTCTAATAAGCAAGTATTGAAAGGAGATTCAAATGCGAAAAAGCTTCCGAAAAATCTCAAATCGCATGCATTTAAGAAAAAAAAATTGTTCATCAATATTTTAGGAAAGGGGTATCCCTTTGCAATAAATAAATTTTTTGGTTGAAACACAATTTTACCCAATTTTGTCCAAAAGGCGTTCATTTCTAATAAGCAAGTATTGAAAGGAGATTCAAATGCGAAGAAGCTTCTGAAAAATCTCAAATCGCAAGCATTTATGAAAAAAAAATAATTTTCATCAATATTTGAGGAAAGGGGTACCCCTTTGCAATAAATAAATTTTTTGGTTGAAACACAATTTTACCCGACTTTGCCCAAAAGGCGTTAATTTCTAATAAGCAAGTATTGAAAGGAGATTCAAATGCGAAGAAGCTTCCGAAAAATCTCAAATCGCATGCATTTAAGAAAAAAAAATTGTTCATCAATATTTTAGGAAAGGGGTATCCCTTTGCAATAAATAAATTTTTTGGTTGAAACACAATTTTACCCGACTTTGCCCAAAAGGCGTTCATTTCTAATAAGCAAGTATTGAAAGGAGATTCAAATGCGAAGAAGCTTCCGAAAAATCTCAAATCGCAAGCATTTAAGAAAAAAAAATGTTTCATCAATATTTGAGGAAAGGGGTACCCCTTTGCAATAAATAAATTTTTTGGTTGAAACACAATTTTACCTAATTTTGCCCAAAAGGCGTTTATTTCTAATAAGCAAGTATTGAAAGGAGATTTAAATGCGAAGAAGCTTCCGAAAAATCTCAAATCGCAACCATTTAAGTAAAAAAATATGTTCCATCAATATTTTAGGAAAGGGGTACCCCTTTGCAATAAATAAATTTTTTGGTTGAAACACAATTTTACCCGACTTTGCCCAAAAGGCGTTTATTTCTAATAAGCAAGTATTGAAAGGAGATTCAAATGCGAAGAAGCTTCCGAAAAATCTCAAATCGCATGCATTTAAGAAAAAAAAATTGTTCATCAATATTTTAGGAAAGGGGTACCCCTTTGCAATAAATAAATTTGTTGGTTGAAACACAATTTTACCCGACATTGCCCAAAAGGCGTTTATTTCTAATAAGCAAGTATTGAAAGGAGATTCAAATGCGAAAAAGCTTCCGAAAAATCTCAAATCGCATGCATTTAAGAAAGAAAAATTTTTCATCAATATTTTAGGAAAGGGTTACGTACGCCTTTGCAAAAAATACATTTTTTGGTTGAAACACAATTTTACCCAATTTTGCCCAAAAGGCGTTCATTTCTAATAAGCAAGTATTGAAATGAGATTCAAATGCGAAGAAGCTTCCGAAAAATCTCAAATCGCATGCATTTAAGAAAAAAAAATTGTTCATCAATATTTTAGGAAAGGGGTATCCCTTTGCAATAAATAAATTTTTTGGTTGAAACACAATTTTACCAGACTTTGCCCAAAAGGCGTTAATTTCTAAAAGGCAAGTGTTGAAAGGAGTTTCAAATGCGAAGAAGCTTCCGAAAAATCTCAAATCGCATGCATTTAAGAAAGAAAAATTTTTCATCAATATTTTAGGAAAGGGGTACGTACGCCTTTGCAAAAAATACATTTTTTGGTTGAAACACAATTTTACCCAATTTTGCCCAAAAGGCGTTCATTTCTAATAAGCAAGTGTTGAAAGGAGATTCAAATGCGAAGAAGCTTCCGAAAAATCTCAAATCGCAAGCATTTAAGAAAAAAAAATGTTTCATCAATATTTGAGGAAAGGGGTACCCCTTTGCAATAAATAAATTTTTTGGTTGAAACACAATTTTACCTAATTTTGCCCAAAAGGCGTTTATTTCTAATAAGCAAGTATTGAAAGGAGATTCAAATGCGAAGAAGCTTCCGAAAAATCTCAAATCGCAAGCATTTAAGAAAAAAATTTGTTATCAATATTTTAGGAAAGGGGTACCCCTTTGCTATAAATAATTTTTTTGGTTGAAACACAATTTTACCCAATTTTGCCCAAAAGGCGTTCATTTCTAATAAGCAAGTATTGAAATGAGATTCAAATGCGAAGAAGCTTCCGAAAAATCTCAAATCGCAAGCATTTAAGAAAAAAAATTTTTCATCAATATTTTAGGAAAGGGGTACCCCTTTGCAATAAATAAATTTGTTGGTTGAAACACAATTTTACCCGACATTGCCCAAAAGGCGTTTATTTCTAATAAGCAAGTATTGAAAGGAGATTCAAATGCGAAGAAGCTTCCGAAAAATCTCAAATCGCATGCATTTAAGAAAGAAAAATTTTTCATCAATATTTTAGGAAAGGGGTACGTACGCCTTTGCAAAAAATACATTTTTTGGTTGAAACACAATTTTGCCCAAAAGGCGTTCATTTCTAATAAGCAAGTATTGAAATGAGATTCAAATGCGAAGAAGCTTCCGAAAAATCTCAAATCGCAAGCATTTAAGAAAAAAACATTTTTCATCAATATTTTAGGAAAGGGGTACCCCTTTGCAATAAATAAATTTGTTGGTTGAAACACAATTTTACCCGACATTGCCCAATAGGCGTTTATTTCTAATAAGCAAGTATTGAAAGGAGATTCAAATGCGAAGAAGCTTCCGAAAAATCTCAAATCGCATGCATTTAAGAAAAAAAAATTGTTCATCAATATTTTAGGAAAGGGGTATCCCTTTGCAATAAATAAATTTTTTGGTTGAAACACAATTTTACCCGACTTTGCCCAAAAGGCGTTCATTTCTAATAAGCAAGTATTGAAAGGAGATTCAAATGCGAAGAAGCTTCCGAAAAATCTCAAATCGCAAGCATTTAAGAAAAAAAAATGTTTCATCAATATTTGAGGAAAGGGGTACCCCTTTGCAATAAATAAATTTTTTGGTTGAAACACAATTTTACCTAATTTTGCCCAAAAGGCGTTCATTTCTAATAAGCAAGTATTGAAAGGAGATTCAAATGCGAAGAAGCTTCCGAAAAATCTCAAATCGCAAGCATTTAAGTAAAAAAATATGTTCCATCAATATTTTAGGAAAGGGGTACCCCTTTGCAATAAATAAATTTTTTGGTTGAAACACAATTTTACCCGACTTTGCCCAAAAGGCGTTCATTTCTAATAAGCAAGTATTGAAATGACATTCAAATGCGAAGAAGCTTCCGAAAAATCCCAAATCGCAAGCATTTAAGATAAAAATTTGTCATCAATATTTTAGGAAAGGGGTACCCCTTTGCAATAAATAAATTTTTTGGTTGAAACACAATTTTACCCTACTTTGCCCAAAAGGCGTTCATTTCTAATAAGCAGGTATTGAAATAAGATTCAAATGCGAAGAAGCTTCCGAAAAATCTCAAATCGCAACCATTTAAGTAAAAAAATATGTTCCATCAATATTTTAGGAAAGGGGTACCCCTTTGCAATAAATAAATTTTTTGGTTGAAACACAATTTTACCTAATTTTGCCCAAAAGGCGTTCATTTCTAATAAGCAAGTATTGAAATGAGATTCAAATGCCAAGAAGCTTCCGAAAAATCTCAAATCGCAAGCATTTAAGAAAAAAATTTGTTATCAATATATTAGGAAAGGGTACCCCTTTGCAATATATAAATTTTTTGGTTGAAACACAATTTTACCCAATTTTGTCCAAAAGGCGTTCATTTCTAATAAGCAAGTATTGAAAGGAGATTCAAATGCGAAGAAGCTTCCGAAAAATCTCAAATCGCAACCATTTAAGTAAAAAAATATGTTCCATCAATATTTTAGGAAAGGGGTACCCCTTTGCAATAAATAAATTTTTTGGTTGAAACACAATTTTACCCAATTTTGTCCAAAAGGCGTTCATTTCTAATAAGCAAGTATTGAAAGGAGATTCAAATGCGGAGAAGCTTCCGAAAAATCGCAAGCATTTAAGAAAAAAAAATGTTTCATCAATATTTGAGGAAAGGGGTACCCCTTTGCAATAAATAAATTTTTTGGTTGAAACACAATTTTACCCGACATTGCCCAAAAGGCGTTTATTTCTAATAAGCAAGTATTGAAAGGAGATTCAAATGCGAAGAAGCTTCCGAAAAATCTCAAATCGCAAGCATTTAAGAAAAAAAAATTTTTCATCAATATTTTAGGAAGGGGTACCCCTTTGCAATAAATAAATTTTTTAGTTGAAACACTGTTTTACCCAATTTTGCCCAAAAGGCATTCATTTCTTATAAGCAGGTATTGAAATAAGATTCAAATGCGAAGAAGCTTCCGAAAAATCTCAAATCGCAACCATTTAAGTAAAAAAATATGTTCCATCAATATTTTAGGAAAGGGGTACCCCTTTGCAATAAATAAATTTTTTGGTTGAAACACAATTTTACCTAATTTTGCCCAAAAGGCGTTCATTTCTAATAAGCAAGTATTGAAATGAGATTCAAATGCCAAGAAGCTTCCGAAAAATCTCAAATCGCAAGCATTTAAGAAAAAAATTTGTTATCAATATATTAGGAAAGGGTACCCCTTTGCAATAAATAAATTTTTTGGTTGAAACACAATTTTACCCAATTTCGTCCAAAAGGCGTTCATTTTTAATAAGCAAGTATTGAAAGGAGATTCAAATGCGAAGAAGCTTCCGAAAAATCTCAAATCGCAAGCATTTAAGAAAAAAAAATGTTTCATCAATATTTGAGGAAAGGGGTACCCCTTTGCAATAAATAAATTTTTTGGTTGAAACACAATTTTACCTAATTTTGCCCAAAAGGCGTTCATTTCTAATAAGCAAGTATTGAAATGAGATTCAAATGCGAAGAAGCTTTCGAAAAATCTCAAATCGCAAGCATTTAAGAAAAACAATTTTTCATCAATATTTTAGGAAAGGGGTACCCCTTTACAATAAATAAATTTTTTGCTTGAAACACAATTTTACCCAATTTTGCCCAAAAGGCGTTTATTTCTAATAAGCATGTATTGAAATGAGATTCAAATGCAAAGAAGCTTCTGAAAAAACTCAAATCGCAAGCATTTAAGAAAAACAATTTTTCATCAATATTTTAGGAAATTGGTACCCCTTTGCAATAAATAAATTTTTTGGTTGAAACACAATTTTACCCAATTTTGCCCAAAAGGCGTTTATTTCTAATAAGCAAGTATTGAAAGGAGATACAAATGCGAAGAAGCTTCCGAAAAATCCCAAATCGCAAGCATTTAAAAAAAAAATTGTTCATCAATATTTTAGAAAAGGGGTACCCCTTTGCAATAAATAAATTTTTTGGTTGAAACACAATTTTACCCGACTTTGCCCAAAAGGCGTTTATTTCTAATAAGCAAGTATTGAAAGGAGATTCAAATGCGAAGAAGCTTCCGAAAAATCTCAAATCGCATGCATTTAAGAAAAAAAAATTGTTCATCAATATTTTAGGAAAGGGGTACCCCTTTGCAATAAATAAATTTTTTGGTTGAAACACAATTTTACCCGACTTTGCCCAAAAGGCGTTCATTTCTAATAAGCAAGTGTTGAAAGGAGATTCAAATGCGAAGAAGCTTCCGAAAAATCTCAAATCGCAAGCATTTATGAAAAAAAAATAATTTTCATCAATATTTGAGGAAAGGGGTATCCCTTTGCAATAAATAAATTTTTTGGTTGAAACACAATTTTACCCGACTATGCCCAAAATGCGTTCATTTCTAATAAGCAAGTATTGAAAGGAGATTCAAATGCGAAGAAGCTTCCGAAAAATCTCAAACCGCAAGCATTTAAGAAAAAAAAAATTTTATCAATATTTTAGGAAAGGGGTATCCCTTTGCAATAAATAAATTTTTTGGTTGAAACACAATTTTACCCGACTTTGCCCAAAAGGCGTTCGTTTCTAATAAGCAAGTATTGAAAGGAAATTCAAATGCGAAGAAGCTTCTGAAAAATCTCAAATCGCAAGCATTTAAGAAAAAAAAATTTTTCATCAATATTTTAGGAAAGGGGAACCCCTTTGCAATAAATAAATTTTTTGGTTGAAACACAATTTTACCCAATTTTGCCCAAAAGGCGTTCATTTCTAATAAGCAAGTGTTGAAAGGAGATTCAAATGCGAAGAAGCTTCCGAAAAATCTCAAATCGCAAGCATTTAAGAAAAAAAATGTTTCATCAATATTTGAGGAAAGGGGTACCCCTTTGCAATAAATAAATTTTTTGGTTGAAACACAATTTTACCCGACTTTGCCCAAAAGGCGTTCGTTTCTAATAAGCAAGTATTGAAAGGAAATTCAAATGCGAAGAAGCTTCCGAAAAATCTCAAATCGCAAGCATTTAAGAAAAAAAAATTTTTCATCAATATTTTAGGAAAGGGGAACCCCTTTGCAATAAATAAATTTTTTGGTTGAAACACAATTTTTCCCGACTATGCCCAAAATGCGTTCATTTCTAATAAGCAAGTATTGAAAGGAGATTCAAATGCGAAGAAGCTTCCGAAAAATCTCAAACCGCAAGCATTTAAGAAAAAAAAAATTTTATCAATATTTTAGGAAAGGGGTATCCCTTTGCAATAAATAAATTTTTTGGTTGAAACACAATTTTACCCGACTTTGCCCAAAAGGCGTTCGTTTCTAATAAGCAAGTATTGAAAGGAAATTCAAATGCGAAGAAGCTTCCGAAAAATCTCAAATCGCAAGCATTTAAGAAAAAAAAATTTTTCATCAATATTTTAGGAAAGGGGAACCCCTTTGCAATAAATAAATTTTTTGGTTGAAACACAATTTTACCCAATTTTGCCCAAAAGGCGTTCATTTCTAATAAGCAAGTGTTGAAAGGAGATTCAAATGCGAAGAAGCTTCCGAAAAATCTCAAATCGCAAGCATTTAAGAAAAAAAATGTTTCATCAATATTTGAGGAAAGGGGTACCCCTTTGCAATAAATAAATTTTTTGGTTGAAACACAATTTTACCTAATTTTGCCCAAAAGGCGTTCATTTCTAATAAGCAAGTATTGAAATGAGATTCAAATGCGAAGAAGCTTCCGAAAAATCTCAAATCGCAAGCATTTAAGAAAAACAATTTTTCATCAATATTTGAGGAAAGGGGTACCCCTTTGCAATAAATAAATTTTTTGGTTGAAACACAATTTTACCTAATTTTGCCCAAAAGGCGTTCATTTCTAATAAGCAAGTATTGAAATGAGATTCAAATGCGAAGAAGCTTCCGAAAAATCTCAAATCGCAAGCATTTAAGAAAAACAATGTTTCATCAATATTTGAGGAAAGGGGTACCCCTTTGCAATACATAAATTTTTTGGTAAAAACAAAATTTTACCCAATTTTGGGTACCCTTTTGCAATAAATAAATTTTTTGGTTGAAACACAATTTTGCCCGACTTTGCCCAAAATGTGTTCATTTCTAATAAGCAGGTATTGAAATGAGTTTCAAATGCGAAGAAGCTTCCGAAAAATCTCAAATCGCAAGCATTTATGAAAAAAAAATAATTTTCATCAATATTTGAGGAAAGGGGTACCCCTTTGCAATAAATACATTTTTTGGTTGAAACACAATTTTACCCAATTTTGCCCAAAAGGCGTTAATTTCTAATAGGCAAGTGTTGAAAGGAGTTTCAAATGCGAAGAAGCTTCCGAAAAATCTCAAATCGCATGCATTTAAGAAAGAAAAATTTCTCATCAATATTTTAGAAAAGGGGTACGTACGCCTTTGCAAAAAATACATTTTTTGGTTGAAACACAATTTTACCCAATTTTGCCCAAAAGGCGTTCATTTCTAATAAGCAAGTGTTGAAAGGAGATTCAAATGCGAAGAAGCTTCCGAAAAATCTCAAATCGCAAGCATTTAAGAAAAAAAAATGTTTCATCAATATTTGAGGAAAGGGGTACCCCTTTGCAATAAATAAATTTTTTGGTTGAAACACAATTTTACCTAATTTTGCCCAAAAGGCGTTCATTTCTAATAAGCAAGTATTGAAATGAGATTCAAATGCGAAGAAGCTTCCGAAAAATCTCAAATCGCAAGCATTTAAGAAAAAAAAAATTTTTCATCAATATTTGAGGAAAGGGGTACCCCTTTGCAATAAATAAATTTTTTGGTTGAAACACAATTTTACCCAATTTTGCCCAAAAGGCGTTCATTTCTAATAAGCAAGTATTGAAATGAGATTCAAATGCGAAGAAGATTCCGAAAAATCTCAAGTCGCAAGCATTTAAGAAAGAAAAAATTATCATCAATATTTTAGGAAAGAGGTACCCCTTTGCAATAAATAAATTTTTTGGTTGAAACACAGTTTTACCCGACATTGCCCAAAAGGCGTTTATTTCTAATAAGCAAGTATTGAAAGGAGATTCAAATGCTAAGAAGCTTCCGAAAAATCTCAAATCGCAAGCATTTAAAAAAAAAATTTTTCATCAATATTTTAGGAAGGGGTACCCCTTTGCAATAAATAAATTTTTTGGTTGAAACACAGTTTTACCCAATTTTGCCCAAAAGGCATTCATTTCTTATAAGCAGGTATTGAAATAAGATTCAAATGCGAAGAAGCTTCCGAAAAATCTCAAATCGCAAGCATTTAAGAAAAAAACATTTTTCATCAATATTTTAGGAAGGGGTACCCCTTTGCAATAAATAAATTTTTTGGTTGAAACACAATTTTACCTAATTTTGCCCAAAAGGCGTTCATTTCTAATAAGCAAGTATTGAAATGAGATTCATATGCCAAGAAGCTTCCGAAAAATCTCAAATCGCAAGCATTTAAGAAAAAAAAATTGTTCATCAATATATTAGGAAAGGGGTACGCCTTTGCAATAAATAAATTTTTTGGTTGAAACACAATTTTACCCGACTTTGCCCAAAAGGCGTTCATTTCTAATAAGCAAGTGTTGAAAGGAGATTCAAATGCGAAGAAGCTTCCGAAAAATCTCAAATCGCAAGCATTTATGAAAAAAAAATAATTTTCATCAATATTTGAGGAAAGGGGTACCCCTTTGCAATAAATACATTTTTTGGTTGAAACACAATTTTACCCAATTTTGCCCAAAAGGCGTTCATTTCGAATAAGCAAGTGTTGAAAGGAGATTCAAATGCGAAGAAGCTTCCGAAAAATCTCAAATCGCAAGTATTTAAGAAAAAAAAATGTTTCATCAATATTTGAGGAAAGGGGTACCCCTTTGCAATAAATAAATTTTTTGGTTGAAACACAATTTTACCTAATTTTGCCCAAAAGGCGTTCATTTCTAATAAGCAAGTATTGAAATGAGATTCAAATGCGAAGAAGCTTCCGAAAAATCTCAAATCGCAAGCATTTAAGAAAAACAATTTTTCATCAATATTTTAGGAAAGGGGTATCCCTTTGCAATAAATAAATTTTTTGGTTGAAACAGAATTTTACCCAATTTTGCCCAAAAGGCGTTCATTTCTAATAAGCAAGTATTGAAATGAGATTCAAATGCGAAGAAGATTCCGAAAAATCTCAAGTCGCAAGCATTTAAGAAAGAAAAAATTATCATCAATATTTTAGGAAAGAGGTACCCCTTTGCAATAAATAAATTTTTTGGTTGAAACACAGTTTTACCCGACATTGCCCAAAAGGCGTTTATTTCTAATAAGCAAGTATTGAAATGAGATTCAAATGCGAAGAAGATTCCGAAAAATCTCAAATCGCAAGCATTTATGAAAAAAAAAATTGTTCATCAATATTTTAGGAAAGGGGTTCCCCTTTGCAATAAATAAATTTTTTGGTTGAAACACAATTTTACCCGACTTTGCCCAAAAGGCGTTCATTTCTAATAAGCAAGTATTGAAATGAGATTCAAATGCGAAGAAGATTCCGAAAAATCTCAAATCGGAAGCATTTAAGAAAAAAAAATTTTTCATCAATATTTTAGGAAAGGGGTACCCCTTTGCAAAAAATAAATTTTTTGGTTGAAACACAATTTTACCCAATTTTGCCCAAAAGGCGTTCATTTCTAATAAGCAAGTGTTGAAATGAGATTCAAATGCGAAGAAGCTTCCGAAAAATCTCAAATCGCAAGCATTTAAGAAAAAAATTTGTTATCAATATATTAGGAAAGGGTACCCCTTTGCAATAAATAAATTTTTTGGTTGAAACACAATTTTACCTAATTTTGCCCAAAAGGCGTTCATTTCTAATAAGCAAGTATTGAAATGAGATTCAAATGCGAAGAAGCTTCCGAAAAATCTCAAATCGCAAGCATTTAAAAAAAAAATTGTTCATCAATATTTTAGAAAAGGGGTACCCCTTTGCAATAAATAAATTTTTTGGTTGAAACACAATTTTACCCGACTTTGCCCAAAAGGCGTTTATTTCTAATAAGCAAGTATTGAAAGGAGATTCAAATGCGAAGAAGCTTCCGAAAAATCTCAAATTGCATGCATTTAAGAAAAACATTTTTCATCAATATTTGAGGAAGGGGTACCCCTTTGCAATAAATAAATTTTTTGGTTGAAACACAATTTTACCCGACTTTGCCCAAAAGGCGTTCATTTCTAATAAGCAAGTATTGAAATGACATTCAAATGCGAAGAAGCTTCCGAAAAATCCCAAATCGCAAGCATTTAAGAAAAAAATTTGTCATCAATATTTTAGGAAAGGGGTACCCCTTTGCAATAAATAAATTTTTTGGTTGAAACACAATTTTACCCTACTTTGCCCAAAAGGCGTTCATTTCTAATAAGCAAGTGTTGAAAGGAGATTCAAATGCGAAGAAGCTTCCGAAAAATCTCAAATCGCAAGCATTTAAGAAAAAAAATTTGTCGTCAATATTTTAGGAAGGGGTACCCCTTTGCAATAAATAAATTTTTTGGTTGAAACACAATTTTACCTAATTTTGCCCAAAAGGCGTTCATTTCTAATAAGCAAGTATTGAAATGAGATTCAAATGCCAAGAAGCTTCCGAAAAATCTCAAATCGCAAGCATTTAAGAAAAAAAAATTGTTTATCAATATATTAGGAAAGGGGTACGCCTTTGCAATACATAAATTTTTTGGTTGAAACACAATTTTACCCGACTTTGCCCAAAAGGCGTTAATTTCTAATAGGCAAGTGTTGAAAGGAGTTTCAAATGCGAAGAAGCTTCCGAAAAATCTCAAATCGCAAGCATTTAAGAAAAAAATTTGTTATCAATATATTAGGAAAGGGTACCCCTTTGCAATAAATAAATTTTTTGGTTGAAACACAATTTTACCCAATTTTGTCCAAAAGGCGTTCATTTCTAATAAGCAAGTATTGAAATGAGATTCAAATGCGAAGAAGCTTTCGAAAAATCTCAAATCGCAAGCATTTAAGAAAAAAATTTGTTATCAATATTTTAGGAAAGGGGTACCCCTTTGCAATAAATAAATTTTTTGGTTGAAACACAATTTTACCCAATTTTGTCCAAAAGGCGTTCATTTCTAATAAGCAAGTATTGAAAGGAGATTCAAATGCGGAGAAGCTTCCGAAAAATCGCAAGCATTTAAGAAAAAAAATGTTTCATCAATATTTGAGGAAAGGGGTACCCCTTTGCAATAAATAAATTTTTTGGTTGAAACACAATTTTACCCGACTTTGCCCAAAAGGCGTTCATTTCTAATAAGCAAGTATTGAAAGGAGATTCAAGTGCGAAGAAGCTTCCGAATAATCTTAAATCGCAAGCATTTAAGAAAAAAATGCGAAGAAGCTTCCGAAAAATCTCAAATCGCATGCATTTAAGAAAAAAAATGTTTCATCAATATTTTAGGAAAGGGGTACCCCTTTGCAATAAATAAATTTTTTGGTTGAAACACAATTTTACCCGACATTGCCCAAAAGGCGTTTATTTCTAATAAGCAAGTATTGAAAGGAGATTCAAATGCGAAGAAGCTTCCGAAAAATCTCAAATCGCAAGCATTTAAGAAAAAAAAATTTTTCATCAATATTTTAGGAAGGGGTACCCCTTTGCAATAAATAAATTTTTTGGTTGAAACACAATTTTACCTAATTTTGCCCAAAAGGCGTTCATTTCTAATAAGCAAGTATTGAAATGAGATTCAAATGCCAAGAAGCTTCCGAAAAATCTCAAATCGCAAGCATTTAAGAAAAAAAAATTGTTCATCAATATATTAGGAAAGGGGTACGCCTTTGCAATACATAAATTTTTTGGTTGAAACACAATTTTACCCGACTTTGCCCAAAAGGCGTTAATTTCTAATAGGCAAGTGTTGAAAGGAGTTTCAAATGCGAAGAAGCTTTCGAAAAATCTCAAATCGCAAGCATTTAAGAAAAAAATTTGTTATCAATATATTAGGAAAGGGTACCCCTTTGCAATAAATAAATTTTTTGGTTGAAACACAATTTTACCCAATTTTGTCCAAAAGACGTTCATTTCTAATAAGCAAGTATTGAAAGGAGATTCAAATGCGAAGAAGCTTCCGAAAAATCTCAAATCGCAAGCATTTAAGAAAAAAAAATGTTTCATCAATATTTGAGGAAAGGGGTACCCCTTTGCAATAAATAAATTTTTTGGTTGAAACACAATTTTACCTAATTTTGCCCAAAAGGCGTTCATTTCTAATAAGCAAGTATTGAAATGAGATTCAAATGCGAAGAAGCTTCCGAAAAATCTCAAATCGCAAGCATTTAAGAAAAACAATTTTTCATCAATATTTTAGGAAAGGGGTACCCCTTTGCAATAAATAAATTTTTTGGTTGAAACACAATTTTGCCCGACTTTGCCCAAAATGCGTTCATTTCTAATAAGCAGGTATTGAAATGAGTTTCAAATGCGAAGAAGCTTCCGAAAAATCTCAAATCGCAAGCATTTAAGAAAAAAATTTGTTATCATTATATTAGGAAAGGGTACCCCTTTGCAATAAATAAATTTTTTGGTTGAAACACAATTTTACCCAATTTTGTCCAAAAGGCGTTCATTTCTAATAAGCAAGTATTGAAATGAGATTCAAATGCGAAGAAGCTTCCGAAAAATCTCAAATTGCAAGAATTAAAAAAAAAAATTGTTCATCAATATTTTAGAAAAGGGGTACCTCTTTGCAATAAATAAATTTTTTGGCTGAAACACAATTTTACCCGACTTTGCCCAAAAGGCGTTTATTTCTAATAAGCAAGTATTGAAAGGAGATTCAAATGCGAAGAAGCTTCCGAAAAATCTCAAATCGCATGCATTTAAGAAAAACATTTTTCATCAATATTTTAGGAAGGGGTACCCCTTTGCAATAAATAAATTTTTTGGTTGAAACACAATTTTACCCGACTTTGCCCAAAAGGCGTTCATTTCTAATAAGCAAGTGTTGAAAGGAGTTTCAAATGCGAAGAAGCTTCCGAAAAATCTCAAATCGCAAGCATTTAAGAAAAACAATTTTTCATCAATATTTTAGGAAAGGGGTACCCCTTTGCAATAAATAAATTTTTTGGTTGAAACACAATTTTACCCGACTTTGCCCAAAAGGCGTTCATTTCTAATAAGCAAGTGTTGAAAGGAGATTCAAATGCGAAGAAGCTTCCGAAAAATCTCAAATCGCATGCATTTAAGAAAAAAAATTTTTATCAATATTTTAGGAAAGGGGAACCCCTTTGCAATAAATAAATTTTTTGGTTGAAACACAATTTTACCCGACTTTGCCCAAAAGGCGTTCATTTCTAATAAGCAAGTATTGAAAGGAGATTCAAATGCGAAGAAGCTTCCGAAAAATTTCAAATCGCAAGCATTTAAGAAAAAAAATTTTTCATCAATATATTAGGAAAGGGTAACCCTTTGCAAGAAATAAATTTTTTGGTTGAAACACAATTTTACCTAATTTTGCCCAAAAGGCGTTCATTTCTAATAAGCAAGTATTGAAAGGAGATTCAAATGCGAAGAAGCTTCCGAAAAATCTCAAATCGCAAGCACTTAAGAAAAAAAATTTTTCATCAATATATTAGGAAAGGGTAACCCTTTGCAAGAAATAAATTTTTTGGCTGAACCACAATTTTACCCGACATTGCCCAAAAGGCGTTTATTTCTAATAAGCAAGTATTGAAAGGAGATTCAAATGCGAAGAAGCTTCCGAAAAATCTCAAATCGCATGCATTTAAGAAAAAAAATTATTTGCCAATTTTTTAGGAAAGGCTTACCCCTTTGCTAAAAATCAATTTTTTGGTTGAAACACAATTTTACCCAATTTTGCCCAAAAGGCGTTTATTTCTAATAACTGAGTATTGAAAGGAGTTTCAAATGCGAAGAAGCTTCCTAAAAATCTCAAATCGCAAGCATTTAAGAAAAAAATTTGTTATCAATATTTTAGGAAAGGGGTACCCCTTTGCTATAAATAATTTTTTTGGTTGAAACACAATTTTACCCAATTTTGCCCAAAAGGCGTTCATTTCTAATAAGCAAGTATTGAAAGGAGATTCAAATGCGAAGAAGCTTCCGAAAAATCTCAAATCGCAAGCATTTAAGAAAAAAAAATGTTTCATCAATATTTGAGGAAAGGGGTACCCCTTTGCAATAAATAAATTTTTTGGTTGAAACACAATTTTACCTAATATTGCCCAAAAGGCGTTCATTTCTAATAAGCAAGTATTGAAATGAGATTCAAATGCGAAGAAGCTTCCGAAAAATCTCAAATCGCAAGCATTTAAGAAAAACAATTTTTCATCAATATTTTAGGAAAGGGGTACCCCTTTGCAATAAATAAATTTTTTGGTTGAAACACAATTTTGCCCGACTTTGCCCAAAATGCGTTCATTTCTAATAAGCAAGTATTCAAATGCGAAGAAGCTTCCGAAAAATCTCAAATCGCAAGCATTTAAGAAAAACAATTTTTCATCAATATTTTAGGAAAGGGGTACCCCTTTGCAATAAATAAATTTTTTGGTTGAAACACAATTTTACCCAATTTTGCCCAAAAGGCGTTCATTTCTAATAAGCAAGTATTGAAAGGAGATTCAAATGCGAAGAAGCTTCCGAAAAATCTCAAATCGCATGCATTTAAGAAAAAAAATTATTTGCCAATTTTTTAGGAAAGGCTTACCCCTTTGCTAAAAATCAATTTTTTGGTTGAAACACAATTTTACCCAATTTTGCCCAAAAGGCGTTTATTTCTAATAACTGAGTATTGAAAGGAGTTTCAAATGCGAAGAAGCTTCCGAAAAATCTCAAATCGCAAGCATTTAAGAAAAACAATTTTTCATCAATATTTTAGGAAAGAGGTATCCCTTTGCAATAAATAAATTTTTTGGTTGAAACACAATTTTACCCAATTTTGCCCAAAAGGCGTTCATTTCTAATAAGCAAGTATTGAAAGGAGATTCAAATGCGGAGAAGCTTCCGAAAAATCTCAAATCGCAAGCATTTAAGAAAAAAAATTTTTCATCAATATTTTAGGAAAGGGGTACCCCTTTACAATAAATATATTTTTTGGATGAAACACAACTTTTCCCGACTTTGCCCAAAAGGCGTTCATTTCTAATAAGCAAGTATTGAAATGAGTTTCAAATGCTGAGAAGCTTCCGAAAAATCTCAAATCGAAAGCATTTAAGAAAAACATTTTTCATCAATATTTTAGGAAGGGGTACCCCTTTGCAATAAATAAATTTTTTGGTTGAAACACAATTTTACCCAATTTTGCCCAAAAGGCGTTCATTTCTAATAAGCAAGTATTGAAATGAGATTCAAATGCGAAGAAGCTTCCGAAAAATCTCAAATCGCAAGCATTTAAGAAAAAAAATTTTTCATCAATATTTTAGGAAAGGGGTACCCCTTTGCAATAAATAAATTTGTTGGTTGAAACACAATTTTACCCGACATTGCCCAAAAGGCGTTTATTTCTAATAAGCAAGTATTGAAAGGAGATTCAAATGCGAAGAAGCTTCCGAAAAATCTCAAATCGCATGCATTTAAGAAAAAAAAATTGTTCATCAATATTTTAGGAAAGGGGTACCCCTTTGCAATAAATAAATTTTTTGGTTGAAACACAATTTTAGCCGAATTGCCCAAAAGGCGTTCATTTCTAATAAGCAAGTATTGAAAGGAGATTCAAATGCGAAGAAGCTTCCGAAAAATCTCAAATCGCAAGCATTCAAGAAAGAAAAAATTATCATCAATATTTTAGGAAAGGGGTACTCCTTTGCAATAAATACATTTTTTGGTTGAAACACAATTTTACCCGACTTTGCCCAAAAGGCGTTCATTTCTAATAAGCAAGTATTGAAATGAGTTTCGAATGCGAAGAAGCTTCTGAAAAATCTCAAATCGCAAGCATTTAAGAAAAAAAATTTGTTATCAATATTTTAGGAAAGGGGTACCCCTTTACAATAAATATATTTTTTGGATGAAACACAATTTTACCCGACTTTGCCCAAAAGGCGTTCATTTCTAATAAGCAAGTATTGAAAGGAGATTCAAGTGCGAAGAAGCTTCCGAATAATCTCAAATCGCAAGCATTTATGAAAAAAATAATAATTTGTCGTCAATATTTTAGGAAAGGGGTACCCCTTTGCAATACATAAATATTTTGGTTGAAACACAATTTTACCCAATTTTGCCCAAAAGGCGTTCATTTCTAATAAGCAAGTATTGAAATGAGATTCAAATGCGGAGAAGCTTCCGAAAAATCGCAAGCATTTAAGAAAAAAAATTTGTCGTCAATATTTTAGGAAAGGGGTACCCCTTTGCAATACATAAATATGTTGGCTGAAACACAATTTTACCCAATTTTGCCCAAAAGGCGTTCATTTCTAATAAGCAAGTATTGAAAGGAGATTCAAATGCGAAGAAGCTTCCGAAAAATCTCAAATCGCAAGCATTCAAGAAAGAAAAAATTATCATCAATATTTTAGGAAAGGGGTACTCCTTTGCAATAAATACATTTTTTGGTTGAAACACAATTTTACCCGACTTTGCCCAAAAGGCGTTCATTTCTAATAAGCAAGTATTGAAATGAGTTTCGAATGCGAAGAAGCTTCCGAAAAATCTCAAATCGCATGCATTTAAGAAAAAAAATTTGTCGTCAATATTTTAGGAAAGCGGTACCTCTTTGCAATACATAAATTTTTTTGTTGAAACACAATTTTACCCAATTTTGTCCAAAAGGCGTTCATTTCTAATAAGCAAGTATTGAAATGAGATTCAAATGCGAAGAAGCTTCCGAAAAATCTCAAATCGCAAGCATTTATGAAAAAAAAAATAATTTTCATCAATATTTGAGGAAAGGGGTACCCCTTTGCAATAAATACATTTTTTGGTTGAAACACAATTTTACCCAATTTTGCCCAAAAGGCGTTCATTTCTAATAAGCAAGTGTTGAAAGGAGATTCAAATGCGAAGAAGCTTCCGAAAAATCTCAAATCGCATGCATTTAAGAAAAAAAATTATTTGCCAATTTTTTAGGAAAGGCTTACTTACCCCTTTGCTAAAAATCAATTTTTTGGTTGAAACACAATTTTACCCGACTTTGCCCAAAAGGCGTTCATTTCTAATAAGCAAGTATTGAAATGAGATTCAAATGCGAAGAAGCTTCCGAAAAATCTCAAATCGCAAGCATTTAAAAAAAAAATTGTTCATCAATATTTTAGAAAAGGGGTACCCTTTGCAAGAAATAAATTTTTTGGCTGAACCACAATTTTACCCGACATTGCCCAAAAGGCGTTTATTTCTAATAAGCAAGTATTGAAAGGAGATTCAAATACGAAGAAGCTTCCGAAAAATCTCAAATCGCATGCATTTAAGAAAAAAAATTATTTGCCAATTTTTTAGGAAAGGCTTACTTACTTACCCCTTTGCTAAAAATCAATTTTTTGGTTGAAACACAATTTTACCCAATTTTGCCCAAAAGGCGTTTATTTCTAATAACTGAGTATTGAAAGGAGTTTCAAATGCGAAAAAGCTTCCGAAAAATCTCAAATCGCAAGCATTTAAGAAAAAAATTTGTTATCAATATTTTAGGAAAGGGGTACCCCTTTGCAATAAATAATTTTTTTGGTTGAAACACAATTTTACCAAATTTTGCCCAAAAGGCGTTTATTTCTAATAAGCAAGTATTGAAATGAGTTTCAAATGCGAAGAAGCTTCCGAAAAATCTCAAATCGCAAGCATTTAAGAAAAAAAATGTTTCATCAATATTTTAGGAAAGGGGAACCCCTTTGCAATAAATAAATTTTTTGGTTGAAACACAATTTTACCCGACTTTGCCCAAAAGGCGTTCATTTCTAATAAGCAAGTGTTGAGATTCAAATGCGAAGAAGCTTCCGAAAAATCTCAAATCGCAAGCATTTAAGAAAAAAAAATGTTTCATCAATATTTGAGGAAAGGGGTACCCCTTTGCAATAAATAAATTTTTTGGTTGAAACACAATTTTGCCCGACTTTGCCCAAAATGCGTTCATTTCTAATAAGCAAGTATTCAAATGCGAAGAAGCTTCCGAAAAATCTCAAATCGCAAGCATTTAAGAAAAACAATTTTTCATCAATATTTGAGGAACGGGGTAGCCCTTTGCAATAAATGAATTTTTTGGTTGAAACACAATTTTACCCGACTTTGCCCAAAAGGCGTTCGTTTCTAATAAGCAAGTATTGAAAGGAAATTCAAATGCGAAGAAGCTTCCGAAAAATCCCAAATCGCAAGCATTTAAGAAAAAAATTTGTCATCAATATTTTAGGAAAGGGGTGCCCCTTTGCAATACATGAACCACAATTTTACCCAATATTGTCCAAAAGGCGTTCATTTCTAATAAGCAAGTATTGAAATGAGATTCAAATGCGAAGAAGCTTCCGAAAAATCTCAAATCGCAAGCATTTAAGAAAAACATTTTTCATCAATATTTTAGGAAGGGGTACCCCTTTGCAATAAATAAATTTTTTGGTTGAAACACAATTTTACCCGACTTTGCCCAAAAGGCGTTCATTTCTAATAACTGAGTATTGAAAGGAGTTTCAAATGCAAAGAAGCTTCCGAAAAATCTCAAATCGCATGCATTTAAGAAAAAAAATTATTTGCCAATTTTTTAGGAAAGGCTTACTTACCCCTTTGCTAAAAATCAATTTTTTGGTTGAAACACAATTTTACCCAATTTTGTCCAAAAGGCGTTCATTTCTAATAAGCAAATATTGAAATGAGATTCAAATGCGAAGAAGCTTCCGAAAAATCTCAAATCGCAAGCATTTAAAAAAAAAATTGTTCATCAATATTTTAGAAAAGGGGTACCCCTTTGCAAGAAATAAATTTTTTGGCTGAACCACAATTTTACCCGACATTGCCCAAAAGGCGTTTATTTCTAATAAGCAAGTATTGAAAGGAGATTCAAATGCGAAGAAGCTTCCGAAAAATCTCAAATCGCAAGCATTTAAGAAAAACAATTTTTCGTCAATATTTTAGGAAAGGGGTACCCCTTTACAATAAATATATTTTTTGGATGAAACACAACTTTACCCGACTTTGCCCAAAAGGCGTTCATTTCTAATAAGCAAGTGTTGAGATTCAAATGCGAAGAAGCTTCCGAAAAATCTCAAATCGCAAGCATTTAAGAAAAAAAAATGTTTCATCAATATTTGAGGAAAGGGGTACCCCTTTGCAATAAATAAATTTTTTGGTTGAAACACAATTTTGCCCGACTTTGCCCAAAATGCGTTCATTTCTAATAAGCAAGTATTCAAATGCGAAGAAGCTTCCGAAAAATCTCAAATCGCAAGCATTTAAGAAAAACAATTTTTCATCAATATTTTAAGGAAAGGGGTACCCCTTTGCAATAAATAAATTTTTTGGTTGAAACACAATTTTACCCAATTTTGCCCAAAAGGCGTTCATTTCTAATAAGCAAGTATTGAAAGGAGATTCAAATGCGAAGAAGCTTCCGAAAAATCTCAAATCGCATGCATTTAAAAAAAAAAATTATTTGCCAATTTTTTAGGAAAGGCTTACTTACCCCTTTGCTAAAAATCTATTTTTTGGTTGAAACACAATTTTACCCAATTTTGCCCAAAAGGCGTTTATTTCTAATAAGCAAGTATTGAAATGAGATTCAAATGCGAAGAAGCTTCCGAAAAATCTCAAATCGCAAGCATTTAAAAAAAAAATTGTTCATCAATATTTTAGAAAAGGGGTACACCTTTGCAAGAAATAAATTTTTTGGTTGAAACACAATTTTACCCAATTTTGCCCAAAAGGCGTTCATTTCTAATAAGCAAGTATTGAAAGGAGATTCAAATGCGAAGAAGCTTCCGAAAAATCTCAAATCGCATGCATTTAAGAAAAAAAATTATTTGCCAATTTTTTAGGAAAGGCTTACCCCTTTGCTAAAAATCAATTTTTTGGTTGAAACACAATTTTACCCAATTTTGCCCAAAAGGCGTTCATTTCTAATAAGCAAGTATTGAAATGAGATTCAAATGCGAAGAAGCTTCCGAAAAATCTCAAATCGCATGCATTTAAGAAAAAAAATATGTTCCATCAATATTTTAGGAAAGGGGTACCCCTTTGCTATAAATATATTTTTTGGATGAAACACAACTTTACCCGACTTTGCCCAAAAGGCGTTCATTTCTAATAAGCAAGTGTTGAGATTCAAATGCGAAGAAGCTTCCGAAAAATCTCAAATCGCAAGCATTTAAGAAAAAAAAATTGTTCATCAATATTTAAGGAAAGGGGTACCCCTTTGCAATAAATAAATTTTTTGGTTGAAACACAATTTTACCCGACTTTGCCCAAAAGGCGTTCATTTCTAATAAGCAAGTGTTGAAAGGAGATTCAAATGCGAAGAAGCTTCCGAAAAATCTCAAATCGCATGCATTTAAGAAAAAAAATTTTTTATCAATATTTTAGGAAAGGGGAACCCCTTTGCAATAAATAAATTTTTTGGTTGAAACACAATTTTACCCGACTTTGCCCAAAAGGCGTTCATTTCTAATAAGCAAGTATTGAAAGGAGATTCAAATGCGAAGAAGCTTCCGAAAAATCTCAAATCGCAAGCATTTAAGAAAAAAAAATTGTTCATTAATATTTTAGGAAAGGGGTACCCCTTTGCTATAAATAATTTTTTTGGTTGAAACACAATTTTACCCAATTTTGCCCAAAAGGCGTTCATTTCTAATAAGCAAGTATTGAAATGAGATTCAAATGCGAAGATGCTTCCGAAAAATCTCAAATCGCAAGCATTTAAGAAAAACAATTTTTCATCAATATTTTAGGAAAGGGGTACCCCTTTACAATAAATATATTTTTTGGATGAAACACAACTTTACCCGACTTTGCCCAAAAGGCGTTCATTTCTAATAAGCAAGTGTTGAGATTCAAATGCGAAGAAGCTTCCGAAAAATTTCAAATCGCAAGCATTTAAGAAAAAAAAATTGTTCATCAATATTTTAGGAAAGGGGTACCCCTTTGCAATAAATAAATTTTTTGGTTGAAACACAATTTTACCCGACTTTGCCCAAAAGGCGTTCATTTCTAATAAGCAAGTGTTGAAAGGAGATTCAAACGCGAAGAAGCTTCCGAAAAATCTCAAATCGCATGCATTTAAGAAAAAAAATTTTTTATCAATATTTTAGGAAAGGGGAACCCCTTTGCAATAAATAAATTTTTTGGTTGAAACACAATTTTACCCGACTTTGCCCAAAAGGCGTTCATTTCTAATAAGCAAGTATTGAAAGGAGATTCAAATGCGAAGAAGCTTCCGAAAAATCTCAAATCGCAAGCATTTAAGAAAAAAAATTTTTCATCAATATATTAGGAAACAGTAACCCTTTTCAATAAATAAATTTTTTGGTTGATACACAATTTTGCCCGACTTTGCCCAAAATGCGTTCATTTCTAATAAGCAAGTGTTGAAAGGAGATTCAAATGCGAAGAAGCTTCCGAAAAATCTCAAATCGTAAGCATTTATGAAAAAAAAATAATTTTCATCAATATTTGAGGAAAGGGGTACCCCTTTGCAATAAATACATTTTTTGGTTGAAACACAATTTTACCCAATTTTGCCCAAAAGGCGTTTATTTCTAATAAGCAAGTATTGAAAGGAGATTCAAATGCGAAGAAGCTTCCGAAAAATCCCAAATCGCAAGCATTTAAGAAAAAAATTTGTCATCAATATTTTAGGAAAGGGGTGCCCCTTTGCAATACATAAATTTTTTGGTAAAAACAAAATTTTACCCAATTTTGGGTACCCCTTTGCAATAAATAAATTTTTTGGTTGAAACACAATTTTACCCGACATTGCCCAAAAGGCGTTTATTTCTAATAAGCAAGTATTGAAAGGAGATTCAAATGCGAAGAAGCTTCCGAAAAATCTCAAATCGCAAGCATTTAAGAAAAACAATTTTTCATCAATATTTTAGGAAAGGGGTACCCCTTTACAATAAATATATTTTTTGGATGAAACACAACTTTACCCGACTTTGCCCAAAAGGCGTTCATTTCTAATAAGCAAGTGTTGAGATTCAAATGCGAAGAAGCTTCCGAAAAATCTCAAATCGCAAGCATTTAAGAAAAAAAAATGTTTCATCAATATTTGAGGAAAGGGGTACCCCTTTGCAATAAATAAATTTTTTGGTTGAAACACAATTTTGCCCGACTTTGCCCAAAATGCGTTCATTTGTAATAAGCAAGTATTCAAATGCGAAGAAGCTTCCGAAAAATCTCAAATCGCAAGCATTTAAGAAAAACAATTTTTCATCAATATTTTAGGAAAGGGGTACCCCTTTGCAATAAATACATTTTTTGGTTGAAACACAATTTTACCCGACATTGCCCAAAAGGCGTTTATTTCTAATAAGCAAGTATTGAAATGAGATTCAAATGCTAAGAAGCTTCCGAAAAATCTCAAATCGCAAGCATTTAAGAAAAAAAAATGTTTCATCAATATTTTAGGAAAGGGTACGCCTATGCTATAAATAAATTGAAACACAATTTTACCCAATTTTGCCCAAAAGGCGTTCATTTCTAATAAGCAAGTATTGAAATGAGATTCAAATGCTAAGAAGCTTCCGAAAAATCTCAAATCGCAAGCATTTAAGAAAAAAAAAAGTTTCATCAATATTTGAGGAAAGGGGTACCCCTTTGCAATAAATAAATTTTTTGGTTGAAACACAATTTTACCCGACTTTGCCCAAAAGGCGTTCATTTCTAATAAGCAAGTATTGAAAGGAGATTCAAATGCGAAGAAGTTTCCGAAAAATCTCAAACCGCAAGCATTTAAGAAAAAAAAAAATTTCATCAATATTTTAGGAAAGGGGTACCCCTTTGCTATAAATAATTTTTTTGGTTGAAACACAATTTTACCCAATTTTGCCCAAAAGGCGTTTATTTCTAATAGCTGAGTATTGAAAGGAGATTCAAATGCGAAGAAGCTTCCGAAAAATCTCAAATCGCAAGCATTTAAGAAAAAAAAATGTTTCGTCAATATTTGAGGAATGGGGTACCCCTTTGCAATAAATAAATTTTTTGGTTGAAACACAATTTTACCCGACTTTGCCCAAAAGGCGTTTATTTCTAATAAGCAAGTGTTGAGATTCAAATGCGAAGAAGCTTCCGAAAAATCTCAAATCGCAAGCATTTAAGAAAAAAATTTGTTATCAATATTTTAGGAAAGGGGTACCCCTTTGCAATAAATAATTTTTTTGGTTGAAACACAATTTTACCCAATTTTGCCCAAAAGGCGTTTATTTCTAATAAGCAAGTATTGAAATGAGTTTCAAATGCGAAGAAGCTTCCGAAAAATCTCAAATCGCAAGCATTTAAGAAAAAAAATTTTTTATCAATATTTTAGGAAAGGGGTACCCCTTTGCAATAAATAATTTTTTTGGTTGAAACACAATTTTGCCCGACTTTGCCCAAAATGCGTTCATTTCTAATAACTGAGTATTGAAAGGAGTTTCAAATGCGAAGAAGCTTCCGAAAAATCTCAAATCGCATGCATTTAAGAAAAAAAATTATTTGCCAATTTTTTAGGAAAGGCTTACTTACCCCTTTGCTAAAAATCAATTTTTTGGTTGAAACACAATTTTACCCAATTTTGCCCAAAAGGCGTTTATTTCTAATAAGCAAGTATTGAAAGGAGATTCAAATGCGAAGAAGCTTCCGAAAAATCTCAAATCGAAAGCATTTAAGAAAAAAACTTTTCATCAATATTTTAGGAAAGGGGTACCCCTTTGCAATAAATAATATTTTTGGTTGAAACACAATTTTGCCCGACTTTGCCCAAAATGCGTTCATTTCTAATAAGCAAGTATTGAAATGAGATTCAAATGCGAAGAAGCTTCCGAAAAATCTCAAACCGCAAGCATTTAAGAAAAAAAAAATTTTATCAATATTTTAGGAAAGGGGTATCCCTTTGCAATAAATAAATTTTTTGGTTGAAACACAATTTTTCCCAATTTTGCCTAAAAGGCGTTCATTTCTAATAAGCAAGTATTGAAAGGAGATTCAAATGCGAAGAAGCTTCCGAAAAATCTCAAACCGCAAGCATTTAAGAAAAAAAAAATTTTATCAATATTTTAGGAAAGGGGTATCCCTTTGCAATAAATAAATTTTTTGGTTGAAACACAATTTTACCCAATTTTGCCCAAAAGGCGTATATTTCTAATAAGCAAGTATTGAAAGGAGATTCAAATGCGAAGAAGCTTCCGAAAAATCCCAAACCGCAAGCATTTAAGAAAAAAAAATTTTATCAATATTTTAGGAAAGGGGTATCCCTTTGCAATAAATAAATTTTTTGGTTGAAACACAATTTTACCTGACTTTGCCCAAAAGGCGTTCATTTCTAATAAGCAAGTATTGAAAGGAGATTCAAATGCGAAGAAGCTTCCGAAAAATCCCAAATCGCAAGCATTTAAAAAAAAAATTTGTCATCAATATTTTAGGAAAGGGGTACGCCTTTGCAATACATAAATTTTTTGGTTGAAACACAATTTTACCCAATTTTGCCCAAAAGGCATTCATTTCTAATAAGCATATATTGAAAGGAGATTCAAATGCTAAGAAGCTTCCGAAAAATCTCAAATCGAAAGCATTTAAGAAAAACATTTTTCATCAATATTTTAGGAAGGGGTACCCCTTTGCAATAAATAAATTTTTTGGTTGAAACACAATTTTACCCGACTTAGCCCAAAAGGCGTTCATTTCTAATAAGCAAGTATTGAAAGGAGATTCAAATGAGAAGAAGATTCCAAAAAATCTCAAATCGCAAGCATTTATGAAAAAAAAAATTGTTCATCAATATTTTAGGAAAGGGGTACCCCTTTGCAATAAAAAAATTTTTTGGTTGAAACACAATTTTACCCGACCAAAAGGCGTTCATTTCTAATAAGCAAGTGTTGAAAGGAGATTCAAATGCGAAGAAGCTTCCGAAAAATCTCAAATCGCAACCATTTAAGTAAAAAAATATGTTCCATCAATATTTTAGGAAAGGGGTACCCCTTTGCAATAAATAAATTTTTTGGTTGAAACACAATATTACCTAATTTTGCCCAAAAGGCGTTCATTTCTAATAAGCAAGTGTTGAAAGGAGATTCAAATGCGAAGAAGCATTGAAACACAATTTTACCCGACTTTGCCCAAAAGGCGTTCATTTCTAATAAGCAAGTATTGAAATGAGATTCAAATGCGAAGAAGATTCCGAAAAATCTCAAGTCGCAAGCATTTAAGAAAAACATTTGTCATCAATATTTTAGGAAAGGGGTACCCCTTTGCAATAAATAAATTTTTTGGTTGAAACACAATTTTACCCAATTTTGCCCAAAAGGCGTTTATTTCTAATAAGCAAGTATTGAAATGAGTTTCAAATGCGAAGAAGCTTCCGAAAAATCTCAAATCGCAAGCATTTAAGAAAGAAAAAATTATCATCAATATTTTAGGAAAGGGGTACTCCTTTGCAATAAATACATTTTTTGGTTGAAACACAATTTTACCCGACTTTGCCCAAAAGGCGTTCATTTCTAATAAGCAAGTATTGAAAGGAGATTCAAATGCGAAGAAGCTTCTGAAAAATCTCAAATCGCAAGCATTTATGAAAAAAAAAATTGTTCATCAATATTTTAGGAAAGGGGTACGTACGCCTTTGCAAAAAATACATTTTTTGGTTGAAACACAATTTTACCCAATTTTGCCCAAAAGGCGTTCATTTCTAATAAGCAAGTATTGAAAGGAGATTCAAATGCGAAGAAGCTTCCGAAAAATCTCAAATCGCAAGCATTCAAGAAAAAAAATTTTTCATCAATATTTTAGGAAAGGGGTACCCCTTTGCAAAAAATACATTTTTTGGTTGAAACACAATTTTACCCAATTTTGCCCAAAAGGCGTTCATTTCTAATAAGCAAGTATTGAAATGAGATTCAAATGCGAAGAAGCTTCCGAAAAATCTCAAATCGCAAGCATTTAAGAAAAACAATTTTTCATCAATATTTTAGGAAAGGGGTACCCCTTTGCAATAAATAAATTTTTTGGTTGAAACACAATTTTGCCCGACTTTGCCCAAAATGTGTTCATTTCTAATAAGCAAGTATTCAAATGCGAAAAAGCTTCCGAAAAATCTCAAATCGCAAGCATTTAAGAAAAAAATTTGTTATCAATATTTTAGGAAAGGGGTACCCCTTTGCAATAAATAATTTTTTTGGTTGAAACACAATTTTACCCAATTTTGCCCAAAAGGCGTTTATTTCTAATAAGCAAGTATTGAAATGAGTTTCAAATGCGAAGAAGCTTCCGAAAAATCTCAAATCGCAAGCATTTAAGAAAAAAAATTTGTTATCAATATTTTAGGAAAGGGGTACCCCTTTGCAATAAATAAATTTTTTGGTTGAAACACAATTTTACCCAATTTTGCCCAAATGGCGTTCATTTCTAATAAGCAAGTATTGAAAGGAGATTCAAATGCGAAGAAGCTTCCGAAAAATCTCAAATCGAAAGCATTTAAGAAAAAAACTTTTCATCAATATTTTAGGAAAGGGGTACCCCTTTGCAATAAATAATATTTTTGGTTGAAACACAATTTTGCCCGACTTTGCCCAAAATGCGTTCATTTCTAATAAGCAAGTATTGAAATGAGATTCAAATGCGAAGAAGCTTCCGAAAAATCTCAAATCGCAAGCATTTATGAAAAAAAAATTGTTCATCAATATTTTAGGAAAGGGGTACGTACGCCTTTGCAAAAAATACATTTTTTGGTTGAAACACAATTTTACCCAATTTTGCCCAAAAGGCGTTCATTTCTAATAAGCAAGTATTGAAAGGAGATTCAAATGCGAAGAAGCTTCCGAAAAATCTCAAATCGCAAGCATTCAAGAAAAAAAATTTTTCATCAATATTTTAGGAAAGGGGTACCCCTTTGCAAAAAATACATTTTTTGGTTGAAACACAATTTTACCCAATTTTGCCCAAAAGGCGTTCATTTCTAATAAGCAAGTATTGAAATGAGATTCAAATGCGAAGAAGCTTCCGAAAAATCTCAAATCGCAAGCATTTAAGAAAAACAATTTTTCATCAATATTTTAGGAAAGGGGTACCCCTTTGCAATAAATAAATTTTTTGGTTGAAACACAATTTTGCCCGACTTTGCCCAAAATGTGTTCATTTCTAATAAGCAAGTATTCAAATGCGAAAAAGCTTCCGAAAAATCTCAAATCGCAAGCATTTAAGAAAAAAATTTGTTATCAATATTTTAGGAAAGGGGTACCCCTTTGCAATAAATAATTTTTTTGGTTGAAACACAATTTTACCCAATTTTGCCCAAAAGGCGTTTATTTCTAATAAGCAAGTATTGAAATGAGTTTCAAATGCGAAGAAGCTTCCGAAAAATCTCAAATCGCAAGCATTTAAGAAAAAAAATTTGTTATCAATATTTTAGGAAAGGGGTACCCCTTTGCAATAAATAAATTTTTTGGTTGAAACACAATTTTACCCAATTTTGCCCAAATGGCGTTCATTTCTAATAAGCAAGTATTGAAAGGAGATTCAAATGCGAAGAAGCTTCCGAAAAATCTCAAATCGAAAGCATTTAAGAAAAAAACTTTTCATCAATATTTTAGGAAAGGGGTACCCCTTTGCAATAAATAATATTTTTGGTTGAAACACAATTTTGCCCGACTTTGCCCAAAATGCGTTCATTTCTAATAAGCAAGTATTGAAATGAGATTCAAATGCGAAGAAGCTTCCGAAAAATCTCAAATCGCAAGCATTTATGAAAAAAAAATTGTTCATCAATATTTTAGGAAAGGGGTACGTACGCCTTTGCAAAAAATACATTTTTTGGTTGAAACACAATTTTACCCAATTTTGCCCAAAAGGCGTTTATTTCTAATAAGCAAGTATTGAAATGAGTTTCGAATGCGAAGAAGATTCCGAAAAATCTCAAGTCGCAAGCATTTAAGAAAAACATTTGTCATCAATATTTTAGGAAAGGGGTACCCCTTTGCAATAAATAAATTTTTTGGTTGAAACACAATTTTACCCAATTTTGCCCAAAAGGCGTTTATTTCTAATAAGCAAGTATTGAAATGAGTTTCAAATGCGAAGAAGCTTCCGAAAAATCTCAAATCGCAAGCATTTAAGAAAGAAAAAATTATCATCAATATTTTAGGAAAGGGGTACTCCTTTGCAATAAATACATTTTTTGGTTGAAACACAATTTTACCCGACTTTGCCCAAAAGGCGTTCATTTCTAATAAGCAAGTATTGAAAGGAGATTCAAATGCGAAGAAGCTTCTGAAAAATCTCAAATCGCAAGCATTTATGAAAAAAAAAATTGTTCATCAATATTTTAGGAAAGGGGTACGTACGCCTTTGCAAAAAATACATTTTTTGGTTGAAACACAATTTTACCCAATTTTGCCCAAAAGGCGTTCATTTCTAATAAGCAAGTATTGAAAGGAGATTCAAATGCGAAGAAGCTTCCGAAAAATCTCAAATCGCAAGCATTCAAGAAAAAAAATTTTTCATCAATATTTTAGGAAAGGGGTACCCCTTTGCAAAAAATACATTTTTTGGTTGAAACACAATTTTACCCAATTTTGCCCAAAAGGCGTTCATTTCTAATAAGCAAGTATTGAAATGAGATTCAAATGCGAAGAAGCTTCCGAAAAATCTCAAATCGCAAGCATTTAAGAAAAACAATTTTTCATCAATATTTTAGGAAAGGGGTACCCCTTTGCAATAAATAAATTTTTTGGTTGAAACACAATTTTGCCCGACTTTGCCCAAAATGTGTTCATTTCTAATAAGCAAGTATTCAAATGCGAAAAAGCTTCCGAAAAATCTCAAATCGCAAGCATTTAAGAAAAAAATTTGTTATCAATATTTTAGGAAAGGGGTACCCCTTTGCAATAAATAATTTTTTTGGTTGAAACACAATTTTACCCAATTTTGCCCAAAAGGCGTTTATTTCTAATAAGCAAGTATTGAAATGAGTTTCAAATGCGAAGAAGCTTCCGAAAAATCTCAAATCGCAAGCATTTAAGAAAAAAAATTTGTTATCAATATTTTAGGAAAGGGGTACCCCTTTGCAATAAATAAATTTTTTGGTTGAAACACAATTTTACCCAATTTTGCCCAAATGGCGTTCATTTCTAATAAGCAAGTATTGAAAGGAGATTCAAATGCGAAGAAGCTTCCGAAAAATCTCAAATCGAAAGCATTTAAGAAAAAAACTTTTCATCAATATTTTAGGAAAGGGGTACCCCTTTGCAATAAATAATATTTTTGGTTGAAACACAATTTTGCCCGACTTTGCCCAAAATGCGTTCATTTCTAATAAGCAAGTATTGAAATGAGATTCAAATGCGAAGAAGCTTCCGAAAAATCTCAAATCGCAAGCATTTATGAAAAAAAAATTGTTCATCAATATTTTAGGAAAGGGGTACGTACGCCTTTGCAAAAAATACATTTTTTGGTTGAAACACAATTTTACCCAATTTTGCCCAAAAGGCGTTTATTTCTAATAAGCAAGTATTGAAATGAGTTTCGAATGCGAAGAAGCTTCTGAAAAATCTCAAATCGCAAGCATTCAAGAAAAAAAATTTGTCATCAATATTTTAGGAAAGGGGTGCCCCTTTGCAATACATAAATTTTTTGGTTGAAACACAATTTTTCCCGACTTTGCCCAAAATGCGTTCATTTCTAATAAGCAAGTATTGAAAGGAGATTCAAATGCGGAGAAGCTTCCGAAAAATCTCGAATCGCAAGCATTTAAGAAAAAAAAATTTTTCATCAATATTTTAGGAAAGGGGAACCCCTTTGCAAAAAATACATTTTTTGGTTGAAACACAATTTTACCCAATTTTGCCCAAAAGGCGTTTATTTCTAATAAGCAAGTATTGAAATGAGTTTCGAATGCGAAGAAGCTTCTGAAAAATCTCAAATCGCAAGCATTCAAGAAAAAAAATTTTTCATCAATATTTTAGAAAAGGGGTACCCCTTTGCAAAAAATACATTTTTTGGTTGAAACACAATTTTACCCAATTTTGCCCAAAAGGCGTTCATTTCTAATAAGCAAGTATTGAAATGAGATTCAAATGCGAAGAAGCTTCCGAAAAATCTCAAATCGCAAGCATTTAAGAAAAACAATTTTTCATCAATATTTTAGGAAAGGGGTACCCCTTTGCAATAAATAAATTTTTTGGTTGAAACACAATTTTGCCCGACTTTGCCCAAAATGCGTTCATTTCTAATAAGCAAGTATTCAAATGCGAAAAAGCTTCCGAAAAATCTCAAATCGCAAGCATTTAAGAAAAAAATTTGTTATCAATATTTTAGGAAAGGGGTACCCCTTTGCAATAAATAATTTTTTTGGTTGAAACACAATTTTACCCAATTTTGCCCAAAAGGCGTTTATTTCTAATAAGCAAGTATTGAAATGAGTTTCAAATGCGAAGAAGCTTCCGAAAAATCTCAAATCGCAAGCATTTAAGAAAAAAAATTTTTTATCAATATTTTAGGAAAGGGGTACCCCTTTGCAATAAATAATTTTTTTGGTTGAAACACAATTTTGCCCGACTTTGCCCAAAATGCGTTCATTTCTAATAAGCAAGTATTGAAATGAGTTTCAAATGCGAAAAAGCTTCCGAAAAATCTCAAATCGCAAGCATTTAAGAAAAAAATTTGTTATCAATATTTTAGGAAAGGGGTACCCCTTTGCAATAAATAATTTTTTTGGTTGAAACACAATTTTACCCAATTTTGCCCAAAAGGCGTTTATTTCTAATAAGCAAGTATTGAAATGAGTTTCAAATGCGAAGAAGCTTCTGAAAAATCTCAAATCGCAAGCATTTAAGAAAAAAAATGTTTCATCAATATTTTAGGAAAGGGTACGCCTTTGCAAAAAATTAATTTTTTGGTTGAAACACAGTTTTACCCAATTTTGCCCAAAAGGCGTTTATTTCTAATAACTGAGTATTGAAAGGAGTTTCAAATGCGAAGAAGCTTCCGAAAAATCTCAAATCGCATGCATTTAAGAAAAAAAATTATTTGCCAATTTTTTAGGAAAGGCTTACTTACTTACCCCTTTGCTAAAAATCAATTTTTTGGTTGAAACACAATTTTACCCAATTTTGCCCAAAAGGCGTTTATTTCTAATAAGCAAGTATTGAAATGAGTTTCAAATGCGAAGAAGCTTCCGAAAAATCTCAAATCGCAAGCATTTAAGAAAAAAAATTTTTCATCAATATTTTAGGAAAGGGGAACCCCTTTGCTAAAAATCAATTTTTTGGTTGAAACACAATTTTACCCAATTTTGCCCAAAAGGCGTTTATTTCTAATAACTGAGTATTGAAAGGAGTTTCAAATGCGAAAAAGCTTCCGAAAAATCCCAAATCGCAAGCATTTAAGAAAAAAATTTGTTATCAATATTTTAGGAAAGGGGTACCCCTTTGCAATAAATAATTTTTTTGGTTGAAACACAATTTTACCCAATTTTGCCCAAAAGGCGTTTATTTCTAATAAGCAAGTATTGAAATGAGTTTCAAATGCGAAGAAGCTTCCGAAAAATCTCAAATCGCAAGCATTTAAGAAAAAAAAATTTTTCATCAATATTTTAGGAAAGGGGAACCCCTTTGCAATAAATAAATTTTTTGGTTGAAACACAATTTTACCCAATTTTGCCCAAAAGGCGTTCATTTCTAATAAGCAAGTATTGAAATGAGTTTCTAATGCGAAGAAGCTTCCGAAAAATCTCAAATCGCAAGCATTTAAGAAAGAAAAAAATGTTTCATCAATATTTTAGGAAAGGGGTACCCCTTTGCAATAAATAATATTTTTGGTTGAAACACAATTTTGCCCGACTTTGCCCAAAATGCGTTCATTTCTAATAAGCAAGTATTGAAATGAGATTCAAATGCGAAGAAGCTTCTGAAAAATCTCAAATCGCAAGCATTTAAGAAAAAAAAATGTTTTATCAATATTTGAGGAAAGGGGTACCCCTTTGCAATAAATAAATTTTTTGGTTGAAACACAATTTTACCCAATTTTGCCCAAAAGGCGTTCATTTCTAATAAGCAAGTATTGAAATGAGTTTCAAATGCGAAAAAGCTTCCGAAAAATCTCAAATCGCAAGCATTTAAGAAAAAAATTTGTTATCAATATTTTAGGAAAGGGGTACCCCTTTGCAATAAATAAATTTTTTGGTTGAAACACAATTTTACCCAATTTTGCCCAAAAGGCGTTTATTTCTAATAAGCAAGTATTGAAATGAGATTCAAATGCGAAGAAGCTTCCGAAAAATCTCAAATCGCATGCATTTAAGAAAAAAAAATTGTTCATCAATATTTTAGGAAAGGGTACGCCTTTGCAAGGAATTAATTTTTTGGTTGAAACACAATTTTACCCAATTTTGCCCAAAAGGCGTTTATTTCTAATAACTGAGTATTGAAAGGAGTTTCAAATGCGAAGAAGCTTCCTAAAAATCTCAAATCGCATGCATTTAAGAAAAAAAATTATTTGCCAATTTGTTAGGAAAGGCTTACCCCTTTGCTAAAAATCAATTTTTTGGTTGAAACACAATTTTACCCAATTTTGCCCAAAAGGCGTTTATTTCTAATAACTGAGTATTGAAAGGAGTTTCAAATGCGAAGAAGCTTCCGAAAAATCTCAAATCGCATGCATTTAAGAAAAAAAATTATTTGCCAATTTTTTAGGAAAGGCTTACTTACCCCTTTGCTAAAAATCAATTTTTTGGTTGAAACACAATTTTACCCAATTTTGCCCAAAAGGCGTTTATTTCTAATAACAGAGTATTGAAAGGAGTTTCAAATGCGAAGAAGCTTCCGAAAAAACTCAAATCGCATGCATTTAAGAAAAAAAATTATTTGCCAATTTTTTAGGAAAGGCTTACCCCTTTGCTAAAAATCAATTTTTTGGTTGAAACACAATTTTACCCAATTTTGCCCAAAAGGCGTTTATTTCTAATAACTGAGTATTGAAAGGAGTTTCAAATGCGAAGAAGCTTCCTAAAAATCTCAAATCGCATGCATTTAAGAAAAAAAATTATTTGCCAATTTTTTAGGAAAGGCTTACCCCTTTGCTAAAAATCAATTTTTTGGTTGAAACACAATTTTACCCAATTTTGCCCAAAAGGCGTTTATTTCTAATAACTGAGTATTGAAAGGAGTTTCAAATGCGAAGAAGCTTCCGAAAAATCTCAAATCGCATGCATTTAAGAAAAAAAATTATTTGCCAATTTTTTAGGAAAGGCTTACTTACCCCTTTGCTAAAAATCAATTTTTTGGTTGAAACACAATTTTACCCAATTTTGCCCAAAAGGCGTTTATTTCTAATAACAGAGTATTGAAAGGAGTTTCAAATGCGAAGAAGCTTCCGAAAAAACTCAAATCGCATGCATTTAAGAAAAAAAATTATTTGCCAATTTTTTAGGAAAGGCTTACCCCTTTGCTAAAAATCAATTTTTTGGTTGAAACACAATTTTACCCAATTTTGCCCAAAAGGCGTTTATTTCTAATAACTGAGTATTGAAAGGAGTTTCAAATGCGAAGAAGCTTCCGAAAAATCTCAAATCGCATGCATTTAAGAAAAAAAATTATTTGCCAATTTTTTAGGAAAGGCTTACTTACCCCTTTGCTAAAAATCAATTTTTTGGTTGAAACACAATTTTACCCAATTTTGCCCAAAAGGCGTTTATTTCTAATAACTGAGTATTGAAAGGAGTTTCAAATGCAAAATTGGGTAAAATTGTGTTTCAACCAAAAAAATTATTTATTGCAAAGGGGTACCCCTTTCCTAAAATATTGATGAAAAGTTTTTTTCTTAAATGCTTGCGATTTGAGATTTTTCGGAAGCTTCTTCGCATTTGAATCTCCTTTCAATACTTGCTTATTAGAATTGAACGCCTTTTGGGCAAAATTGGGTAAAATTGTGTTTCAACCAAAAAATTTATTTATTGCAAAGGGGTACCCCTTTCCTAAAATATTGACGACAAATTTTTTTTCTTAAATGCTTGCGATTTTTCGGAAGCTTCTTCGCATTTGAATCTTCTTTCAATACTTGCTTATTAGAAATGAACGCATTTTGGGCAAAGTCGGGCAAAATTGTGTTTCAACCAAAAAAATTATTTATTGCAAAGGGGTACCCCTTTCCTAAAATATTGATAAAAAATTTTTTTTCTTAAATGCTTGCGATTCGAGATTTTTCGGAAGCTTCTCCGCATTTGAATCTCCTTTCAATACTTGCTTATTAGAAATGAACGCATTTTGGGCAAAGTCGGGAAAAATTGTGTTTCAACCAAAAAATTTATTTATTGCAAAGGGGTACCCCTTTCTTAAAATATTGATGAAACATTTTTTTCTTTCTTAAATGCTTGCGATTTGAGATTTTTCGGAAGCTTCTTCGCATTAGAAACTCATTTCAATACTTGCTTATTAGAAATGAACGCCTTTTGGGCAAAATTGGGTAAAATTGTGTTTCAACCAAAAAATTTATTTATTGCAAAGGGGTTCCCCTTTCCTAAAATATTGATGAAAAATTTTTTTTTCTTAAATGCTTGCGATTTGAGATTTTTCGGAAGCTTCTTCGCATTTGAAACTCATTTCAATACTTGCTTATTAGAAATAAACGCCTTTTGGGCAAAATTGGGTAAAATTGTGTTTCAACCAAAAAAATTATTTATTGCAAAGGGGTACGCCTTTCCTAAAATATTGATAACAATATTTTTTCTTAAATGCTTGCGATTTGGGATTTTTCGGAAGCTTTTTCGCATTTGAAACTCCTTTCAATACTCAGTTATTAGAAATAAACGCCTTTTGGGCAAAATTGGGTAAAATTGTGTTTCAACCAAAAAATTGATTTTTAGCAAAGGGGTTCCCCTTTCCTAAAATATTGATGAAAAATTTTTTTTTTCTTAAATGCTTGCGATTTGAGATTTTTCGGAAGCTTCTTCGCATTTGAAACTCATTTCAATACTTGCTTATTAGAAATAAACGCCTTTTGGGCAAAATTGGGTAAAATTGTGTTTCAACCAAAAAATTGATTTTTAGCAAAGGGGTAAGCCTTTCCTAAAAAATTGGCAAATAATTTTTTTTCTTAAATGCATGCGATTTGAGATTTTTCGGAAGCTTCTTCGCATTTGAAACTCCTTTCAATACTCAGTTATTAGAAATAAACGCCTTTTGGGCAAAATTGGGTAAAACTGTGTTTCAACCAAAAAATTAATTTTTTGCAAAGGCGTACCCTTTCCTAAAATATTGATGAAAAAATTTTTTTTTCTTAAATGCTTGCGATTTGAGATTTTTCGGAAGCTTCTTCGCATTTGAATCTCATTTCAATACTTGCTTATTAGAAATGAACGCATTTTGGGCAAAGTCGGGCAAAATTGTGTTTCAACCAAAAATATTATTTATTGCAAAGGGGTACCCCTTTCCTAAAATATTGATGAAAAGTTTTTTTCTTAAATGCTTTCGATTTGAGATTTTTCGGAAGCTTCTTCGCATTTGAATCTCCTTTCAATACTTGCTTATTAGAAATGAACGCATTTTGGGCAAAGTCGGGAAAAATTGTGTTTCAACCAAAAAATTTATTTATTGCAAAGGGGTACCCCTTTCCTAAAATATTGATGAAACATTTTTTTTTTCTTAAATGCTTGCGATTTGAGATTTTTCGGAAGCTTCTTCGCATTAGAAACTCATTTCAATACTTGCTTATTAGAAATAAACGCCTTTTGGGCAAAATTGGGTAAAATTGTGTTTCAACCAAAAAAATGTATTTATTGCAAAGGGGTACCCCTTTCCTAAAATATTGATAACAAATTTTTTTCTTAAATGCTTGCGATTTGAGATTTTTCGGAAGCTTTTTCGCATTTGAAACTCCTTTCAATACTCAGTTATTAGAAATAAACGCCTTTTGGGCAAAATTGGGTAAAATTGTGTTTCAACCAAAAAATTGATTTTTAGCAAAGGGGTAAGTAAGCCTTTCCTAAAAAATTGGCAAATAATTTTTTTTCTTAAATGCATGCGATTTGAGATTTTTCGGAAGCTTCTTCGCATTTGAAACTCCTTTCAATACTCAGTTATTAGAAATAAACGCCTTTTGGGCAAAATTGGGTAAAATTGTGTTTCAACCAAAATATTGATTTTTAGCAAAGGGGTAAGCCTTTCCTAAAAAATTGGCAAATAATTTTTTTTCTTAAATGCATGCGATTTGAGATTTTTAGGAACCTTCTTCGCATTTGAAACTCCTTTCAATACTCAGTTATTAGAAATAAACGCCTTTTGGGCAAAATTGGGTAAAATTGTGTTTCAACCAAAAAATTGATTTTTAGCAAAGGGGTAAGCCTTTCCTAAAAAATTGGCAAATAATTTTTTTTCTTAAATGCATGCGATTTGAGTTTTTTCGGAAGCTTCTTCGCATTTGAAACTCCTTTCAATACTCTGTTATTAGAAATAAACGCCTTTTGGGCAAAATTGGGTAAAATTGTGTTTCAACCAAAAAATTGATTTTTAGCAAAGGGGTAAGTAAGCCTTTCCTAAAAAATTGGCAAATAATTTTTTTTCTTAAATACATGCGATTTGAGATTTTTCGGAAGCTTCTTCGCATTTGAAACTCCTTTCAATACTCAGTTATTAGAAATAAACGCCTTTTGGGCAAAATTGGGTAAAATTGTGTTTCAACCAAAAAATTGATTTTTAGCAAAGGGGTAAGCCTTTCCTAAAAAATTGGCAAATAATTTTTTTTCTTAAATGCTTGCGGTTTGAGATTTTTCGGAAGCTTCTTCGCATTTGAATCTCCTTTCAATACTTGCTTATTAGAAATAAACGCCTTTTGGGCAATGTCGGGTAAAATTGTGGTTCAGCCAAATAATTTATTTCTTGCAAAGGGGTACCCCTTTCCTAAAATATTGATGAAAAATTATTTTTTTTTCATAAATGCTTGCGATTTGAGATTTTTCGGAAGCTTCTTCGCATTTGAAACTCCTTTCAATACTCAGCTATTAGAAATAAACGCCTTTTGGGCAAAATTGGGTAAAATTGTGTTTCAACCAAAAAATTTATGTATTGCAAAGGGGCACCCCTTTCCTAAAATATTGACGACAAATTTTTTTTCTTAAATGCTTGCGATTTTTCGGAAGCTTCTTCGCATTTGAATCTCCTTTCAATACTAGCTTATTAGAAATGAACGCATTTTGGGCAAAGTCGGGCAAAATTGTGTTTCAACCAAAAAATTTATTTATTGCAAAGGGGTACCCCTTTCCTAAAATATTGACGACAAATTTTTTTTCTTAAATGCTTGCGATTTTTCGGAAGCTTCTTCGCATTTGAATATCCTTTCAATACTTGCTTATTAGAAATGAACGCATTTTGGGCAAAGTCGGGTAAAATTGTGTTTCAACCAAAAAAATTATTTATTGCAAAGGGGTACCCCTTTCCTAAAATATTGATAAAAAAATTTTTTTCTTAAATGCTTGCGATTCGAGATTTTTCGGAAGCTTCTCCGCATTTGAATCTCCTTTCAATACTTGCTTATTAGAAATGAACGCATTTTGGGCAAAGTCGGGAAAAATTGTGTTTCAACCAAAAAATTTATTTATTGCAAAGGGGTACCCCTTCCTAAAATATTGATGAAAAATGTTTTTCTTAAATGCATGCGATTTGAGATTTTTCGGAAGGTTCTTTGCATTTGAAACTCCTTTCAATACTCAGTTATTAGAAATGAACGCCTTTTGGGCAAAGTCGGGTAAAATTGTGTTTCAACCAAAAAATTTATTTATTGCAAAGGGGTACCCCTTCCTAAAATATTGATGAAAAATGTTTTTCTTAAATGCTTTCGATTTGAGATTTTTCGGAAGCTTCTTAGCATTTGAATCTCCTTTCAATACTTGCTTATTAGAAATGAACGCCTTTTGGGCAAAATTGGGTAAAATTGTGTTTCAACCAAAAAATTTATGTATTGCAAAGGGGTACCCCTTTCCTAATATATTGATGAAAAATTTTTTTTCTTAAATGCATGCGATTTGAGATTTTTCAGAAGCTTCTTCGCATTTGAATCTCCTTTCAATACTTGCTTATTAGAAATGAACGCCTTTTGGGCAAAGTCGGGAAAAGTTGTGTTTCATCCAAAAAATATATTTATTGTAAAGGGGTACCCCTTTCCTAAAATATTGATGAAAAATTTTTTTTCTTGAATGCTTGCGATTTGAGATTTTTCAGAAGCTTCTTCGCATTCGAAACTCATTTCAATACTTGCTTATTAGAAAAAAACGCCTTTTGGGCAAAATTAGGTAAAATTGTGTTTCAAGCAAAAAATGTATTTTTTGCAAAGGCGTACGTACCCCTTTCCTAAAATATTGATGAACAATTTTTTTTTTCATAAATGCTTGCGATTTGAGATTTTTCGGAAGCTTCTTAGCATTTGAATCTCCTTTCAATACTCAGTTATTAGAAATAAACGCCTTTTGGGCAATGTCGGGTAAAACTGTGTTTCAACCAAAAAATTTATTTATTGCAAAGGGGTACCTCTTTCCTAAAATATTGATGATAATTTTTTCTTTCTTAAATGCTTGCGATTTGAGATTTTTCGGAATCTTCTTCGCATTTGAATCTCCTTTCAATACTTGCTTATTAGAAATGAACGCCTTTTGGGCAAAGTCGGGAAAAGTTGTGTTTCATCCAAAAAATATATTTATTGTAAAGGGGTACCCCTTTCCTAAAATATTGATGATAATTTTTTCTTTCTTAAATGCTTGCGATTTGAGATTTTTTGGAATCTTCTTCGCATTTGAATCTCCTTTCAATACTTGCTTATTAGAAATGAACGCCTTTTGGGCAAAGTCGGGAAAAGTTGTGTTTCATCCAAAAAATTTATTTATTGCAAAGGGGTAAGCCTTTCCTAAAATATTGATGAACAATTTTTTTTTTCATAAATGCTTGTGATTTGAGATTTTTCGGAAGCTTCTTAGCATTTGAATCTCCTTTCAATACTCAGTTATTAGAAATAAACGCCTTTTGGGCAAAATTGGGTAAAATTGTGTTTCAACCAAAAAATTGATTTTTAGCAAAGGGGTAAGCCTTTCCTAAAAAATTGGCAAATAATTTTTTTTCTTAAATGCATGCGATTTGAGTTTTTTCGGAAGCTTCTTCGCATTTGAATCTCCTTTCAATACTTGCTTATTAGAAATGAACGCCTTTTGGGCAAAATTAGGTAAAATTGTGTTTCAACCAAAAAATTTATTTATTGCAAAGGGGTACCCCTTTCCTCAAATATTGATGGAACATTTTTTTTTCTTAAATGCTTGCGATTTGAGATTTTTCGGAAGCTTCTTCGCATTTGAATCTCCTTTCAATACTTGCTTATTAGAATTGAACGCCTTTTGGGCAAAATTAGGTAAAATTGTGTTTCAACCAAAAAATTTATTTATTGCAAAGGGGTACCCCTTTCCTAAAATATTGATAACAAATTTTTTTCTTAAATGCTTGCGATTTGAGATTTTTCGGAAGCTTTTTCGCATTTGAAACTCATTTCAATACTTGCTTATTAGAAATGAACGCCTTTTGGGCAAAATTGGGTAAAATTGTGTTTCAACCAACAAATTTATTTATTGCAAAGGGATACCCCTTTCCTAAAATATTGATAACAAATTTTTTTCTTAAATGCTTGCGATTTGAGATTTTTCGGAAGCTTTTTCGCATTTGAAACTCCTTTCAATACTCAGTTATTAGAAATAAACGCCTTTTGGGCAAAATTGGGTAAAATTGTGTTTCAACCAAAAAATTGATTTTTAGCAAAGGGGTAAGTAAGCCTTTCCTAAAAAATTGGCAAATAATTTTTTTTCTTAAATGCATGCGATTTGAGATTTTTCGGAAGCTTCTTCGCATTTGAAACTCCTTTCAATACTCAGTTATTAGAAATAAACGCCTTTTGGGCAAAATTGGGTAAAATTGTGTTTCAACCAAAAAATTGATTTTTAGCAAAGGGGTAAGTAAGCCTTTCCTAAAAAATTGGCAAATAATTTTTTTTCTTAAATGCATGCGATTTGAGATTTTTCGGAAGCTTCTTCGCATTTGAAACTCCTTTCAATACTCAGTTATTAGAAATAAACGCCTTTTGGGCAAAATTGGGTAAAATTGTGTTTCAACCAAAAAATTGATTTTTAGCAAAGGGGTAAGTAAGCCTTTCCTAAAAAATTGGCAAATAATTTTTTTTCTTAAATGCATGCGATTTGAGATTTTTCGGAAGCTTCTTCGCATTTGAAACTCCTTTCAATACTCAGTTATTAGAAATAAACGCCTTTTGGGCAAAATTGGGTAAAATTGTGTTTCAACCAAAAAATTTATTTATTGCAAAGGGGTACCAATTTCCTAAAATATTGATGAAACATTTTTTTTTCTTAAATGCTTGCGATTTGAGATTTTTCGGAAGATTCTTCGCATTTGAATCTCCTTTCAATACTTGCTTATTAGAAATAAACGCCTTTTGGGCAAAGTCGGGTAAAATTGTGGTTCAGCCAAAAAATTTATTTCTTGCAAAGGGTTACCCTTTCCTAATATATTGATGAAAAATTTTTTTTCTTAAATGCTTGCGATTTGAGATTTTTCGGAAGCTTCTTCGCATTTGAAACTCATTTCAATACTTGCTTATTAGAAATAAACGCCTTTTGGGCAAAGTCGGGCAAAATTGTGTTTCAACCAAAAAATTTATGTATTGCAAAGGGGTACCCCTTTCCTAAAATATTGATGACAAATTTTTTTCTTAAATGCTTGCGATTTGAGATTTTTCGGAAGCTTCTTCGCATTTGAATCTCCTTTCAATACTTGCTTATTAGAAATGAACGCCTTTTGGGCAAAATTAGGTAAAATTGTGTTTCAACCAAAAAATTTATTTATTGCAAAGGGGTACCCCTTTCCTAAAATATTGATAACAAATTTTTTTCTTAAATGCTTGCGATTTGAGATTTTTCGGAAGCTTTTTCGCATTTGAAACTCATTTCAATACTTGCTTATTAGAAATGAACGCCTTTTGGGCAAAATTGGGTAAAATTGTGTTTCAACCAACAAATTTATTTATTGCAAAGGGGTACCCCTTTCCTAAAATATTGACGAATAATGTTTTTTTCTTAAATGCGTGCGATTTGAGATTTTTCGGAAGCTTCTTCGCATTTGAAACTCATTTCAATACTTGCCTATTAGAAATTAACGCCTTTTGGGCAAAGTCGGGAAAAATTGTGTTTCAACCAAAAAATTCATTTTTTGCAAAGGCGTACCCTTTCCTAAAATATTGATGACAATTTTTTTTTTAAATGCTTGCGATTTGAGATTTTTCGGAAGCTTCTTCGCATTTGAATCTCATTTCAATACTCAGCTATTAGAAATAAACGCCTTTTGGGCAAAATTGGGTAAAATTGTGTTTCAACCAAAAAATTGATTTTTAGCAAAGGGGTAAGCCTTTCCTAAAAAATTGGCAAATAATTTTTTTTCTTAAATGCGTGCGATTTGAGATTTTTCGGAAGCTTCTTCGCATTTGAAACTCATTTCAATACTTGCCTATTAGAAATTAACGCCTTTTGGGCAAAGTCGGGAAAAATTGTGTTTCAACCAAAAAATTCATTTTTTGCAAAGGCGTACCCTTTCCTAAAATATTGATGACAATTTTTTTTTTAAATGCTTGCGATTTGAGATTTTTCGGAAGCTTCTTCGCATTTGAATCTCATTTCAATACTCAGCTATTAGAAATAAACGCCTTTTGGGCAAAATTGGGTAAAATTGTGTTTCAACCAAAAAATTGATTTTTAGCAAAGGGGTAAGCCTTTCCTAAAAAATTGGCAAATAATTTTTTTTCTTAAATGCATGCGATTTGAGATTTTTCGGAAGCTTCTTCGCATTTGAAACTCCTTTCAATACTCAGTTATTAGAAATAAACGCCTTTTGGGCAAAATTGGGTAAAATTGTGTTTCAACCAAAAAATTGATTTTTAGCAAAGGGGTAAGCCTTTCCTAAAAAATTGGCAAATAATTTTTTTTCTTAAATGCATGCGATTTGAAATTTTTAGGAAGCTTCTTCGCATTTGAAACTCCTTTCAATACTCAGTTATTAGAAATAAACGCCTTTTGGGCAAAATTGGGTAAAATTGTGTTTCAACCAAAAAATTGATTTTTAGCAAAGGGGTAAGCCTTTCCTAAAAAATTGGCAAATAATTTTTTTTCTTAAATGCATGCGATTTGAGTTTTTTCGGAAGCTTCTTCGCATTTGAAACTCCTTTCAATACTCTGTTATTAGAAATAAACGCCTTTTGGGCAAAATTGGGTAAAATTGTGTTTCAACCAAAAAATTGATTTTTAGTAAGCCTTTCCTAAAAAATTGGCAAATAATTTTTTTTCTTAAATGCATGCGATTTGAGATTTTTCGGAAGCTTCTTCGCATTTGAAACTCCTTTCAATACTCAGTTATTAGAAATAAACGCCTTTTGGGCAAAATTGGGTAAAATTGTATTTCAACCAAAAAATTTATTTATTGCAAAGGGGTACCAATTTCCTAAAATATTGATGAAACATTTTTTTTTCTTAAATGCTTGCGATTTGAGATTTTTCGGAAGATTCTTCGCATTTGAATCTCCTTTCAATACTTGCTTATTAGAAATAAACGCCTTTTGGGCAAAGTCGGGTAAAATTGTGGTTCAGCCAAAAAATTTATTTCTTGCAAAGGGTTACCCTTTCCTAATATATTGATGAAAAATTTTTTTTCTTAAATGCTTGCGATTTGAGATTTTTCGGAAGCTTCTTCGCATTTGAAACTCATTTCAATACTTGCTTATTAGAAATAAACGCCTTTTGGGCAAAGTCGGGCAAAATTGTGTTTCAACCAAAAAATTTATGTATTGCAAAGGGGTACCCCTTTCCTAAAATATTGATGACAAATTTTTTTCTTAAATGCTTGCGATTTGAGATTTTTCGGAAGCTTCTTCGCATTTGAATCTCCTTTCAATACTTGCTTATTAGAAATGAACGCCTTTTGGGCAAAATTAGGTAAAATTGTGTTTCAACCAAAAAATTTATTTATTGCAAAGGGGTACCCCTTTCCTAAAATATTGATAACAAATTTTTTTCTTAAATGCTTGCGATTTGAGATTTTTCGGAAGCTTTTTCGCATTTGAAACTCATTTCAATACTTGCTTATTAGAAATGAACGCCTTTTGGGCAAAATTGGGTAAAATTGTGTTTCAACCAACAAATTTATTTATTGCAAAGGGGTACCCCTTTCCTAAAATATTGACGAATAATGTTTTTTTCTTAAATGCGTGCGATTTGAGATTTTTCGGAAGCTTCTTCGCATTTGAAACTCATTTCAATACTTGCCTATTAGAAATTAACGCCTTTTGGGCAAAGTCGGGAAAAATTGTGTTTCAACCAAAAAATTCATTTTTTGCAAAGGCGTACCCTTTCCTAAAATATTGATGACAATTTTTTTTTTAAATGCTTGCGATTTGAGATTTTTCGGAAGCTTCTTCGCATTTGAATCTCATTTCAATACTCAGCTATTAGAAATAAACGCCTTTTGGGCAAAATTGGGTAAAATTGTGTTTCAACCAAAAAATTGATTTTTAGCAAAGGGGTAAGCCTTTCCTAAAAAATTGGCAAATAATTTTTTTTCTTAAATGCATGCGATTTGAGATTTTTCGGAAGGTTCTTTGCATTTGAAACTCATTTCAATACTTGCTTATTAGAAATAAACGCCTTTTGGGCAATGTCGGGTAAAATTGTGGTTCAGCCAAAAAATATTATTTATTGCAAAGGGGTACCTCTTTCCTAAAATATTGATGATAATTTTTTCTTTCTTAAATGCTTGCGATTTGAGATTTTTCGGAATCTTCTTCGCATTTGAATCTCCTTTCAATACTCAGTTATTAGAAATGAACGCCTTTTGGACAAAATTGGGTAAAATTGTGTTTCAACCAAAAAATTTATGTATTGCAAAGGGGCACCCCTTTCCTAAAATATTGATGACAAATTTTTTTCTTAAATGCTTGCGATTTGAGATTTTTCGGAAGCTTCTTCGCATTTGAAACTCATTTCAATACTTGCTTATTAGAAATAAACGCCTTTTGGGCAATGTCGGGAAAAGTTGTGTTTCAACCAAAAAATTTATTTATTGCAAAGGGGTACCCCTTTCCTAAAATATTGATGAAAAATTTTTTTTTTCTTAAATGCTTGCGATTTGAGATTTTTCGGAAGCTTCTTCGCATTTGAATCTCATTTCAATACTTGCTTATTAGAAATGAACGCATTTTGGGCAAAGTCGGGTAAAATTGTGTTTCAACCAAAAAATTTATTTATTGCAAAGGGGTACCCCTTTCCTAAAATATTGATGAAACATTTTTTTTCTTAAATTCCTGCGATTTGAGATTTTTCGGATAATTTTTTCTTTCTTAAATGCTTGCGATTTGAGATTTTTCGGAAGCTTCTTCGCATTTGAATACTTGCTTATTAGAAATGAACGCATTTTGGGCAAAGTCGGGCAAAATTGTGTTTCAACCAAAAAATTTATTTATTGCAAAGGGGTACCCCTTTCCTAAAATATTGATGAAAAATTGTTTTTCTTCAATGCTTGCGATTTGAGATTTTTCGGAAGCTTCTTCGCATTTGAATCTCATTTCAATACTCAGCTATTAGAAATAAACGCCTTTTGGGCAAAATTGGGTAAAATTGTGTTTCAACCAAAAAATTGATTTTTAGCAAAGGGGTAAGCCTTTCCTAAAAAATTGGCAAATAATTTTTTTTCTTAAATGCATGCGATTTGAGATTTTTCGGAAGGTTCTTTGCATTTGAAACTCATTTCAATACTTGCTTATTAGAAATAAACGCCTTTTGGGCAATGTCGGGTAAAATTGTGGTTCAGCCAAAAAATATTATTTATTGCAAAGGGGTACCCCTTTCCTAAAATATTGATGAAACATTTTTTTTCTTAAATGCTTGCGATTTGAGATTTTTCGGAAGCTTCTTTGCATTTGAATCTCCTTTCAATACTTGCTTATTAGAAATAAACGCCTTTTGGGCAATGTCGGGAAAAGTTGTGTTTCAACCAAAAAATTTATTTATTGCAAAGGGATACCCCTTTCCTAAAATATTGATGAAAAATTTTTTTTTTCTTAAATGCTTGCGATTTGAGATTTTTCGGAAGCTTCTTCGCATTTGAATCTCATTTCAATACTTGCTTATTAGAAATGAACGCAATTTGGGCAAAGTCGGGTAAAATTGTGTTTCAACCAAAAAATTTATTTATTGCAAAGGGGTACCCCTTTCCTAAAATATTGATGAAACATTTTTTTTCTTAAATGCTTGCGATTTGAGATTTTTCGGAAGCTTCTTTGCATTTGAATCTCCTTTCAATACTTGCTTATTAGAAATGAACGCCTTTTGGTCAAAATTAGGTAAAATTGTGTTTCAACCAAAAAATTTATTTATTGCAAAGGGGTACCCCTTTCCTAAAATATTGATAACAAATTTTTTTCTTAAATGCTTGCGATTTGAGATTTTTCGGAAGCTTTTTCGCATTTGAAACTCATTTCAATACTTGCTTATTAGAAATGAACGCCTTTTGGGCAAAATTGGGTAAAATTGTGTTTCAACCAACAAATTTATTTATTGCAAAGGGGTACCCCTTTCCTAAAATATTGACGAAAAATGTTTTTTTCTTAAAAGCGTGCGATTTGAGTTTTTTCGGAAGCTTCTTCGCATTTGAAACTCATTTCAATACTTGCCTATTAGAAATTAACGCCTTTTGGGCAAAGTCGGGAAAAATTGTGTTTCAACCAAAAAATTTATGTATTGCAAAGGGGTACCCCTTCCTAAAATATTGATGAAAAATGTTTTTCTTAAATGCTTTCGATTTGAGATTTTTCGGAAGCTTCTTAGCATTTGAATCTCCTTTCAATATATGCTTATAAGAAATGAACGCCTTTTGGGCAAAGTCGGGTAAAATTGTGTTTCAACCAAAAAATTTATTTATTGCAAAGGGGTACCCCTTCCTAAAATATTGATGAAAAATGTTTTTCTTAAATGCTTTCGATTTGAGATTTTTCGGAAGCTTCTTAGCATTTGAATCTCCTTTCAATATATGCTTATTAGAAATGAATGCCTTTTGGGCAAAATTGGGTAAAATTGTGTTTCAACCAAAAAATTTATTTATTGCAAAGGGGTACCCCTTTCCTAAAATATTGACGACAAATTTTTTTTTTCTTAAATGCTTGCGATTTGAGATTTTTCTGAAGCTTCTTCGCATTTGAATCTCCTTTCAATACTTGCTTATTAGAAATAAACGCCTTTTGGGCAAAATTGGGTAAAATTGTGTTTCAACCAAAAAATTGATTTTTAGCAAAGGGGTAAGCCTTTCCTAAAAAATTGGCAAAATAATTTTTTTTCTTAAATGCATGCGATTTGAGATTTTTCGGAAGCTTCTTCGCATTTGAATTTCCTTTCAATACTTGCTTATTAGAAGAGAACACCTTTTGGGCAAGGTCGGGTAAAATTGTGTTTCAACCAAAAAATTTATTTATTGCAAAGGGGTGTACCCCTTTCCTAGAAATTGATGAAACATTTTTTTTTTCTTAAATGCTTGCGATTTGAGATTTCTCGGAAGCTTCTTCGCATTTGAAACTCCTTTCAATACTCAGCTATTAGAAATAAACGCCTTTTGGGCAAAATTGGGTAAAATTGTGTTTCAACCAAAAAATTGATTTTTAGCAAAGGGGTAAGCCTTTCGTAAAAAATTGGCAAATAATTTTTTTTCTTAAATGCATGCGATTTGAGATTTTTCGGAAGCTTCTTAGCATTTGAATCTCCTTTCAATATATGCTTATAAGAAATGAACGCCTTTTGGGCAAAGTCGGATAAAATTGTGTTTCAACCAAAAAATTTATTTATTGCAAAGGGGTACCCCTTCCTAAAATATTGATGAAAAATGTTTTTCTTAAATGCTTTCGATTTGAGATTTTTCGGAAGCTTCTTAGCATTTGAATCTCCTTTCAATATATGCTTATTAAAAATGAATGCCTTTTGGGCAAAATTGGGTAAAATTGTGTTTCAACCAAAAAATTTATTTATTGCAAAGGGGTACCCCTTTCCTAAAATATTGACGACAAATTTTTTTTTTCTTAAATGCTTGCGATTTGAGATTTTTCGGAAGCTTCTTCGCATTTGAATCTCCTTTCAATACTTGCTTATTAGAAATAAACGCCTTTTGGGCAAAATTGGGTAAAATTGTGTTTCAACCAAAAAATTGATTTTTAGCAAAGGGGTAAGCCTTTCCTAAAAAATTGGCAAAATAATTTTTTTTCTTAAATGCATGCGATTTGAGATTTTTAGGAAGCTTCTTCGCATTTGAAACTCCTTTCAATACTCAGTTATTAGAAATAAACGCCTTTTGGGCAAAATTGGGTAAAATTGTGTTTCAACCAAAAAATTGATTTTTAGCAAAGGGGTAAGCCTTTCCTAAAAAATTGGCAAAATAATTTTTTTTCTTAAATGCATGCGATTTGAGATTTTTCGGAAGCTTCTTCGCATTTGAATTTCCTTTCAATACTTGCTTATTAGAAATGAACACCTTTTGGGCAAGGTCGGGTAAAATTGTGTTTCAACCAAAAAATTTATTTATTGCAAAGGGGTACCCCTTTCCTAAAATATTGATGAAACATTTTTTTTCTTAAATGCTTGCGATTTGAGATTTTTCGGAAGCTTCTTTGCATTTGAATCTCCTTTCAATACTTGCTTATTAGAAATGAACGCCTTTTGGGCAAAATTAGGTAAAATTGTGTTTCAACCAAAAAATTTATTTATTGCAAAGGGGTACCCCTTTCCTAAAATATTGATAACAAATTTTTTTTTCTTAAATGCTTGCGATTTGAGATTTTTCGGAAGCTTCTTTGCATTTGAATCTCCTTTCAATACTTGCTTATTAGAAATGAACGCCTTTTGGGCAAAATTAGGTAAAATTGTGTTTCAACCAAAAAATTTATTTATTGCAAAGGGGTACCCCTTTCCTAAAATATTGATAACAAATTTTTTTCTTAAATGCTTGCGATTTGAGATTTTTCGGAAGCTTTTTCGCATTTGAAACTCATTTCAATACTTGCTTATTAGAAATGAACGCCTTTTGGGCAAAATTGGGTAAAATTGTGTTTCAACCAACAAATTTATTTATTGCAAAGGGGTACCCCTTTCCTAAAATATTGACGAAAAATGTTTTTTTCTTAAAAGCGTGCGATTTGAGTTTTTTCGGAAGCTTCTTCGCATTTGAAACTCATTTCAATACTTGCCTATTAGAAATTAACGCCTTTTGGGCAAAGTCGGGAAAAATTGTGTTTCAACCAAAAAATTTATGTATTGCAAAGGGGTACCCCTTCCTAAAATATTGATGAAAAATGTTTTTCTTAAATGCTTTCGATTTGAGATTTTTCGGAAGCTTCTTAGCATTTGAATCTCCTTTCAATATATGCTTATAAGAAATGAACGCCTTTTGGGCAAAGTCGGGTAAAATTGTGTTTCAACCAAAAAATTTATTTATTGCAAAGGGGTACCCCTTCCTAAAATATTGATGAAAAATGTTTTTCTTAAATGCTTTCGATTTGAGATTTTTCGGAAGCTTCTTAGCATTTGAATCTCCTTTCAATATATGCTTATTAGAAATGAATGCCTTTTGGGCAAAATTGGGTAAAATTGTGTTTCAACCAAAAAATTTATTTATTGCAAAGGGGTACCCCTTTCCTAAAATATTGACGACAAATTTTTTTTTTCTTAAATGCTTGCGATTTGAGATTTTTCTGAAGCTTCTTCGCATTTGAATCTCCTTTCAATACTTGCTTATTAGAAATAAACGCCTTTTGGGCAAAATTGGGTAAAATTGTGTTTCAACCAAAAAATTGATTTTTAGCAAAGGGGTAAGCCTTTCCTAAAAAATTGGCAAAATAATTTTTTTTCTTAAATGCATGCGATTTGAGATTTTTCGGAAGCTTCTTCGCATTTGAATTTCCTTTCAATACTTGCTTATTAGAAGAGAACACCTTTTGGGCAAGGTCGGGTAAAATTGTGTTTCAACCAAAAAATTTATTTATTGCAAAGGGGTGTACCCCTTTCCTAGAAATTGATGAAACATTTTTTTTTCTTAAATGCTTGCGATTTGAGATTTCTCGGAAGCTTCTTCGCATTTGAAACTCCTTTCAATACTCAGCTATTAGAAATAAACGCCTTTTGGGCAAAATTGGGTTAAATTGTGTTTCAACCAAAAAATTGATTTTTAGCAAAGGGGTAAGCCTTTCGTAAAAAATTGGCAAATAATTTTTTTTCTTAAATGCATGCGATTTGAGATTTTTCGGAAGCTTCTTAGCATTTGAATCTCCTTTCAATATATGCTTATAAGAAATGAACGCCTTTTGGGCAAAGTCGGATAAAATTGTGTTTCAACCAAAAAATTTATTTATTGCAAAGGGGTACCCCTTCCTAAAATATTGATGAAAAATGTTTTTCTTAAATGCTTTCGATTTGAGATTTTTCGGAAGCTTCTTAGCATTTGAATCTCCTTTCAATATATGCTTATTAAAAATGAATGCCTTTTGGGCAAAATTGGGTAAAATTGTGTTTCAACCAAAAAATTTATTTATTGCAAAGGGGTACCCCTTTCCTAAAATATTGACGACAAATTTTTTTTTTCTTTAATGCTTGCGATTTGAGATTTTTCGGAAGCTTCTTCGCATTTGAATCTCCTTTCAATACTTGCTTATTAGAAATAAACGCCTTTTGGGCAAAATTGGGTAAAATTGTGTTTCAACCAAAAAATTGATTTTTAGCAAAGGGGTAAGCCTTTCCTAAAAAATTGGCAAAATAATTTTTTTTCTTAAATGCATGCGATTTGAGATTTTTAGGAAGCTTCTTCGCATTTGAAACTCCTTTCAATACTCAGTTATTAGAAATAAACGCCTTTTGGGCAAAATTGGGTAAAATTGTGTTTCAACCAAAAAATTGATTTTTAGCAAAGGGGTAAGCCTTTCCTAAAAAATTGGCAAAATAATTTTTTTTCTTAAATGCATGCGATTTGAGATTTTTCGGAAGCTTCTTCGCATTTGAATTTCCTTTCAATACTTGCTTATTAGAAATGAACACCTTTTGGGCAAGGTCGGGTAAAATTGTGTTTCAACCAAAAAATTTATTTATTGCAAAGGGGTGTACCCCTTTCCTAGAAATTGATGAAAAATTTTTTTTTCTTAAATGCTTGCGATTTGAGATTTCTCGGAAGCTTCTTCGCATTTGAAACTCCTTTCAATACTCAGTTATTAGAAATAAACGCCTTTTGGGCAAAATTGGGTAAAATTGTGTTTCAACCAAAAAATTGATTTTTAGCAAAGGGGTAAGCCTTTCCTAAAAAATTGGCAAATAATTTTTTTTCTTAAATGCATGCGATTTGAGATTTTTAGGAAGCTTCTTCGCATTTGAAACTCCTTTCAATACTCAGTTATTAGAAATAAACGCCTTTTGGGCAAAATTGGGTAAAATTGTGTTTCAACCAAAAAATTAATTCCTTGCAAAGGCGTACCCTTTCCTAAAATATTGATGAACAATTTTTTTTTCTTAAATGCATGCGATTTGAGATTTTTCGGAAGCTTCTTCGCATTTGAATCTCCTTTCAATACTTGCTTATTAGAAATGAACGCATTTTGGGCAAAGTCGGGAAAAATTGTGTTTCAACCAAAAAATTTATTTATTGCAAAGGGGTTCCCCTTTCCTAAAATATTGATAAAAATTTTTTTTTCTTAAATGCTTGCGATTTGAGATTTTTAGGAAGCTTCTTCGCATTTGAAACTCCTTTCAATACTCAGTTATTAGAAATAAACGCCTTTTGGGCAAAGTCGGGTAAAATTGTGTTTCAACCAACAAATTTATTTATTGCAAAGGGGTACCACTTTCCTAAAATATTGATAAAATTTTTTTTTTCTTAAATGCTTGCGGTTTGAGATTTTTCGGAAGCTTCTTCGCATTTGAATCTCATTTCAATACTTGCTTATTAGAAATGAACGCCTTTTGGGCAAAATTGGGTAAAATTGTGTTTCAACCAACAAATTTATTTATTGCAAAGGGGTAAGCCTTTCCTAAAATATTGATGAACAATTTTTCTTTTCATAAATGCTTGCGATTTGAGATTTTTCGGAAGCTTCTTAGCATTTGAATCTCCTTTCAATACTCAGTTATTAGAAATAAACGCCTTTTGGGCAAAATTGGGTAAAATTGTGTTTCAACCAAAAAATTGATTTTTAGCAAAGGGGTAAGCCTTTCCTAAAAAATTGGCAAATAATTTTTTTTCTTAAATGCATGCGATTTGAGTTTTTTCGGAAGCTTCTTCGCATTTGAATCTCCTTTCAATACTTGCTTATTAGAAATGAACGCCTTTTGGGCAAAATTAGGTAAAATTGTGTTTCAACCAAAAAATTTATTTATTGCAAAGGGGTACCCCTTTCCTCAAATATTGATGAAACATTTTTTTTTCTTAAATGCTTGCGATTTAAGATTTTTCGGAAGCTTCTTCGCATTTGAATCTCCTTTCAATACTATTAGAAATGAACGCCTTTTGGGCAAAATTAGGTAAAATTGTGTTTCAACCAAAAAATTTATTTATTGCAAAGGGGTACCCCTTTCCTAAAATATTGATAACAAATTTTTTTCTTAAATGCTTGCGATTTGAGATTTTTCGGAAGCTTTTTCGCATTTGAAACTCATTTCAATACTTGCTTATTAGAAATGAACGCCTTTTGGGCAAAATTGGGTAAAATTGTGTTTCAACCAACAAATTTATTTATTGCAAAGGGATACCCCTTTCCTAAAATATTGATGAAAAATTGTTTTTCTTAAATGCTTGCGATTTGAGATTTTTAGGAAGCTTCTTCGCATTTGAAACTCCTTTCAATACTCAGTTATTAGAAATAAACGCCTTTTGGGCAAAGTCGGGTAAAATTGTGTTTCAACCAACAAATTTATTTATTGCAAAGGGGTACCACTTTCCTAAAATATTGATGAAATTTTTTTTTTCTTAAATGCTTGCGGTTTGAGATTTTTCGGAAGCTTCTTCGCATTTGAATCTCATTTCAATACTTGCTTATTAGAAATGAACGCCTTTTGGGCAAAATTGGGTAAAATTGTGTTTCAACCAACAAATTTATTTATTGCAAAGGGGTAAGCCTTTCCTAAAATATTGATGAACAATTTTTTTTTTCATAAATGCTTGCGATTTGAGATTTTTCGGAAGCTTCTTAGCATTTGAATCTCCTTTCAATACTCAGTTATTAGAAATAAACGCCTTTTGGGCAAAATTGGGTAAAATTGTGTTTCAACCAAAAAATTGATTTTTAGCAAAGGGGTAAGCCTTTCCTAAAAAATTGGCAAATAATTTTTTTTCTTAAATGCATGCGATTTGAGTTTTTTCGGAAGCTTCTTCGCATTTGAATCTCCTTTCAATACTTGCTTATTAGAAATGAACGCCTTTTGGGCAAAATTAGGTAAAATTGTGTTTCAACCAAAAAATTTATTTATTGCAAAGGGGTACCCCTTTCCTCAAATATTGATGAAACATTTTTTTTTCTTAAATGCTTGCGATTTGAGATTTTTCGGAAGCTTCTTCGCATTTGAATCTCCTTTCAATACTTGATTATTAGAAATGAACGCCTTTTGGGCAAAATTAGGTAAAATTGTGTTTCAACCAAAAAATTTATTTATTGCAAAGGGGTACCCCTTTCCTAAAATATTGATAACAAATTTTTTTCTTAAATGCTTGCGATTTGAGATTTTTCGGAAGCTTTTTCGCATTTGAAACTCATTTCAATACTTGCTTATTAGAAATGAACGCCTTTTGGGCAAAATTGGGTAAAATTGTGTTTCAACCAACAAATTTATTTATTGCAAAGGGATACCCCTTTCCTAAAATATTGATGAAAAATTGTTTTTCTTAAATGCTTGCGATTTGAGATTTTTAGGAAGCTTCTTCGCATTTGAAACTCCTTTCAATACTCAGTTATTAGAAATAAACGCCTTTTGGGCAAAGTCGGGAAAAGTTGTGTTTCATCCAAAAATATTATTTATTGCAAAGGGGTGCCCCTTGCCTAATATATTAATGCAATTTTTTTTTTCTTAAATGCTTGCGATTTGAGATTTTTCGGAAGCTTCTTCGCATTTAAATCTCCTTTCAATACTTGCTTATAACAAATGAACGCCTTTTGGGCAAAGTCGGGTAAAATTGTGTTTCAACCAAAAAATTTATTTATTGCAAAGGGGTACCCCTTCCTAAAATATTGATGAAAAATGTTTTTCTTAAATGCTTTCGATTTGTGATTTTTCGGAAGCTTTTTCGCATTTGAAACTCATTTCAATACTTGCTTATTAGAAATGAACGCCTTTTGGGCAAAATTGGGTAAAATTGTGTTTCAACCAAAAAATTGATTTTTAGCAAAGGGGTACCCCTTTCCTAAAATATTGATGAAAAATTGTTTTTCTTAAATGCTTGCGATTTGAGATTTTTCGGAAGCTTCTTCGCATTTGAATCTCATTTCAATACTTGCTTATTAGAAATGAACGCCTTTTGGGCAAAATTGGGTAAAATTGTGTTTCAACCAAAAAAATTATTTATAGCAAAGGGGTACCCCTTTCCTAAAATATTGATGAAAAATTATTTTTTTTCATAAATGCTTGCGATTTGAGATTTTTCGGAAGCTTCTTCGCATTTAAATCTCCTTTCAACACTTGCTTATTAGAAATGAACGCCTTTTGGGCAAAATTGGGTAAAATTGTGTTTCAACCCAAAAATTTATTTATAGCAAAGGGGTACCCTTTCCTAAAATATTGATGAAAATTTTTTTTCTTAAATGCTTGCGATTTTAGATTTTTCGGAAGCTTCTTCGCATTTGAATCTCATTTCAATACTTGCTTATTAGAAATGAACGCCTTTTGGGCAAAGTCGGGTAAAATTGTGTTTCAACCAAAAAATTTATTTATTGCAAAGGGGTAAGCCTTTCCTAAAAAATTGGCAAATAATTTTTTTTTTAAATGCTTGCGGTTTGAGATTTTTCGGAAGCTTCTTCGCATTTGAATCTCATTTCAATACTTGCTTATTAGAAATGAACGCCTTTTGGGCAAAATTGGGTAAAATTGTGTTTCAACCAAAAAAATTATTTATAGCAAAGGGGTACCCCTTTCCTAAAATATTGATAACAAATTTTTTTCTTAAATGCTTGCGATTTGAGATTTTTCGGAAGCTTCTTCGCATTTGAATCTCCTTTCAATACTTGCTTATTAGAAATAAACGCCTTTTGGGCAAAATTAGGTAAAATTGTGTTTTAACCAAAAAATTTATTTATTGCAAAGGGGTACCCCTTTCCTCAAATATTGATGAAACACTTTTTTTTCTTAAATGCTTGCGATTTGAGATTTTTCGGAAGCTTCTTCGCATTTGAATCTCCTTTCAATACTTGCTTATTAGAAATGAACGCCTTTTGGGCAAAATCGGGTAAAATTGTGTTTCAACCAAAAAATTTATTTATTGCAAAGGGGTTCCCCTTTCCTAAAATATTGATGAAACATTTTTTTTCTTAAATGCTTGCGATTTGAGATTTTTCGGAAGCTTCTTCGCATTTGAAACTCATTTCAATACTTGCTTATTAGAAATAAACGCCTTTTGGGCAAAATTGGGTAAAATTGTGTTTCAACCAAAAAATTTATTTATAGCAAAGGGGTACCCCTTTCCTAAAATATTAATGAAAATTTTTTTTTTCTTAAATGCTTGCGATTTGAGATTTTTCGGAAACTTCTTCGCATTTGAAACTCATTTCAATACTTCCTTATTAGAAATAAACGCCTTTTGGGCAAAGTCGGGAAAAATTGTGTTTCAACCAAAAAATTTACTTATTGCAAAGGGTTACCCCTTTCCTAAAATATTGATGAACATTTTTTTCTTCTTAAATGCTTGCGATTTGAGATTTTTCGGAAGCTTCTTCGCATTTGAATCTCATTTCAATACTTGCTTATTAGAAATGAACGCCTTTTGGGCAAAGTCGGGGGAAAAATTGTGTTTCAACCAAAGAATTTACTTATTGCAAAGGGGTACCCCTTTCCCAAAATATTGATGAAAATTTTTTTTTTCTTAAATTCTTGCGATTTGAGATTTTTCGGAAGCTTCTTCGCATTTGAATCTCCTTTCAATACTTGCTTATTAGAAATGAACGCCTTTTGGGCAAAGTCGGGTAAAATTGTGTTTCAACCAAAAAATTTATTTATTGCAAAGGGATACCCCTTTCCTAAAATATTGATGAAAAATTTTTTTTTCTTAAATGCTTGCGATTTGAGATTTTTCGGAAGCTTCTTCGCATTTGAATCTCATTTCAATACTTGCTTATTAGAAATGAACGCCTTTTGGGCAAAGTCGGGTAAAATTGTGTTTCAACCAAAAAATTTATTTATTGCAAAGGGGTACCCCTTTCCTAAAATATTGATAACAAATTTTTTTCTTAAATGCTTGCGATTTGAGATTTTTCAGAAGCTTCTTCGCATTTGAATCTCATTTCAATACTTGCTTATTAGAAATGAACGCCTTTTGGGCAAAATTGGGTAAAATTGTGTTTCAACCAAAAAAATTATTTATAGCAAAGGGGTACCCCTTTCCTAAAATATTGATGAAAAATTATTATTTTTTCATAAATGCTTGCGATTTGAGATTTTTCGGAAGCTTCTTCGCATTTGAATCTCCTTTCAACACTTGCTTATTAGAAATGAACGCCTTTTGGGCAAAGTCGGGTAAAATTGTGTTTCAACCAAAAAATTTATTTATTGCAAAGGGGTACCCCTTTCCTAAAATATTGATGAACAATTTTTTTTTCTTAAATGCATGCGATTTGAGATTTTTCGGAAGCTTCTTCGCATTTGAATCTCCTTTCAATACTTGCTTATTAGAAATAAACGCCTTTTGGGCAATGTCGGGTAAAATTGTGTTTCAACCAACAAATTTATTTATTGCAAAGGGGTACCCCTTTCCTAAAATATTGATGAAAAATGTTTTTTTCTTAAATGCTTGCGATTTGAGATTTTTCGGAAGCTTCTTCGTATTTGAAATTCATTTTAATACATGCTTATTAGAAATGAACGCATTTTGGGCAAAGTCGGGCAAAATTGTGTTTCAACCAAAAAATTTATTTATTGCAAAGGGATACCCCTTTCCTAAAATATTGATGAAAAATTTTTTTTTCTTAAATGCTTGCGATTTGAGATTTTTCGGAAGCTTCTTCGCATTTGAATCTCATTTCAATACTTGCTTATTAGAAATGAACGCCTTTTGGGCAAAGTCGGGTAAAATTGTGTTTCAACCAAAAAATTTATTTTTTGCAAAGGCGTACCCTTTCCTAAAATATTGGTGAACATTTTTTTTTCTTAAATGCTTGCGATTTGAGATTTTTCAGAAGCTTCTTTGCATTTGAATCGCATTTCAATACATGCTTATTAGAAATAAATGCCTTTTGGGCAAGGTCGGGTAAAATTGTGTTTCAACCAAAAAATTTATTTATTGCAAAGGGATACCCCTTTCCTAAAATATTGATGAAAAATTTTTTTTTCTTAAATGCTTGCGATTTGAGATTTTTCGGAAGCTTCTTCGCATTTGAATCTTATTTCAATACCTGCTTATAAGAAATGAACGCCTTTTGGGCAAAGTCGGGAAATATTGTGTTTCAACCAAAAAATTTATGTATTGCAAAGGGGTACCCCTTTCCTAAAATATTGATGACAAATTTTTTTTTCTTAAATGCTTGCGATTTGAGATTTTTCGGAAGCTTCTTCGCATTTGAATCTTATTTCAATACCTGCTTATAAGAAATGAACGCCTTTTGGGCAAAGTCGGGTAAAATTGTGTTTCAACCAAAAAAATTATTTATAGCAAAGGGGTACCCCTTTCCTAAAATATTGATGAAAAATTATTTTTTTTTCATAAATGCTTGCGATTTGAGATTTTTCGGAAGCTTCTTCGCATTTGAATCTCCTTTCAACACTTGCTTATTAGAAATGAACGCCTTTTGGGCAAAGTCGGGTAAAATTGTGTTTCAACCAAAAAATTTATTTATTGCAAAGGGATACCCCTTTCCTAAAATATTGATGAAACATTTTTTTTTCTTAAATGCTTGCGATTTGAGATTTTTCGGAAGCTTCTTCGCATTTGAATCTCATTTCAATACTTGCTTATTAGAAATGAACGCCTTTTGGGCAAAGTCGGGTAAAATTGTGTTTCAACCAAAATATTTATTTATTGCAAGGGGGTACCCCTTTCCTAAAATATTGATGAAAAAATTTTTTTTTCCTAAATGCTTGCGATTTGAGGTTTCTCGGAAGCTTTTTCGCATTTGAAACTCATTTCAATACTTGCTTATTAGAAATGAACGCCTTTTGGGCAAAATTGGGTAAAATTGTGTTTCAACCAAAAAATTTATGTATTGCAAAGGCGTACCCCTTTCCTAAAATATTGATGACAAATTTTTTTTTTAAATGCTTGCGATTTGAGATTTTTCGAAAGCTTCTTCGCATTTGAAACTCATTTCAATACTTGCTTATTAGAAATAAACGCCTTTTGGGCAAAGTCGGGAAAAATTGTGTTTCAACCAAAAAATTTATGTATTGCAAAGGAGTACCCCTTTCCTAAAATATTGATGACAAATGTTTTTCTTAAATGCTTGCGATTTGAGATTTTTCGGAAGCTTCTTCGCATTTGAAACTCATTTCAATACTTGCTTATTAGAAATAAACGCCTTTTGGACAAAATTGGGTAAAATTGTGTTTCAACCAAAAAATTTATTTATTGCAAAGGGGTACCCCTTTCCTAAAATATTGATGAACATTTTTTTCTTCTTAAATGCTTGCGATTTGAGATTTTTCGGAAGCTTCTTCGCATTTGAATCTCATTTCAATACTTGCTTATTAGAAATGAACGCCTTTTGGGCAAAGTCGGGGGAAAAATTGTGTTTCAACCAAAGAATTTACTTATTGCAAAGGGGTACCCCTTTCCCAAAATATTGATTAAAAATTTTTTTTCTTGAATGCTTGCGATTTGAGATTTTTCGGAAGCTTCTTCGCATTTGAATCTTATTTCAATACCTGCTTATAAGAAATGAACGCCTTTTGGGCAAAGTCGGGTAAAATTGTGTTTCAACCAAAAAATTTATTTATTGTAAAGGGGTACCCCTTTCCTAAAATATTGATGAAAAATTTTTTTTCTTGAATGCTTGCGATTTGAGATTTTTCAGAAGCTTCTTCGCATTCGAAACTCATTTCAATACTTGCTTATTAGAAATGAACGCCTTTTGGGCAAAATTGGGTAAAATTGTGTTTCAACCAAAAAATTTATTTATTGTAAAGGGGTACCCCTTTCCTAAAATATTGATGAAAATTTTTTTTCATAAATGCTTGCGATTTGAGATTTTTCGGAAGCTTCTTCGCATTTGAATCTTATTTCAATACCTGCTTATAAGAAATGAACGCCTTTTGGGCAAAGTCGGGTAAAATTGTGTTTCAACCAAAAAATTTATTTATTGTAAAGGGGTACCCCTTTCCTAAAATATTGATGAAAAATTTTTTTTCTTGAATGCTTGCGATTTGAGATTTTTCAGAAGCTTCTTCGCATTCGAAACTCATTTCAATACTTGCTTATTAGAAATGAACGCCTTTTGGGCAAAGTCGGGGGAAAATTGTGTTTCAACCAAAGAATTTACTTATTGCAAAGGGGTACCCCTTTCCCAAAATATTGATGACAAATTTTTTTCATAAATGCTTGCGATTTGAGATTTTTCGGAAGCTTCTTCGCATTTGAATCTTATTTCAATACCTGATTATAAGAAATGAACGCCTTTTGGGCAAAGTCGGGTAAAATTGTGTTTCAACCAAAAAATTTATTTATTGTAAAGGGGTACCCCTTTCCTAAAATATTGATGAAAAATTTTTTTTCTTGAATGCTTGCGATTTGAGATTTTTCAGAAGCTTCTTCGCATTCGAAACTCATTTCAATACTTGCTTATTAGAAATGAACGCCTTTTGGGCAAAATTGGGTAAAATTGTGTTTCAACCAAAATATTTATTTATTGCAAAGGGGTACCCCTTTCCTAAGATATTGATGAAAAATTTTTCTTTCTTAAATGCTTGCTATTTGAGATTTTTCGGAATCTTCTTCGCATTTGAAACTCATTTCAATACTTGCTTATTAAAAATAAACGCGTTTTGGGCAAAGTCGGGTAAAATTGTGTTTCAACCAAAAATTTATTTATTGCGAAGGGGTACCCCTTTCCTAAAATATTGATAAAATTTTTTTTTTCTTAAATGCTTGCGATTTGAGATTTTTCGGAAGCTTCTTCGCATTTGAATCTCCTTTCAATACTAGCTTATTAGAAATGAACGCCTTTTGGGCAAAATTGGGTAAAATTGTGTTTCAACCAAAAAATTTATTTATTGCAAAGGGGTTCCCCTTTCCTAAAATATTGATGAAACATTTTTTTTCTTAAATGCTTGCGATTTGAGATTTTTCGGAAGCTTCTTCGCATTTGAAACTCATTTCAATACTTGCTTATTAGAAATAAACGCCTTTTGGGCAAAGTCGGGAAAAATTGTGTTTCAATCAAAAAATTTATGTATTGCAAAGGGGTACCCCTTTCCTAAAATATTGATGACAAATGTTTTTCTTAAATGCTTGCGACTTGAGATTTTTCGGAAGCTTCTTCGCATTTGAATCTCCTTTCAATACTTGCTTATTAGAAATAAACGCCTTTTGGGCAAAGTCGGGTAAAATTGTGTTTCAACCAAAATATTTATGTATTGCAAAGGGGTACCCCTTTCCTAAAATATTGACAACAAATTTTTTTTCTTAAATGCTTGCGATTTTTCGGAAGCTTCTTCGCATTTGAATCTCCTTTCAATACTTGCTTATTAGAAATAAACGCCTTTTGGGCAAAATTAGGTAAAATTGTGTTTCAACCAAAAAATTCATTTATTGCAAAGGGGTACCCCTTTCCTAAAATATTGATGGAACATTTTTTTTTTCTTAAATGCTTGCGATTTGAGATTTTTCGGAAGCTTCTTCGCATTTGAATCTCCTTTCAATACTTGCTTATTAGAAATGAACGCCTTTTGGGCAAAATTGGGTAAAATTGTGTTTCAACCAAAAAATTTATTTATTGCAAAGGGGTTCCCCTTTCCTAAAATATTGATGAAACATTTTTTTTCTTAAATGCTTGCGATTTGAGATTTTTCGGAAGCTTCTTCGCATTTGAAACTCATTTCAATACTTGCTTATTAGAAATAAACGCCTTTTGGGCAAAGTCGGGAAAAATTGTGTTTCAATCAAAAAATTTATGTATTGCAAAGGGGTACCCCTTTCCTAAAATATTGATGACAAATGTTTTTCTTAAATGCTTGCGACTTGAGATTTTTCGGAAGCTTCTTCGCATTTGAATCTCCTTTCAATACTTGCTTATTAGAAATAAACGCCTTTTGGGCAAAGTCGGGTAAAATTGTGTTTCAACCAAAATATTTATGTATTGCAAAGGGGTACCCCTTTCCTAAAATATTGACAACAAATTTTTTTTCTTAAATGCTTGCGATTTTTCGGAAGCTTCTTCGCATTTGAATCTCCTTTCAATACTTGCTTATTAGAAATAAACGCCTTTTGGGCAAAATTAGGTAAAATTGTGTTTCAACCAAAAAATTCATTTATTGCAAAGGGGTACCCCTTTCCTAAAATATTGATGGAACATATTTTTTTTCTTAAATGCTTGCGATTTGAGATTTTTCGGAAGCTTCTTCGCATTTGAATCTCCTTTCAATACTTGCTTATTAGAAATAAACGCCTTTTGGGCAAAATTTGGTAAAATTGTGTTTCAACCAAAAAATTTATTTATTGCAAAGGGATACCCCTTTCCTAAAATATTGATGAAAAATTGTTTTTCTTAAATGCTTGCGATTTGAGATTTTTCGGAAGCTTCTTCGCATTTGAATCTCATTTCAATACTTGCTTATTAGAAATGAACGCCTTTTGGGCAAAGTCGGGTAAAATTGTGTTTCAACCAAAATATTTATTTATTGCAAAGGGGTACCCCTTTCCTAAAATATTGATGAACAATTTTTTTTTCTTAAATGCATGCGATTTGAGATTTTTCGGAAGCTTCTTCGCATTTGAATCTCCTTTCAATACTTGCTTATTAGAAATAAACGCCTTTTGGGCAATGTCGGGTAAAATTGTGTTTCAACCAACAAATTTATTTATTGCAAAGGGGTACCCCTTTCCTAAAATATTGATGAAAAATGTTTTTTTCTTAAATGCTTGCGATTTGAGATTTTTCGGAAGCTTCTTCGCATTTGAATCTCATTTCAATACTTGCTTATTAGAAATGAACGCCTTTTGGGCAAAATTGGGTAAAATTGTGTTTCAACCAAAAAATTTATTTATTGCAAAGGGGTACCCCTTCCTAAAATATTGATGAAAAATGTTTTTCTTAAATGCTTTCGATTTGAGATTTTTCGGAATCTTCTTCGCATTTGAATCTCCTTTCAATACTTGCTTATTAGAAATGAACGCCTTTTGGGCAAAATTAGTAAAATTGTGTTTCAACCAAAAAATTTATTTATTGCAAAGGGGTACCCCTTTCCTCAAATATTGATGAAACATTTTTTTTTCTTAAATGCTTGCGATTTGAGATTTTTCGGAAGCTTCTTCGCATTTGAATCTCCTTTCAACACTTGCTTATTAGAAATGAACGCCTTTTAGGCAAAATTGGGTAAAATTGTGTTTCAACCAAAAAATGTATTTTTTGCAAAGGCGTACGTACCCCTTTCCTAAAATATTGATGAAAAATTTTTCTTTCTTAAATGCATGCGATTTGAGATTTTTCGGAAGCTTCTTCGCATTTGAAACTCCTTTCAACACTTGCCTATTAGAAATTAACGCCTTTTGGGCAAAGTCTGGTAAAATTGTGTTTCAACCAAAAAATTTATGTATTGCAAAGGGGTACCCCTTTCCTAAAATATTGATGACAAATGTTTTTCTTAAATGCTTGCGACTTGAGATTTTTCGGAATCTTCTTCGTATTTGAATCTCATTTCAATACTTGCTTATTAGAAATGAAAGCCTTTTGGGCAAAGTCGGGTAAAATTGTGTTTCAACCAAAAAATTTATTTATTGCAAAGGGGTACCCCTTTCCTCAAATATTGATGAAAAATTTTTTTTCTTAAATGCTTGCGATTTGAGATTTTTCGGAAGCTTCTTCGCATTTGAAACTCATTTCAATACTTGCTTATTAGAAATAAACGCCTTTTGGACAAAATTGGGTAAAATTGTGTTTCAACCAAAATATTTATGTATTGCAAAGGGGTACCCCTTTCCTAAAATATTGACGACAAATTTTTTTTCTTAAATGCTTGCGATTTGAGATTTTTCGGAAGCTTCTTCGCATTTGAATCTCATTTCAATACTTGCTTATTAGAAATGAACGCCTTTTGGGCAAAGTCGGGTAAAATTGTGTTTCAACCAAAAAATTTATTTATTGCAAAGGGGTACCCCTTTCCTAAAATATTGATGAACAATTTTTTTTTTCATAAATGCTTGCGATTTGAGATTTTTCGGAAGCTTCTTAGCATTTGAATCTACTTTCAATACTTGCTTATTAGAAATAAACGCCTTTTGGGCAATGTCGGGTAAAACTGTGTTTCAACCAAAAAATTTATTTATTGCAAAGGGGTACCTCTTTCCTAAAATATTGATGATAATTTTTTCTTTCTTAAATGCTTGCGACTTGAGATTTTTCGGAATCTTCTTCGCATTTGAATCTCCTTTCAATACTTGCTTATTAGAAATGAACGCCTTTTGGGCAAAGTCGGGTAAAATTGTGTTTCAACCAAAAAATTTATTTATTGCAAAGGGATACCCCTTTCCTAAAATATTGATGAAAATTTTTTTTTTTTCTTAAATTCTTGCGATTTGAGATTTTTCGGAAGCTTCTTCGCATTTGAATCTCCTTTCAATGCTTGCTTATTAGAAATAAACGCCTTTTGGGCAAAATTGGGTAAAATTGTGTTTCAACCAACAAATTTATTTATTGCAAAGGGGTAAGCCTTTCCTAAAATATTGATGAACAATTTTTTTTTTCATAAATGCTTGCGATTTGAGATTTTTCGGAAGCTTCTTAGCATTTGAATCTCCTTTCAATACTCTGTTATTAGAAATAAACGCCTTTTGGGCAAAATTGGGTAAAATTGTGTTTCAACCAAAAAATTTATGTATTACAAAGGCGTACCCCTTTCCTAAAATATTGATGACAAATTTTTTTTTTAAATGCTTGCGATTTGGGATTTTTCGGAAGCTTCTTCGCATTTGAATCTCCTTTCAATACTTGCTTATTAGAAATGAACGCCTTTTGGGCAAAATTAGGTAAAATTGTGTTTCAACCAAAAAATTTATTTATTGCAAAGGGGTACCCCTTTCCTCAAATATTGATGAAACATTTTTTTTTCTTAAATGCTTGCGATTTGAGATTTTTCGGAAGCTTCTTAGCATTTGAATCTCCTTTTAATACTTGCTTATTAGAAATGAACGCCTTTTGGGCAAAATTTGGTAAAACTGTGTTTCAACCAAAAAATTTATGTATTGCAAAGGGGTACCTCTTTCCTAAAATATTGATGATAATTTTTTTTTTCATAAATGCTTGCGATTTGAGATTTTTCGGAAGCTTCTTCGCATTTGTATCTCCTTTCAATACTTGCTTATTAGAAATAAACGCCTTTTGGGCAAAGTCGGGTAAAATTGTGGTTCAACCAAAAAATTTATTTATTGCAAAGGGGTACCCCTTTCCTAAAATATTGATGATAATTTTTTCTTTCTTAAATGCTTGCGATTTGAGATTTTTCGGAAGCTTCTTCGCATTTGAAACTCATTTCAATACTTGCTTATTAGAAATAAACGCCTTTTGGGCAAAGTCGGGTAAAATTGTGTTTCAACCAAAAAATGTATTTATTGCAAAGGGGTACCCCTTCCTAAAATATTGATGAAAAATGTTTTTCTTAAATGCTTTCGATTTGAGATTTTTCGGAAGCTTCTTAGCATTTGAATCTCCTTTCAATATATGCTTATTAGAAATGAATGCCTTTTGGGCAAAATTGGGTAAAACTGTGTTTCAACCAAAAAATTTATTTATTGCAAAGGGGTACCCCTTTCCTAAAATATTGATGAACAATTTTTTTTTCTTAAATGCATGCGATTTGAGATTTTTCGGAAGCTTCTTCGCATTTGAAACTCATTTCAATACCTGCTTATTAGAAATGAACGCCTTTTTGGCAAAGTCGGGTAAAATTGTGTTTCAACCAAAAAATTTATTTATTGCAAAGGGGTACCCAAAATTGGGTAAAATTTTGTTTTTACCAAAAAATTTATGTATTGCAAAGGGGTACCCCTTTCCTCAAATATTGATGAAACATTTTTTTTTTCTTAAATGCTTGCGATTTGAGATTTTTCGGAAGCTTCTTCGCATTTGAAACTCATTTCAGTACTTGCTTATTAGAAATTAACGCCTTTTGGGCAAAGTCGGGTAAAATTGTGTTTCAACCAAAAAATTTATTTATTGCAAAGGGGTACCCCTTCCTAAAATATTGATGAAACATTTTTTTTTCTTAAATGCTTGCGATTTGAGATTTTTCGGAAGCTTCTTCGCATTTGAAACTCATTTCAATACTTGCTTATTAGAAATAAACGCCTTTTGGGCAAAATTGGGTAAAATTGTGTTTCAACCAAAAAATTTATTTATTGCAAAGGGGTACCAATTTCCTAAAATATTGATGAAACATTTTTTTTTCTTAAATGTTGCGATTTGAGATTTTTCGGAAGCTTCTTCGCATTTGAATCTCCTTTCAATACTTGCTTATTAGAAATAAACACCTTTTGGGCAAAATTGGGTAAAATTGTGTTTTAACCAAAAAATTTATTTATTGCAAAGGGGTACCTCTTTCCTAAAATATTGATGATAATTTTTTCTTTCTTAAATGCTTGCGATTTGAGATTTTTCGGAAGCTTCTTCGCATTTGAATCTCCTTTCAATACTTGCTTATTAGAAATAAACGCCTTTTGGGCAATGTCGGGTAAAATTGTGTTTCAACCAAAAAATTTATTTATTGCAAAGGGGTACCCCTTTCCTAAAATATTGATGAAACATTTTTTTTCTTAAATGCATGCGATTTGAGATTTTTCGGAAGCTTCTTCGCATTTGAATCTCCTTTCAACACTTGCTTATTAGAAATGAACGCCTTTTGGGCAAAATTGGGTAAAATTGTGTTTCAACCAAAAAATTTATTTATTGCAAAGGGGTACCCCTTCCTAAAATATTGATGAAAAATGTTTTTCTTAAATGCTTTCGATTTGAGATTTTTCGGAAGCTTCTTAGCATTTGAAACTCATTTCAATACTTGCTTATTAGAAATGAACGCCTTTTGAGCAAAGTCGGGAAAAGTTGTGTTTCATCCAAAAAATATATTTATTGTAAAGGGGTACTCCTTTCCTAAAATATTGATGAAAATTTTTTTTCTTAAATGCTTGCGATTTGAGATTTTTCGGAAGCTTCTTCGCATTTGAATCTCCTTTCAATACTTGCTTATTAGAAATGAACGCCTTTTGGGCAAAGTCGGGTAAAATTGTGTTTCATCCAAAAAATTGATTTTTAGCATAGGGGTAAGCCTTTCCTAAAAAATTGGCAAAATAATTTTTTTTCTTAAATGCATGCGATTTGAGATTTTTCGGAAGCTTCTTCGCATTTGAAACTCCTTTCAATACTCAGTTATTAGAAATAAACGCCTTTTGGGCAAAATTGGGTAAAATTGTGTTTCAACCAAAAAATTTATTTATTGCAAAGGGGTACCCCTTTCCTAAAATATTGATGAAAATTTTTTTTCTTAAATGCTTGCGATTTGAGATTTTTCGGAAGCTTCTTCGCATTTGAATCTCATTTCAATACTTGCTTATTAGAAATGAACGCCTTTTGGGCAAAATTGGGTAAAATTGTGTTTCAACCAAAAAAATTATTTATAGCAAAGGGGTACCCCTTTCCTAAAATATTAATGAAAAATTTTTTTTTTCTTAAATGCTTGCGATTTGAGATTTTTCGGAAACTTCTTCGCATTTGAAACTCATTTCAATACTTCCTTATTAGAAATAAACGCCTTTTGGGCAAAGTCGGGAAAAATTGTGTTTCAACCAAAAAATTTACTTATTGCAAAGGGTTACCCCTTTCCTAAAATATTGATGAACATTTTTTTCTTCTTAAATGCTTGCGATTTGAGATTTTTCGGAAGCTTCTTCGCATTTGAATCTCATTTCAATACTTGCTTATTAGAAATGAACGCCTTTTGGGCAAAGTCGGGGGAAAAATTGTGTTTCAACCAAAGAATTTACTTATTGCAAAGGGGTACCCCTTTCCCAAAATATTGATGAAAATTTTTTTTTTCTTAAATTCTTGCAATTTGAGATTTTTCGGAAGCTTCTTCGCATTTGAGACTCATTTCAATACTTGCTTATAGAAATAAACGCCTTTTGGGCAAAGTCGGGTAAAATTGTGTTTCAACCAAAATATTTATTTATTGCAAAGGCGTACCCCTTTCCTAAAATATTGATGAAAAATTTTTTTTTCTTAAATGCTAGCGATTTGAGATTTTTCGGAAGCTTCTTCGCATTTGAATCTCCTTTCAATACTTGCTTATTAGAAATGAACGCCTTTTGGACAAAGTCGTGTAAAATTGTGTTTCAACCAAAAAATTTATTTATTGCCAAGGGGTACCCCTTTCCTAGAATATTGATGAAAATTTTTTTTTTCTTAAATGCTTGCGATTAGAAATGAACGCCTTTTGTGCAAAATTGGGTAAAATTCTGTTTTAACCAAAAAATTTATGTATTGCAAAGGGGTACCCCTTTCCTAAAATATTGATGAACAATTTTTTTTTCTTAAATGCTTGCGATTTGAGATTTTTCGGAAGCTTCTTCGCATTTGAAACTCATTTCAATACTTGCTTATTAGAAATAAACGCCTCTTGAGCAAAATTGGGTAAAATTGTGTTTCAACCAAAAAATTAATTTTTTGCATAGGCGTACCCTTTCCTAAAATATTGATGGAACATATTTTTTTCTTAAATGCTTCCGATTTGAGATTTTTCGGAAGCTTCTTCGCATTTGAATCTCCTTTCAACACTTGCTTATTAGAAATGAACGCCTTTTGGGCAAAGTCGGGTAAAATTGTGTTTCAACCAAAAAATTTATTTATTGCAAAGGGATACCCCTTTCCTAAAATATTGATGAAACAATTTTTTTTCTTAAATGCTAGCGATTTGAGATTTTTCGGAAGCTTCTTCGCATTTGAATCTCCTTTCAATACTTGCTTATTAGAAATGAACGCCTTTTGGACAAAGTCGTGTAAAATTGTGTTTCAACCAAAAAATTTATTTATTGCCAAGGGGTACCCCTTTCCTAGAATATTGATGAAAAATTTTTTTTTCTTAAATGCTTGCGATTAGAAATGAACGCCTTTTGTGCAAAATTGGGTAAAATTCTGTTTTAACCAAAAAATTTATGTATTGCAAAGGGGTACCCCTTTCCTAAAATATTGATGAACAATTTTTTTTTCTTAAATGCTTGCGATTTGAGATTTTTCGGAAGCTTCTTCGCATTTGAAACTCATTTCAATACTTGCTTATTAGAAATAAACGCCTCTTGAGCAAAATTGGGTAAAATTGTGTTTCAACCAAAAAATTAATTTTTTGCATAGGCGTACCCTTTCCTAAAATATTGATGGAACATATTTTTTTCTTAAATGCTTCCGATTTGAGATTTTTCGGAAGCTTCTTCGCATTTGAATCTCCTTTCAACACTTGCTTATTAGAAATGAACGCCTTTTGGGCAAAGTCGGGAAAAATTGTGTTTCAACCAAAAAATTTACTTATTGCAAAGGGTTACCCCTTTCCTAAAATATTGATGAACATTTTCTTCTTCTTAAATGCTTGGACACATGTAGGTACATATGTCCGTACATTCAACATTGCTTGTATTTTTGTGGATAAAAATAATTGAAATACAATTTTCCGGAATTGTAAATTAACATATTATGAGCTATGATTTTTGTAATATATTCCAAAAGAAATTTCGGTAAGTATAGATATATTAAATTTTAATTAATTTAGGTACTTTTCGCAAGAAAAACAATGTGGAATATGATCGCCGACTTATGGAAACAAAACATGTATAGGTAGAATCTTGATATATTATGAAGGTGCAGTATGACTTTTACGCGGTGGTATATTATAGTGCATTAAAGTGGAAGTATGAAATTTCGGTTCAATAATATTATTTATTTGGTGCACTAATTAACAATTTTGCTATTTACAGATAAACGAGTAGTCATCCTTAATTAACCAAGGACGTTGTTCAAACAAATCTCTGCACTTTCATAATTTTCCATACATAAGGAACACAATAATAATAACATGTACTCACCCACAACTGTGAAGGCCTCCAAAGCTGCAACTGGTGTATGATGATCTACAATAATTGTGACTTTTGTTCCTGCTGTAAGATTTTCATTATACATCCTGTTTCACATTATTTGCAAAACCGAAATAAACTCAATAACACAAACTGATATTGGTTTTCGTCCCGCGCCGCATTACGTAAGCAATTCAAACCAGAAATTCACGATTAAAAGTTTTAACGGAGATTTCGTTACTTGCACCTCACCATAACTTAGTATTTACAATAACATTTGCTTTTTGCACCACCAAATCTATTAAAAGGATTATTTAAAATTTAGCGATCTGCATCGAACTTTATCTGCATTTGGGGAAGCAATTATGTTGCCAATATGCACTTTCCGACTTTGGTATGTATCTGGTGATGTTATTTGGGTTTTTCATCTGTTGCTTGCAAGAACTCTGCCAATATATCAAAGCAATTCCTGCTATTACCGCCAGCTACTGCTATTTGCTATAGGATGCTAATTGATACCTGATGATAATCCTTCGGAGATTAGAATTCTAAGAACTAACTCTCTACTCAGGCGTCCCTTAACAAACGTTCGAATCGCGTTGAATTCTATATATATACAATAAGGTTTAGACTACCAGAAATAATGTTTGAATGGACACTACTTACTTTATATCCATAAGTGAATACTAGTCCTATATCCCTTTAGTTGCACATAAACTGTGCCCATGGACAATGTTGAAACGCTGTGTTTCGAAACGTTTGAATGACCACGAGGTTGGAATACAAAAGAAAATGAAAAGCACGCTAACCGTTTTATATACCTTTGAACTATACGATATTTATTATGCCGACCAAGTACCGTAATATAAGGTGTTTTTGATCTTATTATTCTTACTCGTCTTTCGCTGACCTACACACTTGTATGAGAGAAATAGTCTCATGCGCGCAATCGTTACTAAACTCCACCTTTGACTCAAGTAAGATTATTACAACTCTGCTACTACGAGTTGATTAATACGTAAGGTGTTATACATATGAGATGCATTTTTTTGTAGTCAATCTTAATGGTGAGTTATTCTATGGTTGTAAACGTTTGATTTAAACGTTATTTTCAAGTAAGGTGATATAATAATTATTTATGAAAGTTCTTTTGCTATTTTACATAAAACGAATAGTTACACATTACAAACTTCTTCGCATTTGTATCTCCTTTCAATACTTGCTCATTAGAAATGAACGCCTTTTGGACAAAATTGGGTAAAATTGTGTTTCAACCAACAAATTTATTTATTGCAAAGGAGTACCCCTTTCCTAAAATATTGATGAAATTTTTTTTTTCTTAAATGCTTGCGATTTGAGATTTTTCGAAAGCTTCTTCGCATTTGAAACTCATTTCAGTACTTGCTTATTAGAAATGAACGCCTTTTGGGCAAGGTCGGGTAAAAATGTGTTTCAACCAAAAAATTTATTTATTGCAAAGGGGTGTACCCCTTTCCTAATATATTGATGAAACATTTTTTTTCTTAAATGCTTGCGATTTGAGATTTTTCGGAAGCTTCTTCGCATTTGAATCTCCTTTCAATACTTGCCTATTAGAAATGAACGCCTTTTGGGCAAAATTGGGTAAAATTGTGTTTCAACCAAAAAATTCATTTTTTGCAAAGGGGTACCACTTTCCTAAAATATTGATGAAATTTTTTTTTTCTTAAATGCTTGCGGTTTGAGATTTTTCGGAAGCTTCTTAGCATTTGAATCTCCTTTCAATATATGCTTATTAGAAATAAACGCCTTTTGGGCAAAGTCGGGTAAAATTGTGTTTCAACCAAAAAATTTATTTATTGCAAAGGGGTACCCCTTTCCTAAAATATTGATGAACAATTTTTTTTTCTTAAATGCATGCGATTTGAGATTTTTCGGAAGCTTCTTCGCATTTGAATCTCCTTTCAATACTTGCTTATTAGAAATAAACGCCTTTTGGGCAATGTCGGGTAAAATTGTGTTTCAACCAACAAATTTATTTATTGCAAAGGGGTACCCCTTTCCTAAAATATTGATGAAAAATGTTTTTTTCTTAAATGCTTGCGATTTGAGATTTTTCGAAAGCTTTTTCGCATTTGAAACTCATTTCAATACTTGCTTATTAGAAATGAACGCCTTTTGGGCAAAATTGGGTAAAATTGTGTTTCAACCAAAAAATTTATGTATTGCAAAGGGGCACCCCTTTCCTAAAATATTGATGACAAATTTTTTTCTTAAATGCTTGCGATTTGGGATTTTTCGGAAGCTTCTTCGCATTTGAATCTCCTTTCAATACTTGCTTATTAGAAATGAACGCCTTTTGGGCAAAATTGAGTAAAATTGTGTTTCAACCAAAAAATTTATTTATTGCAAAGGGGTACCCCTTCCTAAAATATTGATGAAAAATGTTTTTCTTAAATGCTTTCGATTTGAGATTTTTCGGAAGCTTCTTAGCATTTGAATCTCCTTTCAATATATGCTTATTAGAAATGAATGCCTTTTGGGCAAAATTGGGTAAAACTGTGTTTCAACCAAAAAATTTATTTATTGCAAAGGGGTACCTCTTTCCTAAAATATTGATGAAAAATTTTTCTTTCTTAAATGCATGCGATTTGAGATTTTTCGGAAGCTTCTTCGCATTTGAAATTCATTTCAATACTTGCTAATTAGAAATAAACGCCTTTTGGGCAAAGTCTGGTAAAATTGTGTTTCAACAAAAAAATTTATGTATTGCAAAGGGGTACCCCTTTCCTAAAATATTGATGACAAATGTTTTTCTTAAATGCTTGCGACTTGAGATTTTTCGGAAGCTTCTTCGCATTTGAAACTCATTTCAATACTTGCTTATTAGAAATGAACGCCTTTTGGGCAAAGTCGGGTAAAATTGTGTTTCAACCAAAAAATTTATTTATTGCAAAGGGGTGCCCCTTTCCTAATATATTAATGCAATTTTTTTTTTCTTAAATGCTTGCGATTTGAGATTTTTCGGAAGCTTCTTCGCATTTAAATCTCCTTTCAATACTTGCTTATTAGAAATAAACGCCTTTTGGGCAAAATTGGGTAAAATTGTGTTTCAACCAAAAAATTTGTTTATTGCAAAGGGGTACCCCTTTCCTAAAATATTGATAAAAAATTTTTTTTCTTAAATGCTTGCGATTTGAGATTTTTCGGAAGCTTCTCCGCATTTGAAACTCATTTCAATACTTGCTTATTAGAAATGAACGCCTTTTGGGCAAAATTGGGTAAAAGTGTGGTTCAGCCAAAAAATTTATTTCTTGCAAAGGGTTACCCTTTCCTAATATATTGATGAAAAATTTTTTTTCTTAAATGCTTCCGATTTGAGATTTTTCGGAAGCTTCTTCGCATTTGAATCTCATTTCAATACTTGCTTATTAGAAATAAACGCCTTTTGGGCAAAATTGGGTAAAATTGTGTTTCAACCAAAAAATTTATTTATTGCAAAGGGGTACCCCTTTCCTAAAATATTGATGAAACATTTTTTTTTTCTTAAATGCTTGCGATTTGAGATTTTTCGGAAGCTTCTTCGCATTTGAAACTCATTTCAATACTTGCTTATTAGAAATAAACGCCTTTTGGGCAAAGTCGGGTAAAATTGTGTTTCAACCAAAAAAATTTATGTATTGCAAAGGGGTGTACCCCTTTCCTAGAAATTGATGGAAAAATTTTTCTTTCTTAAATGCATGCGATTTGAGGTTTTTCGGAAGCTTCTTCGCATTTGAAATTCATTTCAATACTTGCTAATTAGAAATAAACGCCTTTTGGGCAAAGTCTGGTAAAATTGTGTTTCAACCAAAAAATTTATGTATTGCAAAGGGGTACCCCTTTCCTAAAATATTGATGACAAATGTTTTTCTTAAATGCTTGCGACTTGAGATTTTTCGGAAGCTTCTTCGCATTTGAAACTCATTTCAATACTTGCTTATTAGAAATGAACGCCTTTTGGGCAAAGTCGGGTAAAATTGTGTTTCAACCAAAAAATTTATTTATTGCAAAGGGGTGCCCCTTTCCTAATATATTAATGCAATTTTTTTTTTCTTAAATGCTTGCGATTTGAGATTTTTCGGAAGCTTCTTCGCATTTAAATCTCCTTTCAATACTTGCTTATTAGAAATAAACGCCTTTTGGGCAAAATTGGGTAAAATTGTGTTTCAACCAAAAAATTTGTTTATTGCAAAGGGGTACCCCTTTCCTAAAATATTGATAAAAAATTTTTTTTCTTAAATGCTTGCGATTTGAGATTTTTCGGAAGCTTCTCCGCATTTGAAACTCATTTCAATACTTGCTTATTAGAAATGAACGCCTTTTGGGCAAAATTGGGTAAAATTGTGGTTCAGCCAAAAAATTTATGTATTGCAAAGGGGTACCCCTTTCCTAAAATATTGATGAAACATATTTTTTCTTAAATGCTTGCGATTTGAGATTTTTCGGAAGCTTCTTCGCATTTGAAATTCATTTCAATACTTGCTAATTAGAAATAAACGCCTTTTGGGCAAAGTCGGGTAAAATTGTGTTTCAACCAAAAAATTTATGTATTGCAAAGGGGTGTACCCCTTTCCTAGAAATTGATGGAAAAATTTTTTTTTCTTAAATGATTGCGATTTGGGATTTTTCGGAAGCTTCTTCGCATTAGAAACTCATTTCAATACTTGCTTATTAGAAATAAACGCCTTTTGGGCAAAATTGGGTAAAATTGTGTTTCAACCAAAAAATTTATGTATTGCAAAGGGGTACCCCTTTCCTAAAATATTGATGAAACATATTTTTTCTTAAATGCTTGCGATTTGAGATTTTTCGGAAGCTTCTTCGCATTTGAAACTCATTTCAATACTTGCTTATTAGAAATAAACGCCTTTTGGGCAAAATTGGGTAAAATTGTGTTTCAACCAAAAAATTTATGTATTGCAAAGGGGCAACCCTTTCCAAAAATATTGATGAAAAATTGTTTTTCTTAAATGCTTGCGATTTGAGATTTTTCGGAAGCTTCTTCGCATTTGAATCTCATTTCAATACTTGCTTATTAGAAATGAACGTCTTTTGGGCAAAATTGGGTAAAACTGTGTTTCAACCAAAAAATTTATTTATTGCAAAGGGGTACCCCTTTCCTAAAATATTGATGGACAATTTTTTTTCTTAAATGCTTGCGATTTGAGATTTTTCGGAAGCTTCTTCGCATTTGAAACTCATTTCAATACTTGCTTATTAGAAATAAACGCCTTTTGGGCAAAGTCGGGTAAAATTGTGTTTCAACCAACAAATTTATTTATTGCAAAGGAGTACCCCTTTCCTAAAATATTGATGAAATTTTTTTTTTTCTTAAATGCTTCCGATTTGAGATTTTTCGAAAGCTTCTTCGCATTTGAATCTCATTTCAATACTTGCTTATTAGAAATTAACGCCTTTTGGGCAAAATTTGGTAAAACTGTGTTTCAACCAAAAAATTTATTTATTGCAAAGGGGTACCCCTTTCCTCAAATATTGATGAAACATTTTTTTTTCTTAAATGCTTGCGATTTGAGATTTTTCGGAAGCTTCTTAGCATTTGAATCTCCTTTTAATACTTGCTTATTAGAAATAAACGCCTTTTGGGCAAAATTAGGTAAAATTGTGTTTCAACCAAAAAATTTATTTATTGCAAAGGGGTACCCCTTTCCTAAAATATTGATGAACAATTTTTTTTCTTAAATGCTTCCGATTTGAGATTTTTCGGAAGTTTCTTCGCATTTAAATCTCCTTTCAACACTTGCTTATTAGAAATGAACGCCTTTTTTTTTTTTTTTTTTTTTTTTTTAGGAGTAGGACCAGCACTCAGGGGATGACCCCTATATATGCAATGCATTGCGCCGGAACTGAAAACGAGGGGATAGTATTGAGGGGACTGATTAGGAAAGATGAGAAGATAGACAGTTGCTTTTGTAGCTATTTCAACCTTTTACTTCGCCGGCTAATTTTTGCTACACGGCCGACGAAGGTGGGTGCTGTTACTCTGCTTTTAGTACATGATAGTGTCAGTCGCTGCCAATTATGTTCAGTGATCAGTGACTATGCCTTCATCATTGAAACAGGCTGGCAACAACTAACACAACCACGCACTAATGCTGATCAGAAGAATTCAACACAATATTTCATGACTCAGCGCGGGCTCGAACTCACGACCCTCCGCTTCTTAGTCTCGTGTTCTACTACTTCAGCCAACAGCACCCTTGCCCTTTTGGGCAAAGTCGGTAAAATTGTGTTTCAACCAAAAAATTTATTTATTGCAAAGGGGTACCCCTTTTCTAAAATATTGATGAACAATTTTTTTTCTTAAATGCTTGCGATTTGAGATTTTTCGGAAGCTTCTTCGCATTTGAATCTCCTTTCAATACTTGCTTATTAGAAATAAACGCCTTTTGGGCAAAATTAGGTAAAATTGTGTTTCAACCAAAAAATTAATTCCTTGCAAAGGCGTACCCTTTCCTAATATATTGATGAACAATTTTTTTTTCTTAAATGCATGCGATTTGAGATTTTTCGGAAGCTTCTTCGCATTTGAAACTCATTTCAATACTTGCTTATTAGAAATGAACGCCTTTTGGGCAAAATTGGGTAAAATTGTGTTTCAAGCAAAAAATTTATTTATTGCAAAGGGGTACCCCTTTCCAAAAATATTGATGAAAAATTTTTTTTCTTAAATGCTTGCGATTTGAGATTTTTCGGAAGCTTCTTCGCATTTGAAACTCATTTCAATACTTGCTTATTAGAAATAAACGCCTTTTGGGCAAAATTGGGTAAAATTGTGTTTCAACCAAAAATTTTATGTATTGCAAAGGGGTACCCCTTTCCTAAAATATTGATGACAAATGTTTTTCTTAAATGCTTGCGACTTGAGATTTTTCGGAAGCTTGTTCGCATTTGAAACTCATTTCAATACTTGCTTATTAGAAATGAACGCCTTTTGGGCAAAGTCGGGTAAAATTGTGTTTCAACCAAAAAATTTATGTATTGCAAAGGGGCACCCCTTTCCTAAAATATTGATGACAAATTTTTTTCTTAAATGCTTGCGATTTGGGATTTTTCGGAAGCTTCTTCGCATTTGAATCTCATTTTAATACTTGCTTATTAGAAATAAACGCCTTTTGGGCAAAATTAGGTAAAATTGTGTTTCAACCAAAAAATTTATTTATTGCAAAGGGGTACCCCTTTCCTCAAATATTGATGAAACATTTTTTTTTCTTAAATGCTTGCGATTTGAGATTTTTCGGAAGCTTCTTAGCATTTGAATCTCCTTTTAATACTTGCTTATTAGAAATAAACGCCTTTTGGGCAAAATTGGGTAAAATTGTGTTTCAACCAAAAAATTAATTCCTTGCAAAGGCGTACCCTTTCCTAATATATTGATGAACAATTTTTTTTTCTTAAATGCATGCGATTTGAGATTTTTCGGAAGCTTCTTCGCATTAGAAACTGAATTCAATACTTGCTTATTAGAAATAAACGCCTTTTGGGCAAAATTGGGTAAAATTGTGTTTCAACCAAAAAATTTATTTATTGCAAAGGGGTACCCCTTTCCTCAAATATTGATGAAACATTTTTTTTTCTTAAATGCTTGCGATTTGAGATTTTTCGGAAGCTTCTTAGCATTTGAATCTCCTTTTAATACTTGCTTATTAGAAATAAACGCCTTTTGGGCAAAATTAGGTAAAATTGTGTTTCAACCAAAAAATTTATTTATTGCAAAGGGGTACCCCTTTCCTCAAATATTGATGAAACATTCTTTTTCTTAAATGCTTGCGATTTGAGATTTTTCGGAAGCTTCTTCGCATTTGAAACTCATTTCAATACTTGCTTATTAGAAATAAACGCCTTTTGGGCAAAATTGGGTAAAATTGTGTTTCAACCAAAAAATTTATGTATTGCAAAGGGGCACCCCTTTCCTAAAATATTGATGAAACATTTTTTTTTTCTTAAATGCTTGCGATTTGAGATTTTTTGGAAGCTTCTTCGCATTTGAATCTCATTTCAATACTTGCTTATTAGAAATGAACGCCTTTTGGGCAAAGTCGGGTGAAATTGTGTTTCAACCAAAAAATTTATTTATTGCAAAGGGGTACCCCTTTCCTAAAATATTGATTAAAATGTTTTTTTCTTAAATGCTTGCGATTTGAGATTTTTCGGAAGCTTCTTCGCATTTGAAACTCATTTCAATACTTGCTTATTAAAAATGAACGCCTTTTGGGCAAAATTGGGTAAAATTGTGTTTCAACCAAAAAATTTATGTATTGCAAAGGGGTACCCCTTTCCTAAAATATTGATGAAACATATTTTTTCTTAAATGCTTGCGATTTGAGATTTTTCGGAAGCTTCTTCGCATTTGAAACTCATTTCAATACTTGCTTATTAGAAATGAACGCCTTTTGGGCAAAGTCAGGTAAAATTGTGTTTCAACCAAAAAATGTATTTTTTGCAAAGGGGCACCCCTTTCCTAAAATATTGATGAAAAATGTTTTTTTCTTAAATGCCTGCGATTTGGGATTTTTCGGAGCTTCTTCGCATTTGAAACTCCTTTCAACACTTGCCTATTAGAAATTAACGCCTTTTGGGCAAAATTGAGTAAAATTGTGTTTCAACCAAAAAATTTATTTATTGCAAAGGGGTACCCCTTCCTTAAATATTGATGAACAATTTTTTTTCTTAAATGCTTCCGATTTGAGATTTTTCGAAGCTTCTTCGCATTTGAAACTCCTTTCAACACTTGCCTATTAGAAATTAACGCCTTTTGGGCAAAATTGGGTAAAATTGTGTTTCAACCAAAAAATTTATTTATTGCAAAGGGGTACCCCTTTCCTAAAATATTGATGAACAATTTTTTTTCTTAAATGCTTCCGATTTGAGATTTTTCGAAGCTTCTTCGCTTTTGAAACTCCTTTCAACACTTGCCTATTAGAAATTAACGCCTTTTGGGCAAAATTTGGTAAAACTGTGTTTCAACCAAAAAATTTATGTATTGCAAAGGGGTACCCCTTTCCTAAAATATTAATGAAAATTTTTTTTTCTTAAATGCTTGCGATTTGAGATTTTTCGGAAGCTTCTTCGCATTTGAATCTCCTTTCAATACTTGCTTATTAGAAATGAACGCCTTTTGGGCAAAATTGGGTAAAATTGTGTTTCAACCAAAAAATTAATTCCTTGCAAAGGGGTACCCCTTTCCTCAAATATTGATGAAACATTTTTTTTTCTTAAGTGCTTGCGATTTGAGATTTTTCGGAAGCTTCTTCGCATTTGAAACTCATTTCAATACTTGCTTATTAGAAATAAACGCCTTTTGGGCAAAATTGGGTAAAATTGTGTTTCAACCAAAAAATTTATGTATTGCAAAGGGGCACCCCTTTCCTAAAACATTGATGAAAAATGTTTTTTTCTTAAATGCTTGCGATTTGGGATTTTTCGGAAGCTTCTTCGCATTTGAAACTCCTTTCAACACTTGCCTATTAGAAATTAACGCCTTTTGGGCAAAATTGGGTAAAATTGTGTTTCAACCAACAAATTTATTTATTGCAAAGGAGTACCCCTTTCCTAAAATATTGATGAAATTTTTTTTTTCTTAAATGCTTGCGATTTGAGATTTTTCGAAAGCTTCTTCGCATTTGAAACTCATTTCAGTACTTGCTTATTAGAAATGAACGCCTTTTGGGCAAAGTCGGGTAAAATTGTGTTTCAACCAAAAAATTTATGTATTGCAAAGGGGTACCCCTTTCCTAAAATATTGATAACAAATTTTTTTCTTAAATGCTTGCGATTTGAGATTTTTCGGAAGCTTCTTCGCATTTGAATCTCCTTTCAATACTTGCTTATTAGAAATGAACGCCTTTTGGACAAAATTGGGTAAAATTGTGTTTCAACCAAAAAATTTATTTATTGCAAAGGGGTACCCCTTTCCTCAAATATTGATGATAATTTTTTCTTTCTTAAATGCTTGCGATTTGAGATTTTTCGGAAGTTTCTTCGCATTTGAAACTCATTTCAATACTTGCTTATTAGAAATAAACGCCTTTTGGGCAAAGTTGGATAAAATTGTGTTTTAACCAAACAATTTATTTATTGAAAACGGATACCCCTTTCCTAAAATATTGATAACAAATTTTTTTCTTAAATGCTTGCGATTTGAGATTTTTCGAAGCTTCTTCGCATTTGAATCTCCTTTCAATACTGGCTTATTAGAAATGAACGCCTTTTGGGCAAAGTCGGGTAAAATTGTGTTTCAACCAAAAAATTAATTTATTGCAAAGGGGTACCCCTTTCCTAAAATATTGATGAAACATTTTTTTTTCTTAAATGCTTGCGATTTGAGATTTTTCGGAAGCTTCTTCGCATTTGAATCTCCTTTCAATATATGCTTATTAGAAATAAACGCCTTTTGGGCAAAATTGGGTAAAATAATGTTTCAACCAAAAAATTTATTTATAGCAAAGGGGTACCCTTTTCCTAAAATATTGATAAAAAATTTTTTTTCTTAAATGCTTGCGATTCGAGATTTTTCGGAAGCTTCTCCGCATTTGTATCTCCTTTCAATACTTGCTTATTAGAAATAAACGCCTTTTGAGCAAAGTCTGGTAAAATTGTGTTTCAACCAAAAAATTTATGTATTGCAAAGGGGTACCCCTTTCCTAAAATATTGATAAAAAATTTTTTTTCTTAAATGCTTGCGATTCGAGATTTTTCGGAAGCTTCTCCGCATTTGAATCTCCTTTCAATACTTGCTTATTAGAAATGAACGCATTTTGGGCAAAGTCGGGAAAAATTGTGTTTCAACCAAAAAATTTATTTATTGCAAAGGGGTACCCCTTTCCTAAAATATTGATAAAAATTTTTTTTTTCATAAATGCTTGCGATTTGAGATTTTTCGGAAGCTTCTTCGCATTTGAAACTCATTTCAATACTTGCTTATTAGAAATGAACGCCTTTTGGGCAAAGTCAGGTAAAATTGTGTTTCAACCAAAAAATGTATTTTTTGCAAAGGCGTACGTACCCCTTTCCTAAAATATTGATGAACAATTTTTTTTTCATAAATGCTTGCGATTTGAGATTTTTCGGAAGCTTCTTAGCATTTGAATCTCCTTTTAATACTTGCTTATTAGAAATGAACGCCTTTTGGGCAAAGTCGGGCAAAATTGTGTTTCAACCAAAAAATTTATGTATTGCAAAGGGGCACCCCTTTCCTAAAATATTGACGGCAAATTTTTTTTCTTAAATGCTTGCGATTTGGGATTTTTCGGAAGCTTCTTCGCATTTGAATCTCCTTTCAATACTTGCTTATTAGAAATAAACGCCTTTTGGGCAAAGTCTGGTAAAATTGTGTTTCAACCAAAAAATTTATGTATTGCAAAGGGGTACCCCTTTCCTAAAATATTGATGAAACATTTTTTTTTTCTTAAATGCTTGCGATTTGAGATTTTTTGGAAGCTTCTTCGCATTTGAATCTCATTTCAATACTTGCTTATTAGAAATGAACGCCTTTTGGGCAAAGTCGGGTGAAATTGTGTTTCAACCAAAAAATTTATTTATTGCAAAGGGGTACCCCTTTCCTAAAATATTGATTAAAATGTTTTTTTCTTAAATGCTTGCGATTTGAGATTTTTCGGAAGCTTCTTCGCATTTGCATCTCATTTCAATACTTGCTTATTAGAAATGATCGCCTTTTGGGCAAGGTCGGGTAAAATTATTATTCAACCAAAAAATTTATTTATTGCAAAGGGGTACCCCTTTCCTAAAATATTGATGAAACATTTTTTTTTTCTTAAATGCTTGCGATTTGAATCCCCTTTCAATACTTGCTTATTAGAAATGAACGCCTTTTGGGCAAAGTCGGGTAAAATTGTGTTTCAACCAAAAAATTTATTTATTGCAAAGGGGTACCCCTTCCTTAAATATTGATGAAAAATTTTTTTTTCTTAAATGCTTGCGATTTGAGATTTCTCGGAAGCTTTTTCGCATTTGAAACTCATTTCAATACTTGCTCATTAGAAATGAACGCCTTTTGGGCAAAATTGGGTAAAATTGTGTTTCAACCAAAAAATTTATGTATTGCAAAGGGGTACCCAAAATTGGGTAAAATTTTGTTTTTACCAAAAAATTTATGTATTGCAAAGGGGTACCCCTTTCCTAAAATATTGATAACAAATTTTTTTCTTAAATGCTTGCGATTTGAGATTTTTCGGAAGCTTCTTCGCATTTGAAACTCATTTCAATACTTGCTTATTAGAAATGAACGCCTTTTGGGCAAAGTCGGGTAAAATTGTGGTTCAACCAAAAAATTTATTTATTGCAAAGGGGTACCCCTTTCCTAAAATATTGATGAAAATTTTTTTTCTTAAATGCTTGCGATTTGAGATTTTTCGGAAGCTTCTTCGCATTAGAAACTCATTTCAATACTTGCTTATTAGAAATGAACGTATTTTGGGCAAAATTGGGTAAAATTGTGTTTCAACCAACAAATTTATTTATTGCAAAGGAGTACCCCTTTCCTAAAATATTGACGAAAAATGTTTTTTTCTTAAATGCGTGTGATTTGAGATTTTTCGGAAGCTTCTTAGCATTTGAAACTCATTTCAATACTTGCTTATTAGAAATGAACGCTGTTCACCTCAGTGAACAAAAGGTATATTTGTGTCCAACCCTGACCTTTGCCAATAATGCCCCCCTAAATAAAATCAACACCAACAGCAAGACTGATAAATAGTGACCGAACACAAATCGTTTTTAACTCTGGCCTAGTGCGTGCGAAAAGAACCAAATGAACAAACAAACCAACAATAAAATAGTTAAGTGAATTAACAAATAAACAAACGATAAAATAGTTAAGTGAATTAACAAATAAACAAACAAACAAAATAAAAGTGAATTAGCATACATATGTACAGAATTTCAAATTAATTTGTATATATACTTATATATTTGAATCTCAGATACATACCTACTTGCTTTAATATAACTTACCTCAATGTTATATACTTACCCTAAATCTTAATCTACACATATTGTAATACCTACATATATATATTCAATATACTTACCCACACGTTTATAACGTTTAAGAAAAATTTCTACGGTTTTCTTATTTACTGAAATCGAAATAACCCCACGTAAATGAAATTAAAAACCCCGGCAAACCCGTATAAATATGGTCCTTTCGAACCTTTAAAGTGAAAAAGTGAAGTGAAAATTACAGTCCACTAAATTAAACATACATACATACAAATTAGAAATACCCACCCTTATTTCAATAACATAAGCTGTTCAAATATAAAATATAAATTTTAATATTAATATTAAAAAACAAACATAAAACAAGTGTTACAAAACCCATTATTACAATATTTCGCACTATAGGTACAACAAATTTAAATTTATGTGTTTACATAAAAACAAATAAAGTTAAAACATTACAAGAATAATTGTTACACAAAAATATTAATATCATACATACAAACCGATACAGCAAAATACATAACTACATATATATTCAAAAAGCTTTGATATATACATACATATATAAATATATTTTTTTTATACTTTAAATTCTAAAAGTCACTAAACTTTAAAAACAGGACATACATACATATATTAAAAACACATTCCATATAACTACAACAAAAATACCATCAATCATCTTAACACAAGTCATAGCGGGAAGACGATACAAAAGGAAAAACACAAAAAATTTTTTTAAATTTTTCGAAGGTTTGTGAACTATACCCAGCAAACAAGGTAAGTCTGTATCATTACAACTTACATAAATTTTTAATATCACATATAACAAGTGATATTATATATTGATTTCAAAGGCAAACAATAAAGTATAACTAGAAATTATTGGTAACTACACACACACAAGCCAATAAGGTTATATATTAAAAACTTTTCTTTTATTGCCTTTGAAAACAAATATTAACTCTAACGTTGTGTAGCACACACAAATATTTGTGAAATACCCAGTTGGAATTTTGTCTGCTGGTACAAATTAAACTTTCAAAAAACTTATTAAATTTATTAACACTCTTACCCAAACCCTTTTTAAATACACAAGTTTCGTTAAATAAAGAACCCAACATGTCTACATTGAAAGCTTTAGCTGCTGATTTAATGCAGTACATTGAGGTAGATTTATCTGCGTTAAAAGAGGATTACGAAGACTCCGAAGAGTATTCTCAATCTTTACCCGCGCTTCAAGTCCAGAAACGAGAATTGGAGACTTTGTGGTCAGATATTGATAAAAAATATAAACAAATTAGAGAATCTCTGGATTTAAGTGAGGCGGCAAAAGATAATACAATAAATGTACCCGAGATCACAAAACAAATTAGAGCAGCGAGACAATTTTATAGGAGCTCTATGATAAAAATTGAAGAATCAATTGATACCCTTACTCGAGTTAATGAAAGCCGACTGCAAGAAACGCGACCCTCTTTACCCAATGCAACAATATCGCAACCCAACGACTCCACAGTAACATTTAATGTACCGCCATGCGACATGCCAATATTTAGTGGAGATTTCAAAACATGGGCGTCATTCCGAGATCTCTTTAAGGCTATTTATGGCAATAATACCCGTTTAAGTGGAGTTGAAAAACTTTTCCACTTGAAACAAAAAACTGCCGGTGAAGCCAAAGAAATTGTAGACAATGCACCCTTGACAAATGAGGGATTTCTTGTTGCATGGAACCAACTAGTTTCACAATATGAAAATAAAAGAATGCAAATTAATGCCCAGTTAAAATCATTATTTAATTTACCCACTGTGAGTACCATGTGTAGTACCTCAATAAGAAAACTCCAAAGAAAAATAAATTGTTGTATTTCGAATTTGAATTCATTGGATATAGATACAGACAATTGGGATCCTATTATTGTGTATCTGTGTTCAACGAAACTACCCAGAGAAGTTCGAATACAGTTTGAAAAAACGCTTTCTGATTGTTCAGAAATGCCATTATGGACTGATCTCGATTTGTTTCTGACCAATACTTATAAGGAGTTAACATCAGTAAATGATGTCCAGAATCAACTTGATCAACACAACCCACACCCAAAAGCCAAGCAGTTTCAGGAAAGTAAGAATCTGTTTGACAGAAGAGGCAAAACTTTTCATAACGTAACCCATTCTCAAAAAGAAACCCACCCCAAAATTAAACCCCACAACAAATTCCAAAATACCCAAAATCACACAAAACCTATAAATAGTACAAATTCACAGAATAAACCCGATGGATCAATTTGCAAACTTTGCAAAAATCATCACACTTTAAGAGAATGTTCATCATTTACCTCATTAGGAATAAATGAAAGAATTGAATTTGTGAAAAAGAATGGAATATGTTATAATTGTTTAGCCATTGCCCACATAATCAAGGATTGTCATAGTACCTTTACATGCAGATACTGTGGTGGGAAACACAATACCCTTTTACACAAACCCAATTCGAACCCAAACCCACAAATGGATGATAATAAACCATCAACATCACGAAATACAGCACAATCTTTCTCGACACATACCCGCTCAAGCAAACACATGTTAGACAGCAGAACAAAATTACTAGGAACAGCAGTTCTAAATGTGGAGGTTCAAGGAGAAAAATTCCCAGCTAGAGCCCTAATTGACCCAGCTTCAGATTTTTCGTTTATTTCTGACAAACTTAGACGAAAACTTAGATTACCCACTATACCTATTGTGGCTGAAATTTCAGGACTTAATGAAGTTGTTTCAGCACAATCAAATAAATTATGTGATGTAATGTTACGGTCCAATACAGAAAATAATTTCAAATTGAATATCCAAGCAATTGTTGTGAAAACTCTCACAAAACACTTACCCACCCAAAACTTGCACCCAACCCACATAAAAGAATTAGAGGATATTCAATTAGCTGACAATAAATTCTACGAAAGCAGACCCATAGATTTCATAATTGGCAGCGATTTCTACCCACAAATCTTAAAATCAGGTGTTAAAAAATATTTTCTTAATACCTTGATAGCTCAAGAAACCGAATTTGGTTGGATTTTGACCGGACCCTTCCAAAAATCATATACACCCAAACCCATTGTCTCATATTTCAATTCTGTAAAACTTGATAAATTTATAACCAAGTTTTGGGAAATAGAAGATATACCCACCAGACCCAATACATCTGAAGAAGGCTTAGCTTGTGAAGAAAACTATGTTAAAACTACACGAAAATTACCCAACGGCCGTTATCAAGTAAGTCTTCCATTTCGATCCCCTACAACTGAATTAGGAAATTCACGCCATATCGCAATGGCTCAATTTTTACGAAATGAAAGAAATTTGATGAAAAAACCCGAATTAAAAGTAGAATATGATAACGTGTTGCAAGAATATATTGATTTAGGTCATATGAAACCCGTAATATACAACCCTAAAACAACTTTAAATAAACAGTATTACTTACCCCATCATGCTGTCATAAAACTTGAAAGTGTTACGACAAAAATTAGAGTCGTTTTTAATGCTTCGAGTAAAACTTCTAACGGTAATAGTTTGAATGACATTTTACACACTGGGCCCACCCTACAACAAGATTTAGTTGTGCTTATTTTGAAATGGCGCTTTTATAAAATTGTTTTTAACGCCGACATTACAAAAATGTATAGGCAAATTATGTTAGACCCAACACAAACACCCTTCCAACGAATACTATTTCGTAAAAGCGTCAATGAACCCATCCAAGAATTTGAACTACAAACAGTGACATTTGGAATTAATTGTGCTCCATATTTGGCTATTAGAACCCTACACGAATTAGCCAAAGACATTCAATCTACCCACCCAATGGCTTCTAAAATTTTAAAAAATGATATGTATGTAGATGACGTTTTGGCTGGAGGTCATACAATTGAAGAAGCAAAAAGTGCTCAAGCACAATTGATCTCAGCTCTTGACTCTGCTGGATTTCCCCTGAGAAAATGGACATCTAACACTAAAGAATTATTAAATAGTCTACCCGAAGAACACTTGCTTGATGTCGATTTACTCAGACTACCCGATTCAAATAATGCCAAAACATTAGGCATAAGATGGAATGCTAAAGATGATGTCTTCTTTTTTAGTGTTCCAAGAATTGAAAGAAAGTCAGCATACACAAAACGATCTGTTTTATCAGACATAGCTCGTCTATTTGACCCAGCTGGATGGCTAGCGCCAATTGTCATTTCTGCCAAGGTTATTATGCAGCAAATATGGCAAGACAATACAGCATGGGACGAATGTCTTACCCCACTCACCCTAACTAAATGGCACAAGTTTTTGCAGTTCTATGACAATATTGATCAAATCCGCATTCCGAGATGGATTAATTTTTCACCTTCAGCAAAAATAGAGTTTCATGGCTTTTCAGATGCTTCCGAAAAGGCCTACTCAGCAGTTTTATATGCTCGAGTTACACCCATAGATAGACCTTGTACTGTAACCCTACTTCTCGCTAAAACGAGAGTTGCACCAATCAAAGTAATCTCACTACCAAAATTAGAACTTTGCGGTGCTGTGTTGTTAGCTAATATTACCCACCAGGTCTTAACCCAAATAAACGTACCTCAATATCAAACATATTTTTGGACAGACTCATCAATAGTCTTAGCATGGATCAGCAAACCACCCAACGCATGGAATACGTTTGTGGCAAACAGAGTTTCTACCATTTTAGAAACTGTAGGCGTGGACAACTGGAACCATGTTGCCTCGCATGATAACCCTGCTGATGTTGCTAGTCGAGGATGTAATGCAGAGGAACTAAAAGAAGACATGCTGTGGTGGAATGGACCACTATGGCTAAAAGAAACACCGTCAAAATGGCCGACAACACACAAAAACTTTGAAACTCAAGCTGAAGCTAAAATTAGTCAATCATTTTCGACTATAGTTACCATACACCCACCCGTTGAAAATCAAACTGATACAAACCCAGATATATTATTAAGATTTTCAAAATTGTCAAAAGCGCTGAGAGTAATGTCATACGTGTATCGATTCTGTGATCGCACATCACACACTCGAACCCAATCAATTCGAAAGGAGAAAATCATTCTGGATAAGATTAAGTATCAATCCAGCAAAGTAAGAATTGAAAATTTGTTAAACCACCCAAGCATTGAACTTAACGCTATAGAGATAAAATCAACACAAGATAGACTCATTATTCTCTGTCAGCTTAAACATTTTGAAGAAGAATATAATTGTCTAAAAAAGAAACACCCAATTCCAAAAAAGAGCAACTTGCTCACACTAACACCATTTTTAGATTCTGCTAATATTATGCGCGCAAATGGTCGACTAGCCAACTCCAATAGTTTGTCGTATTCAGAAAGACACCCGGTTCTAATACCATACGCAAGTCATTTTGCAAAATTGTTAACTTTGCATGTGCATTTGGTAACTCTACATGGAGGAAATCAACTCACATTAAGGATACTGAGATCTGGCTATTGGATTCCGAAACTTCAGAATCTCGTTAGTGCAATAATACACAAATGCGTAGCATGCACAAAGTACAAGAATCGACAAGCTACTCAATTTATGGCAGCTTTGCCACCTGAACGTACACAAATAACCCGCCCCTTTTATAACACTGGAGTTGACTTTGCCGGGCCGTTTGATATCAAATTGTATAGTGGCAGAAATTGTAAAATAACAAAAGGATATGTATGCGTTTTTGTTTGCTTCGCAACGAAAGCAATTCATTTAGAACCAACTTCCGACCTATCAACGCAAACCTTTATGGCAGCATTCGCCCGATTTTTTTCGAGGCGGGGATGCCCTGTCGCCATTTACTCTGACAATGGAACAAATTTCGTTGGAGCTAGTCATTTATTGAAAAAAGAACGACAGGAATTCCTCAAACAAATAAAAGGATCAGTGACTGCAATTAACAGTCTACAGAACTTGACGTGGCACTTCATACCGCCAGGAGCCCCACACATGGGTGGCTTATGGGAAGCGGGCGTAAAAAGCTTCAAATCGCATTTAAAGAAGTTGAATACGTTGAAATACACCTTTGAAGAACTAGCAACGCTTCTTGCTAAAATTGAAGGATGCCTCAACTCAAGACCCTTAAGCCCGTCAAGTGACAACCCGCAAGATCTAAGTCCTTTAAGCCCAGGTCATTTTTTAATTGGTTCACCCATATTATCACCCGCAGAACCCGATTGTAGCAATGAAAATCTTTCCCTGGCAAATCGGTGGCAGAGGTTGAAAGTTCAACATCACAATTTCTGCAGACGATGGAAAGACGAATACCTAAAAGAGCTACATAAAAGATATAAGTGGAAGAACCCGAAGCGACAAGTTGAAGTTAATGATATAGTAGTTATCAGACAAGATAACTTACCCCCAAATGAATGGTTACTTGGACGTATAATTAAAACCTACCCAGGTAGTGACGGACACATCAGAGTTGCCGACATACGTACTCTAAATGGGACTTTGACACGTCCAATAACAAAACTTGTAGTTCTACCCACGACGTAAATCCGTCGTAGAGTTCCTTGAGAAAACACACTAACCCATGCATATTTATGTACATAACTAACTCATTTACACTCACCCTAACTCATTACTTAACGGTCTGATCACTGTCTTTTTTATACAACAAATTTATTTACCCAATTAACCCATAAAAATTATTATAACAGTGATCTATGCTTTAAGTATTACACTCATTTTAACCCATTTCTCATTTTAATGCTATCTATTTTCACAAATTCTCATGCAGATCATGGCACCAAATAAAAAGAGTGGAAAGCATACCCAGGCAGGCAACCGTCGACACGAATCCAAAAATAGTAACCGATCGAAGCATATAGAAGCGAAACGTTATTTTGGTTGCGGTATTTGCCAAGCAGATCATCGGCTAACGAGTTGCCACAAGTTCACCAAACTAAATTTGGCCCAAAAATATAAGACTGCAGTGAAGCTGCATTATTGTGTCAATTGTCTAGCCAGGAACCATCTTATAAATAAATGTGATAGTAAAGCCCGGTGTCAAAAATGTAACGGTAAACACCATTCCATATTACATGGTCCAGAAAGGATATTGAAGGATATCTCCACTACCCATGCTTTAACGCCGGCTAAAAAACCACCCGTTCCTACTCCACGTCGATCTTTACCAGCTAGCAGTACAACCAACGTCATACCCTCTTCCTTGCCAATGTCCTTGCAGCAAGTACTGGTGCCCACTGTAGAAGTCTACATTATGACGGATACTGGATGCAAATCGGTTAGAGCGTTACTAAACCCGAGCTCTATATCGTCGCAAGTATCCAATGAATTCGTGGAACGAAACGAGCTAGACACCTTCAACGTAGACGGAAGAAAATATACAAGAATGACTATAACCCCGAATATGACATCTACGGTCAAATATAATATGTACTTCTTAGTGAAGAGAGATTTACCGAAGAAGCCTTACCCTTCACCCATTAAAGAGTCGGTAAAGGAAAAATTCGGAAATCTGGCCTTAGCGGATCCTAATTTTTACACTGACACTCCTGTGGACATGGAATTAGGTGGCGACCTCTACAGCCAGGTGCTCAAGTCCAACATTATACGCGTAGATGGTGGATCTTTATTAGCCCAAGACTCTTCTCTTGGGTGGCTTATTATGGGCTGTTACTCCGGTTAACAGTTACACAAAAGTCCTAAGTATATTTTACTTACCCATTGACCCATTACCACACCCTATCAATTTCTTATTAAGATTCATACTAAAGTCAGTTGTTTTCTTTCAGATACGTAGGCGGGGAGGATGTTCACCTCAGTGAACAAAAGGTATATTTGTGTCCAACCCTGACCTTTGCCAATAATGCCCCCCTAAATAAAATCAACACCAACAGCAAGACTGATAAATAGTGACCGAACACAAATCGTTTTTAACTCTGGCCTAGTGCGTGCGAAAAGAACCAAATGAACAAACAAACCAACAATAAAATAGTTAAGTGAATTAACAAATAAACAAACGATAAAATAGTTAAGTGAATTAACAAATAAACAAACAAACAAAATAAAAGTGAATTAGCATACATATGTACAGAATTTCAAATTAATTTGTATATATACTTATATATTTGAATCTCAGATACATACCTACTTGCTTTAATATAACTTACCTCAATGTTATATACTTACCCTAAATCTTAATCTACACATATTGTAATACCTACATATATATATTCAATATACTTACCCACACGTTTATAACGTTTAAGAAAAATTTCTACGGTTTTCTTATTTACTGAAATCGAAATAACCCCACGTAAATGAAATTAAAAACCCCGGCAAACCCGTATAAATAAACGCCTTTTGGGCAAAGTCGGGTAAAATTGTGTTTCAACCAAAAAATTTATGTATTGCAAAGGGGTACCCCTTTCCTCAAATATTGATAACAAATTTTTTTCTTTAATGCTTGCGATTTGAGATTTTTCGGAAGCTTCTTCGCATTTGAATCTCCTTTCAATACTTGCTTATTAGAAATAAACGCCTTTTGGGCAAAATTAGGTAAAATTGTGTTTCAACCAAAAAATTAATTCCTTGCAAAGGCGTACCCTTTCCTAATATATTGATGAACAATTTTTTTTTTTTAAATGCATGCGATTTGAGATTTTTCGGAAGCTTCTTCGCATTTGAAACTCATTTCAATACTTGCTTATTAGAAATGAACACCTTTTGGGCAAAATTGGGTAAAATTGTGTTTCAACCAAAAAATTTATTTATTGCAAAGGGGTACCCCTTTCCAAAAATATTGATGAAAAATTTTTTTTCTTAAATGCTTGCGATTTGAGATTTTTCGGAAGCTTCTTCGCATTTGAATCTCCTTTCAATACTTGCTTATTAGAAATGAACGCATTTTGGGCAAAGTCGGGCAAAATTGTGTTTCAACCAAAAAATGTATTTATTGCAAAGGGGTACCCCTTTCCTAAAATATTGACAAAAAATGTTTTTTTCTTAAATGCGTGCGATTTGAGATTTTTCGGAAGCGTGTTCGCATTTGAAACTCATTTCAATACTTGCTTATTAGAAATAAACGCCTTTTGGACAAAATTGGGTAAAATTGTGTTTCAACCAAAATATTTATGTATTGCAAAGGGGTACCCCTTTCCTAAAATATTGACGACAAATTTTTTTTCTTAAATGCTTGCGATTTTTCGGAAGCTTCTTCGCATTTGAATCTCCTTTCAATACTTGCTTATTAGAAATGAACGCATTTTGGGCAAAGTCGGGCAAAATTGTGTTTCAACCAAAAAATTTATTTATTGCAAAGGGGTACCCCTTTCCTAAAATATTGATGAAATTTTTTTTTCTTAAATGCTTGCGATTTTAGATTTTTCGGAATCTTCTTCGCATTTGAATCTCCTTTCAATACTTGCTTATTAGAAATGAACGTCTTTTGGGCAAAGTCTGGAAAAGTTGTGTTTCAACCAAAAAATTAATTTTTTTTAAAGGCGTACCCTTTCCTAAAATATTGATGAAAATTTTTTTTTCTTAAATGCTTGCGATTTGAGATTTTTCGGAAGCTTCTTCGCATTTGAAACTCCTTTCAATACTTGCTTATTAGAAATGTACGCCTTTTGGGCAAAATTGGGTAAAATTGTGTTTCAACCCAAAAATTTATTTATAGCAAAGGGGTACCCTTTCCTAAAATATTGATGAAAATTATTTTTCTTAAATGCTTGCGATTTGAGATTTTTCGAAAGCTTCTTCGCATTTGAAACTCATTTCAATACTTGCTTATTAGAAATGAACGCCTTTTGGCAAAGTCGGGTAAAATTGTGGTTCAGCCAAAAAATTTATGTATTGCAAAGGGGTACCCCTTTCCTAAAATATTGATGAACAATTTTTTTTTCTTAAATGCTTGCGATTTGAGATTTTTCGGAAGCTTCTTCGCATTTGAATCTCATTTCAATACTTGCTTATTAGAAATGAACGCCTTTTGGGCAAAGTTGGGTAAAATTGTGTTTCAACCAAAATATTTATGTATTGCAAAGGGGTACCCCTTTCCTAAAATATTGACGACAAATTTTTTTTCTTAAATGCTTGCGATTTTTCGGAAGCTTCTTCGCATTTGAATCTCCTTTCAATACTTGCTTATTAGAAATGAACGCATTTTGGGAAAAGTCGGGCAAAATTGTGTTTCAACCAAAAAATTTATTTATTGCAAAGGGGTACCCCTTTCCTAAAATATTGACGAAAAATGTTTTTTTCTTAAATGCGTGCGATTTGAGATTTTTCGGAAGCTTCTTCGCATTTGAAACTCATTTCAATACTTGCTTATTAGAAATAAACGCCTTTTGGACAAAATTGGGTAAAATTGTGTTTAAACCAAAATATTTATGTATTGCAAAGGGGTACCCCTTTCCTAAAATATTGACGACAAATTTTTTTTCTTAAATGCTTGCGATTTTTCGGAAGCTTCTTCGCATTTGAATCTCCTTTCAATACTTGCTTATTAGAAATGAACGCATTTTGGGCAAAGTCGGGCAAAATTGTGTTTCAACCAAAAAATTTATTTATTGCAAAGGGGTACCCCTTTCCTAAAATATTGATGAAACATTTTTTTTTCTTAAATGCTTTCGATTTGAGATTTTTCGGAAGCTTCTTAGCATTTGAATCTCCTTTCAATACTTGCTTATTAGAAATAAACGCCTTTTGGGCAAAATTGGGTAAAATTGTGTTTCAACCAAAAAATTTATTTATTGCAAAGGGGTACCCCTTTCCTCAAATATTGATGAAACATTTTTTTTTCTTAAATGCTTGCGATTTGAGATTTTTCGGAAGCTTCTTAGCATTTGAATCTCCTTTCAATACTTGCTTATTAGAAATAAACGCCTTTTGGGCAAAGTCGGGTAAAATTGTGGTTCAGCCAAAAAATTTATTTTTTGCAAAGGGGTACCCCTTTCCTCAAATATTGATGAAACATTTTTTTTTCTTAAATGCTTGCGATTTGAGATTTTTCGGAAGCTTCTTAGCATTTGAATCTCCTTTTAATACTTGCTTATTAGAAATAAACGCCTTTTGGGCAAAATTAGGTAAAATTGTGTTTCAACCAAAAAATTTATTTATTGCAAAGGGGTACCCCTTTCCTCAAATATTGATGAAACATTTTTTTTTCTTAAATGCTTGCGATTTGATATTTTTCGGAAGCTTCTTCGCATTTGAAACTCATTTCAATACTTGCTTATTAGAAATAAACGCCTTTTGGGCAAAATTGGGTAAAATTGTGTTTCAACCAAAAAATTTATGTATTGCAAAGGGGCACCCCTTTCCTAAAATATTGATGACAAATTTTTTTCTTAAATGCTTGCGATTTGGGATTTTTCGGAAGCTTCTTCGCATTAGAAACTCATTTCAATACTTGCTTATTAGAAATAAACGCCTTTTGGGCAAAATTGGGTAAAATTGTGTTTCAACCAAAAAATTTATTTATTGCAAAGGGGTACCCCTTCCTTAAATATTGATGAAACATTTTTTTTTCTTAAATGCATGCGATTTGAGATTTTTCGGAAGCTTCTTCGCATTTGAAACTCATTTCAATACTTGCTTATTAGAAATGAACGCCTTTTGGGCAAAATTGGGTAAAATTGTGTTTCAACCAAAAAATTTATGTATTGCAAAGGGGTACCCCTTTCCTAAAATATTGATAACAAATTTTTTTCTTAAATGCTTGCGATTTGAGATTTTTCGAAAGCTTCTTCGCATTTGAATCTCCTTTCAATACTTGCTTATTAGAAATAAACGCCTTTTGGGCAAAATTAGGTAAAATTGTGTTTCAACCAAAAAATTCATTTATTGCAAAGGGGTACCCCTTTCCAAAAATATTGATGAAAATTTTTTTTTCTTAAATGCTTTCGATTTGAGATTTTTCGGAAGCTTCTTAGCATTTGAATCTCCTTTCAATACTTGCTTATTAGAAATAAACGCCTTTTGGGCAAAATTGGGTAAAATTGTGTTTCAACCAAAAAATTTATTTATTGCAAAGGGGTACCCCTTTCCTCAAATATTGATGAAACATTTTTTTTTCATAAATGCTTGCGATTTGAGATTTTTCGGAAGCTTCTTAGCATTTGAATCTCCTTTTAATACTTGCTTATTAGAAATAAACGCCTTTTGGGCAAAATTAGGTAAAATTGTGTTTCAACCAAAAAATTTATTTATTGCAAAGGGGTACCCCTTTCCTCAAATATTGATGAAACATTTTTTTTTTCTTAAATGCTTGCGATTTGAGATTTTTCGGAAGCTTCTTCGCATTTGAAACTCATTTCAATAAACGCCTTTTGGGCAAAATTGGGTAAAATTGTGTTTCAACCAAAAAATTTATGTATTGCAAAGGGATACCCCTTTCCTAAAATATTGATGAAAAAATTTTTTTTTCTTAAATGCTTGCGATTTGAGATTTTTCGGAAGCTTCTTCGCATTTGAATCTCATTTCAATACTTGCTTATTAGAAATGAACGCCTTTTGGGCAAAGTCGGGAAAAATTGTGTTTCAACCAAAAAATTTATGTATTGCAAAGGGGTACCCCTTTCCTAAAATATTGATGAAACGTTTTTTTTTCTTAAATGCTTGCGATTTGAGATTTTTCAGAAGCTTCTTCGCATTTGAAACTCATTTCAATACTTGCTTATTAGAAATGAACGCCTTTTGGGCAAAGTCGGGTAAAATTGTGTTTTAACCAAAAATTTATTTATTGCAAAGGTGTACCCCTTTCCTAAAATATTGATGAAAAGTTTTTTTCTTAAATGCTTGCGATTTGAGATTTTTCGGAAGCTTCTTCGCATTTGAAACTCATTTCAATACTTGCTTATTAGAAATGAAAGCCTTTTGGGCAAAGTCGGGTAAAATTGTGGTTCAACCAAAAAATTTATTTATTGCAAAGGGGTACCCCTTTCCTAAAATATTGATGAAAAGTTTTTTTCTTAAATGGTTGCGATTTGAGAATTTTCGGAAGCTTCTTCGCATTTGAATCTCCTTTCAATACTTGCTTATTAGAAATGAACGCCTTTTGGGCAAAATTGGGTAAAATTGTGTTTCAACCAAAAAATTAATTCCTTGCAAAGGGGTACCCCTTTCCTAAAATATTGATGAAAAATTGTTTTTTCTTAAATGCTTGCGATTTGAGATTTTTCGGAAGCTTCTTCGCATTTGAAACTCATTTCAATACTTGCTTATTAGAAATGAACGCCTTTTGGGCAAAGTCGGGTAAAATTGTGGTTCAACCAAAAAATTTATTTATTGCAAAGGGGTACCCCTTTCCTAAAATATTGATGAAAATTTTTTTTCTTAAATGCTTGCGATTTGAGATTTTTCGGAAGCTTCTTCGCATTAGAAACTCATTTCAATACTTGCTTATTAGAAATAAACGCCTTTTGGGCAAAATTAGGTAAAATTGTGTTTCAACCAAAAAATTCATTTATTGCAAAGGGGTACCCCTTTCCAAAAATATTGATGAAAAATTTTTTTTCTTAAATGCTTTCGATTTGAGATTTTTCGGAAGCTTCTTAGCATTTGAATCTCCTTTCAATACTTGCTTATTAGAAATAAACGCCTTTTGGGCAAAATTGGGTAAAATTGTGTTTCAACCAAAAAATTTATTTATTGCAAAGGGGTACCCCTTTCCTCAAATATTGATGAAACATTTTTTTTTCATAAATGCTTGCGATTTGAGATTTTTCGGAAGCTTCTTAGCATTTGAATCTCCTTTTAATACTTGCTTATTAGAAATAAACGCCTTTTGGGCAAAATTAGGTAAAATTGTGTTTCAACCAAAAAATTTATTTATTGCAAAGGGGTACCCCTTTCCTCAAATATTGATGAAACATTTTTTTTTTCTTAAATGCTTGCGATTTGAGATTTTTCGGAAGCTTCTTCGCATTTGAAACTCATTTCAATAAACGCCTTTTGGGCAAAATTGGGTAAAATTGTGTTTCAACCAAAAAATTTATGTATTGCAAAGGGATACCCCTTTCCTAAAATATTGATGAAAAAATTTTTTTTTCTTAAATGCTTGCGATTTGAGATTTTTCGGAAGCTTCTTCGCATTTGAATCTCATTTCAATACTTGCTTATTAGAAATGAACGCCTTTTGGGCAAAGTCGGGAAAAATTGTGTTTCAACCAAAAAATTTATGTATTGCAAAGGGGTACCCCTTTCCTAAAATATTGATGAAACGTTTTTTTTTCTTAAATGCTTGCGATTTGAGATTTTTCAGAAGCTTCTTCGCATTTGAAACTCATTTCAATACTTGCTTATTAGAAATGAACGCCTTTTGGGCAAAGTCGGGTAAAATTGTGTTTTAACCAAAAATTTATTTATTGCAAAGGTGTACCCCTTTCCTAAAATATTGATGAAAAGTTTTTTTCTTAAATGCTTGCGATTTGAGATTTTTCGGAAGCTTCTTCGCATTTGAAACTCATTTCAATACTTGCTTATTAGAAATGAAAGCCTTTTGGGCAAAGTCGGGTAAAATTGTGGTTCAACCAAAAAATTTATTTATTGCAAAGGGGTACCCCTTTCCTAAAATATTGATGAAAAGTTTTTTTCTTAAATGGTTGCGATTTGAGAATTTTCGGAAGCTTCTTCGCATTTGAATCTCCTTTCAATACTTGCTTATTAGAAATGAACGCCTTTTGGGCAAAATTGGGTAAAATTGTGTTTCAACCAAAAAATTAATTCCTTGCAAAGGGGTACCCCTTTCCTAAAATATTGATGAAAAATTTTTTTTTCTTAAATGCTTGCGATTTGAGATTTTTCGGAAGCTTCTTCGCATTTGAAACTCATTTCAATACTTGCTTATTAGAAATGAAAGCCTTTTGGGCAAAGTCGGGTAAAATTGTGGTTCAACCAAAAAATTTATTTATTGCAAAGGGGTACCCCTTTCCTAAAATATTGATGAAAAGTTTTTTTCTTAAATGGTTGCGATTTGAGAATTTTCGGAAGCTTCTTCGCATTTGAATCTCCTTTCAATACTTGCTTATTAGAAATGAACGCCTTTTGGGCAAAATTGGGTAAAATTGTGTTTCAACCAAAAAATTAATTCCTTGCAAAGGGGTACCCCTTTCCTAAAATATTGATGAAAAATTTTTTTTTCTTAAATGCTTGCGATTTGAGATTTTTCGGAAGCTTCTTCGCATTTGAAACTCATTTCAATACTTGCTTATTAGAAATGAACGCCTTTTGGGCAAAGTCGGGTAAAATTGTGGTTCAACCAAAAAATTTATTTATTGCAAAGGGGTACCCCTTTCCTAAAATATTGATGAAAATTTTTTTTCTTAAATGCTTGCGATTTGAGATTTTTCGGAAGCTTCTTCGCATTAGAAACTCATTTCAATACTTGCTTATTAGAAATGAACGTATTTTGGGCAAAATTGGGTAAAATTGTATTTCAACCAACAAATTTATTTATTGCAAAGGAGTACCCCTTTCCTAAAATATTGACGAAAAATGTTTTTTTCTTAAATGCGTGCTATTTGAGATTTTTCGGAAGCTTCTTAGCATTTGAAACTCATTTCAATACTTGCTTATTAGAAATGAACGCCTTTTGGGCAAAGTCGGGTAAAATTGTGTTTCAACCAAAAAATTTATGTATTGCAAAGGGGCACCCCTTTCCTAAAATATTGATGAAAAATTTTTTTTTTCTTAAATGCTTGCGATTTGAGATTTTTCGGAAGCTTCTTCGCATTTGAATCTCATTTCAATACTTGCTTATTAGAAATGAACGCCTTTTGGGCAAAGTTGGATAAAATTGTGTTTCAACCAAAAAATTCATTTATTGCAAAGGGATACCCCTTTCCTAAAATATTGACGAAAAATGTTTTTTTCTTAAATGCGTGCGATTTGAGATTTTTCGGAAGCTTCTTAGCATTTGAAACTCATTTCAATACTTGCTTATTAGAAATGAACGCCTTTTGGGCAAAGTCGGGTAAAATTGTGTTTCAACCAAAAAATTTATGTATTGCAAAGGGGCACCCCTTTCCTAAAATATTGATGAAAAATTTTTTTTTTCTTAAATGCTTGCGATTTGAGATTTTTCGGAAGCTTCTTCGCATTTGAATCTCGTTTCAATACTTGCTTATTAGAAATGAACGCCTTTTGGGCAAAGTCGGGTAAAATTGTGTTTTAACCAAAAATTTATTTATTGCAAAGGGGTACCCCTTTCCTAAAATATTGATGAAAAGTTTTTTTCTTAAATGCTTGCGATTTGAGAATTTTCGGAAGCTTCTTCGCATTTGAATCTCCTTTCAATACTTGCTTATTAGAAATGAACGCCTTTTGGGCAAAATTGGGTAAAATTGTGTTTCAACCAAAAAATTAATTCCTTGCAAAGGGGTACCCCTTTCCTAAAATATTGATGAAACATTTTTTTTTCTTAAATGCTTGCGATTTGAGATTTTTCGGAAGCTTCTTCGCATTTGAAACTCATTTCAATACTTGCTTATTAGAAATGAACGCCTTTTGGGCAAAGTCGGGTAAAATTGTGGTTCAACCAAAAAATTCATTTATTGCAAAGGGGCACCCCTTTCCTAAAATATTGATGAAAAATTTTTTTTTTCTTAAATGCTTGCGATTTGAGATTTTTCGGAAGCTTCTTCGCATTTGAATCTCGTTTCAATACTTGCTTATTAGAAATGAACGCCTTTTGGGCAAAGTCGGGTAAAATTGTGTTTTAACCAAAAATTTATTTATTGCAAAGGGGTACCCCTTTCCTAAAATATTGATGAAAAGTTTTTTTCTTAAATGCTTGCGATTTGAGAATTTTCGGAAGCTTCTTCGCATTTGAATCTCCTTTCAATACTTGCTTATTAGAAATGAACGCCTTTTGGGCAAAATTGGGTAAAATTGTGTTTCAACCAAAAAATTAATTCCTTGCAAAGGGGTACCCCTTTCCTAAAATATTGATGAAACATTTTTTTTTCTTAAATGCTTGAGATTTGAGATTTTTCGGAAGCTTCTTCGCATTTGAAACTCATTTCAATACTTGCTTATTAGAAATGAACGCCTTTTGGGCAAAGTCGGGTAAAATTGTGGTTCAACCAAAAAATTTATTTATTGCAAAGGGGTACCCCTTTCCTAAAATATTGATGAAAATTTTTTTTCTTAAATGTTTGCGATTTGAGATTTTTCGGAAGCTTCTTCGCATTAGAAACTCATTTCAATACTCGCTTATTAGAAATGAACGTATTTTGGGCAAAATTGGGTAAAATTGTGTTTCAACCAACAAATTTATTTATTGCAAAGGAGTACCCCTTTCCTAAAATATTGACGAAAAATGTTTTTTTCTTAAATGCGTGCGATTTGAGATTTTTCGGAAGCTTCTTAGCATTTGAAACTCATTTCAATACTTGCTTATTAGAAATGAACGCCTTTTGGGCAAAGTCGGGTAAAATTGTGTTTCAACCAAAAAATTTATGTATTGCAAAGGGGTACCCCTTTCCTAAAATATTGATAACAAATTTTTTTCTTAAATGCTTGCGATTTGAGATTTTTCGGAAGCTTCTTCGCATTTGAATCTCCTTTCAATACTTGCTTATTAGAAATAAACGCCTTTTGGGCAAAATTAGGTAAAATTGTGTTTCAACCAACAAATTTATGTATTGCAAAGGGGTACCCCTTTCCTAAAATATTGATGATAATTTTTTCTTTCTTAAATGCTTGCGATTTGAGATTTTTCGGAAGTTTCTTCGCATTATAAACTCATTTCAATACTTGCTTATTAGAAATAAACGCCTTTTGGACAAAATTGGGTAAAATTGTGTTTCAACCAAAAAATTCTTTTATTTATTGCAAAGGGGTACCCCTTTCCTAAAATATTGATAACAAATTTTTTTCTTAAATGCTTGCGATCTGAGATTTTTTGGAAGCTTCTTCGCATTTGAATCTCATTTCAATACTTGCTTATTAGAAATGAACGCCTTTTGGGCAAAGTCGGGAAAAATTGTGTTTCAACCAAAAAATTTATGTATTGCAAAGGGGTACCCCTTTCCTAAAATATTGATGAAAAATGTTTTTTTCTTAAATGCTTTCGATTTGAGATTTTTCGGAAGCTTCTTAGCATTTGAATCTCCTTTCAATACTTGCTTATTAGAAATAAACGCCTTTTGGGCAAAATTGGGTAAAATTGTGTTTCAACCAAAAAATTTATTTATTGCAAAGGGGTACCCCTTTCCTCAAATATTGATGAAACATTTTTTTTTCTTAAATGCTTGCGATTTGAGATTTTTCGGAAGCTTCTTCGCATTTGAATCTCCTTTCAATACTTGCTTATTAGAAATGAACGCCTTTTGGGCAAAATTGGGTAAAATTGTGTTTCAACCAAAAAATTAATTCCTTGCAAAGGCGTACCCTTTCCTAATATATTGATGAACAATTTTTTTTTCTTAAATGCATGCGATTGAGATTTTTCGGAAGTTTCTTCGCATTTGAAACTCATTTTAATACTTGCTTATTAGAAATAAACGCCTTTTGGACAAAATTGGGTAAAATTGTGTTTCAACCAAAAAATTTATTTATTGCAAAGGGGTACCCCTTTCCTAAAATATTGATGAAACATTTTTTTTCTTAAATGCTTGCGATTTGAGATTTTTCGGAAGCTTCTTAGCATTTGAATCCCCTTTTAATACTTGCTTATTAGAAATAAACGCCTTTTGGGCAAAATTAGGTAAAATTGTGTTTCAACCAAAAAATTTATTTATTTACCCCTTTCCTCAAATATTGATGAAACATTTTTTTTTCTTAAATGCTTGCGATTTGAGATTTTTCGGAAGCTTCTTTGCATTTGAATCTCATTTCAATACTTGCTTATTAGAAATGAACGCCTTTTGGGCAAAGTCGGGTAAAATTGTGTCTCAACCAAAAAATTTATTTATTGCAAAGGGGTACCCCTTTTCTAAAATATTGATGAAACATTTGAGATTTTTCGGAAGCTTCTTCGCATTTGCATCTCCTTTCAATACTCGCTTATTAGAAATAAACACCTTTTGGGAAAAGTCGGGTAAAATTGTGTTTCAACCAAAAAATTTATTTATTGCAAAGGGGTACCCCTTTCCTAAAATATTGATGAAACATTTTTTTTTTCTTAAATGCTTGCGATTTGAGATTTTTTGGAAGCTTCTTCGCATTTGAATCTCATTTCAATACTTGCTTATTAGAAATGAACGCCTTTTGGGCAAAGTCGGGTGAAATTGTGTTTCAACCAAAAAATTTATTTATTGCAAAGGGGTACCCCTTTCCTAAAATATTGATTAAAATGTTTTTTTCTTAAATGCTTGCGATTTGAGATTTTTCGGAAGCTTCTTCGCATTTGCATCTCATTTCAATACTTGCTTATTAGAAATGATCGCCTTTTGGGCAAGGTCGGGTAAAATTATTATTCAACCAAAAAATTTATTTATTGCAAAGGGGTACCCCTTTCCTAAAATATTGATGAAACATTTTTTTTCTTAAATGCTTGCGATTTGAATCCCCTTTCAATACTTGCTTATTAGAAATGAACGCCTTTTGGGCAAAGTCGGGTAAAATTGTGTTTCAACCAAAAAATTTATTTATTTCCTAATATATTGATGAAAAATTTTTTTTCTTAAATGCTTGCGATTTGAGATTTTTCGGATGCTTCTTCGCATTTGAATCTCATTTCAATACTTGCTTATTAGAAATGAACGCCTTTTGGGCAAAGTCGGGTAAAATTGTGTCTCAACCAAAAAATTTATTTATTGCAAAGGGGTACACCTTTCCTAAAATATTGATGAAAATTTTTTTTTCTTAAATGCTTGCGATTTGAGATTTTTCGGAAGCTTCTTCGCATTTGAAACTCATTTCAATACTTGCTTATTAGAAATGAACGCCTTTTGGGCAAAATTGGGTAAAATTGTGTTTTAACCAAAAAATTCATTTTTTGCAAAGGCGTACCCTTTCCTAAAATATTGATTAAACATTTTTTTTTCTTAAATGCTTGCGATTTGAGATTTTTCGGAAGCTTCTTCGCATTTGCATCTCATTTCAATACTTGCTTATTAGAAATGATCGCCTTTTGGGCAAGGTCGGGTAAAATTATTATTCAACCAAAAAATTTATTTATTGCAAAGGGGTACCCCTTTCCTAAAATATTGATGAAACATTTTTTTTTTCTTAAATGCTTGCGATTTGAGATTTTTTGGAAGCTTCTTCGCATTTGAATCTCATTTCAATACTTGCTTATTAGAAATGAACGCCTTTTGGGCAAAGTCGGGTGAAATTGTGTTTCAACCAAAAAATTTATTTATTGCAAAGGGGTACCCCTTCCTAAAATATTGATGAAAAATGTTTTTCTTAAATGCTTTCGATTTGGGATTTTTCGGAATATTCTTCGCATTTGAATCTCCTTTCAATACTTGCTTATTAACAATGAACGCCTTTTGGTGTAGTTCCATACACCGTTTTGGCGAAAGTAAAGTGGTGGCTCTAGATATTTCTAAGGCGTTCGATAGAATGTGGCATGGAGCACTCCTGTCCAAACTTATTGCATTTGGTGTCGGAGACACCTTCTCTCGGTTTACATCGAGCTTTCTCAGGGATTGCTCTATACGAGTTGTTATAGATGGGGTCTCATCCGATGAGTTCAGAGTCAACTCAGGGGTACCGCAGGGCTCCGTTCTTTCTCCTACTCTATTTCTAATTTTTCTTAACGATTTATTTTCCCAAACTTCCTGTCCTATTTACTCTTTCGCAGATGACAGCAGCCTTTCGCATTCCTATTCATTCAACTGCAGGCCGTCAACGTCTGAAATCGAGACGAGGAGGCAGTTTATGAATGACGTTCTGGATAGCGACCTCGCGAAGATCTCCGAATGGGATCAGGCGAACAGGGTCGATTTTAATGCCCGTAAGACCCAGTGTTGTATGCTTACGCATCGACGTACGTATGACCATGCTGCTTCATCTGTTTCTATGGGTGGTGTAAGTATTATGGAGTCAGGGGCTCTTGATGTTCTGGGCATGAAAGTGCAGTGTGATGTCAGATGAACGGAACATGTCTTTCAGGTCGCAAAAGAAGCATTCAAGTGCCTTGGCTTCTTAAGACGGTGCAAGAGATACTTCACCCCTTCTGATCTCCTTAATATTTACACCACTTACATCCGACCGAAGATGGAATACAACTCTCATGTTTGGGCCGGTGCTTCAAAGTCTATTTTGAAGTTACTCGACCGCGTACAGGAGAGGGCGATGAAACTCATCGGAGACAGTAGAGTAGCCAATTCTATTGACTCTCTTGAGCATCGTCGCAATGTGGGGTGCGTATCGTTGTTCTAGCGTTACTATAATGGCAGGTGCTCTGGTGAAATTAGGGAACTTGTTCCTGAAACCCATTCTTTCTTACGCTCAACGCGTTTTTCATCAAGAGCGCATGCGTTTGTGGTCGATATTCCAACGAATCGCACTACGCATTACAGAGAAAATTCGTTTTTTGGCTGAACAGTCCGTATGTGGAACAAACTACCCGCAGATGTCTTCCCCGCCACTTACAATTTGAGCAGGTTCAAATCGAATATCCACAGACACTACTCCCTTTATCCTCCTTCCCAAAATCTATTTTCCCAGTTCCAGCGCAATGCACTGCATATGTAGGGGTCATCCCCTGAGTGCTGGTCCTACTCCTAAAAAAAAAAAAAAAAAAAAAATTGGGTAAAATTGTGTTTCAACCAAAAAATTTATTTATTGCAAAGGGGTACCAATTTCCTAAAATATTGATGAAACATTTTTTTTTCTTAAATGCTTGCGATTTGAGATTTTTCGGAAGCTTCTTCGCATTTGAAACTCATTTCAATACTTGCTTATTAGAAATAAACGCCTTTTGGGCAAAGTCGGGTAAAATTGTGTTTCAACCAAAAAATTTATGTATTGCAAAGGGTTACCCTTTCCTAATATATTGATGAAAATTTTTTTTTCTTAAATGCTTGCGATTTGAGATTTTCGGAAGCTTCTTCGCATTTGAATCTCCTTTCAATACTTGCCTATTAGAAATTAACGCCTTTTGGGCAAAATTGAGTAAAATTGTGTTCAACCAAAAAATTTATTTATTGCAAAGGGGTACCCCTTCCTTAAATATTGATGAAACATTTTTTTTTCTTAAATGCATGCGATTCTAGATTTTTCGGAAGCTTCTTCGCATTTGTATCTCCTTTCAATACTTGCTTATTAGAAATAAACGCCTTTTGGGCAAAATTGGGTAAAATTGTGTTTCAACCAAAAAATTTATTTATTGCAAAGGGGTACGCTTTCCTAATATATTGATGAAAATTTTTTTTTTCTTAAATGCTTGCGATCTGAGATTTTTTGGAAGCTTCTTCGCATTTGAATTTCCTTTCAATACTTGCTTATTAGAAATGAACGCCTTTTGGGCAAAGTCGGGTAAAATTGTGTTTCAACCAAAAAATTTATTTATTGCAAAGGGGTGTACCCCTTTCCTAGAAATTGATGAAAAATTTTTTTTTCTAAAATGCTTGCGATTTGAGATTTCTCGGAAGCTTTTTTGCATTTGAAACTCATTTCAATACTTGCTTATTAGAAATGAACGCCTTTTGGGCAAAATTAGGTAAAATTGTGTTTCAACCAAAAAATTTATGTATTGCAAAGGGGTACCCAAAATTGGGTAAAATGTTGTTTTTACCAAAAAATTTATGTATTGCAAAGGGGCACCCCTTTCCTAAAATATTGATGAAACATTTTTTTTTCTTAAATGCTTGCGATTTGAGATTTTTCGGAAGCTTCTTTGCATTTGAAACTCATTTCAATACTTGCTTATTAGAAATAAACGCCTTTTGGGCAAAGTCGGGTAAAATTGTGTTTCAACCAAAAAATGTATGTATTGCAAAGGGGTACCCAAAATTGGGTAAAATTTTGTTTTTACCAAAAAATTTATGTATTGCAAAGGGGCACCCCTTTCCTAAAATATTGATGACAAATTTTTTTCTTAAATGCTTGCGATTTGGGATTTTTCGGAAGCTTCTTCGCATTTGAAACTCCTTTCAACACTTGCCTATTAGAAATTAACGCCTTTTGGGCAAAATTGAGTAAAATTGTGTTTCAACCAAAAAATTTATTTATTGCAAAGGGGTACACCTTCCTTAAATATTGATAACAAATTTTTTTCTTAAATGCTTGCGATTTGAGATTTTTCGGAAGCTTCTTCGCATTTGAATCTCCTTTCAATACTTGCTTATTAGAAATAAACGCCTTTTGGGCAAAATTAGGTAAAATTGTGTTTCAACCACAAAATTTATTTATTGCAAAGGGGTACCCCTTTCCTCAAATATTGATGAAACATTTTTTTTTCTTAAATGCTTGCGATTTGAGATTTTTCGGAAGCTTCTTAGCATTTGAATCTCCTTTTAATACTTGCTTATTAGAAATGAACGCCTTTTGGGCAAAGTCGGGTAAAATTGTGTTTCAACCAAAAAATTTATGTATTGCAAAGGGTTACCCTTTCCTAAAATATTGATGAAAAATTTTTTTTCTTAAATGCTTGCGATTTGAGATTTTTCGGAAGCTTCTTCGCATTTGAATCTCCTTTCAATACTTGCCTATTATAAATTAACGCCTTTTGGGCAAAATTGAGTAAAATTGTGTTTCAACCAAAAAATTTATTTATTGCAAAGGGGTACGTACCCCTTTCCTAAAATATTAATGAAAAATTTTTTTTTCTTAAATGCTTGCGATTTGAGATTTTTCGGAAGCTTCTTCGCATTTTAATCTCATTTCAATACTTGCTTATTAGAAATAAACGCCTTTTGGACAAAATTGGGTAAAATTGTGTTTCAACCAAAAAATTTATTTATTGCAAAGGGGTACCCCTTTCCTAAAATATTGATGATAATTTTTTTTTTCTTAAATGCTTGCGATTTGAGATTTTTCGGAAGTTTCTTCGCATTTGAAACTCATTTCAATACTTGCTTATTAGAAATAAACGCCTTTTGGACAAAATTGGGTAAAATTGTGTTTCAACCAAAAAATTTATTTATTGCAAAGGGGTACCCCTTTCCTAAAATATTGATAACAAATTTTTTTCTTAAATGCTTGCGATCTGAGATTTTTTGGAAGCTTCTTCGCATTTGAATTTCCTTTCAATACTTGCTTATTAGAAATGAACGCCTTTTGGGCAAAGTCGGGTAAAATTGTGTTTCAACCAAAAAATTTATTTATTGCAAAGGGGTGTACCCCTTTCCTAGAAATTGATGAAAAATTTTTTTTTCTTAAATGCTTGCGATTTGAGATTTCTGGGAAGCTTTTTCGCATTTGAAACTCATTTCAATACTTGCTTATTAGAAATGAACGCCTTTTGGGTAAAATTGGGTAAAATTGTGTTTCAACCAAAAAATTTATGTATTGCAAAGGCGTACCCCTTTCCTAAAATATTGATGACAAATTTTTTTTTAAATGCTTGCGATTTGGGATTTTTCGGAAGCTTCTTCGCATTTGAAACTCCTTTCAACACTTGCCTATTAGAAATTAACGCCTTTTGGGCAAAATTGAGTAAAATTGTGTTTCAACCAAAAAATTTGTTTATTGCAAAGGGGTACCCCTTTCCTAAAATATTAATGAAAAATTTTTTTTTCTTAAATGCTTGCGATTTGAGATTTTTCGGAAGCTTCTTCGCATTTTAATCTCATTTCAATACTTGCTTATTAGAAATAAACGCCTTTTGGACAAAATTGGGTAAAATTGTGTTTCAACCAAAAAATTTATTTATTGCAAAGGGGTACCCCTTTCCTAATATATTGATGATAATTTTTTTCTTAAATGCTTGCGATTCGAGATTTTTCGGAAGCTTCTCCGCATTTGTATCTTCTTTCAATACTTGCTTATTAGAAATAAACGCCTTTTGAGCAAAGTCTGGTAAAATTGTGTTTCAACCAAAAAATTTATTTATTGCAAAGGGGTGTACCCCTTTCCTAGAAATTGATGAAAAATTTTTTTTTCTTAAATGCTTGCGATTTGAGATTTCTCGGAAGCTTTTTCGCATTTGAAACTCATTTCAATACTTGCTTATTAGAAATGAACGCCTTTTGGGCAAAATTGGGTAAAATTGTGTTTCAACCAAAAAATTTATGTATTGCAAAGGCGTACCCCTTTCCTAAAATATTGATGACAAATTTTTTTTTTAAATGCTTGCGATTTGGGATTTTTCGGAAGCTTCTTCGCATTTGAAACTCCTTTCAACACTTGCCTATTAGAAATTAACGCCTTTTGGGCAAAATTTGTTAAAACTGTGTTTCAACCAAAAAATTTATGTATTGCAAAGGGGTACCCCTTTCCTAAAATATTAATGAAAATTTTTTTTTTCTTAAATGCTTGCGATTTGAGATTTTTCGGAAGCTTCTTCGCATTTTAATCTCATTTCAATACTTGCTTATTAGAAATAAACGCCTTTTGGACAAAATTGGGTAAAATTGTGTTTCAACCAAAAAATTTATTTATTGCAAAGGGGTACCCCTTTCCTAAAATATTGATGATAATTTTTTCTTTCTTAAATGCTTGCGATTTGAGATTTTTTGGAAGTTTCTTCGCATTTGAAACTCATTTCAATACTTGCTTATTAGAAATAAACGCCTTTTGGACAAAATTGGGTAAAATTGTGTTTCAACCAAAAAATTTATTTATTGCAAAGGGGTACCCCTTTGCTAAAATATTGATAACAAATTTTTTTCTTAAATGCTTGCGATTTGAGATTTTTCGGAAGCTTCTTCGCATTTGAATTTCCTTTCAATACTTGCTTATTAGAAATGAACACCTTTTGGGCAAGGTCGGGTAAAATTGTGTTTCAACCAAAAAATGTATTTTTTGCAAAGGCGTACGTACCCCTTTCCTAAAATATTGATGAACAATTTTTTTTTCATATATGCCTGCGATTTGAGATTTTTCGGAAGCTTCTTCGCATTTGTATCTCCTTACAATACTTGCTTATTAGAAATAAACGCCTTTTGGGCAAAATTGGGTAAAATTGTGTTTCAACCAAAAAATTTATTTATTGCAAAGGGGTACCCTTTCCTAATATATTGATGAAAATTTTTTTTTTCTTAAATGCTTGCGATTTGAGATTTTTCGGATGCTTCTTCGCATTTGAATCTCATTTCAATATTTGCTTATTAGAAATGAACGCCTTTTGGGCAAAATTGGGTAAAATTGTGTTTCAACCAAAAAAATTATTTATTGCAAAGGGGTACCCCTTTCCTAAAATATTGACGACAAATTTTTTTTCTTAAATGCTTGCGATTTTTCGGAAGCTTCTCCGCATTTGAATCTCCTTTCAATACTTGCTTATTAGAAATGAACGCCTTTTGGGCAAAATTGGGTAAAATTGTGTTTCAACCAAAAAATTTATTTATTGCAAAGGGGTACCAATTTCCTAAAATATTGATGAAACATTTTTTTTTTCTTAAATGCTTGCGATTTGAGATTTTTCGGAAGCTTCTTCGCATTTGAAACTCATTTCAATACTTGCTTATTAGAAATAAACGCCTTTTGGGCAAAGTCGGGTAAAATTGTGTTTCAACCAAAAAATTTATGTATTGCAAAGGGGTACGTACCCCTTTCCTAAAATATTGATGAACAATTTTTTTTTCTTAAATGCTTGCGATTTGAGATTTTTCGGAAGCTTCTTCGCATTTGAATCTCCTTTCAACACTTGCTTATTAGAAATAAACGCCTTTTGGGCAAAATTGGGTAAAACTGTGTTTCAACCAAAAAATTCATTTTTTGCAAAGGCGTACCCTTTCCTAAAATATTGATGAAAAAATTTTTTTTTTCTTAAATGCTTGCGATTTGAGATTTTTCGGAAGCTTCTTCGCATTTGAAACTCATTTCAATACTTGCTTATTAGAAATGAACGCCTTTTGGGCAAAATTTGGTAAAACTGTGTTTCAACCAAAAAATTTATGTATTGCAAAGGGGTACCCCTTTCCTAAAATATTAATGAAAAATTTTTTTTTCTTAAATGCTTGCGATTTGAGATTTTTCGGAAGCTTCTTCGCATTTTAATCTCATTTCAATACTTGCTTATTAGAAATAAACGCCTTTTGGACAAAATTGGGTAAAATTGTGTTTCAACCAAAAAATTTATTTATTGCAAAGGGGTACCCCTTTCCTAAAATATTGATGATAATTTTTTCTTTCTTAAATGCTTGCGATTTGAGATTTTTCGGAAGCTTCTTCGCATTTGAAACTCATTTCAATACTTGCTTATTAGAAATAAACGCCTTTTATTTTTCGGAAGCTTCTTCGCATTTGAAACTCATTTCAATACTTGCTTATTAGAAATAAACGCCTTTTGGGCAAAGTCGGGTAAAATTGTGTTTCAACCAAAAAATTTATGTATTGCAAAGGGGTACCCAAAATTGGGTAAAATTGTGTTTCAACCAAAAAAATTATTTATTGCAAAGGGGTACCCCTTCCTAAAATATTGATGAAAAATGTTTTTCTTAAATGCTTGCGATTTGAGATTTTTCGGAAGCTTCTTAGCATTTGAATCTCCTTTCAATATATGCTTATTAGAAATGAATGCCTTTTGGGCAAAATTGGGTAAAATTGTGTTTCAACCAAAAAATTTGTTTATTGCAAAGGGGTACCCCTTTCCTAAAATATTGATAAAAAATTTTTTTTCTTAAATGCTTGCGATTTGAGATTTTTCGGAAGCTTCTTCGCATTTGAAACTCATTTCAATACTTGCTTATTAGAAATGAACGCCTTTTGGGCAAAGTCGGGTAAAATTGTGTTTCAACCAAAAAATTTATTTATTGCAAAGGGGTGCCCCTTTCCTAATATATTAATGCAATTTTTTTTTCTTAAATGCTTGCGATTTGAGATTTTTCGGAAGCTTCTTCGCATTTAAATCTCCTTTCAATACTTGCTTATTAGAAATAAACGCCTTTTGGGCAAAATTGGGTAAAATTGTGTTTCAACCAAAAAATTTGTTTATTGCAAAGGGGTACCCCTTTCCTAAAATATTGATAAAAAATTTTTTTTTCTTAAATGCTTGCGATTTGAGATTTTTCAGAAGCTTCTCCGCATTTGAATCTCATTTCAATACTTGCTTATTAGAAATGAACGCCTTTTGGACAAAGTCGGGAAAAATTGTGTTTCAACCAAAAAATTTATTTATTGCAAAGGGGTACCCCTTTCCTCAAATATTGATGAAACATTTTTTTTTATTAAATGCTTGCGATTTGAGATTTTTCGAAAGCTTCTTCGCATTTGAAACTCATTTCAATACTTGCTAATTAGAAATAAACGCCTTTTGGACAAAATTGGGTAAAATTGTGTTTCAACCAAAATATTTATGTATTGCAAAGGGGTACCCCTTTCCTAAAATATTGACGACAAATTTTTTTTCTTAAATGCTTGCGATTTTTCGGAAGCTTCTCCGCATTTGAATCTCCTTTCAATACTTGCTTATTAGAAATGAACGCATTTTGGGCAAAGTCGGGAAAAATTGTGTTTCAACCAAAAAATTTATTTATTGCAAAGGGGTACCCCTTCCTTAAATATTGATGAAACATTTTTTTTTCTTAAATGCTTCCGATTTGAGATTTTTCGGAAGCTTCTTCGCATTTGAAACTCATTTCAATACTTGCTTATAAGAAATGAACGCCTTTTGGGCAAAATTGGGTAAAATTGTGTTTCAACCAAAATATTTATTTATTGCAAAGGGGTACCCAAAATTGGGTAAAATTTTGTTTTTACCAAAAAATTTATGTATTGCAAAGGGGCACCCCTTTCCTAAAATATTGATGACAAATTTTTTTCTTAAATGCTTGCGATTTGGGATTTTTCGGAAGCTTCTTCGCATTTGAATCTCCTTTCAATACTTGCTTATTAGAAATGAACGCCTTTTGGGCAAAATTGAGTAAAATTGTGTTTCAACCAAAAAATTTATTTATTGCAAAGGGGTACCCTTTCCTAATATATTGATAACAAATTTTTTTCTTAAATGCTTGCGATTTGAGATTTTTCGGAAGCTTCTTCGCATTTGAATTTCCTTTCAATACTTGCTTATTAGAAATGAACACCTTTTGGGCAAGGTCGGGTAAAATTGTGTTTCAACCAAAAAATTTATTTATTGCAAAGGGGTGTACCCCTTTCCTAGAAATTGATGAAAAATTTTTTTTTCTTAAATGCTTGCGATTTGAGATTTTTCGGAAGCTTCTTCGCATTTGAATCTCATTTCAATACTTGCTTATTAGAAATGAACGCCTTTTGGGCAAAGTCGGGAAAAGTTGTGTTTCATCCAAAAAATATATTTATTGTAAAGGGGTACCCCTTTCCTAAAATATTGATAAAAAATTTTTTTCATAAATGCTTGCGATTTGAGATTTTTCGGAAGCTTCTTCGCATTTGAAACTCATTTCAATACTTGCTTATTAGAAATGAACGCCTTTTGGACAAAATTGGGTAAAATTGTGGTTCAGCCAAAAAATTTATTTCTTGCAAAGGGTTACCCTTTCCTAATATATTGATGAAAAATTTTTTTTCTTAAATGCTTGCGATTTGAGATTTTTCGGAAGCTTCTTCGCATTTGAATCTCCTTTCAATACTTGCTTATTAGAAATGAACGCCTTTTGGGCAAAATTGGGTAAAATTGTGTTTCAACCAAAAAATTTATTTATTGCAAAGGGGTACCCCTTTCCTAAAATATTGATGACAAATTTTTTTTTTAAATGCTTGCGATTTGGGATTTTTCGGAAGCTTCTTCGCATTTGAATCTCCTTTCAATACTTGCTTATTAGAAATGAACGCCTTTTGGGCAAAATTGGGTAAAATTGTGTTTTAACCAAAAAAATTATTTATTGCAAAGGGGTACCCCTTTCCAAAAATATTTATGAAAAAAAATTTTTTTTATATCCTTGCGATTTGAGATTTTTCGGAAGCTTCTTCGCATTTGAAACTCATTTCAATACTTACTTATTAGAAATAAACGCCTTTTGGACAAAATTGGGTAAAATTGTGGTTCAACCAAAAAATTTATTTATTGCAAAGGGGTACCCCTTTCCTAAAATATTGATGAAAATTTTTTTTTCTTAAATGCTTGCGATTTAAGATTTATCGGAAGCTTCTTCGCATTTGAAACTTATTTCAATACTTGCTAATTAGAAATAAACGCCTTTTGGGCAAAATTGGGTAAAATTGTGTTTCAACCAAAATATTTATTTATTGCAAAGGGGTATCCAAAATTGGGTAAAATTTTGTTTTTACCAAAAAATTTATGTATTGCAAAGGGGCACCCCTTTCCTAAAATATTGATGACAAATTTTTTTCTTAAATGCTTTCGATTTGGGATTTTTCGGAAGCTTCTTCGCATTTGAATCTCCTTTCAATACTTGCCTATTAGAAATGAACGCCTTTTGGACAAAGTCGGGAAAAATTGTGTTTCAACCAAAAAATTTATTTATTGCAAAGGGGTACCCCTTTCCTCAAATATTGATGAAACATTTTTTTTTATTAAATGCTTGCGATTTGAGATTTTTCGAAAGCTTCTTCGCATTTGAAACTCATTTCAATACTTGCTTATTAGAAATGAACGCCTTTTGGGCAAAGTCGGGTAAAATTGTGTTTCAACCAAAAAATTTATTTATTGCAAAGGGGTGCCCCTTTCCTAATATATTAATGCAATTTTTTTTTCTTAAATGCTTGCGATTTGAGATTTTTCGGAAGCTTCTTCGCATTTAAATCTCCTTTCAATACTTGCTTATTAGAAATAAACGCCTTTTGGGCAAAATTGGGTAAAATTGTGTTTCAACCAAAAAATTTGTTTATTGCAAAGGGGTACCCCTTTCCTAAAATATTGATAAAAAATTTTTTTTTCTTAAATGCTTGCGATTTGAGATTTTTCGGAAGCTTCTCCGCATTTGAATCTCATTTCAATACTTGCTTATTAGAAATGAACTCCTTTTGGACAAAGTCGGGAAAAATTGTGTTTCAACCAAAAAATTTATTTATTGCAAAGGGGTACACCTTTCCTCAAATATTGATGAAACATTTTTTTTTATTAAATGCTTGCGATTTGAGATTTTTCGAAAGCTTCTTCGCATTTGAAACTCATTTCAATACTTGCTAATTAGAAATAAACGCCTTTTGGACAAAATTGGGTAAAATTGTGTTTCAACCAAAATATTTATGTATTGCAAAGGGGTACCCCTTTCCTAAAATATTGACGACAAATTTTTTTTCTTAAATGCTTGCGATTTTTCGGAAGCTTCTCCGCATTTGAATCTCCTTTCAATACTTGCTTATTAGAAATGAACGCATTTTGGGCAAAGTCGGGAAAAATTGTGTTTCAACCAAAAAATTTATTTATTGCAAAGGGGTACCCCTTCCTTAAATATTGATGAAACATTTTTTTTTCTTAAATGCTTCCGATTTGAGATTTTTCGGAAGCTTCTTCGCATTTGAAACTCATTTCAATACTTGCTTATAAGAAATGAACGCCTTTTGGGCAAAATTGGGTAAAATTGTGTTTCAACCAAAATATTTATTTATTGCAAAGGGGTACCCAAAATTGGGTAAAATTTTGTTTTTACCAAAAAATTTATGTATTGCAAAGGGGCACCCCTTTCCTAAAATATTGATGACAAATTTTTTTCTTAAATGCTTGCGATTTGGGATTTTTCGGAAGCTTCTTCGCATTTGAATCTCCTTTCAATACTTGCTTATTAGAAATGAACGCCTTTTGGGCAAAATTGAGTAAAATTGTGTTTCAACCAAAAAATTTATTTATTGCAAAGGGGTACCCTTTCCTAATATATTGATAACAAATTTTTTTCTTAAATGCTTGCGATTTGAGATTTTTCGGAAGCTTCTTCGCATTTGAATTTCCTTTCAATACTTGCTTATTAGAAATGAACACCTTTTGGGCAAGGTCGGGTAAAATTGTGTTTCAACCAAAAAATTTATTTATTGCAAAGGGGTGTACCCCTTTCCTAGAAATTGATGAAAAATTTTTTTTTCTTAAATGCTTGCGATTTGAGATTTTTCGGAAGCTTCTTCGCATTTGAATCTCATTTCAATACTTGCTTATTAGAAATGAACGCCTTTTGGGCAAAGTCGGGAAAAGTTGTGTTTCATCCAAAAAATATATTTATTGTAAAGGGGTACCCCTTTCCTAAAATATTGATAAAAATTTTTTTTCATAAATGCTTGCGATTTGAGATTTTTCGGAAGCTTCTTCGCATTTGAAACTCATTTCAATACTTGCTTATTAGAAATGAACGCCTTTTGGACAAAATTGGGTAAAATTGTGGTTCAGCCAAAAAATTTATTTCTTGCAAAGGGTTACCCTTTCCTAATATATTGATGAAAAATTTTTTTTCTTAAATGCTTGCGATTTGAGATTTTTCGGAAGCTTCTTCGCATTTGAATCTCCTTTCAATACTTGCTTATTAGAAATGAACGCCTTTTGGGCAAAATTGGGTAAAATTGTGTTTCAACCAAAAAATTTATTTATTGCAAAGGGGTACCCCTTTCCTAAAATATTGATGACAAATTTTTTTTTTAAATGCTTGCGATTTGGGATTTTTCGGAAGCTTCTTCGCATTTGAATCTCCTTTCAATACTTGCTTATTAGAAATGAACGCCTTTTGGGCAAAATTGGGTAAAATTGTGTTTTAACCAAAAAAATTATTTATTGCAAAGGGGTACCCCTTTCCAAAAATATTTATGAAAAAAAATTTTTTTTATATCCTTGCGATTTGAGATTTTTCGGAAGCTTCTTCGCATTTGAAACTCATTTCAATACTTACTTATTAGAAATAAACGCCTTTTGGACAAAATTGGGTAAAATTGTGGTTCAACCAAAAAATTTATTTATTGCAAAGGGGTACCCCTTTCCTAAAATATTGATGAAAATTTTTTTTTCTTAAATGCTTGCGATTTAAGATTTATCGGAAGCTTCTTCGCATTTGAAACTTATTTCAATACTTGCTAATTAGAAATAAACGCCTTTTGGGCAAAGTCTGGTAAAATTGTGTTTCAACCAAAAAATTTATGTATTGCAAAGGGGTACCCCTTTCCTAAAATATTGATGACAAATGTTTTTCTTAAATGCTTGCGATTTGAGATTTTTCGGAAGCTTCTTCGCATTTGAATCTCCTTTCAATACTTGCCTATTAGAAATGAACGCCTTTTGGGCAAAATTGGGTAAAATTGTGTTTCAACCAAAAAATTCATTTTTTGCAAAGGGGTACCACTTTCCTAAAATATTGATGAAATTTTTTTTTTTCTTAAATGCTTGCGGTTTGAGATTTTTCGGAAGCTTCTTAGCATTTGAATCTCCTTTCAATATATGCTTATTAGAAATAAACGCCTTTTGGGCAAAGTCGGGTAAAATTGTGTTTCAACCAAAAAATTTATTTATTGCAAAGGGGTACCCCTTTCCTCAAATATTGATGAAACACTTTTTTTTTCTTAAATGCTTGCGATTTGAGATTTTTCGGAAGCTTCTTCGCATTTGAAACTCATTTCAATACTTGCTTATTAGAAATGAACGCCTTTTGGGCAAAGTCGGGTAAAATTGTGTTTTAACCAAAAATTTATTTATTGCAAAGGGGTACCCCTTTCCTAAAATATTGATGAAAAGTTTTTTTCTTAAATGCTTGCGATTTGAGAATTTTCGGAAGCTTCTTCGCATTTAAATCTCCTTTCAATACTTGCTTATTAGAAATAAACGCCTTTTGGGCAAAGTCGGGTAAAATTGTGTTTTAACCAAAAATTTATTTATTGCAAAGGGGTACCCCTTTCCTAAAATATTGATGAAAAGTTTTTTTCTTAAATGCTTGCGATTTGAGAATTTTCGGAAGCTTCTTCGCATTTGAATCTCCTTTCAATACTTGCTTATTAGAAATGAACGCCTTTTGGGCAAAATTGGATAAAATTGTGTTTCAACCAAAAAATTAATTCCTTGCAAAGGGGTACCCCTTTCCTAAAATATTGATGAAACATTTTTTTTTCTTAAATGCTTGCGATTTGAGATTTTTCGGAAGCTTCTTCGCATTTGAAACTCATTTCAATACTTGCTTATTAGAAATGAACGCCTTTTGGGCAAAGTCGGGTAAAATTGTGGTTCAACCAAAAAATTTATTTATTGCAAAGGGGTACCCCTTTCCTAAAATATTGATGAAAATTTTTTTTCTTAAATGCTTGCGATTTGAGATTTTTCGGAAGCTTCTTCGCATTAGAAACTCATTTCAATACTTGCTTATTAGAAATGAACGTATTTTGGGCAAAATTGGGTAAAATTGTGTTTCAACCAACAAATTTATTTATTGCAAAGGAGTACCCCTTTCCTAAAATATTGACGAAAAATGTTTTTTTCTTAAATGCGTGCGATTTGAGATTTTTCGGAAGCTTCTTAGCATTTGAAACTCATTTCAATACTTGCTTATTAGAAATGAACGCCTTTTGGGCAAAGTCGGGTAAAATTGTGTTTCAACCAAAAAATTTATGTATTGCAAAGGGGTACCCCTTTCCTAAAATATTGATAACAAATTTTTTTCTTAAATGCTTGCGATTTGAGATTTTTCGGAAGCTTCTTCGCATTTGAATCTCCTTTCAATACTTGCTTATTAGAAATAAACGCCTTTTGGGCAAAATTAGGTAAAATTGTGTTTCAACCAAAAAATTAATTCCTTGCAAAGGCGTACCCTTTCCTAATATATTGATGAACAATTTTTTTTTCTTAAATGCATGCGATTTGAGATTTTTCGGAAGCTTCTTCGCATTTGAATCTCCTTTCAATACTTGCTTATTAGAAATGAACGCCTTTTGAGCAAAGTCGGGTAAAATTGTGTTTCAACCAAAAAATTTATTTATTGCAAAGGGGTTCCCCTTTCCTAAAATATTGATGAAAAAAGTTTTTTTTTAAATGCTTCTTCGCATTTGAATCTCCTTTCAATACTTGCTTATTAGAAATGAACGCCTTTTGAGCAAAGTCGGGTAAAATTGTGTTTCAACCAAAAAATTTATTTATTGCAAAGGGGTTCCCCTTTCCTAAAATATTGATGAAAAAAGTTTTTTTTTAAATGCTTGCGATCTGAGATTTTTTGGAAGCTTCTTCGCATTTGAAACTCATTTCAATACTTGCTTATTAGAAATGAACGCCTTTTGGGCAAAGTCGGGTAAAATTGTGTTTCAACCAAAAAATTTATTTATTGCAATGGGGTACCCCTTTCCTCAAATATTGATGAAAATTTTTTTTTTTTCTTAAATGCTTGCGATTTGAGATTTTTCGGAAGCTTCTTCGCATTTGAAACTCATTTCAATACTTGCTTATTAGAAATAAACGCCTTTTGGGCAAAATTGGGTAAAATTGTGTTTCAACCAAAAAATTTATGTATTGCAAAGGGGTACCCCTTTCCTAAAATATTGATAACAAATTTTTTTCTTAAATGCTTGCGATTTGAGATTTTTCGGAAGCTTCTTCGCATTTGAATCTCCTTTCAATACTTGCTTATTAGAAATAAACGCCTTTTGGGCAAAATTAGGTAAAATTGTGTTTCAACCAAAAAATTTATTTATTGCAAAGGGGTACCCCTTTCCTAAAATATTGATGAAACATTTTTTTTTCTTAAATGCTTACGATTTGAGATTTTTCGGAAGCTTCTTCGCATTTGAAACTCATTTCAATACTTGCTTATTAGAAATAAACGCCTTTTGGGCAAAATTTGGTAAAACTGTGTTTCAACCAAAAAATTTATGTATTGCAAAGGGGTACCCCTTTCCTAAAATATTAATGAAAAATTTTTTTTTCTTAAATGCTTGCGATTTGAGATTTTTCGGAAGCTTCTTCGCATTTGAATCTCCTTTCAATACTTGCTTATTAGAAATGAACGCCTTTTGGGCAAAGTCGGGTAAAATTGTGTTTCAACCAAAAAATTTATGTATTGCAAAGGGGCACCCCTTTCCTAAAATATTGATGACAAATTTTTTTCTTAAATGCTTGCGATTTGGGATTTTTCGGAAGCTTCTTCGCATTTGAAACTCCTTTCAACACTTGCCTATTAGAAATTAACGCCTTTTGGGCAAAATTGAGTAAAATTGTGTTTCAACCAAAAAATTTATTTATTGCAAAGGGGTACCCCTTCCTTAAATATTGATGAAACATTTTTTTTTCTTAAATGCTTCCGATTTGAGATTTTTCGGAAGCTTCTTCGCATTTGAATCTCCTTTCAATACTTGCCTATTAGAAATGAACGCCTTTTGGGCAAAATTGGGTAAAATAGTGTTTCAACCAAAAAATTCATTTTTTGCAAAGGGGTACCCCTTTCCTAGAAATTGATGAAAAATTTTTTTTTTCTTAAATGCTTGCGATTTGAGATTTTTCGGAAGCTTCTTCGCATTTGAATCTCCTTTCAATACTTGCTTATTAGAAATAAACGCCTTTTGGGCAAAATTGGGTAAAATTGTGTTTCAACCAAAAAATTTATTTATTGCAAAGGGGTACCCCTTTCCTAAAATATTGATGAAACATTTTTTTTCTTAAATGCTTGCGATTTGAGATTTTTCGGAAGCTTCTTCGCATTTGAAACTCATTTCAATACTTGCTTATTAGAAATAAACGCCTTTTGGGCAAAGTCGGGTAAAATTGTGTTTCAACCAAAAAATTTATGTATTGCAAAGGGGTACCCCTTTTCTAAAATATTGATGAAAAATGTTTTTTCTTTAATGCTTCCGATTTGAGATTTTTCGGAAGCTTCTTCGCATTTGAATCTCATTTCAATACTTGCTTATTAGAAATAAACGCCTTTTGGGCAAAATTGGGTAAAATTGTGTTTCAACCAAATAATTAATTTTTTGCAAAGGGGTGCCCCTTTCCTAAAATATTGATGAAACATTTTTTTTCTTAAATGCTTGCGATTTGAGATTTTTCGGAAGCTTCTTCGCATTTGAATCTCCTTTCAACACTTGCTTATTAGAAATGAACGCCTTTTGGGCAAAGTCGGGTAAAATTGTGTTTCAACCAAAAAATTTATTTATTGCAAAGGGATACCCCTTTCCTAAAATATTGATGAAAAATGTTTTTCTTAAATGCTTTCGATTTGAGATTTTTCGGAAGCTTCTTAGCATTTGAATCTCCTTTCAATATATGCTTATAAGAAATGAACGCCTTTTGGGCAAAGTCGGGTAAAATTGTGTTTCAACCAAAAATTTATTTATTGCAAAGGGGTACCCCTTTCCTAAAATATTGATGAAAATTTTTTTTTTCTTAAATGCTTGCGATTTGAGATTTTTCGGAAGCTTCTTCGCATTTGAATTTCCTTTCAATACTTGCTTATTAGAAACGAACGCCTTTTGGGCAAAGTCGGGTAAAATTGTGTTTTAACCAAAAAAATTATTTATTGCAAAGGCGTACCCCTTTCCTAAAATATTGATGAAATTTTTTTTCTTAAATGCTTGCGATTTGAGATTTTTCGGAAGCTTCTTCGCATTAGAAACTCATTTCAATATTTGCTTATTAGAAATGAACGCCTTTTGGGCAAAATTGGGTAAAATTGTGTTTCAACCAAAAAATTTATTTATTGCAAAGGGGTACCCCTTTCCTAAAATATTGATGACAAATTTTTTTTTAAATGCTTGCGATTTGAGATTTTTCGGAATCTTCTTCGCATTTGAATCTCCTTTCAATACTTGCTTATTAGAAATGAACGCCTTTTGGGCAAAGTCGGGAAAAGTTGTGTTTCATCCAAAAAATATATTTATTGTAAAGGGGTACCCCTTTCCTAACATATTGATGAAAATTTTTTTTTCTTAAATGCTTTCGATTTGAAATTTTTCGGAAGCTTCTTCGCATTTGAATCTCATTTCAATACTTGCTTATTAGAAATGAACGCCTTTTGGGCAAAATTGGGTAAAATTGTGTTTCAACCAACAAATTTATTTATTGCAAAGGGGTACCCCTTTCCTAAAATATTGATGAAACATTTTTTTTTCCTAAATGCTTGCGATTTGAGATTTTTCGGAAGCTTCTTCGCATTTGAAACTCATTTCAATACTTGCTTATTAGAAATGAACGCCTTTTGGGCAAAATTGGGTAAAATTGTGTTTCAACCAAAAAATTTATTTATTGCAAAGGGGTGTACCCCTTTCCTAATATATTGATGAAAAATTTTTTTTCTTAAATGCTTGCGATTTGAGATTTTTCGGAAGCTTCTTCGCATTTGAATCTCCTTTCAATACTTGCCTATTAGAAATGAACGCCTTTTGGGCGAAATTGGGTAAAATTGTGTTTCAACCAAAAAATTCATTTTTTGCAAAGGGGTACCCCTTTCCTAAAATATTGATGAAACATTTTTTTTTCTTAAATGCTTGCGATTTGAGATTTTTCGGAAGCTTCTTCGCATTTGAAACTCATTTCAATACTTGCTTATTAGAAATGAACGCATTTTGGGCAAAATTGAGTAAAATTGTGTTTCAACCAAAAAATTTATTTATTGCAAAGGGGTACCCCTTCCTTAAATATTGATGAAACATTTTTTTTTCTTAAATGCATGCGATTTGAGATTTTTCGGAAGCTTCTTCGCATTTGTATCTCCTTTCAATACTTGCTTATTAGAAATAAACGCCTTTTGGGCAAAGTCGGGTAAAATTGTGTTTCAACCAAAAAATTTATGTATTGCAAAGACGTACCCCTTTCCTAAAATATTGATGACAAATTTTTTTTTTAAATGCTTGCGATTTGGGATTTTTCGGAAGCTTCTTCGCATTTGAAACTCATTTCAATACTTGCTTATTAGAAATGAACGCATTTTGGGCAAAATTGAGTAAAATTGTGTTTCAACCAAAAAATTTATTTATTGCAAAGGGGTACCCCTTCCTTAAATATTGATGAAACATTTTTTTTTCTCAAATGCATGCGATTTGAGATTTTTCGGAAGCTTCTTCGCATTTGTATCTCCTTTCAATACTTGCTTATTAGAAATAAACGCCTTTTGGGCAAAATTGGGTAAAATTGTGTTTCAACCAAAAAATTTATTTATTGCAAAGGGGTACCCTTTCCTAATATATTGATGAAACATTTTTTTTTCTTAAATGCTTGCGATTTGAGATTTTTCGGAAGCTTCTTCGCATTTGAAACTCATTTCAATACTTGCTTATTAGAAATGAACGCCTTTTGGGCAAAGTCGGGTAAAATTGTGTTTCAACCAAAATATTTATTTATTGCAAAGGGGTACCCCTTTCCTAAAATATTGATGAAAAATTTTTCTTTCTTAAATGCTTGCGATTTGAGATTTTTCGGAAGCTTCTTCGCATTTGAATCTCCTTTCAATACTTGCTTATTAGAAATGAACGCCTTTTGGGCAAAGTCGGGTAAAATTGTGTTTCAACCAAAAAATTTATGTATTGCAAAGGGGCACCCCTTTCCTAAAATATTGATGACAAATTTTTTTCTTAAATGCTTGCGATTTGGGATTTTTCGGAAGCTTCTTCGCATTTGAAACTCCTTTCAACACTTGCCTATTAGAAATTAACGCCTTTTGGGCAAAATTGAGTAAAATTGTGTTTCAACCAAAAAATTTATTTATTGCAAAGGGGTACCCCTTCCTTAAATATTGATGAAACATTTTTTTTTCTTAAATGCTTCCGATTTGAGATTTTTCGGAAGCTTCTTCGCATTTGAATCTCCTTTCAATACTTGCCTATTAGAAATGAACGCCTTTTGGGCAAAATTGGGTAAAATAGTGTTTCAACCAAAAAATTCATTTTTTGCAAAGGGGTACCCCTTTCCTAGAAATTGATGAAAAATTTTTTTTTTCTTAAATGCTTGCGATTTGAGATTTTTCGGAAGCTTCTTCGCATTTGAATCTCCTTTCAATACTTGCTTATTAGAAATAAACGCCTTTTGGGCAAAATTGGGTAAAATTGTGTTTCAACCAAAAAATTTATTTATTGCAAAGGGGTACCCCTTTCCTAAAATATTGATGAAACATTTTTTTCTTAAATGCTTGCGATTTGAGATTTTTCGGAAGCTTCTTCGCATTTGAAACTCATTTCAATACTTGCTTATTAGAAATAAACGCCTTTTGGGCAAAGTCGGGTAAAATTGTGTTTCAACCAAAAAATTTATGTATTGCAAAGGGGTACCCCTTTTCTAAAATATTGATGAAAAATGTTTTTTCTTTAATGCTTCCGATTTGAGATTTTTCGGAAGCTTCTTCGCATTTGAATCTCATTTCAATACTTGCTTATTAGAAATAAACGCCTTTTGGGCAAAATTGGGTAAAATTGTGTTTCAACCAAATAATTAATTTTTTGCAAAGGGGTGCCCCTTTCCTAAAATATTGATGAAACATTTTTTTTCTTAAATGCTTGCGATTTGAGATTTTTCGGAAGCTTCTTCGCATTTGAATCTCCTTTCAACACTTGCTTATTAGAAATGAACGCCTTTTGGGCAAAGTCGGGTAAAATTGTGTTTCAACCAAAAAATTTATTTATTGCAAAGGGATACCCCTTTCCTAAAATATTGATGAAAAATGTTTTTCTTAAATGCTTTCGATTTGAGATTTTTCGGAAGCTTCTTAGCATTTGAATCTCCTTTCAATATATGCTTATAAGAAATGAACGCCTTTTGGGCAAAGTCGGGTAAAATTGTGTTTCAACCAAAAATTTATTTATTGCAAAGGGGTACCCCTTTCCTAAAATATTGATGAAAATTTTTTTTTTCTTAAATGCTTGCGATTTGAGATTTTTCGGAAGCTTCTTCGCATTTGAATTTCCTTTCAATACTTGCTTATTAGAAACGAACGCCTTTTGGGCAAAGTCGGGTAAAATTGTGTTTTAACCAAAAAAATTATTTATTGCAAAGGCGTACCCCTTTCCTAAAATATTGATGAAATTTTTTTTCTTAAATGCTTGCGATTTGAGATTTTTCGGAAGCTTCTTCGCATTAGAAACTCATTTCAATACTTGCTTATTAGAAATGAACGCCTTTTGGGCAAAATTGGGTAAAATTGTGTTTCAACCAAAAAATTTATTTATTGCAAAGGGGTACCCCTTTCCTAAAATATTGATGACAAATTTTTTTTTTAAATGCTTGCGATTTGAGATTTTTCGGAATCTTCTTCGCATTTGAATCTCCTTTCAATACTTGCTTATTAGAAATGAACGCCTTTTGGGCAAAGTCGGGAAAAGTTGTGTTTCATCCAAAAAATATATTTATTGTAAAGGGGTACCCCTTTCCTAACATATTGATGAAAATTTTTTTTTCTTAAATGCTTTCGATTTGAAATTTTTCGGAAGCTTCTTCGCATTTGAATCTCATTTCAATACTTGCTTATTAGAAATGAACGCCTTTTGGGCAAAATTGGGTAAAATTGTGTTTCAACCAACAAATTTATTTATTGCAAAGGGGTACCCCTTTCCTAAAATATTGATGAAACATTTTTTTTTTCCTAAATGCTTGCGATTTGAGATTTTTCGGAAGCTTCTTCGCATTTGAAACTCATTTCAATACTTGCTTATTAGAAATGAACGCCTTTTGGGCAAAATTGGGTAAAATTGTGTTTCAACCAAAAAATTTATTTATTGCAAAGGGGTGTACCCCTTTCCTAATATATTGATGAAAAATTTTTTTTCTTAAATGCTTGCGATTTGAGATTTTTCGGAAGCTTCTTCGCATTTGAATCTCCTTTCAATACTTGCCTATTAGAAATGAACGCCTTTTGGGCGAAATTGGGTAAAATTGTGTTTCAACCAAAAAATTCATTTTTTGCAAAGGGGTACCCCTTTCCTAAAATATTGATGAAACATTTTTTTTTCTTAAATGCTTGCGATTTGAGATTTTTCGGAAGCTTCTTCGCATTTGAAACTCATTTCAATACTTGCTTATTAGAAATGAACGCATTTTGGGCAAAATTGAGTAAAATTGTGTTTCAACCAAAAAATTTATTTATTGCAAAGGGGTACCCCTTCCTTAAATATTGATGAAACATTTTTTTTTCTTAAATGCATGCGATTTGAGATTTTTCGGAAGCTTCTTCGCATTTGTATCTCCTTTCAATACTTGCTTATTAGAAATAAACGCCTTTTGGGCAAAGTCGGGTAAAATTGTGTTTCAACCAAAAAATTTATGTATTGCAAAGGCGTACCCCTTTCCTAAAATATTGATGACAAATTTTTTTTTTAAATGCTTGCGATTTGGGATTTTTCGGAAGCTTCTTCGCATTTGAAACTCATTTCAATACTTGCTTATTAGAAATGAACGCATTTTGGGCAAAATTGAGTAAAATTGTGTTTCAACCAAAAAATTTATTTATTGCAAAGGGGTACCCCTTCCTTAAATATTGATGAAACATTTTTTTTTCTCAAATGCATGCGATTTGAGATTTTTCGGAAGCTTCTTCGCATTTGTATCTCCTTTCAATACTTGCTTATTAGAAATAAACGCCTTTTGGGCAAAATTGGGTAAAATTGTGTTTCAACCAAAAAATTTATTTATTGCAAAGGGGTACCCTTTCCTAATATATTGATGAAACATTTTTTTTTTCTTAAATGCTTGCGATTTGAGATTTTTCGGAAGCTTCTTCGCATTTGAAACTCATTTCAATACTTGCTTATTAGAAATGAACGCCTTTTGGGCAAAGTCGGGTAAAATTGTGTTTCAACCAAAATATTTATTTATTGCAAAGGGGTACCCCTTTCCTAAAATATTGATGAAAAATTTTTCTTTCTTAAATGCTTGCGATTTGAGATTTTTCGGAAGTTTCTTCTCATTTGAAACTCATTTCAATACTTGCTTATTAGAAATAAACGCCTTTTGGGCAAAGTCGGGTAAAATTGTGTTTCAACCAAAAAATTTATGTATTGCAAAGGGGTACCCCTTTCCTAAAATATTGATAACAAATTTTTTTCTTAAATGCTTGCGATTTGAGATTTTTCGGAAGCTTCTTCGCATTTGAATCTCAATACTTGCTTATTAGGAATGAACGCCTTTTGGGCAAAGTCGGGTAAAATTGTGTTTCAACCAAAAAATTTATTTATTGCAAAGGCGTATCCCTTTCCTAAAATATTGATGAAAATTTTTTTTCTTAAATGCTTGCGATTTGAGATTTTTCGGAAGCTTCTTCGCATTTGAATATCCTTTCAATACTTGCCTATTAGAAATTAACGCCTTTTGGGCAAAATTGAGTAAAATTGTGTTTCAACCAAAAAATTTATTTATTGCAAAGGGGTACCCCTTCCTTAAATATTGATGAAAAATTTTTTTTTCTTAAATGCTTCCGATTTGAGATTTTTCGGAAGCTTCTTCGCATTTGAATCTCCTTTCAATACTTGCTTATTAGAAATGAACGCCTTTTGGACAAAATTGGGTAAAATTGTGTTTCAACAAAAAAATTTATTTATTGCAAAGGGGTACCCCTTTCCTAAAATATTGATGAACAATTTTTTTTTCTTAAATGCTTGCGATTTGAGATTTTTCGGAAGCTTCTTCGCATTTGAATCTCCTTTCAATACTTGCTTATTAGAAATAAACGCCTTTTGGGCAAAATTAGGTAAAATTGTGTTTCAACCAAAAAATTTATTTATTGCAAAGGGGTACCCCTTTCCTCAAATATTGATGAAACATTTTTTTTTCTTAAATGCTTGCGATTTGAGATTTTTCGGAAGCTTCTTCGCATTTGAATCTCCTTTCAATACTTGCTTATTAGAAATGAACGCCTTTTGGCCAAAATTGGGTAAAATTGTGTTTCAAACAAAAAATTTATGTATTGCAAAGGGGTACCCCTTTCCTAAAATATTGATTAAAATGTTTTTTTCTTAAATGCTTGCGATTTGAGATTTTTCGGAAGCTTCTTCGCATTTGAATCTCATTTCAATACTTGCTTATTAGAAATGAACACCTTTTGGGCAAAATCGGGTAAAATTGTGTTTCAACCAAAAAATTAATTCCTTGCAAAGGGGTACCCCTTTCCTAAAATATTGATGAAACATTTTTTTTTCTTAAATGCTTGCGATTTGAGATTTTTCGGAAGCTTCTTCGCATTTGAAACTCATTTCAATACTTGCATATTAGAAATAAACGCCTTTTGGGCAAAGTCGGGTAAAATTGTGTTTCAACCAAAAAATTCATTTTTTGCAAAGGCGTACCCTTTCCTAAAATATTGATGAAAATTTTTTTTTTCTTAAATGCTTGCGATTTGAGATTTTTCGGAAGCTTCTTCGCATTTGAATCTCCTTTCAATATATGCTTATTAGAAATGAATGCCTTTTGGGCAAAATTGGGTAAAACTGTGTTTCAACCAAAAAATTTATTTATTGCAAAGGGATACCCCTTTCCTAAAATATTGATGAAAAATTTTTTTTTCTTAAATGCTTGCGATTTGAGATTTTTCGGAAGCTTCTTCGCATTTGAATCTCCTTTCAATATATGCTTATTAGAAATGAATGCCTTTTGGGCAAAATTGGGTAAAACTGTGTTTCAACCAAAAAATTTATTTATTGCAAAGGGATACCCCTTTCCTAAAATATTGATGAAAAATTTTTTTTTCTTAAATGCTTGCGATTTGAGATTTTTCGGAAGCTTCTTCGCATTTAAATCTCCTTTCAATACTTGCTTATTAGAAATAAACGCCTTTTGGGCAAAATTGGGTAAAATTGTGTTTCAACCAAAAAATTTATGTATTGCAAAGGGGTACCCCTTTCCTAAAATATTGATGAAACATTTTTTTTCTTAAATGCTTGCGATTTGAGATTTTTCAGAAGCTTCTTCGCATTTGAAACTCATTTCAATACTTGCTTATTAGAAATGAACGGGTAAAATTGTGTTTTAACCAAAAATTTATTTATTGCAAAGGGGTACCCCTTTCCTAAAATATTGATGAAAAGTTTTTTTCTTAAATGCTTGCGATTTGAGAATTTTCGGAAGCTTCTTCGCATTTGAATCTCCTTTTAATACTTGCTTATTAGAAATGAACGCCTTTTGGGGCAAAATTAGGTAAAATTGTGTTTCAACCAAAAAATTTATTTATTGCAAAGGGGTACCAATTTCCTAAAATATTGATGAAACATTTTTTTTCTTAAATGGTTGCGATTTGAGATTTTTCGGAAGTTTTTTCGCATTTGAAACTCATTTCAATACTTGCTTATTAGAAATAAACGCCTTTTGGGCAAAGTCGGGTAAAATTGTGTTTCAACCAAAAAATTTATGTATTGCAAAGGCGTACCCCTTTCCTAAAATATTGATGACAAATTTTTTTTTTAAATGCTTGCGATTTGGGATTTTTCGGAAGCTTCTTCGCATTTGAAACTCATTTCAATACTTGCTTATTAGAAATGAACGCATTTTGGGCAAAATTGAGTAAAATTGTGTTTCAACCAAAAAATTTATTTATTGCAAAGGGGTACCCCTTCCTTAAATATTGATGAAACATTTTTTTTTCTCAAATGCATGCGATTTGAGATTTTTCGGAAGCTTCTTCGCATTTGTATCTCCTTTCAATACTTGCTTATTAGAAATAAACGCCTTTTGGGCAAAATTGGGTAAAATTGTGTTTCAACCAAAAAATTTATTTATTGCAAAGGGGTACCCTTTCCTAATATATTGATGAAACATTTTTTTTTCTTAAATGCTTGCGATTTGAGATTTTTCGGAAGCTTCTTCGCATTTGAAACTCATTTCAATACTTGCTTATTAGAAATGAACGCCTTTTGGGCAAAGTCGGGTAAAATTGTGTTTCAACCAAAATATTTATTTATTGCAAAGGGGTACCCCTTTCCTAAAATATTGATGAAAAATTTTTCTTTCTTAAATGCTTGCGATTTGAGATTTTTTGGAAGTTTCTTCTCATTTGAAACTCATTTCAATACTTGCTTATTAGAAATAAACGCCTTTTGGGCAAAGTCGGGTAAAATTGTGTTTCAACCAAAAAATTTATGTATTGCAAAGGGGTACCCCTTTCCTAAAATATTGATAACAAATTTTTTTCTTAAATGCTTGCGATTTGAGATTTTTCGGAAGCTTCTTCGCATTTGAATCTCAATACTTGCTTATTAGGAATGAACGCCTTTTGGGCAAAGTCGGGTAAAATTGTGTTTCAACCAAAAAATTTATTTATTGCAAAGGCGTATCCCTTTCCTAAAATATTGATGAAAATTTTTTTTCTTAAATGCTTGCGATTTGAGATTTTTCGGAAGCTTCTTCGCATTTGAATCTCCTTTCAATACTTGCCTATTAGAAATTAACGCCTTTTGGGCAAAATTGAGTAAAATTGTGTTTCAACCAAAAAATTTATTTATTGCAAAGGGGTACCCCTTCCTTAAATATTGATGAAAAATTTTTTTTTCTTAAATGCTTCCGATTTGAGATTTTTCGGAAGCTTCTTCGCATTTGAATCTCCTTTCAATACTTGCTTATTAGAAATGAACGCCTTTTGGACAAAATTGGGTAAAATTGTGTTTCAACAAAAAAATTTATTTATTGCAAAGGGGTACCCCTTTCCTAAAATATTGATGAACAATTTTTTTTTCTTAAATGCTTGCGATTTGAGATTTTTCGGAAGCTTCTTCGCATTTGAATCTCCTTTCAATACTTGCTTATTAGAAATAAACGCCTTTTGGGCAAAATTAGGTAAAATTGTGTTTCAACCAAAAAATTTATTTATTGCAAAGGGGTACCCCTTTCCTCAAATATTGATGAAACATTTTTTTTTCTTAAATGCTTGCGATTTGAGATTTTTCGGAAGCTTCTTCGCATTTGAATCTCCTTTCAATACTTGCTTATTAGAAATGAACGCCTTTTGGCCAAAATTGGGTAAAATTGTGTTTCAAACAAAAAATTTATGTATTGCAAAGGGGTACCCCTTTCCTAAAATATTGATTAAAATGTTTTTTTCTTAAATGCTTGCGATTTGAGATTTTTCGGAAGCTTCTTCGCATTTGAATCTCATTTCAATACTTGCTTATTAGAAATGAACACCTTTTGGGCAAAATCGGGTAAAATTGTGTTTCAACCAAAAAATTAATTCCTTGCAAAGGGGTACCCCTTTCCTAAAATATTGATGAAACATTTTTTTTTCTTAAATGCTTGCGATTTGAGATTTTTCGGAAGCTTCTTCGCATTTGAAACTCATTTCAATACTTGCATATTAGAAATAAACGCCTTTTGGGCAAAGTCGGGTAAAATTGTGTTTCAACCAAAAAATTCATTTTTTGCAAAGGCGTACCCTTTCCTAAAATATTGATGAAAAATTTTTTTTTCTTAAATGCTTGCGATTTGAGATTTTTCGGAAGCTTCTTCGCATTTGAATCTCCTTTCAATATATGCTTATTAGAAATGAATGCCTTTTGGGCAAAATTGGGTAAAACTGTGTTTCAACCAAAAAATTTATTTATTGCAAAGGGATACCCCTTTCCTAAAATATTGATGAAAAATTTTTTTTTCTTAAATGCTTGCGATTTGAGATTTTTCGGAAGCTTCTTCGCATTTGAATCTCCTTTCAATATATGCTTATTAGAAATGAATGCCTTTTGGGCAAAATTGGGTAAAACTGTGTTTCAACCAAAAAATTTATTTATTGCAAAGGGATACCCCTTTCCTAAAATATTGATGAAAAATTTTTTTTTCTTAAATGCTTGCGATTTGAGATTTTTCGGAAGCTTCTTCGCATTTAAATCTCCTTTCAATACTTGCTTATTAGAAATAAACGCCTTTTGGGCAAAATTGGGTAAAATTGTGTTTCAACCAAAAAATTTATGTATTGCAAAGGGGTACCCCTTTCCTAAAATATTGATGAAACATTTTTTTTCTTAAATGCTTGCGATTTGAGATTTTTCAGAAGCTTCTTCGCATTTGAAACTCATTTCAATACTTGCTTATTAGAAATGAACGGGTAAAATTGTGTTTTAACCAAAAATTTATTTATTGCAAAGGGGTACCCCTTTCCTAAAATATTGATGAAAAGTTTTTTTCTTAAATGCTTGCGATTTGAGAATTTTCGGAAGCTTCTTCGCATTTGAATCTCCTTTTAATACTTGCTTATTAGAAATGAACGCCTTTTGGGCAAAATTAGGTAAAATTGTGTTTCAACCAAAAAATTTATTTATTGCAAAGGGGTACCAATTTCCTAAAATATTGATGAAACATTTTTTTTCTTAAATGGTTGCGATTTGAGATTTTTCGGAAGTTTTTTCGCATTTGAAACTCATTTCAATACTTGCTTATTAGAAATAAACGCCTTTTGGGCAAAGTCGGGTAAAATTGTGTTTCAACCAAAAAATTTATGTATTGCAAAGGCGTACCCCTTTCCTAAAATATTGATGAAACATTTTTTTTTCTTAAATGGTTGCGATTTGAGATTTTTCGGAAGTTTTTTCGCATTTGAAACTCATTTCAATACTTGCTTATTAGAAATAAACGCCTTTTGGGCAAAGTCGGGTAAAATTGTGTTTCAACCAAAAAATTTATGTATTGCAAAGGCGTACCCCTTTCCTAAAATATTGATGACAAATTTTTTTTTTAAATGCTTGCGATTTGGGATTTTTCGGAAGCTTCTTCGCATTTGAAACTCATTTCAATACTTGCTTATTAGAAATAAACGCCTTTTGGGCAAAGTCGGGTAAAATTGTGTTTCAACCAAAAAATTTATGTATTGCAAAGGCGTACCCCTTTCCTAAAATATTGATGAAAAATTTTTTTTCTTAAATGCTTGCGATTTGAGATTTTTCGGAAGCTTCTTCGCATTTGAAACTCATTTCAATACTTGCTTATTAGAAATGAACGCCTTTTGGGCAAAATTAGGTAAAATTGTGTTTCAACCAAAAATTTTATGTATTGCAAAGGCGTACCCCTTTCCTAAAATATTGATGACAAATTTTTTTTCTTAAATGCTTGCGATTTGAGAATTTTCGGAAGCTTCTTCGCATTTGAATCTCCTTTCAATACTTGCTTATTAGAAATAAACGCCTTTTGGGCAAAATTGGGTAAAATTGTGTTTCAACCAAAAAATTCATTTATTGCAAAGGGCTACCCCGTTCCTCAAATATTGATGAAACATTTTTTTCTTAAATGCTTGCGATTTGAGATTTTTCGGAAGCTTCTTCGCATTTGTATCTCCTTTCAATACTTGCTTATTAGAAATAAACGCTTTTTGGACAAAATTGGGTAAAATTGTGTTTCAACCAAAAAATTTATTTATTGCAAAGGGGTACCCCTTTCCTAAAATATTGATAACAAATTTTTTTCTTAAATGCTTGCGATTTGAGATTTTTCGGAAGCTTCTTCGCATTTGAATCTCCTTTCAATACTTGCTTATTAGAAATGAACGCCTTTTGGGCAAAGTCGGGAAAAATTGTGTTTCAACCAAAAAATTCATTTATTGCAAAGGGGTACCCCTTTCCTAAAATATTGATGAAAAATTTTTTTTTCTTAAATGCTTGCGATTTGAGATTTTTCGGAAGCTTCTTCGCATTGTAATCTCATTTCAATACTTGCTTATTAGAAATGAACGCCTTTTGGGCAAAGTCGGGAAAAATTGTGTTTCAACCAAAAAAATCATTTATTGCAAAGGGGTACCCCTTTCCTAAAATATTGATGAAAAATTTTTTTTTCTTAAATGCTTGCGATTTGAGATTTTTCGGAAGCTTCTTAGCATTTGAATCTCCTTTTAATACTTGCTTATTAGAAATGAACGCCTTTTGGGCAAAGTCGGGCAAAATTGTGTTTCAACCAAAAAATTTATTTATTGCAAAGGGGTACCCCTTTCCTAAAATATTGATAACAAATTTTTTTCTTAAATGCTTGCGATTTGAGATTTTTCGGAAGCTTCTTCGCATTAGAATCTCCTTTCAATACTTGCTTATTAGAAATGAACGCCTTTTGGGCAAAGTCGGGTAAAATTGTGTTTCAACCAAAAAATTTATTTATTGCAAAGGGGTGCCCCTTTCCTAATATATTAATGCAATTTTTTTTTTCTTAAATGCTTGCGATTTGAGATTTTTCGGAAGCTTCTTCGCATTTAAATCTCCTTTCAATACTTGCTTATTAGAAATAAACGCCTTTTGGGCAAAGTCGGGTAAAATTGTGTTTCAACCAAAATATTTATTTATTGCAAAGGGGTACCCAAAATTGGGTAAAATTTTGTTTTTACCAAAAAATTCATTTTTTGCAAAGGGGTACCCCTTTCCTAAAATATTGATGAAACATTTTTTTTTTCTTAAATGCTTGCGATTTGAGATTTTTCGGAAGCTTCTTCGCATTGTAATCTCATTTCAATACTTGCTTATTAGAAATGAACGCCTTTTGGGCAAAGTCGGGTAAAATTGTGTTTCAACCAAAAAATTTATTTACTGCAAAGGGGTGCCCCTTTCCTAATATATTAAACTCATTTCAATAATTGCTTATTAGAAATGAACGCATTTTGGCCAAAATTGGGTAAAATTGTGTTTCAACCAAAAAATCCATTTATTGCAAAGGGGTACCCCTTTCCTAAAATATTGATGAAAAATTTTTTTTTCTTAAATGCTTGCGATTTGAGATTTTTCGGAAGCTTCTTAGCATTTGAATCTCCTTTTAATACTTGCTTATTAGAAATGAACGCCTTTTGGGCAAAGTCGGGCAAAATTGTGTTTCAACCAAAAAATTTATTTATTGCAAAGGGTTACCCCTTTCCTAAAATATTGATAACAAATTTTTTTCTTAAATGCTTGCGATTTGAGATTTTTCGGAAGCTTCTTCGCATTTGAATCTCCTTTCAATACTTGCTTATTAGAAATGAACGCCTTTTGGGCAAAGTCGGGTAAAATTGTGTTTCAACCAAAAAATTTATTTATTGCAAAGGGGTGCCCCTTTCCTAATATATTAATGCAATTTTTTTTTTCTTAAATGCTTGCGATTTGAGATTTTTCGGAAGCTTCTTCGCATTTAAATCTCCTTTCAATACTTGCTTATTAGAAATAAACGCCTTTTGGGCAAAGTCGGGTAAAATTGTGTTTCAACCAAAATATTTATTTATTGCAAAGGGGTACCCAAAATTGGGTAAAATTTTGTTTTTACCAAAAAATTCATTTTTTGCAAAGGGGTACCCCTTTCCTAAAATATTGATGAAACATTTTTTTTTCTTAAATGCTTGCGATTTGAGATTTTTCGGAAGCTTCTTCGCATTGTAATCTCATTTCAATACTTGCTTATTAGAAATGAACGCCTTTTGGGCAAAGTCGGGAAAAATTGTGTTTCAACCAAAAAATTCATTTATTGCAAAGGGGTACCCCTTTCCTAAAATATTGATGAAAATTTTTTTTTTCTTAAATGCTTGCGATTTGAGATTTTTCGGAAGCTTCTTCGCATTTGAATCTCCTTTCAATACTTGCTTATTAGAAATAAACGCCTTTTGGGCAAAGTCGGGAAAAATTGTGTTTCAACCAAAAAATTTATGTATTGCAAAGGGGTACCCCTTTCCTAAAATATTGATGAAACATTTTTTTTCTTAAATGCTTGCGATTTGAGATTTTTCGGAAGCTTCTTCGCATTTAAATCTCCTTTCAATACTTGCTTATTAGAAATAAACGCCTTTTGGGCAAAGTCGGGTAAAATTGTGTTTCAACCAAAATATTTATTTATTGCAAAGGGGTACCCAAAATTGGGTAAAATTTTGTTATTACCAAAAAATTCATTTTTTGCAAAGGGGTACCCCTTTCCTAAAATATTGATTAAAATATTTTTTTTCTTAAATGCTTGCGATTTGAGATTTTTCGGAAGCTTCTTCGCATTTGAATACTTGCTTATTAGAAATGAACGCCTTTTGGGCAAAGTCGGGAAAAATTGTGTTTCAACCAAAAAATTCATTTATTGCAAAGGGGTACCTCTTTCCTAAAATATTGATGAAAATTTTTTTTTTCTTAAATGCTTGCGATTTGAGATTTTTCGGAAGCTTCTTCGCATTGTAATCTCATTTCAATACTTGCTTATTAGAAATGAACGCCTTTTGGGCAAAGTCGGGAAAAATTGTGTTTCAACCAAAAATTTCATTTATTGCAAAGGGGTACCCCTTTCCTAAAATATTGATGAAAATTTTTTTTTTCTTAAATGCTTGCGATTTGAGATTTTTCGGAAGCTTCTTCGCATTTGAATCTCCTTTCAATACTTGCTTATTAGAAATGAACGCCTTTTGGGCAAAGTCGGGTAAAATTGTGTTTCAACCAAAAAATTTATTTATTGCAAAGGGGTGCCCCTTTCCTAAAATATTGATGAAAAATGTTTTTTTCTTAAATGCTTGCGATTTGAGATTTTTCGGAAGCTTCTTCGCATTTAAATCTCCTTTCAATACTTGCTTATTAGAAATAAACGCCTTTTGGGCAAAGTCGGGTAAAATTGTGTTTCAACCAAAATATTTATTTATTGCAAAGGGGTACCCAAAATTGGGTAAAATTTTGTTTTTACCAAAAAATTCATTTTTTGCAAAGGGGTACCCCTTTCCTAAAATATTGATGAAACATTTTTTTTTTCTTAAATGCTTGCGATTTGAGATTTTTCGGAAGCTTCTTCGCATTGTAATCTCATTTCAATACTTGCTTATTAGAAATGAACGCCTTTTGGGCAAAGTCGGGTAAAATTGTGTTTCAACCAAAAAATTTATTTACTGCAAAGGGGTGCCCCTTTCCTAATATATTAAACTCATTTCAATAATTGCTTATTAGAAATAAACGCCTTTTGGGCAAAATTGGGTAAAATTGTGTTTCAACCAAAAAATTTATTTATTGCAAAGGGGTACCCCTTTCCTAAAATATTGATTAAAATATTTTTTTCTTAAATGCTTGCGATTTGAGATTTTTCGGAAGCTTCTTCACATTTGAATCTCATTTCAATACTTGCTTATTAGAAATGAACGCCTTTTGGGCAAAGTCGGGAAAAATTGTGTTTCAACCAAAAAATTTATTTATTGCAAAGGGGTACCCCTTTCCTAAAATATTGATAACAAATTTTTTTCTTAAATGCTTGCGATTTGAGATTTTTCGGAAGCTTCTTCGCATTTGAATCTCCTTTCAATACTTGCTTATTAGAAATGAACGCCTTTTGGGCAAAGTCGGGTAAAATTGTGTTTCAACCAAAAAATTTATTTATTGCAAAGGGGTGCCCCTTTCCTAATATATTAATGCAATTTTTTTTTTTCTTAAATGCTTGCGATTTGAGATTTTTCGGAAGCTTCTTCGCATTTAAATCTCCTTTCAATACTTGCTTATTAGAAATAAACGCCTTTTGGGCAAAGTCGGGTAAAATTGTGTTTCAACCAAAATATTTATTTATTGCAAAGGGGTACCCAAAATTGGGTAAAATTTTGTTTTTACCAAAAAATTCATTTTTTGCAAAGGGGTACCCCTTTCCTAAAATATTGATGAAACATTTTTTTTTCTTAAATGCTTGCGATTTGAGATTTTTCGGAAGCTTCTTCGCATTGTAATCTCATTTCAATACTTGCTTATTAGAAATGAACGCCTTTTGGGCAAAGTCGGGAAAAATTGTGTTTCAACCAAAAAATTCATTTATTGCAAAGGGGTGCCCCTTTCCTAAAATATTGATGAAAATTTTTTTTTTCTTAAATGCTTGCGATTTGAGATTTTTCGGAAGCTTCTTCGCATTTGAATCTCCTTTCAATACTTGCTTATTAGAAATAAACGCCTTTTGGGCAAAGTCGGGAAAAATTGTGTTTCAACCAAAAAATTTATTTATTGCAAAGGGGTACCCCTTTCCTAAAATATTGATAACAAATTTTTTTCTTAAATGCTTGCGATTTGAGATTTTTCGGAAGCTTCTTCGCATTTGAATCTCCTTTCAATACTTGCTTATTAGAAATGAACGCCTTTTGGGCAAAGTCGGGTAAAATTGTGTTTCAACCAAAAAATTTATTTATTGCAAAGGGGTGCCCCTTTCCTAATATATTAATGCAATTTTTTTTTTCTTAAATGCTTGCGATTTGAGATTTTTCGGAAGCTTCTTCGCATTTAAATCTCCTTTCAATACTTGCTTATTAGAAATAAACGCCTTTTGGGCAAAGTCGGGTAAAATTGTGTTTCAACCAAAATATTTATTTATTGCAAAGGGGTACCCAAAATTGGGTAAAATTTTGTTTTTACCAAAAAATTCATTTTTTGCAAAGGGGTACCCCTTTCCTAAAATATTGATGAAACATTTTTTTTTCTTAAATGCTTGCGATTTGAGATTTTTCGGAAGCTTCTTCGCATTGTAATCTCATTTCAATACTTGCTTATTAGAAATGAACGCCTTTTGGGCAAAGTCGGGAAAAATTGTGTTTCAACCAAAAAATTCATTTATTGCAAAGGGGTACCCCTTTCCTAAAATATTGATGAAAATTTTTTTTTTCTTAAATGCTTGCGATTTGAGATTTTTCGGAAGCTTCTTCGCATTTGAATCTCCTTTCAATACTTGCTTATTAGAAATAAACGCCTTTTGGGCAAAGTCGGGAAAAATTGTGTTTCAACCAAAAAATTTATGTATTGCAAAGGGGTACCCCTTTCCTAAAATATTGATGAAACATTTTTTTTCTTAAATGCTTGCGATTTGAGATTTTTCGGAAGCTTCTTAGCATTTGAATCTCCTTTTAATACTTGCTTATTAGAAATGAACGCCTTTTGGGCAAAGTCGGGCAAAATTGTGTTTCAACCAAAAAATTTATTTATTGCAAAGGGGTACCCCTTTCCTAAAATATTGATAACAAATTTTTTTCTTAAATGCTTGCGATTTGAGATTTTTCGGAAGCTTTTTCGCATTTGAATCTCCTTTCAATACTTGCTTATTAGAAATGAACGCCTTTTGGGCAAAGTCGGGTAAAATTGTGTTTCAACCAAAAAATTTATTTATTGCAAAGGGGTGCTCCTTTCCTAATATATTAATGCAATTTTTTTTTTCTTAAATGCTTGCGATTTGAGATTTTTCGGAAGCTTCTTCGCATTTAAATCTCCTTTCAATACTTGCTTATTAGAAATAAACGCCTTTTGGGCAAAGTCGGGTAAAATTGTGTTTCAACCAAAATATTTATTTATTGCAAAGGGGTACCCAAAATTGGGTAAAATTTTGTTATTACCAAAAAATTCATTTTTTGCAAAGGGGTACCCCTTTCCTAAAATATTGATTAAAATATTTTTTTTCTTAAATGCTTGCGATTTGAGATTTTTCGGAAGCTTCTTCGCATTTGAATACTTGCTTATTAGAAATGAACGCCTTTTGGGCAAAGTCGGGAAAAATTGTGTTTCAACCAAAAAATTCATTTATTGCAAAGGGGTACCCCTTTCCTAAAATATTGATGAAAATTTTTTTTTTCTTAAATGCTTGCGATTTGAGATTTTTCGGAAGCTTCTTCGCATTGTAATCTCATTTCAATACTTGCTTATTAGAAATGAACGCCTTTTGGGCAAAGTCGGGAAAAATTGTGTTTCAACCAAAAATTTCATTTATTGCAAAGGGGTACCCCTTTCCTAAAATATTGATGAAAATTTTTTTTTTCTTAAATGCTTGCGATTTGAGATTTTTCGGAAGCTTCTTCGCATTTGAATCTCCTTTCAATACTTGCTTATTAGAAATGAACGCCTTTTGGGCAAAGTCGGGTAAAATTGTGTTTCAACCAAAAAATTTATTTATTGCAAAGGGGTGCCCCTTTCCTAAAATATTGATGAAAAATGTTTTTTTCTTAAATGCTTGCGATTTGAGATTTTTCGGAAGCTTCTTCGCATTTAAATCTCCTTTCAATACTTGCTTATTAGAAATAAACGCCTTTTGGGCAAAGTCGGGTAAAATTGTGTTTCAACCAAAATATTTATTTATTGCAAAGGGGTACCCAAAATTGGGTAAAATTTTGTTTTTACCAAAAAATTCATTTTTTGCAAAGGGGTACCCCTTTCCTAAAATATTGATGAAACATTTTTTTTTTCTTAAATGCTTGCGATTTGAGATTTTTCGGAAGCTTCTTCGCATTGTAATCTCATTTCAATACTTGCTTATTAGAAATGAACGCCTTTTGGGCAAAGTCGGGTAAAATTGTGTTTCAACCAAAAAATTTATTTACTGCAAAGGGGTGCCCCTTTCCTAATATATTAAACTCATTTCAATAATTGCTTATTAGAAATAAACGCCTTTTGGGCAAAATTGGGTAAAATTGTGTTTCAACCAAAAAATTTATTTATTGCAAAGGGGTACCCCTTTCCTAAAATATTGATTAAAATATTTTTTTCTTAAATGCTTGCGATTTGAGATTTTTCGGAAGCTTCTTCACATTTGAATCTCATTTCAATACTTGCTTATTAGAAATGAACGCCTTTTGGGCAAAGTCGGGAAAAATTGTGTTTCAACCAAAAAATTTATTTATTGCAAAGGGGTACCCCTTTCCTAAAATATTGATGAACAATTTTTTTTTCTTAAATGCATGCGATTTGAGATTTTTCGGAAGCTTCTTCGCATTTGAATCTCCTTTCAATACTTGCTTATTAGAAATAAACGCCTTTTGGGCAAAGTCTGGTAAAATTGTGTTTCAACCAAAAAATTCATTTATTGCAAAGGGCTACCCCGTTCCTCAAATATTGATGAAACATTTTTTTCTTAAATGCTTGCGATTTGAGATTTTTCGGAAGCTTCTTCGCATTTGAAACTCATTTCAATACTTGCTTATTAGAAATAAACGCCTTTTGGGCAAAGTCGGGTAAAATTGTGGTTCAACCAAAAAATTTCTTTATTGCAAAGGGGTACCCAAAATTGGGTAAAATTTTGTTTTTACCAAAATATTCATTTTTTGCAAAGGGGTACCCCTTTCCTAAAATATTGATGAAACATTTTTTTTTCTTAAATGCTTGCGATTTGAGATTTTTCGGAAGCTTCTTCGCATTGTAATCTCATTTCAATACTTGCTTATTAGAAATGAACGCCTTTTGGGCAAAGTCGGGTAAAATTGTGTTTCAACCAAAAAATTTATTTATTGCAAAGGGGTGCCCCTTTCCTAATATATTAAACTCATTTCAATACTTGCTTATTAGAAATAAACGCCTTTTGGGCAAAATTGGGTAAAATTGTGTTTCAACCAAAAAATTTATTTATTGCAAAGGGGTACCCCTTTCCTAAAATATTGATTAAAATATTTTTTTCTTAAATGCTTGCGATTTGAGATTTTTCGGAAGCTTCTTCACATTTGAATCTCATTTCAATACTTGCTTATTAGAAATGAACGCCTTTTGGGCAAAGTCGGGAAAAATTGTGTTTCAACCAAAAAATTTATTTATTGCAAAGGGGTACCCCTTTCCTAAAATATTGATGAACAATTTTTTTTTCTTAATTGCATGCGATTTGAGATTTTTCGGAAGCTTCTTCGCATTTGAATCTCCTTTCAATACTTGCTTATTAGAAATAAACGCATTTTGGGCAATGTCGGGTAAAATTGTGTTTCAACCAACAAATTTATTTATTGCAAAGGGGTACCCCTTTCCTTAAATATTGATGAAAAATGTTTTTTTCTTAAATGCTTGCGATTTGAGATTTTTCGGAAGCTTCTTCGCATTTGAAATTCATTTTAATACATGCTTATTAGAAATTAACGCCTTTTGGGCAAAGTCTGGTAAAATTGTGTTTCAACCAAAAAATTTATTTGTTGCAAAGGGGTACCCCTTTCCTAAAATATTGATTAAAATATTTTTTTCTTAAATGCTTGCGATTTGAGATTTTTCGGAAGCTTCTTCGCATTTGAATCTCCTTTCAATACTTGCCTATTAGAAATTAACGCCTTTTGGGCAAAATTGAGTAAAATTGTGTTTCAACCAACAAATTTATTTATTGCAAAGGGGTACCCCTTTCCTTAAATATTGATGAAAAATGTTTTTTTCTTAAATGCTTGCGATTTGAGATTTTTCGGAAGCTTCTTCGCATTTGAAATTCATTTTAATACATGCTTATTAGAAATTAACGCCTTTTGGGCAAAGTCTGGTAAAATTGTGTTTCAACCAAAAAATTTATTTATTGCAAAGGGGTACCCTTTCCTAATATATTGATGAAAAATGTTTTTTCTTAAATGCTTGCGATTTGAGAATTTTCGGAAGCTTCTTCGCATTTAAATCTCCTTTCAATACTTGCTTATTAGAAATAAACGCCTTTTGGGCAAAGTCGGGTAAAATTGTGTTTCAACCAAAATATTTATTTATTGCAAAGGGGTACCCAAAATTGGGTAAAATTTTGTTTTTACCAAAAAATTCATTTTTTGCAAAGGGTTACCCCTTTCCTAAAATATTGATGAAACATTTTTTTTTCTTAAATGCTTGCGATTTGAGATTTTTCGGAAGCTTCTTCGCATTTGAATCTCCTTTCAATACTTGCTTATTAGAAATAAACGCCTTTTGGGCAAAGTCGGGAAAAATTGTGTTTCAACCAAAAAATGTATGTATTGCAAAGGGGTACCCCTTTCCTAAAATATTGATGAAACATTTTTTTTCTTAAATGCTTGCGATTTGAGATTTTTCGGAAGCTTCTTAGCATTTGAATCTCCTTTTAATACTTGCTTATTAGAAATGAACGCCTTTTGGGCAAAGTCGGGCAAAATTGTGTTTCAACCAAAAAATTTATTTATTGCAAAGGGGTACCCCTTTCCTAAAATATTGATAAAAAATTTTTTTCTTAAATGCTTGCGATTTGAGATTTTTCGGAAGCTTCTTCGCATTTGAATCTCCTTTCAATACTTGCTTATTAGAAATGAACGCTTTTTGGGCAAAGTCGGGTAAAATTGTGTTTCAACCAAAAAATTTATTTATTGCAAAGGGGTGCTCCTTTCCTAATATATTAATGCAATTTTTTTTTTCTTAAATGATTGCGATTTGAGATTTTTCGGAAGCTTCTTCGCATTTAAATCTCCTTTCAATACTTGCTTATTAGAAATAAACGCCTTTTGGGCAAAGTCGGGTAAAATTGTGTTTCAACCAAAATATTTATTTATTGCAAAGGGGTACCCAAAATTGGGTAAAATTTTGTTTTTACCAAAAAATTCATTTTTTGCAAAGGGGTACCCCTTTCCTAAAATATTGATTAAAATATTTTTTTTCTTAAATGCTTGCGATTTGAGATTTTTCGGAAGCTTCTTCGCATTTGAATACTTGCTTATTAGAAATGAACGCCTTTTGGGCAAAGTCGGGAAAAATTGTGTTTCAACCAAAAAATTCATTTATTGCAAAGGGGTACCCCTTTCCTAAAATATTGATGAAAATTTTTTTTTTCTTAAATGCTTGCGATTTGAGATTTTTCGGAAGCTTCTTCGCATTGTAATCTCATTTCAATACTTGCTTATTAGAAATGAACGCCTTTTGGGCAAAGTCGGGAAAAATTGTGTTTCAACCAAAAAATTCATTTATTGCAAAGGGGTACCCCTTTCCTAAAATATTGATGAAAAATTTTTTTTTCTTAAATGCTTGCGATTTGAGATTTTTCGGAAGCTTCTTAGCATTTGAATCTCCTTTTAATACTTGCTTATTAGAAATGAACGCCTTTTGGGCAAAGTCGGGCAAAATTGTGTTTCAACCAAAAAATTTATTTATTGCAAAGGGGTACCCCTTTCCTAAAATATTGATAACAAATTTTTTTCTTAAATGCTTGCGATTTGAGATTTTTCGGAAGCTTCTTCGCATTTGAATCTCCTTTCAATACTTGCTTATTAGAAATGAACGCCTTTTGGGCAAAGTCGGGTAAAATTGTGTTTCAACCAAAAAATTTATTTATTGCAAAGGGGTGCCCCTTTCCTAAAATATTGATGAAAAATGTTTTTTTCTTAAATGCTTGCGATTTGAGATTTTTCGGAAGCTTCTTCGCATTTGAATTTCCTTTCAATACTTGCTTATTAGAAATAAACGCCTTTTGGGCAAAGTCGGGTAAAATTGTGTTTCAACCAAAATATTTATTTATTGCAAAGGGGTACCCAAAATTGGGTAAAATTTTGTTTTTACCAAAAAATTCATTTTTTGCAAAGGGGTACCCCTTTCCTAAAATATTGATGAAACATTTTTTTTTTCTTAAATGCTTGCGATTTGAGATTTTTCGGAAGCTTCTTCGCATTGTAATCTCATTTCAATACTTGCTTATTAGAAATGAACGCCTTTTGGGCAAAGTCGGGTAAAATTGTGTTTCAACCAAAAAATTTATTTACTGCAAAGGGGTGCCCCTTTCCTAATATATTAAACTCATTTCAATAATTGCTTATTAGAAATAAACGCCTTTTGGGCAAAATTGGGTAAAATTGTGTTTCAACCAAAAAATTTATTTATTGCAAAGGGGTACCCCTTTCCTAAAATATTGATTAAAATATTTTTTTCTTAAATGCTTGCGATTTGAGATTTTTCGGAAGCTTCTTCACATTTGAATCTCATTTCAATACTTGCTTATTAGAAATGAACGCCTTTTGGGCAAAGTCGGGAAAAATTGTGTTTCAACCAAAAAATTTATTTATTGCAAAGGGGTACCCCTTTCCTAAAATATTGATGAACAATTTTTTTTTCTTAAATGCATGCGATTTGAGATTTTTCGGAAGCTTCTTCGCATTTGAATCTCCTTTCAATACTTGCTTATTAGAAATAAACGCCTTTTGGGCAAAGTCTGGTAAAATTGTGGTTCAACCAAAAAATTCATTTATTGCAAAGGGCTACCCCGTTCCTCAAATATTGATGAAACATTTTTTTCTTAAATGCTTGCGATTCGATATTTTTCGGAAGCTTCTTCGCATTTGAAACTCATTTCAATACTTGCTTATTAGAAATAAACGCCTTTTGGGCAAAGTCGGGTAAAATTGTGGTTCAACCAAAAAATTTATTTATTGCAAAGGGGTACCCAAAATTGGGTAAAATTTTGTTTTTACCAAAATATTCATTTTTTGCAAAGGGGTACCCCTTTCCTAAAATATTGATGAAACATTTTTTTTTCTTAAATGCTTGCGATTTGAGATTTTTCGGAAGCTTCTTCGCATTGTAATCTCATTTCAATACTTGCTTATTAGAAATGAACGCCTTTTGGGCAAAGTCGGGTAAAATTGTGTTTCAACCAAAAAATTTATTTATTGCAAAGGGGTGCCCCTTTCCTAATATATTAAACTCATTTCAATACTTGCTTATTAGAAATAAACGCCTTTTGGGCAAAATTGGGTAAAATTGTGTTTCAACCAAAAAATTTATTTATTGCAAAGGGGTACCCCTTTCCTAAAATATTGATTAAAATATTTTTTTCTTAAATGCTTGCGATTTGAGATTTTTCGGAAGCTTCTTCGCATTTGAATCTCCTTTCAATACTTGCTTATTAGAAATAAACGCCTCTTGGGCAATGTCGGGTAAAATTGTGTTTCAACCAACAAATTTATTTATTGCAAAGGGGTACCCCTTTCCTAAAATATTGATGAACAATTTTTTTTTCTTAAATGCATGCGATTTGAGATTTTTCGGAAGCTTCTTCGCATTTGAATCTCCTTTCAATACTTGCTTATTAGAAATAAACGCCTCTTGGGCAATGTCGGGTAAAATTGTGTTTCAACCAACAAATTTATTTATTGCAAAGGGGTACCCCTTTCCTAAAATATTGATGAAAAATGTTTTTTTCTTAAATGCTTGCGATTTGAGATTTTTCGGAAGCTTCTTCGCATTTGAAATTCATTTTAATACATGCTTATTAGAAATAAACGCCTTTTGGGCAAAATTGGGTAAAATTGTGTTTTAACCAAAAAATTTATTTATTGCAAAGGGTTACCCTTTCCTAATATATTGATGAAAAATTTTTTTTCTTAAATGCTTGCGATTTGAGATTTTTCGGAAGCTTCTTCGCATTTGAATCTCCTTTCAATACTTGCCTATTAGAAATTAACGCCTTTTGGGCAAAATTGAGTAAAATTGTGGTTCAACCAAAAATTTATTTATTGCAAAGGGGTACCCTTTCCTAATATATTGATGAAAAATGTTTTTTCTTAAATGCTTGCGATTTGAGAATTTTCGGAAGCTTCTTCGCATTTGTATCTCCTTTCAATACTTGCTTATTAGAAATAAACGCCTTTTGGGCAAAGTCGGGTAAAATTGTGTTTCAACCAAAAAATTTATTTATTGCAAAGGGGTACCCCTTTCCTCAAATATTGATGAAACATTTTTTTTTCTTAAATGCTTGCGATTTGAGATTTTTCGGAAGCTTCTTAGCATTTGAATCTCCTTTTAATACTTGCTTATTAGAAATGAACGCCTTTTGGGCAAAGTCGGGTAAAATTGTGTTTCAACCAAAAAATTTATTTATTGCAAAGGGGTACCCCTTTCCTCAAATATTGATGAAACATTTTTTTTCTTAAATGCTTGCGATTTGAGATTTTTCGGAAGCTTCTTCGCATTTGAATCTCCTTTCAATACTTGCTTATTAGAAATGAACGCCTTTTGGGCAAAGTCGGGTAAAATTGTGTTTCAACCAAAAAATTTATTTATTGCAAAGGGGTACCCCTTTTCTAAAATATTGATGAACAATTTTTTTTCATAAATGCTTGCGATTTGAGATTTTTCGGAAGCTTCTTCGCATTTAAATCTCCTTTCAATACTTGCTTATTAGAAATAAACGCCTTTTTGGGCAAAGTCTGGTAAAATTGTGTTTCAACCAAAAAATTCATTTTTTGCAAAGGGGTACCCCTTTCCTAGAAATTGATGAAAAATGTTTTTCTTAAATGCTTTCGATTTGAGATTTTTCGGAAGCTTCTTCGCATTTGAATCTCATTTCAATACTTGCTTATTAGAAATGAACGCCTTTTGGGCAAAATTGGGTAAAATTGTGTTTCAACCAAAAAATTTATTTATTGCAAAGGGGTTCCCCTTTCCTAAAATATTGATGAAACATTTTTTTTCTTAAATGCTTGCGATTTGAGATTTTTCGGAAGCTTCTTCGCATTTGAAACTCATTTCAATACTTGCTTATTAGAAATGAACGCCTTTTGGGCAAAATTAGGTAAAATTGTGTTTCAACCAAAAAATTTATTTATTGCAAAGGCGTACCCTTTCCTAATATATTAATGCAATTTTTTTTTCTTAAATGCTTGCGATTTGAGATTTTTCGGAAGCTTCTTCGCATTTGAAACTCATTTCAGTACTTGCTTATTAGAAATGAACGCCTTTTGGGCAAGGTCGGGTAAAATTGTGTTTCAACCAAAAAATTTATTTATTGCAAAGGGGTGTACCCCTTTCCTAATATATTGATGAAAAATTTTTTTTCTTAAATGCTTGCGATTTGAGATTTTTCGGAAGCTTCTTCGCATTTGAATCTCCTTTCAATACTTGCCTATTAGAAATGAACGCCTTTTAGGCAAAATTGGGTAAAATTGTGTTTCAACCAAAAAATTCATTTTTTGCAAAGGGGTACCACTTTCCTAAAATATTGATGAAATTTTTTTTTTTCTTAAATGCTTGCGGTTTGAGATTTTTCGGAAGCTTCTTAGCATTTGAATCTCCTTTCAATATATGCTTATTAGAAATAAACGCCTTTTGGGCAAAGTCGGGTAAAATTGTGTTTCAACCAAAAAATTTATTTATTGCAAAGGGGTACCCCTTTCCTCAAATATTCATGAAACATTTTTTTTTCTTAAATGCTTGCGATTTGAGATTTTTCGGAAGCTTCTTAGCATTTGAATCTCCTTTTAATACTTGCTTATTAGAAATGAACGCCTTTTGGGCAAAGTCGGGCAAAATTGTGTTTCAACCAAAAAATTTATTTATTGCAAAGGGATACCCCTTTCCTAAAATATTGATGAAAATTTTTTTTTTTCTTAAATGCTTGCGATTTGAGATTTTTCGGAAGGTTCTTCGCATTTGAATCTCCTTTCAATACTTGCTTATTAGAAATGAACGCCTTTTGGGCAAAGTCGGGTAAAATTGTGTTTCAACCAAAAAATTTATTTATTGCAAAGGGGTGCCCCTTTCCTAATATATTAATGCAATTTTTTTTTTCTTAAATGCTTGCGATTTGAGATTTTTCGGAAGCTTCTTCGCATTTGAAACTCATTTCAATACTTGCTTATTAGAAATAAACGCCTTTTGGGCAAAGTCGGGTAAAATTGTGTTTCAACCAAAAAAATCATTTTTTGCAAAGGCGTACCCTTTCCTAAAATATTGATGAAAATTTTTTTTTTTCTTAAATGCTTGCGATTTGAGATTTTTCGGAAGCTTCTTCGCATTTGAATCTCCTTTCAATATATGCTTATTAGAAATGAATGCCTTTTGGGCAAAATTGGGTAAAACTGTGTTTCAACCAAAAAATTTATTTATTTCAAAGGGGTACCCCTTTCCTCAAATATTGATGAAACATTTTTTTTTCTTAAATGCTTGCGATTTGAGATTTTTCGGAAGCTTCTTAGCATTTGAATCTCCTTTTAATACTTGCTTATTAGAAATGAACGCCTTTTGGGCAAAATTAGGTAAAATTGTGTTTCAACCAAAAAATCAATTTTTTGCAAAGGGGTACCACTTTCCTAAAATATTGATGAACAATTTTTTTTTCTTAAATGCTTGCGATTTGAGATTTTTCGGAAGCTTCTTCGCATTTAAAACTCATTTCAATACTTGCTTATTAGAAATGAACGCCTTTTGGGCAAAATTGTGTAAAATTGTGTTTCAACCAAAAAAATTATTTTTTGCAAAGGGGTACCCCTTTCCTAGAAATTGATGAAAAATTTTTTTTTTTTCTTAAATGCTTGCGATGTGAGATTTTTCAGAAGCTTCTTCGCATTTGAATCTCCTTTCAATACTTGCTTATTAGAAATAAACGCCTTTTGGGCAAAGTCGGGTAAAATTGTGTTTCAACCAAAAAATTCATTTCTTGCAAAGGCGTACCCTTTCCTAAAATATTGATGAAAAATTTTTTTTTCTTAAATGCTTGCGATTTGAGATTTTTCGGAAGCTTCTTCGCATTTGAATCTCCTTTCAATATATGCTGATTAGAAATAAACGCCTTTTGGGCAAAGTCGGGTAAAATTGTGTTTCAACCAAAAAATTTATGTATTGCAAAGGGGTACCCCTTTGCAATAAATAAATTTTTTGGTTGAAACACAATTTTACCTAATTTTGCCCAAAAGGCGTTCATTTCTAATAAGCAAGTATTGAAATGAGTTTCAAATGCGAAGAAGCTTCCGAAAAATCTCAAATCGCAAGCATTTAAGAAAAAAAATTTTTCATCAATATTTTAGGAAAGGGCTACCCCTTTGCAAAAAATTAATTTTTTGGTTGAAACACAATTGTACCCGACTTTGCCCAAAAGGCGTTTATTTCTAATAAGCAAGTATTGAAATGAGTTTCAAATGCGAAGAAGCTTCCGAAAAATCTCAAATCGCAAGCATTTAAGAAAAAAAATTTTTCATCAATATTTTAGGAAAGGGGTACCCCTTTGCAAAAAATGGATTTTTTTGGTTGAAACACAATTTTACCCAATTTTGGCCAAAAGGCGTTTATTTCTAATAAGCAAGTATTGAAAGGAGATTCAAATGCGAAGAAGCTTCCGAAAAATCTCAAGTCGCAAGCATTTAAGAAAAACATTTGTCATCAATATTTTAGGAAAGGGGTACCCCTTTGCAATACATAAATTTTTTGGCTGAACCACAATTTTACCCGACTTTGCCAAAAGGCGTTCATTTCTAATAAGCAAATATTGAAATGAGTTTCAAATGCGAAGAAGCTTTCGAAAAATCTCAAATCGCAAGCATTTAAGAAAAAAAATTTTCATCAATATTTTAGGAAAGGGTACCCCTTTGCTATAAATAAATTTTTGGGTTGAAACACAATTTTACCCAATTTTGCCCAAAAGGCGTTCATTTCTAATAAGCAAGTATTGAAAGGAGTTTCAAATGCGAAGAAGCTTCCGAAAAACTCAAATCGCAAGCATTTAAGAAAAAAAAATTTTCATCAATATTTTAGGAAAGGGTACGCCTTTAAAAAAAATTAATTTTTTGGTTGAAACACAACTTTTCCAGACTTTGCCCAAAAGACGTTCATTTCTAATAAGCAAGTATTGAAAGGAGATTCAAATGCGAAGAAGATTCCGAAAAATCTAAAATCGCAAGCATTTAAGAAAAAAAATTTTCATCAATATTTTAGGAAAGGGGTATCCCTTTGCAATAAATAAATTTTTTGGTTAAAACACAATTTTATCCAACTTTGCCCAAAATGCGTTCATTTCTAATAAGAAAGTATTGAAATGAGTTTCAAATGCGAAGAAGCTTCCGAAAAATCTCAAATCGCAAGCATTTAAGAAAAAAAAATTTTTCATCAATATTTTAGGAAAGGGGTATCCCTTTGCAATAAATAAATTTTTTGGTTAAAACACAATTTTATCCAACTTTGCCCAAAAGGCGTTTATTTCTAATAAGCATGTATTAAAATGAATTTCAAATGCGAAGAAGCTTCCGAAAAATCTCAAATCGCAAGCATTTAAGAAAAAAACATTTTTCATCAATATATTAGGAAAGGGGCACCCCTTTGCAATAAATAAATTTTTTGGTTGAAACACAATTTTTCCCGACTTTGCCCAAAAGGCGTTCATTTCTAATAAGCAAGTATTGAAATGAGATTCAAATGTGAAGAAGCTTCCGAAAAATCTCAAATCGAAAGCATTTAAGAAAAACATTTTTCATCAATATTTTAGGAAGGGGTACCCCTTTGCAATAAATAAATTTTTTGGTTGAAACACAATTTTACCCGACTTTGCCCAAAAGGCGTTCATTTCTAATAAGCAAGTATTGAAAGGAGATTCAAATGCGAAGAAGCTTCTGAAAAATCTCAAATCGCAAGCATTTAAGAAAAAAAAATGTTTCATCAATATTTTAGGAAAGGGGTACCCCTTTGCAAGGAATTAATTTTTTGGTTGAAACACAATTTTACCCAATTTTGCCCAAAAGGTGTTCATTTCTAATAAGCAAGTATTGAAAGGAAATTCAAATGCGAAGAAGCTTCCGAGAAATCTCAAATCGCAAGCATTTAAGAAAAAAAATTGTTATCAATATTTTAGGAAAGGGGTACCCCTTTACAATAAATATATTTTTTGGATGAAACACAACTTTTCCCGACTTTGCCCAAAATGCGTTCATTTCTAATAAGCAAGTATTAAAATGAGTTTCAAATGCGAAGAAGCTTCCGAAAAATCTCAAATCGCAAGCATTTAAGAAAAAAAAAATTTTTCATCAATATTTTAGGAAAGGGGTACCCCTTTGCAATAAATGAATTATTTGGTTGAAACACAATTTTTCCCGACTTTGCCCAAAAGGCGTTCATTTCTAATAAGCAAGTATTGAAATGAGTTTCTAATGCGAAGAAGCTTCCGAGAAATCTCAAATCGCAAGCATTTAAGAAAAAAAAATTTTTCATCAATATTTTAGGAAAGGGGTACGCCTTTGCAATAAATAAATTTTTTGGTTGAAACACAATTTTACCCGACTTTGCCCAAAAGGCGTTCATTTCTAATAAGCAAGTATTGAAATGAGTTTCAAATGCGAAGAAGCTTCCGAAAAATCTCAAATCGCAAGCATTTAAGAAAAAAAAATGTTTCATCAATATTTTAGGAAAGTGGTACCCCTTTGCAAAAAATGGATTTTTTGGCTGAAACACAATTTTACCCAATTTTGGCCAAAAGGCGTTCATTTCTAATAAGCAAGTACTGAAATGAGTTTCAAATGCGAAGAAGCTTTCGAAAAATCTCAAATCGCAAGCATTTAAGAAAAAAAAAATTTCATCAATATTTTAGGAAAGGGGTACCCCTTTGCAATAAATAATTTTTTTGGTTGAAACACAATTTTACCCAATTTTGCCCAAATGGCGTTCATTTCTAATAAGCAAATATTGAAATGAGATTCAAATGCGAAGAAGCATCCGAAAAATCTCAAATCGCAAGCATTTAAGAAAAAAAAATTTTTCATCAATATTTTAGGAAAGGGGTACGCCTTTGCAATAAATAAATTTTTTGGTTGAAACACAATTTTACCCGACTTTGCCCAAAAGGCGTTCATTTCTAATAAGCAAGTATTGAAATGAGATTCAAATGCGAAGAAGCTTCCGAAAAATCTCAAATCGCAAGCATTTAAGAAAAAAAATGTTTCATCAATATTTTAGGAAAGTGGTACCCCTTTGCAATAAATGAATTTTTTGGTTGAAACACAATTTTTCCCTACTTTGCCCAAAAGGCGTTCATTTCTAATAAGCAAGTATTGAAATGAGATTACAATGCGAAGAAGCTTCCGAAAAATCTCAAATCGCAAGCATTTAAGAAAAAAAAAATTTCATCAATATTTTAGGAAAGGGTACCCCTTTGCAATAAATAAAGTTTTTGGTTGAAACACAATTTTACCCGACTTTGCCCAAAAGGCGTTTATTTCTAATAAGCAAGTATTGAAATGTGTTTCAAATGCGAAGAAGCTTCCGAAAAATCTCAAATCGCAAGCATTTAAGAAAAAAAAATGTTTCATCAATATTTTAGGAAAGGGTACCCTTTGCAATAAATAAATTTTTTGGTTGAACCACAATTTTACCCGACTTTGCCCAAAAGGCGTTCATTTCTAATAAGCAAGTACTGAAATGAGTTTCAAATGCGAAGAAGCTTCCGAAAAATCTCAAATCGCAAGCATTTAAGAAAAAAAAAATTTTCATCAATATTTTAGGAAAGGGGTATCCCTTTGCAATAAATAAATTTTTTGGTTGAAACACAATTTTGCCCGACTTTGCCCAAAAGGCGTTCATTTCTAATAAGCAAGTATTAAAAGGAGATTCAAATGCTAAGAAGCTTCCGAAAAATCTCAAATCGCAAGCATTTAAGAAAAAAAATGTTTCATCAATATTTTAGGAAAGGGGTGCCCCTTTGCAATACATAAAATTTTTGGTTGAAACACAATTTTACCCGACTTTGCCCAAAAGGCGTTCATTTCTAATAAGCAAGTATTAAAAGGAGATTCAAATGCTAAGAAGCTTCCGAAAAATCTCAAATCGCAAGCATTTAAGAAAAAAAAATGTTTCATCAATATTTTAGGAAAGAGGTACCCCTTTGCAATAAATAAATTTTTTGGTTGAAACACAGTTTTACCAAATTTTGCCCAAAAGGCGTTCATTTCTAATAAGCAAGTATTAAAAGGAGATTCAAATGCTAAGAAGCTTCCGAAAAATCTCAAATCGCAAGCATTTAAGAAAAAAAAATTTTCATCAATATTTTAGGAAAGGGGTACCCCTTTGCAATAAACAAATTTTTTGGTTGAAACACAATTTTACTCAATTTTGCCCAAAAGGCGTTTATTTCTAATAAGCAAGTATTGAAAGGAGATACAAATGCGAAGAAGCTTCCGAAAAATCCCAAATCGCAAGCATTTAAGAAAAAAATTTGTCATCAATATTTTAGGAAAGGGGTACGCCTTTGCAATACATAAATTTTTTGGTTGAAACACAATTTTACCCGACTTTGCCCAAAAGGCGTTTATTTCTAATAAGCAAGTATTGAAATGAGTTTCAAATGCGAAGAAACTTCCGAAAATTCTCAAATCGCAAGCATTTAAGAAAAAAAATGTTTCATCAATATTTTAGGAAATTGGTGCCCCTTTGCAATAAATAAATTTTTTGGTTGAAACACAATTTTACCCGACTTTGCCAAAAGGCGTTCATTTCTAATAAGCAAGTATTGAAATGAGTTTCAAATGCGAAGAAGCTTTCGAAAAATCTCAAATCGCAAGCATTTAAGAAAAAAAAAAGTTTCATCAATATTTTAGGAAATTGGTACGCCTTTGCAATAAATAAATTTTTTGGTTGAAACACAATTTTACCTGACTTTGCCCAAAAGGCGTTCATTTCTAATAAGCAAGTATTGAAATGAGTTTCAAATGCGAAGAAGCTTCCGAAAAATCCCAAATCGCAAGCATTTAAAAAAAAAAATTGTCATCAATATATTAGGAAAGGGTACCCCTTTGCAAAAAATTAATTTTTTGGTTGAAACACAATTTTACTCAATTTTGCCCAAAAGGCGTTTATTTCTAATAAGCAAGTATTGAAATGAGTTTCAAATGCGAAGAAGCTTCCTAAAAATCTCAAATCGGAAGCATTTAAGAAAAAAAAAATTTCATCAATATTTTAGGAAAGGGGTACTCCTTTGCAATAAATAAATTTGTTGTTTGAAACACAATTTTACCCAATTTTGTCCAAAAGGCGTTCATTTCTAATGAGCAAGTATTGAAAGGAAATTCAAATGCGAAGAAGCTTCCAAAAAATCTCAGATCGCAAGCATTTAAGAAAAAAAAATTTTTCATCAATATATTAGGAAAGGGTACCCCTTTGCAATAAATAAATTTATTGGTTGAAACACAATTTTACCCAATTTTGCCCAAAAGGCGTTTATTTCTAATAAGCAAGTATTGAAAGGAGATTCAAATGCGAAGAAGCTTCCGAAAAATCTCAAATCGCAAGCATTTAAGAAAAAAAAATTTTTCATTAATATTTTAGGAAAGGGTACCCCTTTGCAATAAATAAATTTTTTGGTTGAAACACAATTTTACCCGACATTGCCCAAAAGGCGTTTATTTCTAATAAGCAAGTATTGAAATGAGTTTCAAATGCGAAGAAGCTTCCGAAAAATCTCAAATCGCATGCATTTAAGAAAAAAAAATTGTTCATCAATATTTTAGGAAAGTGGTACCCCTTTGCAATAAATAAATTTTTTGGTTGAAACACAATTTTACCCAATTTTGGCCAAAAGGCGTTCATTTCTAATAAGCAAGTATTGAAAGGAGATTCAAATGCGAAGAAGCTTCCGAAAAATCTCAAATCGCAAGCATTTAAGAAAAAAAAATGTTTCATCAATATTTGAGGAAAGGGGTACCCCTTTGCAAAAAATGAATTTTTTGGTTGAAACACAATTTTGCCCGACTTTGCCCAAAAGGCGTTCATTTCTAATAAGCAAGTATTGAAATGAGTTTCTAATGCGAAGAAGCTTCCGAAAAATCTCAAATCGCAAGCATTTAAGAAAAAAAAATAATTTTTCATCAATATTTTAGGAAAGGGTACGCCTTTGCAAAAAATTAATTTTTTGGTTGAAACACAAATTTCCCCAATTTTGCCCAAAAGGCGTTTATTTCTAATAAGCATGTATTGAAATGAGATTCAAATGCAAAGAAGCTTCTGAAAAATCTCAAATCGCAAGCATTTAAGAAAAAAAAATGTTCACCAATATTTTAGGAAAGGGTACGCCTTTGCAAAAAATAATTTTTTTGGTTGAAGCACAATTTTACCCAATTTTGCCCAAAAGGCGTTTATTTCTAATAAGCAAGTATTTAAAGGAGATTTAAATGCGAAGAAGCTTCCGAAAAATCTCAAATCGCAAGCATTTACGAAAAAAAATTTTCATCAATATTTTAGGAAAGGGGTACCCCTTTGCAATAAATAAATTTTTTGGTTGAAACACAATTTTACCCGACTTTGCCCAAAAGGCGTTTATTTCTAATAAGCAAGTATTGAAATGAGTTTCAAATGCGAAGAAGCTTCCGAAAAATCTCAAATCGCAAGCATTTAAGGAAAAAATATTTTCATCAATATTTTAGGAAAGGGGTACCCCTTTACAATAAATGAATTTTTTGGTTGAACCACAATTTTACCCGACTTTGCCCAAAAGGCGTTCATTTCTAATAAGCAAGTACTGAAATGAGTTTCAAATGCGAAGAAGCTTCCGAAAAATCTCAAATCGCAAGCATTTAAGAAAAAAAAAATGTTTCATCAATATTTGAGGAAAGGGGTACCCCTTTGCAATAAATAAATTTTTTGGTTGAAACACAATTTTACCTAATTTTGCCCAAAAGGCGTTCATTTCTAATAAGCAAGTATTGAAATGAGTTTCAAATGCGAAGAAGCTTCCGAAAAATCTCAAATCGCAAGCATTTAAGAAAAAAAATTTTTCATCAATACTTTAGGAAAGGGCTACCCCTTTGCAATAAATAAATTTTTTGGTTGAAACACAATTTTACCCGACTTTGCCCAAAAGGCGTTTATTTCTAATAAGCAAGTATTGAAATGAGTTTCAAATGCGAAGAAGCTTCCGAAAAATCGCAAGCATTTAAGAAAAAAAAATGTTTCATCAATATTTTAGGAAAGGGGTACCCCTTTGCAATAAATAAATTTTTTGGTTGAACCACAATTTTACCCGACTTTGCCCAAAAGGCGTTCATTTCTCATAAGCAAGTACTGAAATGAGTTTCAAATGCGAAGAAGCTTCCGAAAAATCTCAAATCGCAAGCATTTAAGAAAAAAAAAATTTTCATCAATATTTTAGGAAAGGGGTATCCCTTTGCAATAAATAAATTTTTTGGTTGAAACACAATTTTACCCGACTTTGCCCAAAAGGCGTTCATTTCTAATAAGCAAGTATTAAAAGGAGATTCAAATGCTAAGAAGCTTCCGAAAAATCTCAAATCGCAAGCATTTAAGAAAAAAAAATGTTTCATCAATATTTTAGGAAAGGGGTGCCCCTTTGCAATACATAAATTTTTTGGTTGAAACACAATTTTACCCAATTTTGCCCAAAAGGCGTTCATTTCTAATAAGCAAGTATTGAAAGGAGATTCAAATGCGAAGAAGCATCCGAAAAATCTCAAATCGCAAGCATTTAAGAAAAAAAAATTGTTCATCAATATATTAGGAAAGGGTACCCCTTTGCAATAAATAAATTTTTTGGTTGAAACACAATTTTACCCAATTTTGCCCAAAAGGCGTTCATTTCTAATAAGCAAGTACTGAAATGAGTTTCAAATGCGAAGAAGCTTCCGAAAAATCTCAAATCGCAAGCATTTAAGAAAAAAAAATTTTTCATCAATATTTTAGGAAAGGGGTACCCCTTTGCAATAAATGAATTTTTTGGTTGAAACACAATTTTTCCCTACTTTGGCCAAAAGGCGTTCATTTCTAATAAGCAAGTATTGAAAGGAGATTCAAATGCGAAGAAGCTTCCGAAAAATCTCAAATCGCAAGCATTTAAGAAAAAAAAATGTTTCATCAACATTTGAGGAAAGGGGTACCCCTTTGCAATAAATAAATTTTTTGGTTGAAACACAATTTTACCCGACATTGCCCAAAAGGCGTTTATTTCTAATAAGCAAGTATTGAAATGAGTTTCAAATACGAAGAAGCTTCCGAAAAATCTCAAATCGCAAGCACTTAAGAAAAAAAAAATGTTTCATCAATATTTTAGGAAATTGGTACGCCTTTGCAAGGAATTAATTTTTTGGTTGAAACACAGTTTTACCCAATTTTGCCCAAAAGGCATTCATTTCTAATAAGCATATATTGAAAGGAGATACAAATGCGAAGAAGCTTCCGAAAAATCTCAAATCGCAAGCATTTAAGAAAAAAAAAATTTCATCAATTTTATAGGAAAGGGTACCCCTTTGCAATATATAAATTTTTTGGTTGAAACACAATTTTACCCGACTTTGCCCAAAAGGCGTTTATTTCTAATAAGCAAGTATTGAAATGAGTTTCAAATGCGAAGAAGCTTCCGAAAAATCTCAAATCGCAAGCATTTAAGAAAAAAAATTTTTCATCAATATTTTAGGAAAGGGGTACCCCTTTGCAATAAATAAATTTTTTGGTTGAACCACAATTTTACCCGACTTTGCCCAAAAGGCGTTCATTTCTAATAAGCAAGTACTGAAATGAGTTTCAAATGCGAAGAAGCTTCCGAAAAATCTCAAATCGAAAGCATTTAAGAAAAACATTTTTCATCAATATTTTAGGAAAGTGGTACCCCTTTGCAAAAAATGGATTTTTTGGTTGAAACACAATTTTACCCAATTTTGGCCAAAAGGCGTTTATTTCTAATAAGCAAGTATTGAAAGGAGATTCAAATGCGAAGAAGCTTCCGAAAAATCTCAAATCGCAAGCATTTAAGAAAAAAAAATTGTTCATCAATATTTTAGGAAAGTGGTACCCCTTTGCAAAAAATGGATTTTTTGGTTGAACCACAATTTTACCCAATTTTGGCCAAAAGGCGTTCATTTCTAATAAGCAAGTATTGAAAGGAGATTCAAATGCGAAGAAGCTTCCGAAAAATCTCAAATCGCAAGCATTTAAGAAAAAAAAATGTTTCATCAATATTTGAGGAAAGGGGTACCCCTTTGCAATAAATAAATTTTTTGGTTGAAACACAATTTTACCTAATTTTGCCCAAAAGGCGTTCATTTCTAATAAGCAAGTATTGAAATGAGTTTCAAATGCGAAGAAGCTTCAGAAAAATCTCAAATCGCAAGTATTTAAGAAAAAAAATTTTTCATCAATATTTTAGGAAAGGGCTACCCCTTTGCAAAAAATAAATTTTTTGGTTGAAACACAATTGTACCCGACTTTGCCCAAAAGGCGTTTATTTCTAATAAGCAAGTATTGAAAGGAGATTCAAATGCGAAGAAGCTTCCGAAAAATATCAAATCGCAAGCATTTAAGAAAAAAAAATTGTTCATCAATATTTTAGGAAAGTGGTACCCCTTTGCAAAAAATGGATTTTTTGGTTAAAACACAATTTTACCCAATTTTGGCCAAAAGGCGTTCATTTCTAATAAGCAAGTATTGAAAGGAGATTCAAATGCGAAGAAGCTTCCGAAAATTCTCAAATCGCAAGCATTTAAGAAAAAAAAATGTTTCATCAATATTTTAGGAAAGGGGTACCCCTTTGCAATAAATAAATTTTTTGGTTGAACCACAATTTTACTCAATTTTGCCCAAAAGGCGTTAATTTCTAATAGGCAAGTATTGAAAGGAGATTCAAATGCGAAGAAGCTTCCGAAAAATCTCAAATCGCAAGCATTTAAGAAAAAAAATTTTTCATCAATTTCTAGGAAAGGGGTACACCCCTTTGCAATAAATAAATTTTTTGGTTGAAACACAATTTTACCCAATTTTGCCCAAAAGGCGTTCATTTCTAATAAGCAAGTACTGAAATGAGTTTCAAATGCGAAGAAGGTTTCGAAAAATCTCAAATCGCAAGCATTTAAGAAAAAAAAAATTTCATCAATATTTTAGGAAAGGGGTACCCCTTTGCAATAAATAATTTTTTTGGTTGAAACACAATTTTACCCAATTTTGCCCAAAAGGCGTTCATTTCTAATAAGCAAATATTGAAATGAGATTCAAATGCGAAGAAGCATCCGAAAAATCTCAAATCGCAAGCATTTAAGAAAAAAAAATTTTTCATCAATATATTAGGAAAGGGTACCCCTTTGCAAAAAATGAATTTTTTGGTTGAAACACAATTTTACTCAATTTTGCCCAAAAGGCGTTTATTTCTAATAAGCAAGTATTGAAATGAGTTTCAAATGCGAAGAAGCTTCCGAAAAATCTCAAATCGGAAGCATTTAAGAAAAAAAAAATTTCATCAATATTTTAGGAAAGGGGTACCCCTTTGCAATAAATAATTTTTTTGGTTGAAACACAATTTTACCCAATTTTGCCCAAAAGGCGTTCATTTCTAATAAGCAAATATTGAAATGAGATTCAAATGCGAAGAAGCATCCGAAAAATCTCAAATCGCAAGCATTTAAGAAAAAAAAATGTTTCATCAATATTTAAGGAAGGGGTACCCCTTTGCAATAAATAAATTTTTTGGTTGAAACACAATTTTACTCAATTTTGCCAAAAATGCGTTCATTTCTAATAAGCAAGTATTGAAATGAGTTTCTAATGCGAAGAAGCTTCCGAAAAATCTCAAATCGCAAGCATTTAAGAAAAAAAATTTTCATCAATATTTTAGGAAAGGGGTACCCCTTTGCAATAAATAAATTTTTTGGTTGAACCACAATTTTACCCAATTTTGCCCAAAAGGCGTTCATTTCTAATAGGCAAGTATTGAAAGGAGATTCAAATGCGAAAAAGCTTCCAAAAAATCTCAAATCGCAAGCATTTAAGAAAAAAATTTGTCATCAATATTTTAGGAAAGGGGTACGCCTTTGCAATAAATAAATTTTTTGGTTGAAACACAATTTTACCCGACTTTGCCCAAAAGGCGTTTATTTCTAATAAGCAAGTATTGAAAGGAGATACAAATGCGAAGAAGCTTCCGAAAGATCTCAAATCGCAAGCATTTAAGAAAAAAAAAATTTCATCAATATTTTAGGAAAGGGTACCCCTTTGCAATAAATAAATTTTTTGGTTGAAACACAATTTTACCCGACTTTGCCCAAAAGGCGTTTATTTCTAATAAGCAAGTATTGAAATGAGTTTCAAATGCGAAGAAGCTTCCGAAAAATCTCAAATCGCAAGCATTTAAGAAAAAAAAATGTTTCATCAATATTTTAGGAAAGGGGTACCCCTTTGCAATAAATAAATTTTTTGGTTGAACCACAATTTTACCCGACTTTGCCCAAAAGGCGTTCATTTCTAATAAGCAAGTACTGAAATGAGTTTCAAATGCGAAGAAGCTTCCGAAAAATCTCAAATCGAAAGCATTTAAGAAAAACATTTTTCATCAATATTTTAGGAAAGTGGTACCCCTTTGCAAAAAATGGATTTTTTGGTTGAAACACAATTTTACCCAATTTTGGCCAAAAGGCGTTTATTTCTAATAAGCAAGTATTGAAAGGAGATTCAAATGCGAAGAAGCTTCCGAAAAATCTCAAATTGCAAGCATTTAAGAAAAAAAAAATTGTTCATCAATATTTTAGGAAAGTGGTACCCCTTTGCAAAAAATGGATTTTTTGGTTGAAACACAGTTTTACCCAATTTTGGCCAAAAGGCGTTCATTTCTAATAAGCAAGTATTGAAAGGAGATTCAAATGCGAAGAAGCTTCCGAAAAATCTCAAATCGCTAGCATTTAAGAAAAAAAAATGTTTCATCAATATTTGAGGAAAGGGGTACCCCTTTGCAATAAATAAATTTTTTGGTTGAAACACAATTTTACCTAATTTTGCCGAAAAGGCGTTCATTTCTAATAAGCAAGTATTGAAATGAGTTTCAAATGCGAAGAAGCTTCCGAAAAATCTCAAATCGCAAGCATTTAAGAAAAAAAAATTTTTCATCAATATTTTAGGAAAGGGGTATCCCTTTGCAATAAATAAATTTTTTGGTTGAAACACAATTTTGCCCGACTTTGCCCAAAAGGCGCTCATTTCTAATAAGCAAGTATTAAAAGGAGATTCAAATGCTAAGAAGCTTCCGAAAAATCTCAAATCGCAAGCATTTAAGAAAAAAAAATTTTTCATCAATATATTAGGAAAGGGTACCCCTTTGCAATAAATAAATTTTTTGGTTGAAACACAATTTTACCCAATTTTGCCCAAAAGGCGTTCTTTTCTAATAAGCAAGTACTGAAATGAGTTTCAAATGCGAAGAAGCTTCCGAAAAATCTCAAATCGCAAGCATTTAAGAAAAAAAAATTTTTCATCAATATATTAGGAAAGGGGTACACCCCTTTGCAATAAATAAATTTTTTGGTTGAAACACAATTTTACCCAATTTTGCCCAAAAGGCGTTTATTTCTAATAAGCAAGTATTGAAATGAGTTTCTAATGCGAAGAAGCTTCCGAAAAATCTCAAATCGCAAGCATTTAAGAAAAAAAAAATGTTTCATCAATATTTTAGGAAATTGGTACGCCTTTGCAAGGAATTAATTTTTTGGTTGAAACACAATTTTACCCAATTTTGCCCAAAAGGCGTTCATTTCTAATAAGCAAGTATTGAAATGAGATTAAAATGCGAAGAAGCTTCCGAAAAATCTCAAATCGCAAGCATTTAAGAAAAAATTGTTCATCAATATTTTAGAAAAGGGGTACCCCTTTGCAATAAATAAATTTTTTGGTTGAAACTTAATTTTACCCAATTTTGTCCAAAAGGCGTTCATTTCTAATGAGCAAGTATTGAAAGGAAATTCAAATGCGAAGAAGCTTCCAAAAAATCTCAAATCGCAAGCATTTAAGAAAAAAAAATTTTTCATCAATATATTAGGAAAGGGTACCCCTTTGCAATAAATAAATTTTTTGGTTGAAACACAATTTTACCCAATTTTGCCCAAAAGGCGTTTATTTCTAATAAGCAAGTATTGAAAGGAGATACAAATGCGAAGAAGCTTCCGAAAAATCTCAAATCGCAAGCATTTAATAAAAAAAAATGTTTCATCAATATTTTAGGAAATTGGTACGCCTTTGCAAGGAATTAATTTTTTGGTTGAAACACAATTTTACCCAATTTTGCCCAAAAGGCGTTCATTTCTAATAAGCAAGTATTGAAAGGAGATTCAAATGCGAAGAAGCTTCCGAAAATTCTCAAATCGCAAGCATTTAAGAAAAAAACTTTTCATCAATATTTTAGGAAAGGGTACCCCTTTGCAATAAATAAATTTTTTGGTTGAGACACAATTTTACCCAATTTTGCCCAAAAGGCGTTTATTTCTAATAAGCAAGTATTGAAATGAGATTCAAATGCGAAGAAGCTTTCGAAAAATCTCAAATCGGAAGCATTTAAGAAAAAAAAAATTTCATCAATATATTAGGAAAGGGTACCCCTTTGCAATAAATAAATTTTTTGGTTGAAACACAATTTTACCCAATTTTGCCCAAAAGGCGTTTATTTCTAATAAGCAAGTATTGAAAGGAGATTCAAATGCGAAGAAGCTTCCGAAAAATCTCAAATCGCAAGCATTTAAGAAAAAAAAATTTTTCATTAATATTTTAGGAAAGGGGTACCCCTTTGCAATAAATAAATTTTTTGGTTGAAACACAATTTTACCCAATTTTGCCCAAAAGGCGTTTATTTCTAATAAGCAAGTATTGAAATGAGTTTCAAATGCGAAGAAGCTTCCGAAAAATCTCAAATCGCAAGCATTTAAGAAAAAAAATTTTTCATCAATATATTAGGAAAGGGTAACCCTTTGCAAGAAATAAATTTTTTGGCTGAACCACAATTTTACCCGACATTGCCCAAAAGGCGTTTATTTCTAATAAGCAAGTATTGAAATGAGATTCAAATGCGAAGAAGCTTCCGAAAAATCTCAAATCGCAAGCATTTAAGAAAAAAAAATTTGCATCAATATTAATAAATTAATTAATTAATTAATAAATTTTTTGGTTGAAACACAATTTTACCCGACTTTTCCTAAAAGGCGTTCATTTCTAATAAGCAAGTATTGAAAGGAGATTCAAATGCGAAGAAGCTTCCGAAAAATCTCAAATCGCAAGCATTTAAGAAAAAAAATATGTTCATCAATATTTTAGGAAAAAGGTACCCTTTTGCAAGAAATACATTTTTTGGTAAAAACAAAATTTTACCCAATTTTGGGTACCCCTTTGCAATACATAAATTTTTTGGTTGAAACACAATTTTACCCAATTTTGCCCAAAAGGCGTTTATTTCTAATAAGCAAGTATTGAAATGAGTTTCAAATGCGAAGAAGCTTCCGAAAAAACTCAAATCGCAAGCATTTAAGAAAAAAAATTTTTCATCAATATATTAGGAAAGGGTAACCCTTTGCAAGAAATAAATTTTTTGGCTGAACCACAATTTTACCCGACATTGCCCAAAAGGCGTTTATTTCTAATAAGCAAGTATTGAAATGAGATTCAAATGCGAAGAAGCTTCCGAAAAATCTCAAATCGCAAGCATTTAAGAAAAAAAAATTTGTCATCAATATTTTAGGAAAGGGGTACGCCTTTGCAATACATAAATTTTTTGGTTGAAACACAATTTTACCCGACTTTGCCCAAAAGGCGTTTTTTTCTAATAAGCAAGTATTGAAATGAGTTTCAAATGCGAAGAAGCTTCCGAAAAATCCCAAATCGCAAGCATTTAAGAAAAAAAATTTTTCATCAATATTTTTGGAAAGGGGTACCCCTTTGCAATAAATAAATTTTTTGGTTGAAACACAATTTTACCCAATTTTGCCCAAAATGCGTTCATTTCTAATAAGCAAGTATTGAAATGAGTTTCAAATGCGAAGAAGATTCCGAAAAATCCCAAATCGCAAGCATTTAAAAAAAAAATTGTCATCAATATTTTAGGAAAGGGGTACGCCTTTGCAATACATAAATTTTTTGGTTGAAACACAATTTTACCCGACTTTGCCCAAAAGGCGTTTATTTCTAATAAGCAAGTATTGAAATGAGTTTCAAATGCGAAGAAGCTTCCGAAAAATCCCAAATCGCAAGCATTTAAAAAAAAAATTTGTCATCAATATTTTAGGAAAGGGGTACGCCTTTGCAATACATAAATTTTTTGGTTGAAACACAATTTTACCCGACTTTGCCCAAAAGGCGTTTATTTCTAATAAGCAAGTATTGAAATGAGTTTCAAATGCGAAGAAACTTCCGAAAAATCTCAAATCGCAACCATTTAAGAAAAAAAAATGTTTCATCAATATTTTAGGAAATTGGTACCCCTTTGCAATAAATACATTTTTTGGTTGAAACACAATTTTACCCGACTTTGCCCAAAAGGCGTTTATTTCTAATAAGCAAGTATTGAAAGGAGATTCAAATGCGAAGAAGCTTCCGAAAATTCTCAAATCGCAAGCATTTAAGAAAAAAACTTTTCATCAATATTTTAGGAAAGGGGTACCCCTTTGCAATAAATAAATTTTTGGTTAAAACACAATTTTACCCGACTTTGCCCAAAAGGCGTTCATTTCTAATAAGCAAGTATTGAAATGAGTTTCAAATGCGAAGAAGCTTCTGAAAAATCTCAAATCGCAAGCATTTAAGAAAAAAAATTGTTTCATCAATATTTTAGGAAAGGGGTACCCCTTTGCAATACATAAATTTGTTGGTTGAAACACAATTTTACCCAATTTTGTCCAAAAGGCGTTTATTTCTAATAAGCAAGTATTGAAAGGAGATTCAAATGCGAAGAAGCTTCCGAAAATTCTCAAATCGCAAGCATTTAAGAAAAAAACTTTTCATCAATATTTTAGGAAAGGGGTACCCCTTTGCAATAAATAAATTTTTGGTTAAAACACAATTTTACCCGACTTTGCCCAAAAGGCGTTCATTTCTAATGACCAAGTATTGAAAGGAATTTCAAATGCGAAGAAGCTTCTGAAAAATCTCAAATCGCAAGCATTTAAGAAAAAAAAATTTTTCATCAATATATTAGGAAAGGGTAACCCTTTGCAATAAATAAATTTTTTGGTAAAAACAAAATTTTACCCAATTTTGGGTACCCCTTTGCAATAAATAAATATTTTGGTTGAAACACAATTTTACCCAATTTTGCCCAAAAGGCGTTCATTTCTTATAAGCAAGTATTGAAAGGAGATTCAAATGCGAAGAAGCATCCGAAAAATCTCAAATCGCAAGCATTTAAGAAAAAAAAATTGTTCATCAATATTTTAGGAAAGGGTACCCCTTTGCAATAAATAAATTTTTTGGTTGAGACACAATTTTACCCAATTTTGCCCAAAAGGCGTTTATTTCTAATAAGCAAGTATTGAAATGAGATTCAAATGCGAAGAAGCTTTCGAAAAATCTCAAATCGGAAGCATTTAAGAAAAAAAAAATTTCATCAATATATTAGGAAAGGGTACCCCTTTGCAATAAATAAATTTTTTGGTTGAAACACAATTTTACCCAATTTTGCCCAAAAGGCGTTTATTTCTAATAAGCAAGTATTGAAAGGAGATTCAAATGCGAAGAAGCTTCCGAAAAATCTCAAATCGCAAGCATTTAAGAAAAAAAAATTTTTCATTAATATTTTAGGAAAGGGGTACCCCTTTGCAATAAATAAATTTTTTGGTTGAAACACAATTTTACCCAATTTTGCCCAAAAGGCGTTTATTTCTAATAAGCAAGTATTGAAATGAGTTTCAAATGCGAAGAAGCTTCCGAAAAATCTCAAATCGCAAGCATTTAAGAAAAAAAATTTTTCATCAATATATTAGGAAAGGGTAACCCTTTGCAAGAAATAAATTTTTTGGCTGAACCACAATTTTACCCGACATTGCCCAAAAGGCGTTTATTTCTAATAAGCAAGTATTGAAATGAGATTCAAATGCGAAGAAGCTTCCGAAAAATCTCAAATCGCAAGCATTTAAGAAAAAAAAATTTGCATCAATATTAATAAATTAATTAATTAATTAATAAATTTTTTGGTTGAAACACAATTTTACCCGACTTTTCCTAAAAGGCGTTCATTTCTAATAAGCAAGTATTGAAAGGAGATTCAAATGCGAAGAAGCTTCCGAAAAATCTCAAATCGCAAGCATTTAAGAAAAAAAATATGTTCATCAATATTTTAGGAAAGGGGTACCCTTTTGCAAGAAATACATTTTTTGGTAAAAACAAAATTTTACCCAATTTTGGGTACCCCTTTGCAATACATAAATTTTTTGGTTGAAACACAATTTTACCCAATTTTGCCCAAAAGGCGTTTATTTCTAATAAGCAAGTATTGAAATGAGTTTCAAATGCGAAGAAGCTTCCGAAAAAACTCAAATCGCAAGCATTTAAGAAAAAAAATTTTTCATCAATATATTAGGAAAGGGTAACCCTTTGCAAGAAATAAATTTTTTGGCTGAACCACAATTTTACCCGACATTGCCCAAAAGGCGTTTATTTCTAATAAGCAAGTATTGAAATGAGATTCAAATGCGAAGAAGCTTCCGAAAAATCTCAAATCGCAAGCATTTAAGAAAAAAAAATTTGTCATCAATATTTTAGGAAAGGGGTACGCCTTTGCAATACATAAATTTTTTGGTTGAAACACAATTTTACCCGACTTTGCCCAAAAGGCGTTTTTTTCTAATAAGCAAGTATTGAAATGAGTTTCAAATGCGAAGAAGCTTCCGAAAAATCCCAAATCGCAAGCATTTAAGAAAAAAAATTTTTCATCAATATTTTTGGAAAGGGGTACCCCTTTGCAATAAATAAATTTTTTGGTTGAAACACAATTTTACCCAATTTTGCCCAAAATGCGTTCATTTCTAATAAGCAAGTATTGAAATGAGTTTCAAATGCGAAGAAGATTCCGAAAAATCCCAAATCGCAAGCATTTAAAAAAAAAATTGTCATCAATATTTTAGGAAAGGGGTACGCCTTTGCAATACATAAATTTTTTGGTTGAAACACAATTTTACCCGACTTTGCCCAAAAGGCGTTTATTTCTAATAAGCAAGTATTGAAATGAGTTTCAAATGCGAAGAAGCTTCCGAAAAATCCCAAATCGCAAGCATTTAAAAAAAAAATTTGTCATCAATATTTTAGGAAAGGGGTACGCCTTTGCAATACATAAATTTTTTGGTTGAAACACAATTTTACCCGACTTTGCCCAAAAGGCGTTTATTTCTAATAAGCAAGTATTGAAATGAGTTTCAAATGCGAAGAAACTTCCGAAAAATCTCAAATCGCAACCATTTAAGAAAAAAAAATGTTTCATCAATATTTTAGGAAATTGGTACCCCTTTGCAATAAATACATTTTTTGGTTGAAACACAATTTTACCCGACTTTGCCCAAAAGGCGTTTATTTCTAATAAGCAAGTATTGAAAGGAGATTCAAATGCGAAGAAGCTTCCGAAAATTCTCAAATCGCAAGCATTTAAGAAAAAAACTTTTCATCAATATTTTAGGAAAGGGGTACCCCTTTGCAATAAATAAATTTTTGGTTAAAACACAATTTTACCCGACTTTGCCCAAAAGGCGTTCATTTCTAATAAGCAAGTATTGAAATGAGTTTCAAATGCGAAGAAGCTTCTGAAAAATCTCAAATCGCAAGCATTTAAGAAAAAAAATTGTTTCATCAATATTTTAGGAAAGGGGTACCCCTTTGCAATACATAAATTTGTTGGTTGAAACACAATTTTACCCAATTTTGTCCAAAAGGCGTTTATTTCTAATAAGCAAGTATTGAAAGGAGATTCAAATGCGAAGAAGCTTCCGAAAATTCTCAAATCGCAAGCATTTAAGAAAAAAACTTTTCATCAATATTTTAGGAAAGGGGTACCCCTTTGCAATAAATAAATTTTTGGTTAAAACACAATTTTACCCGACTTTGCCCAAAAGGCGTTCATTTCTAATGACCAAGTATTGAAAGGAATTTCAAATGCGAAGAAGCTTCTGAAAAATCTCAAATCGCAAGCATTTAAGAAAAAAAAATTTTTCATCAATATATTAGGAAAGGGTAACCCTTTGCAATAAATAAATTTTTTGGTAAAAACAAAATTTTACCCAATTTTGGGTACCCCTTTGCAATAAATAAATATTTTGGTTGAAACACAATTTTACCCAATTTTGCCCAAAAGGCGTTCATTTCTTATAAGCAAGTATTGAAATGAGTTTCAAATGCGAAGAAGCTTCCGAAAAATCTCAAATCGCAAGCATTTAAGAAAAAAAATGTTTCATCAATATTTTAGGAAATTGGTGCCCCTTTGCAATAAATAAATTTTTTGGTTGAAACACAATTTTACCCGACTTTGCCAAAAGGCGTTCATTTCTAATAAGCAAGTATTGAAATGAGTTTCAAATGCAAAGAAGCTTTCGAAAAATCTCAAATCGCAAGCATTTAAGAAAAAAAAAAATGTTTCATCAATATTTTAGGAAATTGGTACGCCTTTGCAATAAATAAATTTTTTGGTTGAAACACAATTTTACCTGACTTTGCCCAAAAGGCGTTCATTTCTAATAAGCAAGTATTGAAATGAGTTTCAAATGCGAAGAAGCTTCCGAAAAATCCCAAATCGCAAGCATTTAAAAAAAAAATTTGTCATCAATATTTTAGGAAAGGGGTACGCCTTTAGGTTAGGTTAGGTTAAAAGGGCTGCCCGCAGTAAGCGAGAAAAACACTCGGAGGCCATCAAAAGGCCCATTGTGATGCCCAAGAGGACTATACCCTACACACTCTTCTCAAGACGAAGTGGTGGTTCCTGAGAACCATCCAGAACTTCTCACAAAGCCCGCCAGGGCAGCCAGCGGTGCATCCCTGAGGCAGTCAAGATCCCGCAGGAAACGAGAGCCTAGATGTCTAAGCCTACGCTCCTGCAGGGCCGGACAGTCACAAAGGAAATGCTGTACTGTCTCCTCCTCCTCCTCATCGAAGCAGCTCCTGCAGCGGCCATCATGGGGAAAGCCCAAACGCTCCGACATGTGCCCAATTGCACAGTGCCCCGTCAAGACCCCTACCAGGAGTGCCAGCGGCTGTTTCCCAAAAAACAGAAGTTGCCTAGTCCTAGCTCTGCTAAGCGAGGGCCATAGAGTTTTGGAGACCCTACAGGTAGTAATACTTGACCACCTGTTTGTCACCTCCCTCCTTGCCCACCTCTGAAATCTGCCCAGCAGCTCAACTGAGGGAATGTCAATGTCCCTACGCGATACTGCTTCATCCAAGGCCGAACCCGCTCTCGCGCATTCGTCCGCCATCTCATTCCCCTGAATGCCTTCATGCCCTGGAACCCAAACCACATTGACATCATGCCCCCTAAGTCTGGCCAGAGATTGAATGCATGCCAGTACACATCTCGACTTTATAATCTCCGAACCCAGGGCTCTAATTGCTGCCAGACTATCTACACAGATGTCAATAGTTCTTGCCTCCAAATTGAGCCCATCAATCCTTAATGCTGCCTCGGTAATGGCATAAATCTCTGCTTGGAAAACTGTCGAGGTATCGGGTAGCCTGAGCGATACCGAAAGGCCGAGACCCTCGGAAAATACCCCCGAACCAGTGCCAGTGTCCATCTTCGCGCCGTCCGTAAAAACCAAAGTTGCATTACTACGAGTCGCAGAGTTTTCCTTCCAGTCCTTCCTCTCCGGGAATGCGACTGAGAAGGATTTGTCGAAGCACATGACCGGAGTCATATAATCAGTCCGTCCCCCCAGGACCTGCCCTCCTACCTTTTGTAGGATAATGCCATGTCCCGTACGATCATGCCTGAAACTGCCCGACTCCATGAGCCTGAGGGCAGATCTGGCAGATATGTACTTGATGTATATATCAAGGGGAGCCAAATCAAGCATTGTCTCTAGACTGGCCTGAGGGGCCGACCTCATTGCGCCAGTCACAGCAAGACATGCTAGCCTCTGTACCTTGCCCAGTATAGAGAGATATGTACTCTTGTCCACAGCCCTCCACCAAACAAGTGATCCATAAGTAAGAATGGGTCTGATCACCGCCGTATACATCCAGTGAAGGATGTACGGTTTCAACCCCCATCTCCTCCCTGAAACTCTCTTGCATGCATAAAACGCACATAGAGCCCTCCTCGTTCTATCCTCCACATTTCGTCTCCACGATAGTTTAGAGTCTAGAATAATGAAAAAAAAAATGTTTCATCAATATTTTAGGAAATTGGTACGCCTTTGCAATACATAAATTTTTTGGTTGAAACACAATTTTACCCGACTTTGCCCAAAAGGCGTTTATTTCTAATAAGCAAGTATTGAAATGAGTTTCAAATGCGAAGAAGCTTCCGAAAAATCTCAAATCGCAAGCATTTAAGAAAAAAAAAATTTTTCATCAATATTTGAGGAAAGGGTACGCCTTTGCAAAAAATTAATTTTTTGGTTGAAACACAATTTTACCCGACTTTGCCCAAAATGCGTTTATTTCTAATAAGCGAGTATTGAAAGGAGATTCAAATGCGAAGGAGCTTCCGAAAAATCTCAAATCGCAAACATTTAAGAAAAAAAAATTTCATCAATATTTTAGGAAAGGGGTACGCCTTTGCAAAAAATTAATTTTTTGGTTGAAACACAATTTTACCCGACTTTGCCCAAAATGCGTTTATTTCTAATAAGCGAGTATTGAAAGGAGATTCAAATGCGAAGGAGCTTCCGAAAAATCTCAAATCGCAAACATTTAAGAAAAAAAAATTTCATCAATATTTTAGGAAAGGGGTACCCCTTTGCAAAAAATGAATTTTTTGGTTGAAACACAATTTTACCCGACTTTGCCCAAAAGGCGTTTATTTCTAATAAGCAAGTATTGAAATGAGTTTCTAATGCGAAGAAGCTTCCGAAAAATCTCAAATCGAAAGCATTTAAGAAAAACATTTTTCATCAATATTTTAGGAAGGGGTACCCCTTTGCAATAAATAAATTTTTTGGTTGAAACACAATTTTACCCGACTTTGCCCAAAAGGCGTTTATTTCTAATAAGCATATATTGAAAGGAGATTTAAATGCTAAGAAGCTTCCGAAAAATCTCAAACCGCAAGCATTTAAGAAAAAAAAAAATTTCATCAATATTTTAGGAAAGTGGTACCCCTTTGCAAAAAATGAATTTTTTGGTTGAAACACAATTTTACCCAATTTTGCCCAAAAGGCGTTCATTTCTAATAGGCAAGTATTGAAAGGAGATTCAAATGCGAAGAAGCTTCCGAAAAATCTCAAATCGCAAGCATTTAAGAAAAAAAATTTTTCATCAATATATTAGGAAAGGGGTACACCCCTTTGCAATAAATAACTTTTTTGGTTGAAACACAATTTTACCCAATTTTGCCCAAAAGGCGTTTATTTCTAATAAGCAAGTATTGAAATGAGTTTCTAATGCGAAGAAGCTTCCGAAAAATCTCAAATCGCAAGCATTTAAGAAAAAAAAATGTTTCATCAATATTTTAGGAAATTGATACGCCTTTGCAAGGAATTAATTTTTTGGTTGAAACACAATTTTACCCAATTTTGCCCAAAAGGCGTTCATTTCTAATAAGCAAGTATTGAAATGAGATTAAAATGCGAAGAAGCTTCCGAAAAATCTCAAATCGCAAGCATTTAAGAAAAAATTGTTCATCAATATTTTAGAAAAGGGGTACCCCTTTGCAATAAATAAATTTTTTGGTTGAAACTTAATTTTACCCAATTTTGTCCAAAAGGCGTTCATTTCTAATGAGCAAGTATTGAAAGGAAATTCAAATGCGAAGAAGCTTCCAAAAAATCTCAAATCGCAAGCATTTAAGAAAAAAAAATTTTTCATCAATATATTAGGAAAGGGTACCCCTTTGCAATAAATAAATTTTTTGGTTGAAACACAATTTTACCCAATTTTGTCCAAAAGGCGTTTATTTCTAATAAGCAAGTATTGAAAGGAGATACAAATGCGAAGAAGCTTCCGAAAAATCTCAAATCGCAAGCATTTAATAAAAAAAAATGTTTCATCAATATTTTAGGAAATTGGTACGCCTTTGCAAGGAATTAATTTTTTGGTTGAAACACAATTTTACCCAATTTTGCCCAAAAGGCGTTCATTTCTAATAAGCAAGTATTGAAAGGAGATTCAAATGCGAAGAAGCTTCCGAAAATTCTCAAATCGCAAGCATTTAAGAAAAAAACTTTTCATCAATATTTTAGGAAAGGGTACCCCTTTGCAATAAATAAATTTTTTGGTTGAAACACAATTTTACCCAATTTTTCCCAAAAGGCGTTTATTTCTAATAAGCAAGTATTGAAATGAGATTCAAATGCGAAGAAGCTTTCGAAAAATCTCAAATCGCAAGCATTTAAGAAAAAATATGTTTCATCAATATTTTAGGAAAGGGGTACCCCTTTGCAATAAATAAATTTGTTGGTTGAAACACAATTTTACCCAATTTTGTCCAAAAGGCGTTCATTTCTAATGAGCAAGTATTGAAAGGAAATTCAAATGCGAAGAAGCTTCCAAAAAATCTCAGATCGCAAGCATTTAAGAAAAAAAAATTTTCATCAATATATTAGGAAAGGGTACCCCTTTGCAATAAATAAATTTTTTGGTTGAAACACAATTTTACCCAATTTTGCCCAAAAGGCGTTTATTTCTAATAAGCAAGTATTGAAAGGAGATTCAAATGCGAAGAAGCTTCCGAAAAATCTGAAATCGCAAGCATTTAAGAAAAAAAAATTTTTCATTAATATTTTAGGAAAGGGGTACCCCTTTGCAATAAATAAATTTTTTGGTTGAAACACAATTTTACCCAATTTTGCCCAAAAGGCGTTTATTTCTAATAAGCAAGTATTGAAATGAGTTTCTAATGCGAAGAAGCTTCCGAAAAATCCCAAATCGCAAGCATTTAAGAAAAAAATTTGTCATCAATATTTTAGGAAAGGGGTACCCCTTTGCAAGGAATTAATTTTTTGGTTGAAACACAATTTTACCCGACTTTGCCCAAAAGGCGTTCATTTCTAATAAGCAAATATTGAAATGAGTTTCAAATGCGAAGAAGCTTCCGAAAAATCTCAAATCGCAAGCATTTAAGAAAAAAAAAATTTTTCATCAATATTTGAGGAAAGGGTACGCCTTTGCAAAAAATTAATTTTTTGGTTGAAACACAATTTTACCCGACTTTGCCCAAAATGCGTTTATTTCTAATAAGCGAGTATTGAAAGGAGATTCAAATGCGAAGGAGCTTCCGAAAAATCTCAAATCGCAAACATTTAAGAAAAAAAAATTTCATCAATATTTTAGGAAAGGGGTACCCCTTTGCAAAAAATGAATTTTTTGGTTGAAACACAATTTTACCCGACTTTGCCCAAAAGGCGTTTATTTCTAATAAGCAAGTATTGAAATGAGTTTCTAATGCGAAGAAGCTTCCGAAAAATCTCAAATCGCAAGCATTTAAGAAAAAAAAATGTTTCATCAATATTTTAGGAAATTGATACGCCTTTGCAAGGAATTAATTTTTTGGTTGAAACACAATTTTACCCAATTTTGCCCAAAAGGCGTTCATTTCTAATAAGCAAGTATTGAAATGAGATTAAAATGCGAAGAAGCTTCCGAAAAATCTCAAATCGCAAGCATTTAAGAAAAAATTGTTCATCAATATTTTAGAAAAGGGGTACCCCTTTGCAATAAAAAAATTTTTTGGTTGAAACTTAATTTTACCCAATTTTGTCCAAAAGGCGTTCATTTCTAATGAGCAAGTATTGAAAGGAAATTCAAATGCGAAGAAGCTTCCAAAAAATCTCAAATCGCAAGCATTTAAGAAAAAAAAATTTTTCATCAATATATTAGGAAAGGGTACCCCTTTGCAATAAATAAATTTTTTGGTTGAAACACAATTTTACCCAATTTTGTCCAAAAGGCGTTTATTTCTAATAAGCAAGTATTGAAAGGAGATACAAATGCGAAGAAGCTTCCGAAAAATCTCAAATCGCAAGCATTTAATAAAAAAAAATGTTTCATCAATATTTTAGGAAATTGGTACGCCTTTGCAAGGAATTAATTTTTTGGTTGAAACACAATTTTACCCAATTTTGCCCAAAAGGCGTTCATTTCTAATAAGCAAGTATTGAAAGGAGATTCAAATGCGAAGAAGCTTCCGAAAATTCTCAAATCGCAAGCATTTAAGAAAAAAACTTTTCATCAATATTTTAGGAAAGGGTACCCCTTTGCAATAAATAAATTTTTTGGTTGAAACACAATTTTACCCAATTTTTCCCAAAAGGCGTTTATTTCTAATAAGCAAGTATTGAAATGAGATTCAAATGCGAAGAAGCTTTCGAAAAATCTCAAATCGGAAGCATTTAAAAAAAAAAAATTTCATCAATATTTTAGGAAAGGGGTACTCCTTTGCAATAAATAAATTTGTTGGTTGAAACACAATTTTACCCAATTTTGTCCAAAAGGCGTTTATTTCTAATAAGCAAGTATTGAAATGAGTTTCAAATGCGAAGAAGCTTCCAAAAAATCTCAGATCGCAAGCATTTAAGAAAAAAAAATTTTTCATCAATATATTAGGAAAGGGTACCCCTTTGCAATAAATAAATTTTTTGGTTGAAACACAATTTTACCCAATTTTGCCCAAAAGGCGTTTATTTCTAATAAGCAAGTATTGAAAGGAGATTCAAATGCGAAGAAGCTTCCGAAAAATCTCAAATCGCAAGCATTTAAGAAAAAAAAATTTTCATTAATATTTTAGGAAAGGGGTACCCCTTTGCAATAAATAAATTTTTTGGTTGAAACACAATTTTACCCAATTTTGCCCAAAAGGCGTTTATTTCTAATAAGCAAGTATTGAAATGAGTTTCAAATGCGAAGAAGCTTCCGAAAAATCTCAAATCGCAAGCATTTAAGAAAAAAAAATTTTCATCAATATATTAGGAAAGGGTAACCCTTTGCAAGAAATAAATTTTTTGGCTGAACCACAATTTTACCCGACATTGCCCAAAAGGCGTTTATTTCTAATAAGCAAGTATTGAAATGAGATTCAAATGCGAAGAAGCTTCCGAAAAATCTCAAATCGCAAGCATTTAAGAAAAAAAAATTTGCATCAATATTAATAAATTAATTAATTAATTAATTAATAAATTTTTTGGTTGAAACACAATTTTACCCGACTTTTCCTAAAAGGCGTTCATTTCTAATAAGCAAGTATTGAAAGGAGATTCAAATGCGAAGAATCTTCCGAAAAATCTCAAATCGCAAGCATTTAAAAAAAAAATGTTTCATCAATATTTTAGGAAAGGGGTACCCCTTTGCAATAAATGAATTTTTTGGTTGAAACACAATTTTTCCCGACTTTGACCAAAAAATTAATATTTTGCAAAGGCGTACCCTTTCCTAAAATATTGATGAAAATTTTTTTTTTCTTAAATGCTTGCGATTTGAGATTTTTCGGAAGCTTCTTCGCATTTGAAACTCCTTTCAACACTTGCCTATTAGAAATTAACGCCTTTTGGGCAAAATTGAGTAAAATTGTGTTTCAACCAAAAAATTTATTTATTGCAAAGGGGTACCCCTTCCTTAAATATTGATGAACAATTTTTTTTCTTAAATGCTTCCGATTTGAGATTTTTCGAAGCTTCTTCGCATTTGAAACTCCTTTCAATACTTGCTTATTAGAAATGAACGCCTTTTGGACAAAATTGGGTAAAATTGTGTTTCAACCAAAAAATTTATTTATTGCAAAGGGGTACCCCTTTCCTAAAATATTGATGAAACATTTTTTTTTCTTAAATGCTTGCGATTTGAGATTTTTCGGAAGCTTCTTCGCATTTGAATTTCCTTTCAATACTTGCTCATTAGAAATGAACGCCTTTTGGACAAAATTGGGTAAAATTAAGTTTCAACCAAAAAATTTATTTATTGCAAAGGGGTACCCCTTCCTTAAATATTGATGAACAATTTTTTTTCTTAAATGCTTCCGATTTGAGATTTTTCGAAGCTTCTTCGCATTTGAAACTCCTTTCAACACTTGCCTATTAGAAATTAACGCATTTTGGGCAAAATTGAGTAAAATTGTGTTTCAACCAAAAAATTCATTTATTGCAAAGGGGTACCCCTTTCCTAAAATATTGATGAAAAAATTTTTTTTCTTAAATGCTTGTGATTTGAGATTGATTGCAAAGGGGTGTACCCCTTTCCTAGAAATTGATGAAACATTTTTTTTTCTTAAATGCTTGCGATTTGAGATTTTTCGGAAGCTTCTTCGCATTTGAATCTCCTTTCAATACTTGCTTATTAGAAATGAACGCCTTTTGGCCAAAATTGGGTAAAATTGTGTTTCAACCAAAAAATTTATTTATTGCAAAGGGGTACCCCTTTCCTAAAATATTGACGACAAATTTTTTTTCTTAAATGCTTGCGATTTTTCGGAAGCTTCTTCACATTTGAAACTCATTTCAAAACTTGCTTATTAGAAATGAACGCCTTTTGGGCAAAGTCGGGTAAAATTGTGTTTCAACCAAAAAATTTATTTATTGCAAAGGGGTACCCCTTCCTTAAATATTGATGAAACATTTTTTTTTCTTAAATGCATGCGATTTGAGATTTTTCGGAAGCTTCTTCGCATTTGAATCTCCTTTCAATACTTGCTTATTAGAAATGAACGCCTTTTGGGCAAAGTCGGGTAAAATTGTGGTTCAACCAAAAAATTTATTTATTGCAAAGGGGTACCCCTTTCCTAAAATATTGATGAAAAATTTTTTTTTCTTAAATGCTTGCGATTTGAGATTTCTCGGAAGCTTTTTCGCATTTGAAACTCATTTCAATACTTGCTTATTAGAAATGAACGCCTTTTGGGCAAAGTCGGGTAAAATTGTGTTTCAACCAAAAAATCCATTTTTTGCAAAGGGGTACCACTTTCCTAAAATATTGATGAACAATTTTTTTTTCTTAAATGCTTGCGATTTAAGATTTTTCGGAAGCTTCTTCGCATTTGAAACTCATTTCAATACTTGCTTATTAGAAATAAACGCCTTTTGGGCAAAATTGGGTAAAATTGTGTTTCAACCAAAAAATTTATTTATTGCAAAGGGGTACCCCTTTCCTAAAATATTGATAACAAATTTTTTTCTTAAATGCTTGCGATTTGAGATTTTTCGGAAGCTTCTTCGCATTTGAATCTCCTTTCAATACTTGCTTATTAGAAATGAACGCCTTTTGGGCAAAGTCGGGTAAAATTGTGTTTCAAACAAAAAATCCATTTTTTGCAAAGGGGTACCACTTTCCTAAAATATTGATGAACAATTTTTTTTTCTTAAATGCTTGCGATTTTTCGGAAGCTTCTTCACATTTGAAACTGATTTCAATACTTGCTTATTAGAAATGAACGCCTTTTGGGCAAAGTCGGGTAAAATTGTGTTTCAACCAAAAAATCCATTTTTTGCAAAGGGGTACCACTTTCCTAAAATATTGATGAACAATTTTTTTTTCTTAAATGCTTGCGATTTTTCGGAAGCTTCTTCACATTTGAAACTCATTTCAATACTTGCTTATTAGAAATGAACGCCTTTTGGGCAAAGTCGGGTAAAATTGTGTTTCAACCAAAAAATTTATTTATTGCAAAGGGGTACCCTTTTCCTAAAATATTGATGAAAAATTTTTTTTTATATGCTTGCGATTTGAGATTTTTCGGAAGCTTCTTCGCATTTGAATCTCCTTTCAATACTTGCTTATTAGAAATGAACGCCTTTTGGGCAAAGTCGGGTAAAATTGTGGTTCAACCAAAAAATTTATTTATTGCAAAGGGGTACCCCTTTCCTAAAATATTGATGAAACATTTTTTTTTCTTAAATGCTTGCGATTTGAGATTTTTCGGAAGCTTCTTCGCATTTGAAACTCCTTTCAATACTCAGTTATTAGAAATAAACGCCTTTTGGGCAAAATTGGGTAAAATTGTGTTTCAACCAAAAAATCCATTTTTTGCAAAGGGGTACCACTTTCCTAAAATATTGATGAACAATTTTTTTTTCTTAAATGCTTGCGATTTGAGATTTTTCGGAAGCTTCTTCGCATTTGAATCTCCTTTCAATACTTGCTTATTAGAAATAAACGCCTTTTGGGCAAAGTCGGGTACAATTGTGTTTCAACCAAAAAATTAATTTTTTGCAAAGGGGTAGCCCTTTCCTAAAATATTGATGAAAAATTTTTTTTCTTAAATGCTTGCGATTTGAGATTTTTCGGAAGCTTCTTCGCATTTGAAACTCATTTCAATACTTGCTTATTAGAAATGAACGCCTTTTGGGCAAAATTAGGTAAAATTGTGTTTTAACCAAAAAATTTATTTATTGCAAAGGGGTACCACTTTCCTAAAATATTGATGAACAATTTTTTTTTCTTAAATGCTTGCGATTTGAGATTTTTCGGAAGCTTCTTGGCATTTGAATCTCCTTTCAATACTTGCTTATTAGAAATGAACGCCTTTTGGCCAAAATTGGGTAAAATTGTGTTTCAACCAAAAAATTTATTTCTTGCAAAGGGTTACCCTTTCCTAATATATTGATGAAAAATGTTTTTTCTTAAATGCTTGCGATTTGAGAATTTTCGGAAGCTTCTTCGCATTTGTATCTCCTTTCAATACTTGCTTATTAGAAATAAATGCCTTTTGGACAAAATTGGGTAAAATTGTGTTTCAACCAAAAAATTTATTTATTGCAAAGGGGTACCCCTTTCCTAAAATATTGATAACAAATTTTTTTCTTAAATGCTTGCGATTTGGGATTTTTCGGAAGCTTCTTCGCATTTGAATCTCATTTCAATACTTGCTTATTAGAAATGAACGCCTTTTGGGCAAAGTCGGGTAAAATTGTGTTTCAACCAAAAAATGTATTTATTGCATACTAATATATTGATGAAAAAAGTTTTTTTCTTAAATGCTTGCGATTTGAGATTTTTCGGAAGCTTCTTCGCATTTGAAACTCATTTCAATACTTGCTTATTAGAAATAAACGCCTTTTGGGCAATGTCGGGTAAAATTGTGTTTCAACCAAAAAATGTATTTTTTGCAAAGGCGTACGTACCCCTTTCCTAAAATATTGATGAACAATTTTTTTTTCTTAAATGCTTGCGATTTGAGATTTTTCGGAAGCTTCTTCGCATTTGAAACTCATTTCAATACTTGCTTATTAGAAATAAACGCCTTTTGGGCAAAGTAGGGTAAAATTGTGTTTCAACCAAAAAATGTATTTATTGCATACTACTATATTGATGAAAAATTTTTTTTCTTAAATGCTTGCGATTTGAGATTTTTCGGAAGCTTCTTCGCATTTGAAACTCATTTCAATACTTGCTTATTAGAAATGAACGCCTTTTGGGCAAAATTAGGTAAAATTGTGTTTCAACCAAAAAATTTATTTATTGCAAAGGGGTACCACTTTCCTAAAATATTGATGAACAATTTTTTTTTCTTAAATGCTTGCGATTTGAGATTTTTCGGAAGCTTCTTCGCATTTGAATCTCCTTTCAATACTTGCTTATTAGAAATGAACGCCTTTTGGCCAAAATTGGGTAAAATTGTGTTTCAACCAAAAAATTTATTTCTTGCAAAGGGTTACCCTTTCCTAATATATTGATGAAAAATGTTTTTTCTTAAATGCTTGCGATTTGAGAATTTTCGGAAGCTTCTTCGCATTTGTATCTCCTTTCAATACTTGCTTATTAGAAATAAACGCCTTTTGGACAAAATTGGGTAAAATTGTGTTTCAACCAAAAAATTTATTTATTGCAAAGGGGTACCCCTTTCCTCAAATATTGATGAAACATTTTTTTTCTTAAATGCTTGCGATTTGAGATTTTTCGGAAGCTTCTTCGCATTTGAATCTCATTTCAATACTTGCTTATTAGAAATGAACGCCTTTTGGGCAAAGTCGGGTAAAATTGTGTTTCAACCAAAAAATGTATTTATTGCATACTAATATATTGATGAAAAAAGTTTTTTTCTTAAATGCTTGCGATTTGAGATTTTTCGGAAGCTTCTTCGCATTTGAAACTCATTTCAATACTTGCTTATTAGAAATAAACGCCTTTTGGGCAATGTCGGGTAAAATTGTGTTTCAACCAAAAAATGTATTTTTTGCAAAGGCGTACGTACCCCTTTCCTAAAATATTGATGAACAATTTTTTTTTTCTTAAATGCTTGCGATTTGAGATTTTTCGGAAGCTTCTTCGCATTTGAAACTCATTTCAATACTTGCTTATTAGAAATAAACGCCTTTTGGGCAAAGTAGGGTAAAATTGTGTTTCAACCAAAAAATTTATTTATTGCATACTAATATATTGATGAAAAAAGTTTTTTTCTTAAATGCTTGCGATTTGAGATTTTTCGGAAGCTTCTTCACATTTGAATCTCATTTCAATACTTGCTTATTAGAAATGAACGTATTTTGGGCAAAATTGGGTAAAATTGTGTTTCAACCAAAAAATTCATTTTTTGCAAAGGGGTACCCCTTTCCTAGAAATTGATGAAAAATGTTTTTCTTAAATGCTTTCGATTTGAGATTTTTCGGAAGCTTCTTCGCATTTGAATCTCATTTCAATACTTGCTTATTAGAAATGAACGCCTTTTGGGCAAAATTGGGTAAAATTGTGTTTCAACCAAAAAATTTATTTATTGCAAAGGGGTACCCCTTTCCTAAAATATTGATTAAAATATTTTTTTCTTAAATGCTTGCGATTTGAGATTTTTCGGAAGCTTCTTCACATTTGAATCTCATTTCAATACTTGCTTATTAGAAATGAACGCCTTTTGGGCAAAGTCGGGAAAAATTGTGTTTCAACCAAAAAATTTATTTATTGCAAAGGGGTACCCCTTTCCTAAAATATTGATGAACAATTTTTTTTTCTTAAATGCATGCGATTTGAGATTTTTCGGAAGCTTCTTCGCATTTGAATCTCCTTTCAATACTTGCTTATTAGAAATAAACGCCTTTTGGGCAAAGTCGGGTAAAATTGTGTTTCAACCAAAATATTTATGTATTGCAAAGGGGTACCCCTTTCCTAAAATATTGATGAACAATTTTTTTTCTTAAATGCTTGCGATTTTTCGGAAGCTTCTTCGCATTTGAATCTCCTTTCAATACTTGCTTATTAGAAATGAACGCCTTTTGGGCAAAGTCGGGTAAAATTGTGTTTCAACCAAAAACTTCATTTTTTGCAAAGGGGTACCCCTTTCCTAAAATATTGATGAACAATTTTTTTTTTCATAAATGCTTGCGATTTGAGATTTTTCGGAAGCTTCTTCGCATTTGAAACTCATTTCAATACTTGCTTATTAGAAATAAACGCCTTTTGGGCAAAGTCGGGTAAAATTGTGTTTCAACCAAAAAATTCATTTTTTGCAAAGGCGTACCCTTTCCTAAAATATTGATGAAAAATTTTTTTTCTTAAATGCTTGCGATTTGAGATTTTTCGGAAGCTTCTTCGCATTTGAAACTCATTTCAATACTTGCTTATTAGAAATGAACGCCTTTTGGGCAAAGTCGGGTAAAATTGTGTTTCAACCAACAAATTTATTTATTGCAAAGGGGTACCCCTTTCCTAAAATATTGATGAAACATTTTTTTTTCTTAAATGCTTGCGATTTGAGATTTTTCGGAAGCTTCTTCGCATTTGAAACTCATTTCAATACTTGCTTATTAGAAATAAACGCCTTTTGGGCAAAGTCGGGTAAAATTGTGTTTCAACCAAAAAATTCATTTTTTGCAAAGGCGTACCCTTTCCTAAAATATTGATGAAAAATTTTTTTTTCTTAAATGCTTGCGATTTGAGATTTTTCGCAAGCTTCTTCGCATTTGAAACTCATTTCAATACTTGCTTATTAGAAATAAACGCCTTTTGGGCAAAGTCGGGTAAAATTGTGTTTCAACCAAAAAATGTATTTTTTGCAAAGGCGTACGTACCCCTTTCCTAATATATTGATGAAAAAAGTTTTTTTCTTAAATGCTTGCGATTTGAGATTTTTCGGAAGCTTCTTCGCATTTGAATCTCATTTCAATACTTGCTTATTAGAAATGAACGCCTTTTGGGCAAAATTGGGTAAAATTGTGTTTCAACCAAAAAATTTATTTATTGCAAAGGGGTACCCCTTTCCTAAAATATTGATTAAAATATTTTTTTCTTAAATGCTTGCGATTTGAGATTTTTCGGAAGCTTCTTCACATTTGAATCTCATTTCAATACTTGCTTATTAGAAATGAACGCCTTTTGGGCAAAATTGGGTAAAATTGTGTTTCAACCAAAAAATTTATGTATTGCAAAGGGGTACCCCTTTCCTAAAATATTGATAACAAATTTTTTTCTTAAATGCTTGCGATTTGAGATTTTTCGGAAGCTTCTTCGCATTTGAATCTCCTTTCAATACTTGCTTATTAGAAATGAACGCCTTTTGGGCAAAGTCGGGTAAAATTGTGGTTCAACCAAAAAATTTATTTATTGCAAAGGGGTACCCCTTTCCTAAAATATTGATGAAACATTTTTTTTTCTTAAATGCTTGCGATTTGAGATTTTTCGGAAGCTTCTTCGCATTTGAAACTCCTTTCAATACTCAGTTATTAGAAATGAACGCCTTTTGGGCAAAATTAGGTAAAATTGTGTTTCAACCAAAAAATTCATTTTTTGCAAAGGCGTACCCTTTCCTAAAATATTGATGAAATTTTTTTTTTCTTAAATGCTTGCGATTTGAGATTTTTCGGAAGCTTCTTCGCATTGTAATCTCATTTCAATACTTGCTTATTAGAAATAAACGCCTTTTGGGCAAAATTGGGTAAAATTGTGTTTCAACCAAAAAATTCATTTATTGCAAAGGGCTACTCCGTTCCTCAAATATTGATGAAACATTTTTTTCTTAAATGCTTGCTATTCGAGATTTTTCGGAAGCTTCTCCGCATTTGAATCTCCTTTCAATATATGCTTATTAGAAATGAATGCCTATTGGGCAAAATTGGGTAAAACTGTGTTTCAACCAAAAAATGTATTTTTTGCAAAGGCGTACGTACCCCTTTCCTAATATATTGATGAAAAAAGTTTTTTTCTTAAATGCTTGCGATTTGAGATTTTTCGGAAGCTTCTTAGCATTTGAATCTCCTTTTAATACTTGCTTATTAGAAATGAACGCCTTTTGGGCAAAGTCGGGCAAAATTGTGTTTCAACCAAAAAATTTATTTATTGCAAAGGGGTACCCCTTTCCTAGAAATTGATGAAAAATTTTTTTTTCTTAAATGCTTGCGATTTGAGATTTTTCGGAAGCTTCTTCGCATTTGAATCTCATTTCAATACTTGCTTATTAGAAATGAACGTCTTTTGGGCAAAATTGGGTAAAATTGTGTTTCAACCAAAAAATTTATTTATTGCAAAGGGGTGCCCCTTTCCTAATATATTAATGCAATTTTTTTTTTCTTAAATGCTTGCGATTTGAGATTTTTCGGAAGCTTCTTCGCATTTGAAATTCATTTTAATACAAGCTTATTAGAAATGAACGCCTTTTAGGAAAAGTCGGGTAAAATTGTGTTTCAACCAAAAAAATTATTTATTGCAAAGGGGTACCCCTTTTCTAAAATATTGATGAACAATTTTTTTTCTTAAATGCTTGCGATTTGAGATTTTTCGGAAGCTTCTTCGCATTTGAAACTCATTTCAATACTTGCTTATTAGAAATGAACGCCTTTTGGGCAAGGTCGGGTAAAATTGTGTTTCAACCAAAAAATTTATTTATTGCAAAGGGGTGCCCCTTTCCTAAAATATTGATGAACATTTTTTTTTCTTAAATGCTTGCGATTTGAGATTTTTCGGAAGCTTCTTCGCATTTGAATCTCATTTCAATACTTGCTTATTAGAAATGAACGCCTTTTGGGCAAAGTCGGGTAAAATTGTGTTTCAACCAAAAAATTTATTTATTGCAAAGGGGTGCCCCTTTCCTAAAATATTGATGAACATTTTTTTTTCTTAAATACTTGCGATTTGAGATTTTTCGGAAGCTTCTTCGCATTTGAAACTCATTTCAATACTTGCTTATTAGAAATAAACGCCTTTTGGGCAAAGTCGGGCAAAATTGTGTTTCAACCAAAAAATTCATTTTTTGCAAAGGCGTACCCTTTCCTAAAATATTGATGAAAAAATTTTTTTTCTTAAATGCTTGCGATTTGAGATTTTTCGGAAGCTTCTTCGCATTTGAAACTCATTTCAATATTTGCTTATTAGAAATAAACGCCTTTTGGGCAAAGTCGGGTAAAATTGTGTTTCAACCAAAAAATGTATTTTTTGCAAAGGCGTACGTACCCCTTTCCTAATATATTGATGAAAAAAGTTTTTTTCTTAAATGCTTGCGATTTGAGATTTTTCGGAAGCTTCTTCGCATTTGAATCTCATTTCAATACTTGCTTATTAGAAATGAACGCCTTTTGGGCAAAATTGGGTAAAATTGTGTTTCAACCAAAAAATTTATTTATTGCAAAGGGGTACCCCTTTCCTAAAATATTGATTAGAATATTTTTTTCTTAAATGCTTGCGATTTGAGATTTTTCGGAAGCTTCTTCACATTTGAATCTCATTTCAATACTTGCTTATTAGAAATGAGCGCCTTTTGGGCAAAATTGGGTAAAATTGTGTTTCAACCAAAAAATTTATGTATTGCAAAGGGGTACCCCTTTCCTAAAATATTGATAACAAATTTTTTTCTTAAATGCTTGCGATTTGAGATTTTTCGGAAGCTTCTTCGCATTTGAATCTCCTTTCAATACTTGCTTATTAGAAATGAACGCCTTTTGGGCAAAGTCGGGTAAAATTGTGGTTCAACCAAAAAATTTATTTATTGCAAAGGGGTACCCCTTTCCTAAAATATTGATGAAACATTTTTTTTTCTTAAATGCTTGCGATTTGAGATTTTTCGGAAGCTTCTTCGCATTTGAAACTCCTTTCAATACTCAGTTATTAGAAATGAACGCCTTTTGGGCAAAATTAGGTAAAATTGTGTTTCAACCAAAAAATTCATTTTTTGCAAAGGCGTACCCTTTCCTAAAATATTGATGAAATTTTTTTTTTCTTAAATGCTTGCGATTTGAGATTTTTCGGAAGCTTCTTCGCATTGTAATCTCATTTCAATACTTGCTTATTAGAAATAAACGCCTTTTGGGCAAAATTGGGTAAAATTGTGTTTCAACCAAAAAATTCATTTATTGCAAAGGGCTATCCCGTTCCTCAAATATTGATGAAACATTTTTTTCTTAAATGCTTGCTATTCGAGATTTTTCGGAAGCTTCTCCACATTTGAATCTCCTTTCAATATATGCTTATTAGAAATGAATGCCTTTTGGGCAAAATTGGGTAAAACTGTGTTTCAACCAAAAAATGTATTTTTTGCAAAGGCGTACGTACCCCTTTCCTAATATATTGATGAAAAAAGTTTTTTTCTTAAATGCTTGCGATTTGAGATTTTTCGGAAGCTTCTTAGCATTTGAATCTCCTTTTAATACTTGCTTATTAGAAATGAACGCCTTTTGGGCAAAGTCGGGCAAAATTGTGTTTCAACCAAAAAATTTATTTATTGCAAAGGGGTACCCCTTTCCTAGAAATTGATGAAAAATTTGTTTTTCTTAAATGCTTGCGATTTGAGATTTTTCGGAAGCTTCTTCGCATTTGAATCTCATTTCAATACTTGCTTATTAGAAATGAACGTCTTTTGGGCAAAATTGGGTAAAATTGTGTTTCAACCAAAAAATTTATTTATTGCAAAGGGGTGCCCCTTTCCTAATATATTAATGCAATTTTTTTTTTTCTTAAATGCTTGCGATTTGAGATTTTTCGGAAGCTTCTTCGCATTTGAAATTCATTTTAATACATGCTTATTAGAAATGAACGCCTTTTAGGAAAAGTCGGGTAAAATTGTGTTTCAACCAAAAAAATTATTTATTGCAAAGGGGTACCCCTTTTCTAAAATATTGATGAACAATTTTTTTTCTTAAATGCTTGCGATTTGAGATTTTTCGGAAGCTTCTTCGCATTTGAAACTCATTTCAATACTTGCTTATTAGAAATGAACGTCTTTTGGGCAAAATTGGGTAAAATTGTGTTTCAACCAAAAAATTTATTTATTGCAAAGGGGTGCCCCTTTCCTAATATATTAATGCAATTTTTTTTTTTCTTCGCATTTGAAATTCATTTTAATACAAGCTTATTAGAAATGAACGCCTTTTAGGAAAAGTCGGGTAAAATTGTGTTTCAACCAAAAAAATTATTTATTGCAAAGGGGTACCCCTTTTCTAAAATATTGATGAACAATTTTTTTTCTTAAATGCTTGCGATTTGAGATTTTTCGGAAGCTTCTTCGCATTTGAAACTCATTTCAATACTTGCTTATTAGAAATGAACGCCTTTTGGGCAAGGTCGGGTAAAATTGTGTTTCAACCAAAAAATTTATTTATTGCAAAGGGGTGCCCCTTTCCTAAAATATTGATGAACATTTTTTTTTCTTAAATGCTTGCGATTTGAGATTTTTCGGAAGCTTCTTCGCATTTGAATCTCATTTCAATACTTGCTTATTAGAAATGAACGCCTTTTGGGCAAAGTCGGGTAAAATTGTGTTTCAACAAAAAAATTCATTTTTTGCAAAGGCGTACCCTTTCCTAAAATATTGATGAAAAAATTTTTTTTCTTAAATTCTTGCGATTTGAGATTTTTCGGAAGCTTCTTCGCATTTGAAACTCATTTCAATACTTGCTTATTAGAAATAAACGCCTTTTGGGCAAAGTCGGGTAAAATTGTGTTTCAACCAAAAAATGTATTTTTTGCAAAGGCGTACGTACCCCTTTCCTAATATATTGATGAAAAAAGTTTTTTTCTTAAATGCTTGCGATTTGAGATTTTTCGGAAGCTTCTTCGCATTTGAATCTCATTTCAATACTTGCTTATTAGAAATGAACGCCTTTTGGGCAAAATTGGGTAAAATTGTGTTTCAACCAAAAAATTTATTTATTGCAAAGGGGTACCCCTTTCCTAAAATATTGATTAAAATATTTTTTTCTTAAATGCTTGCGATTTGAGATTTTTCGGAAGCTTCTTCACATTTGAATCTCCTTTCAATACTTGCTTATTAGAAATGAACGCTGTTTGGGCAAAGTCGGGTAAAATTGTGGTTCAACCAAAAAATTTATTTATTGCAAAGGGGTACCCCTTTCCTAAAATATTGATGAAACATTTTTTTTTCTTAAATGCTTGCGATTTGAGATTTTTCGGAAGCTTCTTCGCATTTGAAACTCCTTTCAATACTCAGTTATTAGAAATGAACGCCTTTTGGGCAAAATTAGGTAAAATTGTGTTTCAACCAAAAAATTCATTTTTTGCAAAGGCGTACCCTTTCCTAAAATATTGATGAAATTTTTTTTTCTTAAATGCTTGCGATTTGAGATTTTTCGGAAGCTTCTTCGCATTTGAAACTCATTTCAATACTTGCTTATTAGAAATAAACGCCTTTTGGGCAAAGTCGGGTAAAATTGTGTTTCAACCAAAAAATGCGATTTGAGATTTTTCGGAAGCTTCTTCGCATTTGAAACTCCTTTCAATACTCAGTTATTAGAAATGAACGCCTTTTGGGCAAAATTAGGTAAAATTGTGTTTCAACCAAAAAATTCATTTTTTGCAAAGGCGTACCCTTTCCTAAAATATTGATGAAATTTTTTTTTTCTTAAATGCTTGCGATTTGAGATTTTTCGGAAGCTTCTTCGCATTGTAATCTCATTTCAATACTTGCTTATTAGAAATAAACGCCTTTTGGGCAAAATTGGGTAAAATTGTGTTTCAACCAAAAAATTCATTTATTGCAAAGGGCTACTCCGTTCCTCAAATATTGATGAAACATTTTTTTCTTAAATGCTTGCTATTCGAGATTTTTCGGAAGCTTCTCCGCATTTGAATCTCCTTTCAATATATGCTTATTAGAAATGAATGCCTATTGGGCAAAATTGGGTAAAACTGTGTTTCAACCAAAAAATGTATTTTTTGCAAAGGCGTACGTACCCCTTTCCTAATATATTGATGAAAAAAGTTTTTTTCTTAAATGCTTCGCATTGTAATCTCATTTCAATACTTGCTTATTAGAAATAAACGCCTTTTGGGCAAAATTGGGTAAAATTGTGTTTCAACCAAAAAATTCATTTATTGCAAAGGGCTATCCCGTTCCTCAAATATTGATGAAACATTTTTTTCTTAAATGCTTGCTATTCGAGATTTTTCGGAAGCTTCTCCGCATTTGAATCTCCTTTCAATATATGCTTATTAGAAATGAATGCCTTTTGGGCAAAATTGGGTAAAACTGTGTTTCAACCAAAAAATGTATTTTTTGCAAAGGCGTACGTACCCCTTTCCTAATATATTGATGAAAAAAGTTTTTTTCTTAAATGCTTGCGATTTGAGATTTTTCGGAAGCTTCTTAGCATTTGAATCTCCTTTTAATACTTGCTTATTAGAAATGAACGCCTTTTGGGCAAAGTCGGGCAAAATTGTGTTTCAACCAAAAAATTTATTTATTGCAAAGGGGTACCCCTTTCCTAGAAATTGATGAAAAATTTTTTTTTCTTAAATGCTTGCGATTTGAGATTTTTCGGAAGCTTCTTCGCATTTGAATCTCATTTCAATACTTGCTTATTAGAAATGAACGTCTTTTGGGCAAAATTGGGTAAAATTGTGTTTCAACCAAAAAATTTATTTATTGCAAAGGGGTGCCCCTTTCCTAATATATTAATGCAATTTTTTTTTTTCTTAAATGCTTGCGATTTGAGATTTTTCGGAAGCTTCTTCGCATTTGAAATTCATTTTAATACATGCTTATTAGAAATGAACGCCTTTTAGGAAAAGTCGGGTAAAATTGTGTTTCAACCAAAAAAATTATTTATTGCAAAGGGGTACCCCTTTTCTAAAATATTGATGAACAATTTTTTTTCTTAAATGCTTGCGATTTGAGATTTTTCGGAAGCTTCTTCGCATTTGAAACTCATTTCAATACTTGCTTATTAGAAATGAACGCCTTTTGGGCAAGGTCGGGTAAAATTGTGTTTCAACCAAAAAATTTATTTATTGCAAAGGGGTGCCCCTTTCCTAAAATATTGATGAACATTTTTTTTTCTTAAATGCTTGCGATTTGAGATTTTTCGGAAGCTTCTTCGCATTTGAATCTCATTTCAATACTTGCTTATTAGAAATGAACGCCTTTTGGGCAAAGTCGGGTAAAATTGTGTTTCAACCAAAAAATGTATTTATTGCATACTAATATATTGATGAAAAAAGTTTTTTTCTTAAATGCTTGCGATTTGAGATTTTTCGGAAGCTTCTTTGCATTTGAAACTCATTTCAATACTTGCTTATTAGAAATAAACGCCTTTTGGGCAATGTCGGGTAAAATTGTGTTTCAACCAAAAAATGTATTTTTTGCAAAGGCGTACGTACCCCTTTCCTAATATATTGATGAAAAAAGTTTTTTTCTTAAATGCTTGCGATTTGAGATTTTTCGGAAGCTTCTTAGCATTTGAATCTCCTTTTAATACTTGCTTATTAGAAATGAACGCCTTTTGGGCAAAGTCGGGCAAAATTGTGTTTCAACCAAAAAATTTATTTATTGCAAAGGGGTGCCCCTTTCCTAATATATTAATGCAATTTTTTTTTTTCTTAAATGCTTGCGATTTGAGATTTTTCGGAAGCTTCTTCGCATTTGAAATTCATTTTAATACATGCTTATTAGAAATGAACGCCTTTTAGGAAAAGTCGGGTAAAATTGTGTTTCAACCAAAAAAATTATTTATTGCAAAGGGGTACCCCTTTTCTAAAATATTGATGAACAATTTTTTTTCTTAAATGCTTGCGATTTGAGATTTTTCGGAAGCTTCTTCGCATTTGAAACTCATTTCAATACTTGCTTATTAGAAATGAACGCCTTTTGGGCAAAATTGGGTAAAATTGTGTTTCAACCAAAAAATTTATTTATTGCAAAGGGGTACCCCTTTCCTAAAATATTGATTAAAATATTTTTTTCTTAAATGCTTGCGATTTGAGATTTTTCGGAAGCTTCTTCACATTTGAATCTCATTTCAATACTTGCTTATTAGAAATAAACGCCTTTTGGGCAAAGTCGGGTAAAATTGTGTTTCAACCAAAAAATTTATGTATTGCAAAGGCGTACCCCTTTCCTAAAATATTGATTAAAATATTTTTTTCTTAAATGCTTGCGATTAGAGATTTTTCGGAAGCTTCTTCGCATTTGAAACTCATTTCAATACTTGCTTATTAGAAATGAACGCCTTTTAGGAAAAGTCGGGTAAAATTGTGTTTCAACCAAAAAATTCATTTTTTGCAAAGGCGTACCCTTTCCTAAAATATTGATGAAAATTTTTTTTTTCTTAAATGCTTGCGATTTGAGATTTTTCGGAAGCTTCTTCGCATTTGAAACTCATTTCAATACTTGCTTATTAGAAATGAACGCCTTTTGGGCAAAGTCGGGCAAAATTGTGTTTCAACCAAAAAATTTATTTATTGCAAAGGGATACCCCTTTCCTAACATATTGATGAAAATTTTTTTTTTCTTAAATGCTTGCGATTTAAGATTCTTCGGAAGCTTCTTCGCATTTAAATCTCTTTTCAATATATGCTTATTAGAAATAAACGCCTTTTGGGCAAAGTCCGGTAAAATTGTGTTTCAACCAAAAAATTTATTTATTGCAAAGGGGTGCCCCTTTCCTAATATATTAATGCAATTTTTTTTTTCTTAAATGCTTGCGATTTGAGATTTTTCGGAAGCTTCTTCGCATTTGAATCTCCTTTCAATACTTGCTTATTAGAAATGAACGCCTTTTGGGCAAAATTGGGTAAAATTGTGTTTCAACCAAAAAATTTATTTATTGCAAAGGGGTACCCCTTTCCAAAAATATTGATGAAAAATTTTTTTTATTAAATGCTTGCGGTTTGAGATTTTTCGAAAGCTTCTTCGCATTTGAAACTCATTTCAATACTTGCTTATTAGAAATGAACGCCTTTTGGGCAAAGTCGGGAAAAATTGTGTTTCAACCAAAAAATTTATTTATTGCAAAGGGGTACCCCTTTCCTTAAATATTGATGAAACATTTTTTTTTCTTAAATGCATGCGATTTGAGATTTTTCGGAAGCTTCTTCGCATTTGAATCTCCTTTCAATACTTGCTTATTAGAAATGAACGCCTTTTGGGCAAAGTCGGGTAAAATTGTGGTTCAACCAAAAAATTTATTTATTGCAAAGGGGTACCCCTTTCCTAAAATATTGATGAAACATTTTTTTTTCTTAAATGCTTGCGATTTGAGATTTTTCGGAAGCTTCTTCGCATTTGAAACTCATTTCAATACTTGCTTATTAGAAATAAACGCCTTTTGGGCAAAGTCGGGTAAAATTGTGTTTCAACCAAAAAATTTATTTATTGCAAAGGGGTACCCTTACCTAAAATATTGATGAAATTTTTTTTTTCTTATATGCTTGCGATTTGAGATTTTTCGGAAGCTTCTTCGCATTGTAATCTCATTTCAATACTTGCTTATTAGAAATGAACGCCTTTTGGCCAAAATTGGGTAAAATTGTGTTTCAACCAAAAAATTTATTTATTGCAAAGGGGTACCCCTTTCCTAAAATATTGACGACACATTTTTTTTCTTAAATGCTTGCGATTTTTCGGAAGCTTCTTCACATTTGAAACTCATTTCAATACTTACTTATTAGAAATGAACGCCTTTTGGGCAAAGTCGGGTAAAATTGTGTTTCAACCAAAAAATTTATTTATTGCAAAGGGGTACCCTTTCCTAAAATATTGATGAAATTTTTTTTTTCTTAAATGCTTGCGATTTGAGATTTTTCGGAAGCTTCTTCGCATTGTAATCTCATTTCAATACTTGCTTATTAGAAATGAACGCCTTTTGGCCAAAATTGGGTAAAATTGTGTTTCAACCAAAAAATTTATTTAATGCAAAGGGGTACCCCTTTCCTAAAATATTGACGACAAATTTTTTTTCTTAAATGCTTGCGATTTTTCGGAAGCTTCTTCACATTTGAAACTCATTTCAATACTTGCTTATTAGAAATAAACGCCTTTTGGGCAAAGTCGGGTAAAATTGTGTTTCAACCAAAAAATTTATTTATTGCAAAGGGGTACCCCTTTCCTAAAATATTGATAACAAATTTTTTTCTTAAATGTTTGCGATTTGAGATTTTTCGGAAGCTTCTTCGCATTTGAATCTCCTTTCAATACTTGCTTATTAGAAATGAACGCCTTTTGGGCAAAGTCGGGTAAAATTGTGGTTCAACCAAAAAATTTATTTATTGCAAAGGGGTACCCCTTTCCTAAAATATTGATGAAACATTTTTTTTTCTTAAATGCTTGCGATTTGAGATTTTTCGGAAGCTTCTTCGCATTTGAAACTCCTTTCAATACTCAGTTATTAGAAATAAACGCTTTTTGGGCAAAATTGGGTAAAATTGTGTTTCAACCAAAAAATCCATTTTTTGCAAAGGGGTACCACTTTCCTAAAATATTGATGAACAATTTTTTTTTCTTAAATGCTTGCGATTTGAGATTTTTCGGAAGCTTCTTCGCATTTGAATCTCCTTTCAATACTTGCTTATTAGAAATAAACGCCTTTTGGGCAAAGTCGGGTACAATTGTGTTTCAACCAAAAAATTAATTTTTTGCAAAGGGGTAGCCCTTTCCTAAAATATTGATGAAAAATTTTTTTTCTTAAATGCTTGCGATTTGAGATTTTTCGGAAGCTTCTTCGCATTTGAAACTCATTTCAATACTTGCTTATTAGAAATGAACGCCTTTTGGGCAAAATTAGGTAAAATTGTGTTTCAACCAAAAAATTTATTTATTGCAAAGGGGTACCACTTTCCTAAAATATTGATGAACAATTTTTTTTTCTTAAATGCTTGCGATTTGAGATTTTTCGGAAGCTTCTTCGCATTTGAATCTCCTTTCAATACTTGCTTATTAGAAATGAACGCCTTTTGGCCAAAATTGGGTAAAATTGTGTTTCAACCAAAAAATTTATTTCTTGCAAAGGGTTACCCTTTCCTAATATATTGATGAAAAATGTTTTTTCTTAAATGCTTGCGATTTGAGAATTTTCGGAAGCTTCTTCGCATTTGTATCTCCTTTCAATACTTGCTTATTAGAAATAAACGCCTTTTGGACAAAATTGGGTAAAATTGTGTTTCAACCAAAAAATTTATTTATTGCAAAGGGGTACCCCTTTCCTAAAATATTGATAACAAATTTTTTTCTTAAATGCTTGCGATTTGAGATTTTTCGGAAGCTTCTTCGCATTTGAATCTCATTTCAATACTTGCTTATTAGAAATGAACGCCTTTTGGGCAAAGTCGGGTAAAATTGTGTTTCAATCAAAAAATGTATTTATTGCATACTAATATATTGATGAAAAAAGTTTTTTTCTTAAATGCTTGCGATTTGAGATTTTTCGGAAGCTTCTTCGCATTTGAAACTCATTTCAATACTTGCTTATTAGAAATAAACGCCTTTTGGGCAATGTCGGGTAAAATTGTGTTTCAACCAAAAAATGTATTTTTTGCAAAGGCGTACGTACCCCTTTCCTAAAATATTGATGAACAATTTTTTTTTTTCTTAAATGGTTGCGATTTGAGATTTTTCGGAAGCTTCTTCGCATTTGAAACTCATTTCAATACTTGCTTATTAGAAATAAACGCCTTTTGGGCAAAGTAGGGTAAAATTGTGTTTCAACCAAAAAATGTATTTATTGCATACTAATATATTGATGAAAAATTTTTTTTCTTAAATGCTTGCGATTTGAGATTTTTCGGAAGCTTCTTCGCATTTGAAACTCATTTCAATACTTGCTTATTAGAAATGAACGCCTTTTGGGCAAAATTAGGTAAAATTGTGTTTCAACCAAAAAATTTATTTATTGCAAAGGGGTACCACTTTCCTAAAATATTGATGAACAATTTTTTTTTCTTAAATGCTTGCGATTTGAGATTTTTCGGAAGCTTCTTCGCATTTGTATCTCCTTTCAATACTTGCTTATTAGAAATAAACGCCTTTTGGACAAAATTGGGTAAAATTGTGTTTCAACCAAAAAATTTATTTATTGCAAAGGGGTACCCCTTTCCTAAAATATTGATAACAAATTTTTTTCTTAAATGCTTGCGATTTGAGATTTTTCGGAAGCTTCTTCGCATTTGAAACTCATTTCAATACTTGCTTATTAGAAATGAACGCCTTTTGGGCAAAATTAGGTAAAATTGTGTTTCAACCAAAAAATTTATTTATTGCAAAGGGGTACCACTTTCCTAAAATATTGATGAACAATTTTTTTTTCTTAAATGCTTGCGATTTGAGATTTTTCGGAAGCTTCTTCGCATTTGAAACTCATTTCAATACTTGCTTATTAGAAATAAACGCCTTTTGGGCAAAGTAGGGTAAAATTGTGTTTCAACCAAAAAATGTATTTATTGCATACTAATATATTGATGAAAAATTTTTTTTCTTAAATGCTTGCGATTTGAGATTTTTCGGAAGCTTCTTCGCATTTGAATCTCCTTTCAATACTTGCTTATTAGAAATGAACGCCTTTTGGCCAAAATTGGGTAAAATTGTGTTTCAACCAAAAAATTTATTTCTTGCAAAGGGTTACCCTTTCCTAATATATTGATGAAAAATGTTTTTTCTTAAATGCTTGCGATTTGAGAATTTTCGGAAGCTTCTTCGCATTTGTATCTCCTTTCAATACTTGCTTATTAGAAATAAACGCCTTTTGGACAAAATTGGGTAAAATTGTGTTTCAACCAAAAAATTTATTTATTGCAAAGGGGTACCCCTTTCCTAAAATATTGATAACAAATTTTTTTCTTAAATGCTTGCGATTTGAGATTTTTCGGAAGCTTCTTCGCATTTGAATCTCATTTCAATACTTGCTTATTAGAAATGAACGCCTTTTGGGCAAAGTCGGGTAAAATTGTGTTTCAACCAAAAAATGTATTTATTGCATACTAATATATTGATGAAAAAAGTTTTTTTCTTAAATGCTTGCGATTTGAGATTTTTCGGAAGCTTCTTCGCATTTGAAACTCATTTCAATACTTGCTTATTAGAAATAAACGCCTTTTGGGCAATGTCGGGTAAAATTGTGTTTCAACCAAAAAATGTATTTATTGCATACTAATATATTGATGAAAATTTTTTTTTCTTAAATGCTTGCGATTTGAGATTTTTCGGAAGCTTCTTCGCATTTGAAACTCATTTCAATACTTGCTTATTAGAAATGAACGCCCTTTGGGCAAAATTAGGTAAAATTGTGTTTCAACCAAAAAATTTATTTATTGCAAAGGGGTACCACTTTCCTAAAATATTGATGAACAATTTTTTTTTCTTAAATGCTTGCGATTTGAGATTTTTCGGAAGCTTCTTCGCATTTGTATCTCCTTTCAATACTTGCTTATTAGAAATAAACGCCTTTTGGACAAAATTGGGTAAAATTGTGTTTCAACCAAAAAATTTATTTATTGCAAAGGGGTACCCCTTTCCTAAAATATTGATAACAAATTTTTTTCTTAAATGCTTGCGATTTGAGATTTTTCGGAAGCTTCTTCGCATTTGAAACTCATTTCAATACTTGCTTATTAGAAATGAACGCCTTTTGGGCAAAATTAGGTAAAATGTTGTTTCAACCAAAAAATTTATTTATTGCAAAGGGGTACCACTTTCCTAAAATATTGATGAACAATTTTTTTTTCTTAAATGCTTGCGATTTGAGATTTTTCGGAAGCTTCTTCGCATTTGAAACTCATTTCAATACTTGCTTATTAGAAATAATCGCCTTTTGGGCAAAGTAGGGTAAAATTGTGTTTCAACCAAAAAATGTATTTATTGCATACTAATATATTGATGAAAAATTTTTTTTCTTAAATGCTTGCGATTTGAGATTTTTCGGAAGCTTCTTCGCATTTGAATCTCCTTTCAATACTTGCTTATTAGAAATGAACGCCTTTTGGCCAAAATTGGGTAAAATTGTGTTTCAACCAAAAAATTTATTTCTTGCAAAGGGTTACCCTTTCCTAATATATTGATGAAAAATGTTTTTTCTTAAATGCTTGCGATTTGAGAATTTTCGGAAGCTTCTTCGCATTTGTATCTCCTTTCAATACTTGCTTATTAGAAATAAACGCCTTTTGGACAAAATTGGGTAAAATTGTGTTTCAACCAAAAAATTTATTTATTGCAAAGGGGTACCCCTTTCCTAAAATATTGATAACAAATTTTTTTCTTAAATGCTTGCGATTTGAGATTTTTCGGAAGCTTCTTCGCATTTGAATCTCATTTCAATACTTGCTTATTAGAAATAAACGCCTTTTGGGCAAAGTCGGGTAAAATTGTGTTTCAACCAAAAAATTCATTTTTTGCAAAGGCGTACCCTTTCCTAAAATATTGATGAAAAATATTTTTTTCTTAAATGCTTGCGATTTGAGATTTTTCGGAAGCTTCTTCACATTTGAATCTCATTTCAATACTTGCTTATTAGAAATGAACGCCTTTTAGGAAAAGTCGGGTAAAATTGTGTTTCAACCAAAAAAATTATTTATTGCAAAGGGGTACCCCTTTTCTAAAATATTGATGAACAATTTTTTTTCTTAAATGCTTGCGATTTGAGATTTTTCGGAAGCTTCTTCGCATTTGAAACTCATTTCAATACTTGCTTATTAGAAATAAACGCCTTTTGGGCAAAGTCGGGTAAAATTGTGTTTCAACCAAAAAATTTATTTATTGCAAAGGGGTACCCCTTTCCTAAAATATTGATTAAAATATTTTTTTCTTAAATGCTTGCGATTTGAGATTTTTCGGAAGCTTCTTCACATTTGAATCTCCTTTTAATACTTGCTTATTAGAAATGAACGCCTTTTGGGCAAAGTCGGGTAAAATTGTGTTTCAACCAAAAAATTTATTTATTGCAAAGGGGCACCCCTTTCCTAATATATTAATGCAATTTTTTTTTTCTTAAATGCTTGCGATTTGAGATTTTTCGGGAGCTTCTTCGCATTGTAATCTCATTTCAATACTTGCTTATTAGAAATGAACGCCTTTTGGCCAAAATTGGGTAAAATTGTGTTTCAACCAAAAAATTTATTTATTGCAAAGGGGTACCCCTTTCCTAAAATATTGACGACAAATTTTTTTTCTTAAATGCTTGCGATTTTTCGGAAGCTTCTTCACATTTGAAACTCATTTCAATACTTGCTTATTAGAAATGAACGCCTTTTGGGCAAAGTCGGGTAAAATTGTGTTTCAACCAAAAAATTTATTTATTGCAAAGGGGTACCCCTTTCCTAAAATATTGATAACAAATTTTTTTCTTTAATGCTTGCGATTTGAGATTTTTCGGAAGCTTCTTCGCATTTGAAACTCATTTCAATACTTGCTTATTAGAAATAAACGCCTTTTGGGCAAAGTCGGGTAAAATTGTGTTTCAACCAAAAAATTCATTTTTTGCAAAGGCGTACCCTTTCCTAAAATATTGATGAAAATTTTTTTTTTTCTTAAATGCTTGCGATTTGAGATTTTTCGGAAGCTTCTTCGCATTTGAAACTCATTTCAATACTTGCTTATTAGAAATAAACGCCTTTTGGGCAAAGTCGGGTAAAATTGTGTTTCAACCAAAAAATTTATTTATTGCAAAGGGGTACCCTTTCCTAAAATATTGATGAATTTTTTTTTTCTTAAATGCATGCGATTTGAGATTTTTCGGAAGCTTCTTCGCATTTGAATCTCATTTCAATACTTGCTTATTAGAAATGAACGCCTTTTAGGAAAAGTCGGGTAAAATTGTGTTTCAACCAAAAAAATTCTTTATTGCAAAGGGGTACCCCTTTTCTAAAATATTGATGAACAATTTTTTTTCTTAAATGCTTGCGATTTGAGATTTTTCGGAAGCTTCTTCGCATTTGAAACTCATTTCAATACTTGCTTATTAGAAATAAACGCCTTTTGGGCAAAGTCGGGTAAAATTGTGTTTCAACCAAAAAATTTATTTATTGCAAAGGGATACCCCTTTCCTAAAATATTGATGAAACATTTTTTTTTCTTAAATGCTTGCGATTTGAGATTTTTCGGAAGCTTCTTCGCATTTGAAACTCATTTCAATACTTGCTTATTAGAAATAAACGCCTTTTGGGCAAAGTCGGGTAAAATTGTGGTTCAACCAAAAAATTTATTTATTGCAAAGGGGTACCCCTTTCCTAAAATATTGATGAAAAATTTTTTTTCTTAATTGCTTCCGATTTAAGATTTATCGGAAGCTTCTTCGCATTTGAAACTTATTTCAATACTTGCTTATTAGAAATAAACGCCTTTTGGGCAAAATTGGGTAAAATTGTGTTTCAACCAAAAAATTTATTTATTGCAAAGGGGTACCCCTTTCCTAAAATATTGATTAAAATATTTTTTTCTTAAATGCTTGCGATTTGAGATTTTTCGGAAGCTTCTTCGCATTTGAATCTCATTTCAATACTTGCTTATTAGAAATGAACGCCTTTTGGGCAAAGTCGGGCAAAATTGTGTTTCAACCAAAAAATTTATTTATTGCAAAGGGATACCCCTTTCCTAAAATATTGATGAAAAATTTTTTTTTCTTAAATGCTTGCGATTTGAGATTTTTCGGAAGCTTCTTCGCATTAGAAACTCCTTTCAACACTTGCCTATTAGAAATTAACGCCTTTTGGGCAAAATTGAGTAAAATTGTGTTTCAACCAAAAAATTTATGTATTGCAAAGGGGCACCTTTTTCCTAATATATTAATGCAATTTTTTTTTTCTTAAATGCTTTCGATTTGAGATTTTTCGGAAGCTTCTTAGCATTTGAATCTCCTTTCAATATATGCTTATAAGAAATGAACGCCTTTTGGGAAAAGTCGGGTAAAATTGTGTTTCAACCAAAAAATTTATTTATTGCAAAGGGATACCCCTTTCCTAAAATATTGATGAAACATTTTTTTTTCTTAAATGCTTGCGATTTGAGATTTTTCGGAAGCTTCTTCGCATTTGAAACTCATTTCAATACTTGCTTATTAGAAATAAACGCCTTTTGGGCAAAGTCGGGTAAAATTGCGTTTCAACCAAAAAATGTATTTTTTGCAAAGGCGTACGTACCCCTTTCCTAAAAGATTGATGAACAATTTTTTTTTTCTTAAATGCTTGCGATTTGAGTTTTTTCGGAAGCTTCTTCGCATTTGAAACTCATTTCAATACTTGCTTATTAGAAATAAACGCCTTTTGGGCAAAGTAGGGCAAAATTGTGTTTCAACCAAAAAATGTATTTATTGCATACTAATATATTGATGAAAAAAGTTTTTTTCTTAAATGCTTGCGATTTGAGATTTTTCGGAAGCTTCTTCACATTTGAATCTCATTTCAATACTTGCTTATTAGAAATGAACGTATTTTGGGCAAAATTGGGTAAAATTGTGTTTCAACCAAAAAATTCATTTTTTGCAAAGGGGTACCCCTTTCCTAGAAATTGATGAAAAATGTTTTTCTTAAATGCTTTCGATTTGAGATTTTTCGGAAGCTTCTTCGCATTTGAATCTCATTTCAATACTTGCTTATTAGAAATGAACGCCTTTTGGGCAAAATTGGGTAAAATTGTGTTTCAACCAAAAAATTTATTTATTGCAAAGGGGTACCCCTTTCCTAAAATATTGATTAAAATATTTTTTTTTTCTTAAATGCTTGCGATTTGAGATTTTTCGGAAGCTTCTTCGCATTAGAAACTCCTTTCAACACTTGCCTATTAGAAATTAACGCCTTTTGGGCAAAATTGAGTAAAATTGTGTTTCAACCAAAAAATTTATTTATTGCAAAGGGGTACCCCTTTCCTCAAATATAGATGAGACATTTTTTTTCTTAAATGCTTGCGATTTGAGATTTTTCGGAAGCTTCTTCGCATTTGAATCTCATTTCAATACTTGCTTATTAGAAATGAACGCCTTTTGGGCAAGGTCGGGTAAAATTGTGTTTCAACCAAAAAATTTATTTATTGCAAAGGGGTGCCCCTTTCCTAAAATTTGATGAAAAATTTTTTTTCTTTAATGCTTCCGATTTAAGATTTATCGGAAGCTTCTTCGCATTTGAAACTTATTTCAATACTTGCTTATTAGAAATAAACGCCTTTTGGGCAAAATTGGGTAAAATTGTGTTTCAACCAAAAAATTTATGTATTGCAAAGGGGCACCCCTTTCCTAATATATTAATGCAATTTTTTTTTTTCTTAAATGCTTGCGATTTGAGATTTTTCGGAAGCTTCTTCGCATTTGAAACTCATTTCAATACTTGCTTATTAGAAATAAACGCCTTTTGGGCAAAATTGGGTAAAATTGTGTTTCAACCAAAAAGTTTATGTATTGCAAAGGGGCACCCCTTTCCTAATATATTAATACAATTTTTTTTTTCTTAAATGCTTTCGATTTGAGATTTTTCGGAAGCTTCTTAGCATTTGAATCTCCTTTCAATATATGCTTATAAGAAATGAACGCCTTTTGGGCAAAATTGGGTAAAATTGTGTTTAAACCAAAAAATTGATTTTTAGCAAAGGGGTAAGTAAGCCTTTCCTAAAAAATTGGCAAATAATTTTTTTTCTTAAATGCTTGCGATTTGAGATTTTTCGGAAGCTTCTTCACATTTGAATCTCCTTTTAATACTTGCTTATTAGAAATGAACGCCTTTTGGGCAAAGTCGGGTAAAATTGTGGTTCAACCAAAAAATTTATGTATTGCAAAGGGGCACCCCTTTCCTAATATATTAATGCAATTTTTTTTTTCTTAAATGCTTGCGATTTAAGATTTATCGGAAGCTTCTTCGCATTTGAAACTTATTTCAATACTTGCTTATTAGAAATAAACGCCTTTTGGGCAAAATTGGGTAAAATTGTGTTTCAACCAAAAAATTTATGTATTGCAAAGGGGCACCCCTTTCCTAATATATTAATGCAATTTTTTTTTTCTTAAATGCTTGCGATTTGAGATTTTTCGGAAGCTTCTTCGCATTTGAAACTCATTTCAATACTTGCTTATTAGAAATAAACGCCTTTTGGGCAAAATTGGGTAAAATTGTGTTTCAACCAAAAAATTTATGTATTGCAAAGGGGCACCCCTTTCCTAATATATTAATGCAATTTTTTTTTTCTTAAATGCTTTCGATTTGAGATTTTTCGGAAGCTTCTTAGCATTTGAATCTCCTTTCAATATATGCTTATAAGAAATGAACGCCTTTTGGGCAAAATTGGGTAAAATTGTGTTTCAACCAAAAAATTGATTTTTAGCAAAGGGGTAAGTAAGCCTTTCCTAAAAAATTGGCAAATAATTTTTTTTCTTAAATGCTTGCGATTTGAGATTTTTCGGAAGCTTCTTCGCATTTGAAACTTATTTCAATACTTGCTTATTAGAAATAAACGCCTTTTGGGCAAAATTGGGTAAAATTGTGTTTCAACCAAAAAATTTATGTATTGCAAAGGGGCACCCATTTCCTAATATATTAATGCAATTTTTTTTTCTTAAATGCTTTCGATTTGAGATTTTTCGGAAGCTTCTTAGCATTTGAATCTCCTTTCAATATATGCTTATAAGAAATGAACGCCTTTTGGGCAAAGTCGGGTAAAATTGTGTTTCAACCAAAAAATTTATTTATTGCAAAGGGATACCCCTTTCCTAAAATATTGATGAAACATTTTTTTTTCTTAAATGCTTGCGATTTGAGATTTTTCGGAAGCTTCTTCGCATTTGAAACTCATTTCAATACTTGCTTATTAGAAATAAACGCCTTTTGGGCAAAGTCGGGTAAAATTGTGGTTCAACCAAAAAATTTATGTATTGCAAAGGGGCACCCCTTTCCTAATATATTAATGCAATTTTTTTTTTCTTAAATGCTTTCGATTTGAGATTTTTCGGAAGCTTCTTAGGATTTGAATCTCCTTTCAATATATGCTTATAAGAAATGAACGCCTTTTGGGCAAAGTCGGGTAAAATTGTGGTTCAACCAAAAAATTTATTTATTGCAAAGGGGTACCCCTTTCCTAAAATATTGATGAAAAATTTTTTTTCTTTAATGCTTCCGATTTAAGATTTATCGGAAGCTTCTTCGCATTTGAAACTTATTTCAATACTTGCTTATTAGAAATAAACGCCTTTTGGGCAAAATTGGGTAAAATTGTGTTTCAACCAAAAAATTTATGTATTGCAAAGGGGCACCCCTTTCCTAAAATATTGATGAAAAATTTTTTTTCTTTAATGCTTCCGATTTAAGATTTATCGGAAGCTTCTTCGCATTTGAAACTTATTTCAATACTTGCTTATTAGAAATAAACGCCTTTTGGGCAAAATTGGGTAAAATTGTGTTTCAACCAAAAAATTTATGTATTGCAAAGGGGCACCCCTTTCCTAATATATTAATGCAATTTTTTTTTCTTAAATGCTTTCGATTTGAGATTTTTCGGAAGCTTCTTCGCATTTGAAACTCATTTCAATACTTGCTTATTAGAAATAAACGCCTTTTGGGCAAAATTGGGTAAAATTGTGTTTCAACCAAAAACTTTATGTATTGCAAAGGGGCACCCCTTTCCTAATATATTAATGCAATTTTTTTTTTTTCTTAAATGCTTTCGATTTGAGATTTTTCGGAAGCTTCTTAGCATTTGAATCTCCTTTCAATATATGCTTATAAGAAATGAACGCCTTTTGGGCAAAATTGGGTAAAATTGTGTTTCAACCAAAAAATTGATTTTTAGCAAAGGGGTAAGTAAGCCTTTCCTAAAAAATTGGCAAATAATTTTTTTTCTTAAATGCTTGCGATTTGAGATTTTTCGGAAGCTTCTTCGCATTTGAAACTTATTTCAATACTTGCTTATTAGAAATAAACGCCTTTTGGGCAAAATTGGGTAAAATTGTGTTTCAACCAAAAAATTTATGTATTGCAAAGGGGCACCCCTTTCCTAATATATTAATGCAATTTTTTTTTTCTTAAATGCTTTCGACTTGAGATTTTTCGGAAGCTTCTTAGCATTTGAATCTCCTTTCAATATATGCTTATAAGAAATGAACGCCTTTTGGGCAAAATTGGGTAAAATTGTGTTTCAACCAAAAAATTGATTTTTAGCAAAGGGGTAAGTAAGCCTTTCCTAAAAAATTGGCAAATAATTTTTTTTCTTAAATGCTTGCGATTTGAGATTTTTCGGAAGCTTCTTCACATTTGAATCTCCTTTTAATACTTGCTTATTAGAAATGAACGCCTTTTGGGCAAAGTCGGGTAAAATTGTGGTTCAACCAAAAAATTTATGTATTGCAAAGGGGCACCCCTTTCCTAATATATTAATGCAATTTTTTTTTTCTTAAATGCTTGCGATTTAAGATTTATCGGAAGCTTCTTCGCATTTGAAACTTATTTCAATACTTGCTTATTAGAAATAAACGCCTTTTGGGCAAAATTGGGTAAAATTGTGTTTCAACCAAAAAATTTATGTATTGCAAAGGGGCACCCCTTTCCTAATATATTAATGCAATTTTTTTTTTCTTAAATGCTTGCGATTTGAGATTTTTCGGAAGCTTCTTCGCATTTGAAACTCATTTCAATACTTGCTTATTAGAAATAAACGCCTTTTGGGCAAAATTGGGTAAAATTGTGTTTCAACCAAAAAATTTATGTATTGCAAAGGGGCACCCCTTTCCTAATATATTAATGCAATTTTTTTTTTCTTAAATGCTTTCGATTTGAGATTTTTCGGAAGCTTCTTAGCATTTGAATCTCCTTTCAATATATGCTTATAAGAAATGAACGCCTTTTGGGCAAAATTGGGTAAAATTGTGTTTCAACCAAAAAATTGATTTTTAGCAAAGGGGTAAGTAAGCCTTTCCTAAAAAATTGGCAAATAATTTTTTTTCTTAAATGCTTGCGATTTGAGATTTTTCGGAAGCTTCTTCGCATTTGAAACTTATTTCAATACTTGCTTATTAGAAATAAACGCCTTTTGGGCAAAATTGGGTAAAATTGTGTTTCAACCAAAAAATTTATGTATTGCAAAGGGGCACCCATTTCCTAATATATTAATGCAATTTTTTTTTCTTAAATGCTTTCGATTTGAGATTTTTCGGAAGCTTCTTAGCATTTGAATCTCCTTTCAATATATGCTTATAAGAAATGAACGCCTTTTGGGCAAAGTCGGGTAAAATTGTGTTTCAACCAAAAAATTTATTTATTGCAAAGGGATACCCCTTTCCTAAAATATTGATGAAACATTTTTTTTTCTTAAATGCTTGCGATTTGAGATTTTTCGGAAGCTTCTTCGCATTTGAAACTCATTTCAATACTTGCTTATTAGAAATAAACGCCTTTTGGGCAAAGTCGGGTAAAATTGTGGTTCAACCAAAAAATTTATGTATTGCAAAGGGGCACCCCTTTCCTAATATATTAATGCAATTTTTTTTTTCTTAAATGCTTTCGATTTGAGATTTTTCGGAAGCTTCTTAGGATTTGAATCTCCTTTCAATATATGCTTATAAGAAATGAACGCCTTTTGGGCAAAGTCGGGTAAAATTGTGGTTCAACCAAAAAATTTATTTATTGCAAAGGGGTACCCCTTTCCTAAAATATTGATGAAAAATTTTTTTTCTTTAATGCTTCCGATTTAAGATTTATCGGAAGCTTCTTCGCATTTGAAACTTATTTCAATACTTGCTTATTAGAAATAAACGCCTTTTGGGCAAAATTGGGTAAAATTGTGTTTCAACCAAAAAATTTATGTATTGCAAAGGGGCACCCCTTTCCTAAAATATTGATGAAAAATTTTTTTTCTTTAATGCTTCCGATTTAAGATTTATCGGAAGCTTCTTCGCATTTGAAACTTATTTCAATACTTGCTTATTAGAAATAAACGCCTTTTGGGCAAAATTGGGTAAAATTGTGTTTCAACCAAAAAATTTATGTATTGCAAAGGGGCACCCCTTTCCTAATATATTAATGCAATTTTTTTTTCTTAAATGCTTTCGATTTGAGATTTTTCGGAAGCTTCTTCGCATTTGAAACTCATTTCAATACTTGCTTATTAGAAATAAACGCCTTTTGGGCAAAATTGGGTAAAATTGTGTTTCAACCAAAAACTTTATGTATTGCAAAGGGGCACCCCTTTCCTAATATATTAATGCAATTTTTTTTTTTTCTTAAATGCTTTCGATTTGAGATTTTTCGGAAGCTTCTTAGCATTTGAATCTCCTTTCAATATATGCTTATAAGAAATGAACGCCTTTTGGGCAAAATTGGGTAAAATTGTGTTTCAACCAAAAAATTGATTTTTAGCAAAGGGGTAAGTAAGCCTTTCCTAAAAAATTGGCAAATAATTTTTTTTCTTAAATGCTTGCGATTTGAGATTTTTCGGAAGCTTCTTCGCATTTGAAACTTATTTCAATACTTGCTTATTAGAAATAAACGCCTTTTGGGCAAAATTGGGTAAAATTGTGTTTCAACCAAAAAATTTATGTATTGCAAAGGGGCACCCCTTTCCTAATATATTAATGCAATTTTTTTTTTCTTAAATGCTTTCGACTTGAGATTTTTCGGAAGCTTCTTAGCATTTGAATCTCCTTTCAATATATGCTTATAAGAAATGAACGCCTTTTGGGCAAAGTCGGGTAAAATTGTGTTTCAACCAAAAAATTTATTTATTGCAAAGGGATACCCCTTTCCTAAAATATTGATGAAACATTTTTTTTTCTTAAATGCTTGCGATTTGAGATTTTTCGGAAGCTTCTTCGCATTTGAAACTCATTTCAATACTTGCTTATTAGAAATAAACGCCTTTTGGGCAAAGTCGGGTAAAATTGTGGTTCAACCAAAAAATTTATGTATTGCAAAGGGGCACCCCTTTCCTAATATATTAATGCAATTTTTTTTTTCTTAAATGCTTTCGATTTGAGATTTTTCGGAAGCTTCTTAGCATTTGAATCTCCTTTCAATATATGCTTATAAGAAATGAACGCCTTTTGGGCAAAGTCGGGTAAAATTGTGGTTCAACCAAAAAATTTATTTATTGCAAAGGGGTACCCCTTTCCTAAAATATTGATGAAAAATTTTTTTTCTTTAATGCTTCCGATTTAAGATTTATCGGAAGCTTCTTCGCATTTGAAACTTATTTCAATACTTGCTTATTAGAAATAAACGCCTTTTGGGCAAAATTGGGTAAAATTGTGTTTCAACCAAAAAATTTATGTATTGCAAAGGGGCACCCCTTTCCTAAAATATTGATGAAAAATTTTTTTTCTTTAATGCTTCCGATTTAAGATTTATCGGAAGCTTCTTCGCATTTGAAACTTATTTCAATACTTGCTTATTAGAAATAAACGCCTTTTGGGCAAAATTGGGTAAAATTGTGTTTCAACCAAAAAATTTATGTATTGCAAAGGGGCACCCCTTTCCTAATATATTAATGGAATTTTTTTTTTCTTAAATGCTTGCGATTTGAGATTTTTCGGAAGCTTCTTCGCATTTGAAACTCATTTCAATAGTTGCTTATTAGAAATAAACGCCTTTTGGGCAAAATTGGGTAAAATTGTGTTTCAACCAAAAAATTTATGTATTGCAAAGGGGCACCCCTTTCCTAATATATTAATGCAATTTTTTTTTCTTAAATGCTTGCGATTTGAGATTTTTCGGAAGCTTCTTAGCATTTGAATCTCCTTTCAATATATGCTTATAAGAAATGAACGCCTTTTGGGCAAAGTCGGGTAAAATTGTGTTTCAACCAAAAAATTTATCTTACATAAATGCTAGCTTGGTACCCTTTCCTAAAATATTGATGAACAATTTTTTTTTTCATAAATGCTTGCGATTTGAGATTTTTCGGAAGCTTCTTCGCATTTGAAACTCATTTCAATACTTGCTTATTAGAAATGAACGCCTTTTGGGCAAAGTCGGGTAAAATTGTGTTTCAACCAACAAATTTATTTATTGCAAAGGGGTGCCCCTTTCCTAATATATTAATGCAATTTTTTTTTTCTTAAATGCTTCCGATTTGAGATTTTTCGGAAGCTTCTTCGCATTTGAATCTCCTTTCAATACTTGCTTATTAGAAATGAACGCCTTTTGGGCAAAGTCGGGTAAAATTGTGTTTCAACCAAAAAATTTATCTTACATAAATGCTAGCTTGGTACCCTTTCCTAAAATATTGATGAACAATTTTTGTTTTCATAAATGCTTGCGATTTGAGATTTTTCGGAAGCTTCTTCGCATTTGAAACTCATTTCAATACTTGCTTATTAGAAATGAACGCCTTTTGGGCAAAGTCGGGTAAAATTGTGTTTCAACCAAAAAATTTATTTATTGCAAAGGGGTACCCCTTCCTTAAATATTGATGAAACATTTTTTTTCTTAAATGCATGCGATTTGAGATTTTTCGGAAGCTTCTTCGCATTTGAATCTCCTTTCAATACTTGCTTATTAGAAATGAACGCCTTTTGGGCAAAGTCGGGTAAAATTGTGGTTCAACCAAAAAATTTATTTATTGCAAAGGGGTATCCCTTTCCTAAAATTTTGATGAAACATTTTTTTTTCTTAAATGCTTGCGATTTGAGATTTTTCGGAAGCATTTAAGAAAAAAAAAATGTTTCATCAATATTTTAGGAAATTGGTACGCCTTTGCAAGGAATTAATTTTTTGGTTGAAACACAATTTTACCCGACCTTGCCCAAAAGGCGTTCATTTCTAATAAGCAAGTATTGAAATGAGTTTCAAATGCGAAGAAGCTTCCGAAAAATCTCAAATCGCAAGCATTTAAGAAAAAAAATGTTTCATCAATATTTGAGGCAAGGGGTACCCCTTTGCAATAAATAAGTTTTTTGGTTGAAACACAATTTTTCCCGACTTTGCCCAAAATGCGTTCATTTCTAATAAGCAAGTATTGAAAGGAGATTCAAATGCGAAGAAGCTTCCGAAAAATCTCAAATCGCAAGCATTTAAGAAAAAAATTTGTTATCAATATTTTAGGAAAGGGGTACCCCTTTGCAATACATAAATTTTTTGGTAAAAACAAAATTTTACCCAATTTTGGGTACCCCTTTGCAATAAATAAATATTTTGGTTGAAACACAATTTTACCCAATTTTGCCCAAAAGGCGTTTATTTCTAATAAGCAAGTATTGAAAGGAGATTCAAATGCGAAGAAGCTTCCGAAGAATCTTAAATCGCAAGCATTTAAGAAAAAAAAAACTTTCATCAATATGTTAGGAAAGGGGTATCCCTTTGCAATACATAAATTTTTTGGTTGAAACACAATTTTACCCAATTTTGCCCAAAAGGCGTTTATTTCTAATAAGCAAGTATTGAAATGAGATTCAAATGCGAAGAAGCTTTCGAAAAATCTCAAATCGGAAGCATTTAAGAAAAAAAAAATTTCATCAATATTTTAGGAAAGGGGTACTCCTTTGCAATAAATAAATTTGTTGGTTGAAACACAATTTTACCCAATTTTGCCCAAAATACGTTCATTTCTAATAAGCAAGTATTGAAATGAGTTTCTAATGCGAAGAAGCATCCGAAAAATCTCAAATCGCAAGCATTTAAGAAAAAAAATTTTCATCAATATTTTAGGAAAGGGGTACCCCTTTGCAATAAATAATTTTTTTGGTTGAAACACAATTTTTCCCGACTTTGCCCAAAATGCGTTCATTTCTAATAAGCAAGTATTGAAAAGAGATTCAAATGCGAAGAAGCTTTCGAAAAATCTCAAATCGCAAGCATTTAAGAAAAAAAATATGTTCCATCAATATTTTAGGAAAGGGGTACCCCTTTGCAATAAATAAATTTTTTGGTTGAAACACAATTTTACCCAAAAGGCATTCATTTCTAATTAGCAAGTATTGAAATGAATTTCAAATGCGAAGAAGCTTTCGAAAAATCTAAAATCGCAAGCATTTAAGAAAAAAAATATGTTCCATCAATATTTTAGGAAAGGGGTACCCCTTTACAATAAATGAATTTTTTGGTTGAAACACAATTTTTCCCGACTTTGCCCAAAAGGCGTTCATTTCTAATAAGCAAGTATTGAAATGAGTTTCAAATGCGAAGAAGCTTCCGAAAAATCTCAAATCACAAGCATTTAAGAAAAAAATTTGTTATCAATATTTTAGGAAAGGGGTACCCCTTTGCAATACATAAATTTTTTGGTTGAAACACAATTTTACCCGACTTTGCCCAAAAGGCGTTCATTTCTAATAAGCAAGTGTTGAAAGGAGATTCAAATGCGAAGAAGCTTCCGAAAAATCTCAAATCGCAAGCATTTATGAAAAAAAGTTTTCATCAATATTTTAGGAAAGGGTTACCCCTTTGCTATAAATAAATTTTTTGGTTGAAACACAATTTTACCCGACTTTGCCCAAATGGCGTTCATTTCTAATAAGCAAGTATTGAAATGAGTTTCTAATGCGAAGAAGCTTCCGAAAAATCTCAAATCGCAAGCATTTAAGAAAAAACATTTTTCATCAATATATTAGGAAAGGGTAACCCTTTGCAATAAATAAATTTTTTGGTTGAAACACAATTTTACCCAATTTTGTCCAAAAGGCGTTTATTTCTAATAAGCAAGTATTGAAATGAGTTTCAAATGCGAAGAAGCTTCCGAAAAATCTCAAATCGCAAGCATCTGAGAAAAAAATTTGTCATCAATATTTTAGGAAAGGGGTACCCCTTTGCAATAAATAAATTTTTTGGTTGAAACACAATTTTACCCAATTTTGCCCAAAATACGTTCATTTCTAATAAGCAAGTATTGAAATGATTTTCTAATGCGAAGAAGCTTCCGAAAAATCTCAAATCGCAAGCATTTAAGAAAAAAATTTGTCATCAATATTTTAGGAAAGGGGTACCCCTTTGCAATAAATAAATTTTTTGGTTGAAACACAATTTTACCCAATTTTGCCCAAAATACGTTCATTTCTAATAAGCAAGTATTGAAATGAGTTTCTAATGCGAAGAAGCTTCCGAAAAATCTCAAATCGCAAGCATTTAAGAAAAAAAATTGTCATCAATATTTTAGGAAAGGGTACCCCTTTGCAATAAATGAATTTTTTGGTTGAAACACAATTTTACCCGACTTTGCCCAAAAGGCGTTTATTTCTAATAAGCAAGTATTGAAATGAGATTCAAATGCGAAGAAGCTTCCGAAAAATCTCAAATCGCAAGCATTTAAGAAAAAAATTTGTTATCAATATTTTAGGAAAGGGGTACCCCTTTGCAATAAATAAATTTTTTGGTTGAAACACAATTTTACCCAATTTTGTCCAAAAGGCGTTTATTTCTAATAAGCAAGTATTGAAAGGAGATACAAATGCGAAGAAGCTTCCGAAAATTCTCAAATCGCAAGCATTTAAGAAAAAACATTTTTCATCAATATATTAGGAAAGGGTAACCCTTTGCAAGAAATAAATTTTTTGGTTGAAACACAATTTTACCCAATTTTGTCCAAAAGGCGTTCATTTCTAATAAGCAAGTATTGAAAGGAGATTCAAATGCGAAGAAGCTTCCGAAAAATCTCAAATCGCAAGCATTTAAGAAAAAAAAATTTTCATCAATTTCTAGGAAAGGGGTGCACCCCTTTGCAATAAATAAATATTTTGGTTGAAACACAATTTTACCCAATTTTGCCCAAAAGGCGTTTATTTCTAATAAGCAAGTATTGAAAGGAGATACAAATGCGAAGAAGCTTCCGAAAATTCTCAAATCGCAAGCATTTAAGAAAAAAAATGTTTCATCAATATTTGAGGCAAGGGGTACCCCTTTGCAATAAATAAATTTTTTGGTTGAAACACAATTTTACCCAATTTTGTCCAAAATACGTTCATTTCTAATAAGCAAGTATTGAAATGAGTTTCTAATGCGAAGAAGCTTCCGAAAAATCTCAAATCGCAAGCATTTAAGAAAAAAAATTTTCATCAATATTTTAGGAAAGGGGTACCCCTTTGCAATAAATAAATTTTTTGGTTGAACCACAGTTTTACCCAATTTTGCCCAAAAGGCATTCATTTCTAATAAGCATATATTGAAAGGAGATTCAAATGCGAAGAAGCTTCCGAAAAATCTCAAATCGCAAGCATTTAAGAAAAAAAATTTTTTGTCAATATTTTAGGAAAGGGGTACCCCTTTGCAATAAATAAATTTTTTGGTTGAAACACAATTTTACCCAAAAGGTATTCATTTCTAATTAGCAAGTATTGAAATGAATTTCAAATGCGAAGAAGCTTTCGAAAAATCTCAAATCGCACGCATTTAAGAAAAAAACATTTTTCGTCAATATTTTAGGAAAGGGGTACTCCTTTGCAATAAATAAATTTGTTGGTTGAAACACAATTTTACCCAATTTTGCCCAAAATACGTTCATTTCTAATAAGCAAGTATTGAAATGAGTTTCTAATGCGAAGAAGCTTCCGAAAAATCTCAAATCGCAAGCATTTAAGAAAAAAATTTTTCATCAATATTTTAGGAAAGGGGTACCCCTTTGCAATAAATAATTTTTTTGCTTGAAACACAATTTTTCCCGACTTTGCCCAAAATGCGTTCATTTCTAATAAGCAAGTATTGAAAGGAGATTCAAATGCGAAGAAGCTTTCGAAAAATCTCAAATCGCAAGCATTTAAGAAAAAAAATATGTTCCATCAATATTTTAGGAAAGGGGTACCCCTTTGCAATAAATAAATTTTTTGGTTGAAACACAATTTTACCCAAAAGGCATTCATTTCTAATTAGCAAGTATTGAAATGAATTTCAAATGCGAAGAAGCTTCCGAAAAATCTCAAATCGCAAGCATTTAAGAAAAAAACATTTTTTCATCAATATTTTAGGAAAGGGTACGCCTTTGCAAAAAATTAATTTTTTGGTTGAAACACAATTTTTCCCGACTTTGCCCAAAAGGCGTTCATTTCTAATAAGCAAGTATTGAAATGAGATTCAAATGCTAAGAAGCTTCCGAAAAATCTCAAATCGAAAGCATTTAAGAAAAAAACATTTTTCATCAATATTTTAGGAAAGGGGTACCCCTTTGCAATAAATAATATTTTTGGTTGAAACACAATTTTGCCCGACTTTGCCCAAAATGCGTTCATTTCTAATAAGCAAGTATTGAAATGAGATTCAAATGCGAAGAAGCTTCCGAAAAATCTCAAATCGCAAGCATTTATGAAAAAAAAATAATTTTTCATCAATATTTTAGGAAAGGGGTACCCCTTTGCTATAAATAATTTTTTTGGTTGAAACACAATTTTACCCAATTTTGCCCAAAAGGCGTTCATTTCTAATAAGCAAGTATTGAAATGAGATTCAAATGCGAAGAAGCTTCCGAAAAATCTCAAATCGCAAGCATTTAAGAAAAAAATTTGTTATCAATATATTAGGAAATTGGTACCCCTTTGCAATAAATACATTTTTTGGTTGAAACACAGTTTTACCCAATTTTGCCCAAAAGGCATTCATTTCTAATAAGCATATATTGAAAGGAGATTCAAATGCTAAGAAGCTTCCGAAAAATCTCAAATCGAAAGCATTTAAGAAAAACATTTTTCATCAATATTTTAGGAAAGGGGTACCCCTTTGCAATACATAAATATTTTGGTTGAAACACAATTTTACCCGACTTTGCCCAAAAGGCGTTAATTTTTTATAAGCAAGTATTGAAATGAGATTCAAATACGAAGAAGCTTCTGAAAAATCTCAAATCGCAAGCATTTAAGAAAAAAAGTTTTCATCAATATATTAGGAAAGGGGTACCCCTTTGCTATAAATAAATTGAAACACAATTTTACCCAATTTTGCCCAAAAGGCGTTCATTTCTAATAAGCAAGTATTGAAATGAGATTCAAATGCTAAGAAGCTTCCGAAAAATCTCAAATCGAAAGCATTTAAGAAAAAAACATTTTTCATCAATATTTTAGGAAAGGGGTACCCCTTTGCAATAAATAATATTTTTGGTTGAAATACAATTTTGCCCGACTTTGCCCAAAATACGTTCATTTCTAATAAGCAAGTATTGAAATGAGATTCAAATGCGAAGAAGCTTCCGAAAAATCTCAAATCGCAAGCATTTATGAAAAAAAAATAATTTTTCATCAATATTTTAGGAAAGGGGTACCACTTTGCTATAAATAATTTTTTTGGTTGAAACACAATTTTACCCAATTTTGCCCAAACGGCGTTCATTTCTAATAAGCAAGTATTGAAATGAGATTCAAATGCGAAGAAGCTTCCGAAAAATCTCAAATCGCAAGCATTTAAGAAAAAAACATTTTTCATCAATATTTTAGGAAAGGGGTACGCCTTTGCAAGAAATTAATTTTTTGGTTGAAACACAATTTTACCCGACTTTGCCCAAAAGGCGTTAATTTTTTATAAGCAAGTATTGAAATGAGATTCAAATACGAAGAAGCTTCTGAAAAATCTCAAATCGCAAGCATTTAAGAAAAAAAGTTTTCATCAATATATTAGGAAAGGGGTACCCCTTTGCTATAAATAAATTGAAATACAATTTTGCCCGACTTTGCCCAAAATACGTTCATTTCTAATAAGCAAGTATTGAAATGAGATTCAAATGCTAAGAAGCTTCCGAAAAATCTCAAATCGAAAGCATTTAAGAAAAAAACATTTTTCATCAATATTTTAGGAAAGGGGTACCCCTTTGCAATAAATAATATTTTTGGTTGAAACACAATTTTACCCAATTTTGCCCAAAAGGCGTTCATTTCTAATAAGCAAGTATTGAAATGAGTTTCAAATGCGAAGAAGCTTTCGAAAAATCTCAAACCGCAAGCATTTAAGAAAAAAAATATGTTCCATCAATATTTTAGGAAAGGGGTACCCCTTTATAATAAATGAATTTTTTGGTTGAAACACAATTTTTCCCGACTTTGCCCAAAAGGCGTTCATTTCTAATAAGCAAGTATTGAAATGAGTTTCAAATGCGAAGAAGCTTCCGAAAAATCTCAAATCGCAAGCATTTCAGAAAAAAAAATTGTTCATCAATATTTTAGGAAAGGGGTAGCCCTTTGCAATAAATGAATTTTTTGGTTGAAACACAATTTTACCCGACTTTGCCCAAAAGGCGTTTATTTCTAATAAGCAAGTATTGAAATGAGATTCAAATGCGAAGAAGCTTTCGAAAAATCTCAAATCGGAAGCATTTAAGAAAAAAAAAATTTCATCAATATTTTAGGAAAGGCGTACTCCTTTGCAATAAATAAATTTGTTGGTTGAAACACAATTTTAACCAATTTTGCCCAAAATACGTTCATTTCTAATAAGCAAGTATTGAAATGAGTTTCTAATGCGAAGAAGCTTCCGAAAAATCTCAAATCGCAAGCATTTAAGAAAAAAAATTTTCATCAATATTTTAGGAAAGGGGTACCCCTTTGCAATAAATAATTTTTTTGGTTGAAACACAATTTTTCCCGACTTTGCCCAAAATGCGTTCATTTCTAATAAGCAAGTATTGAAAGGAGATTCAAATGCAAAGAAGCTTTCGAAAAATCTCAAATCGCAAGCATTTAAGAAAAAAAATATGTTCCATCAATATTTTAGGAAAGGGGTACCCCTTTGCAATAAATAAATTTTTTGGTTGAAACACAATTTTACCCAAAAGGCATTCATTTCTAATTAGCAAGTATTGAAATGAATTTCAAATGCGAAGAAGCTTTCGAAAAATCTCAAATCGCAAGCATTTAAGAAAAAAAATATGTTCCATCAATATTTTAGGAAAGGGGTACCCCTTTACAATAAATGAATTTTTTGGTTGAAACACAATTTTTCCCGACTTTGCCCAAAAGGCGTTCATTTCTAATAAGCAAGTATTGAAATGAGTTTCAAATGCGAAGAAGCTTCCGAAAAATCTCAAATCGCAAGCATTTAAGAAAAAAAAATTGTTCATCAATATTTTAGGAAAGGGGTACCCCTTTGCAATAAATAAATTTTTTGGTTGAAACACAATTTTACCCAATTTTGTCCAAAAGGCGTTTATTTCTAATAAGCAAGTATTGAAATGAGTTTCAAATGCGAAGAAGCTTCCGAAAAATCTGAAATCGCAAGCATTTAAGAAAAAAATTTGTCATCAATATTTTAGGAAAGGGGTACCCCTTTGCAATAAATAAATTTTTTGGTTGAAACACAATTTTACCCAATTTTGCCCAAAAGACGTTCATTTCTAATAAGCAAGTATTGAAATGAGATTCAAATGCGAAGAAGCTTCCGAAAAATCTCAAATCGCAAGCATTTAAGAAAAAAACATTTTTCATCAATATTTTAGGAAAGGGGTACCCCTTTGCAATAAATAATATTTTTGGTTGAAACACAATTTTGCCCGACTTTGCCCAAAATGCGTTCATTTCTAATAAGCAAGTATTGAAATGAGATTCAAATGCGAAGAAGCTTCCGAAAAATCTCAAATCGCAAGCATTTAAGAAAAAAACATTTTTTCATCAATATTTTAGGAAAGGGTACGCCTTTGCAAAAAATGAATTTTTTGGTTGAAACACAATTTTACCCGACATTGCCCAAAAGGCGTTTATTTCTAATAAGCAAGTATTGAAAGGAGATTCAAATGCGAAGAAACTTCCGAAAAATCTCAAATCGCAAGCATTTAAGAAAGAAAAAATTGTTCATCAATATTTTAGGAAATTGGTACGCCTTTGCAAGAAATTAATTTTTTGGTTGAAACACAATTTTACCCAATTTTGCCCAAAAGGCGTTCATTTCTAATAAGCAAGTATTGAAAGGAGATTCAAATGCGAAGAAGCTTCCGAAAATTCTCAAATCGAAAGCATTTAAGAAAAAAACATTTTTCATCAATATTTTAGGAAAGGGTACGCCTTTGCAAAAAATGAAGTTTTTGGTTGAAACACAATTTTACCCGACATTGCCCAAAAGGCGTTCATTTCTAATAAGCAAGTATTGAAATGAGATTCAAATGCTAAGAAGCTTCCGAAAAATCTCAAATCGAAAGCATTTAAGAAAAAAACATTTTTCATCAATATTTTAGGAAAGGGGTACCCCTTTGCAATAAATAATATTTTTGGTTGAAACACAATTTTACCCAATTTTGCCCAAAAGGCGTTCATTTCTAATAAGCAAGTATTGAAATGAGTTTCAAATGCGAAGAAGCTTTCGAAAAATCTCAAATCGCAAGCATTTAAGAAAAAAAATATGTTCCATCAATATTTTAGGAAAGGGGTACCCCTTTACAATAAATGAATTTTTTGGTTGAAACACAATTTTTCCCGACTTTGCCCAAAAGGCGTTCATTTCTAATAAGCAAGTATTGAAATGAGTTTCAAATGCGAAGAAGCTTCCGAAAAATCTCAAATCGCAAGCATTTAAGAAAAAAAAATTGTTCATCAATATTTTAGGAAAGGGGTAGCCCTTTGCAATAAATGAATTTTTTGGTTGAAACACAATTTTACCCGACTTTGCCCAAAAGGCGTTTATTTCTAATAAGCAAGTATTGAAATGAGATTCAAATGCGAAGAAGCTTTCGAAAAATCTCAAATCGGAAGCATTTAAGAAAAAAAATTTTCATCAATATTTTAGGAAAGGGGTACCCCTTTGCAATAAATAATTTTTTTGGTTGAAACACAATTTTTCCCGACTTTGCCCAAAATGTGTTCATTTCTAATAAGGAAGTATTGAAAGGAGATTCAAATGCGAAGAAGCTTTCGAAAAATCTCAAATCGCAAGCATTTAAGAAAAAAAATATGTTCCATCAATATTTTAGGAAAGGGGTACCCCTTTGCAATAAATAAATTTTTTGGTTGAAACACAGTTTTACCCAAAAGGCATTCATTTCTAATTAGCAAGTATTGAAATGAGTTTCAAATGCGAAGAAGCTTCCAAAAAATCTCAAATCGCAAGCATTTAAGAAAAAAATATTTTAATCAATATTTTAGGAAAGGGGTACCCCTTTGCAATAAATAAATTTTTTGGTTGAAACACAATTTTACCCGACTTTGCCCAAAAGGCGTTCATTTCTAATAAGCAAGTATTGAAAGGAGATTCAAATGCGGAGAAGCTTCCGAAAAATCTCGAATCGCAAGCATTTAAGAAAAAAAATTTTTTATCAATATTTTAGGAAAGGGGTACCCCTTTGCAATAAACAAATTTTTTGGTTGAAACACAATTTTACTCAATTTTGCCCAAAAGGCGTTAATTTCTAATAGGCAAGTGTTGAAAGGAGTTTCAAATGCGAAGAAGCTTCCGAAAAATCTCAAATCGCAAGCATTTAAGAAAAAAAAATTGTTCATCAATATTTTAGGAAAGGGGTAGGTAGCCCTTTGCAATAAATGAATTTTTTGGTTGAAACACAATTTTACCCGACTTTGCCCAAAAGGCGTTTATTTCTAATAAGCAAGTATTGAAATGAGATTCAAATGCGAAGAAGCTTTCGAAAAATCTCAAATCGGAAGCATTTAAGAAAAAAAAAATTTCATCAATATTTTAGGAAAGGGGTACTCCTTTGCAATAAATAAATTTGTTGGTTGAAACACAATTTTACCCAATTTTGCCCAAAATACGTTCATTTCTAATAAGCAAGTATTGAAATGAGTTTCTAATGCGAAGAAGCTTCCGAAAAATCTCAAATCGCAAGCATTTAAGAAAAAAAATTTTCATCAATATTTTAGGAAAGGGGTACCCCTTTGCAATAAATAATTTTTTTGGTTGAAACACAATTTTTCCCGACTTTGCCCAAAATGCGTTCATTTCTAATAAGCAAGTATTGAAAGGAGATTCAAATGCGAAGAAGCTTTCGAAAAATCTCAAATCGCAAGCATTTAAGAAAAAAAATATGTTCTATCAATATTTTAGGAAAGGGGTACCCCTTTGCAATAAATAAATTTTTTGGTTGAAACACAATTTTACCCAAAAGGCATTCATTTCTAATTAGCAAGTATTGAAATGAATTTCAAATGCGAAGAAGCTTTCGAAACATCTCAAATCGCAAGCATTTAAGAAAACAAATATGTTCATCAATATTTTAGGAAAGGGGTACCCCTTTACAATAAATGAATTTTTTGGTTGAAACACAATTTTTCCCGACTTTGCCCAAAAGGCGTTCATTTCTAATAAGCAAGTATTGAAATGAGTTTCAAATGCGAAGAAGCTTCCGAAAAATCTCAAATCACAAGCATTTAAGAAAAAAATTTGTTATCAATATTTTAGGAAAGGGGTACCCCTTTGCAATACATAAATTTTTTGGTTGAAACACAATTTTACCCGACTTTGCCCAAAAGGCGTTCATTTCTAATAAGCAAGTGTTGAAAGGAGATTCAAATGCGAAGAAGCTTCCGAAAAATCTCAAATCGCAAGCATTTATGAAAAAAAGTTTTCATCAATATTTTAGGAAAGGGGTACCCCTTTGCTATAAATAAATTTTTTGGTTGAAACACAATTTTACCCGACTTTGCCCAAATGGCGTTCATTTCTAATAAGCAAGTATTGAAATGAGTTTCTAATGCGAAGAAGCTTCCGAAAAATCTCAAATCGCAAGCATTTAAGAAAAAACATTTTTCATCAATATATTAGGAAAGGGTAACCCTTTGCAATAAATAAATTTTTTGGTTGAAACACAATTTTACCCAATTTTGTCCAAAAGGCGTTTATTTCTAATAAGCAAGTATTGAAATGAGTTTCAAATGCGAAGAAGCTTCCGAAAAATCTCAAATCGCAAGCATTTGAGAAAAAAATTTGTCATCAATATTTTAGGAAAGGGGTACCCCTTTGCAATAAATAAATTTTTTGGTTGAAACACAATTTTACCCAATTTTGCCCAAAATACGTTCATTTCTAATAAGCAAGTATTGAAATGAGTTTCTAATGCGAAGAAGCTTCCGAAAAATCTCAAATCGCAAGCATTTAAGAAAAAAATTTGTCATCAATATTTTAGGAAAGGGGTACCCTTTGCAATACATAAATTTTTTGGTTGAAACACAATTTTACCCAATTTTGCCCAAAATACGTTCATTTCTAATAAGCAAGTATTGAAATGAGTTTCTAATGCGAAGAAGCTTCCGAAAAATCTCAAATCGCAAGCATTTAAGAAAAAAAATTTTCATCAATATTTTAGGAAAGGGTACCCCTTTGCAATAAATGAATTTTTTGGTTGAAACACAATTTTACCCGACTTTGCCCAAAAGGCGTTTATTTCTAATAAGCAAGTATTGAAATGAGATTCAAATGCGAAGAAGCTTCCGAAAAATCTCAAATCGCAAGCATTTAAGAAAAAAATTTGTTATCAATATTTTAGGAAAGGGGTACCCCTTTGCAATAAATAAATTTTTTGGTTGAAACACAATTTTACCCAATTTTGTCCAAAAGGCGTTTATTTCTAATAAGCAAGTATTGAAAGGAGATACAAATGCGAAGAAGCTTCCGAAAATTCTCAAATCGCAAGCATTTAAGAAAAAACATTTTTCATCAATATATTAGGAAAGGGTAACCCTTTGCAAGAAATAAATTTTTTGGTTGAAACACAATTTTACCCAATTTTGTCCAAAAGGCGTTCATTTCTAATAAGCAAGTATTGAAAGGATATTCAAATGCGAAGAAGCTTCCGAAAAATCTCAAATCGCAAGCATTTAAGAAAAAAAAAATTTTCATCAATTTCTAGGAAAGGGGTACACCCCTTTGCAATAAATAAATATTTTGGTTGAAACACAATTTTACCCAATTTTGCCCAAAAGGCGTTTATTTCTAATAAGCAAGTATTGAAAGGAGATACAAATGCGAAGAAGCTTCCGAAAATTCTCAAATCGCAAGCATTTAAGAAAAAAAATGTTTCATCAATATTTGAGGCAAGGGGTACCCCTTTGCAATAAATAAATTTTTTGGTTGAAACACAATTTTACCCAATTTTGTCCAAAATACGTTCATTTCTAATAAGCAAGTATTGAAATGAGTTTCTAATGCGAAGAAGCTTCCGAAAAATCTCAAATCGCAAGCATTTAAGAAAAAAAATTTTCATCAATATTTTAGGAAAGGGGTACCCCTTTGCAATAAATAAATTTTTTGGTTGAACCACAGTTTTACCCAATTTTGCCCAAAAGGCATTCATTTCTAATAAGCATATATTGAAAGGAGATTCAAATGCGAAGAAGCTTCCGAAAAATCTCAAATCGCAAGCATTTAAGAAAAAAAATTTTTTGTCAATATTTTAGGAAAGGGGTACCCCTTTGCAATAAATAAATTTTTTGGTTGAAACACAATTTTACCCAAAAGGCATTCATTTCTAATTAGCAAGTATTGAAATGAATTTCAAATGCGAAGAAGCTTTCGAAAAATCTCAAATCGCACGCATTTAAGAAAAAAACATTTTTCGTCAATATTTTAGGAAAGGGGTACTCCTTTGCAATAAATAAATTTGTTGGTTGAAACACAATTTTACCCAATTTTGCCCAAAATACGTTCATTTCTAATAAGCAAGTATTGAAATGAGTTTCTAATGCGAAGAAGCTTCCGAAAAATCTCAAATCGCAAGCATTTAAGAAAAAAATTTTTCATCAATATTTTAGGAAAGGGGTACCCCTTTGCAATAAATAATTTTTTTGGTTGAAACACAATTTTTCCCGACTTTGCCCAAAATGCGTTCATTTCTAATAAGCAAGTATTGAAAGGAGATTCAAATGCGAAGAAGCTTTCGAAAAATCTCAAATCGCAAGCATTTAAGAAAAAAAATATGTTCCATCAATATTTTAGGAAAGGGGTACCCCTTTGCAATAAATAAATTTTTTGGTTGAAACACAATTTTACCCAAAAGGCATTCATTTCTAATTAGCAAGTATTGAAATGAATTTCAAATGCGAAGAAGCTTTCGAAAAATCTCAAATCGCAAGCATTTAAGAAAAAAAATATGTTCATCAATATTTTAGGAAAGGGGTACCCCTTTACAATAAATGAATTTTTTGGTTGAAACACAATTTTTCCCGACTTTGCCCAAAATGCGTTCATTTCTAATAAGCAAGTATTGAAAGGAGATTCAAATGCGAAGAAGCTTCCGAAAAATCTCAAATCGCAAGCATTTAAGAAAAAAATTTTTCATCAATATTTTAGGAAAGGGGTACCCCTTTGCAATAAATAATTTTTTTGGTTGAAACACAATTTTTCCCGACTTTGCCCAAAATGCGTTCATTTCTAATAAGCAAGTATTGAAATGAGATTCAAATGCGAAGAAGCTTCCGAAAAATCTCAAATCGCAAGCATTTATGAAAAAAAAAATAATTTTTCATCAATATTTTAGGAAAGGGGTACCCCTTTGCTATAAATAATTTTTTTGGTTGAAACACAATTTTACCCAATTTTGCCCAAAAGGCGTTCATTTCTAATAAGCAAGTATTGAAATGAGATTCAAATGCGAAGAAGCTTCCGAAAAATCTCAAATCGCAAGCATTTAAGAAAAAAATTTGTTATCAATATATTAGGAAATTGGTACCCCTTTGCAATAAATACATTTTTTGGTTGAAACACAGTTTTACCCAATTTTGCCCAAAAGGCATTCATTTCTAATAAGCATATATTGAAAGGAGATTCAAATGCTAAGAAGCTTCCGAAAAATCTCAAATCGAAAGCATTTAAGAAAAACATTTTTCATCAATATTTTAGGAAAGGGGTACCCCTTTGCAATACATAAATATTTTGGTTGAAACACAATTTTACCCGACTTTGCCCAAAAGGCGTTCATTTTTTATAAGCAAGTATTGAAATGAGATTCAAATACGAAGAAGCTTCTGAAAAATCTCAAATCGCAAGCATTTAAGAAAAAAAGTTTTCATCAATATTTTAGGAAAGGGGTACCCCTTTGCTATAAATAAATTGAAACACAATTTTACCCAATTTTGCCCAAAAGGCGTTCCAGCGGTGCATCCCTGAGGCAGTCAAGATCCCGCAGGAAACGAGAGCCTAGATGTCTAAGCCTACGCTCCTGCAGGGCCGGACAGTCACAAAGGAAATGCTGTACTGACTCCTCCTCCTCCTCATCGAAGCAGCTCCTGCAGCGGCCATCATGGGGAAAGCCCAAACGCTCCGACATGTGCCCAATTGCACAGTGCCCCGTCAAGACCCCTACCAGGAGTGCCAGCGGCTGTTTCCCAAAAAACAGAAGTTGCCTAGTCCTAGCTCTGCTAAGCGAGGGCCATAGAGTTTTGGAGACCCTACAGGTAGTAATACTTGACCACCTGTTTGTCACCTCCCTCCTTGCCCACCTCTGAAATCTGCCCAGCAGCTCAACTGAGGGAATGTCAATGTCCCTACGCGATACTGCTTCATCCAAGGCCGAACCCGCTCTCGCGCATTCGTCCGCCATCTCATTCCCCTGAATGCCTTCATGCCCTGGAACCCAAACCACATTGACATCATGCCCCCTAAGTCTGGCCAGAGATTGAATGCATGCCAGTACACATCTCGACTTTATAATCTCCGAACCCAGGGCTCTAATTGCTGCCAGACTATCTACACAGATGTCAATAGTTCTTGCCTCCAAATTGAGCCCATCAATCCTTAATGCTGCCTCGGTAATGGCATAAATCTCTGCTTGGAAAACTGTCGAGGTATCGGGTAGCCTGAGCGATACCGAAAGGCCGAGACCCTCGGAAAATACCCCCGAACCAGTGCCAGTGTCCATCTTCGCGCCGTCCGTAAAAACCAAAGTTGCATTACTACGAGTCGCAGAGTTTTCCTTCCAGTCCTTCCTCTCCGGGAATGCGACTGAGAAGGATTTGTCGAAGCACATGACCGGAGTCATATAATCAGTCCGTCCCCCCAGGACCTGCCCTCCTACCTTTTGTAGGATAATGCCATGTCCCGTACGATCATGCCTGAAACTGCCCGACTCCATGAGCCTGAGGGCAGATCTGGCAGATATGTACTTGATGTATATATCAAGGGGAGCCAAATCAAGCATTGTCTCTAGACTGGCCTGAGGGGCCGACCTCATTGCGCCAGTCACAGCAAGACATGCTAGCCTCTGTACCTTGCCCAGTATAGAGAGATATGTACTCTTGTCCACAGCCCTCCACCAAACAAGTGATCCATAAGTAAGAATGGGTCTGATCACCGCCGTATACATCCAGTGAAGGATGTACGGTTTCAACCCCCATCTCCTCCCTGAAACTCTCTTGCATGCATAAAACGCACATAGAGCCCTCCTCGTTCTATCCTCCACATTTCGTCTCCACGATAGTTTAGAGTCTAGAATAATGAAAAAAAAAAATGTTTCATCAATATTTTAGGAAATTGGTACGCCTTTGCAATACATAAATTTTTTGGTTGAAACACAATTTTACCCGACTTTGCCCAATTTATTTCTAATAAGCAAGTATTGAAATGAGTTTCAAATGCGAAGAAGCTTCCGAAAAATCTCAAATCGCAAGCATTTAAGAAAAAAAATTGTTCATCAATATTTTAGAAAAGGGGTACCCCTTTGCAAGGAATTAATTTTTTGGTTGAAACACAATTTTACCCAATTTTGTCCAAAAGGCGTTCATTTCTAATAAGCAAGTATTGAAATGAGATACAAATGCGAAGAAGTTTCCGAAAAATCTCAAATCGCAAGCATTTAAGAAAAAATATGTTTCATCAATATTTTAGGAAAGGGGTACCCCTTTGCAATAAATAAATTTGTTGGTTGAAACACAATTTTACCCAATTTTGTCCAAAAGGCGTTCATTTCTAATGAGCAAGTATTGAAAGGAAATTCAAATGCGAAGAAGCTTCCAAAAAATCTCAGATCGCAAGCATTTAAGAAAAAAAAATTTTCATCAATATATTAGGAAAGGGTACCCCTTTGCAATAAATAAATTTTTTGGTTGAAACACAATTTTACCCAATTTTGCCCAAAAGGCGTTTATTTCTAATAAGCAAGTATTGAAAGGAGATTCAAATGCGAAGAAGCTTCCGAAAAATCTCAAATCGCAAGCATTTAAAAAAAAAAAATTTTTCATTAATATTTTAGGAAAGGGGTACCCCTTTGCAATAAATAAATTTTTTGGTTGAAACACAATTTTACCCAATTTTGCCCAAAAGGCGTTTATTTCTAATAAGCAAGTATTGAAATGAGTTTCTAATGCGAAGAAGCTTCCGAAAAATCCCAAATCGCAAGCATTTAAGAAAAAAATTTGTCATCAATATTTTAGGAAAGGGGTACCCCTTTGCAAGGAATTAATTTTTTGGTTGAAACACAATTTTACCCGACTTTGCCCAAAAGGCGTTCATTTCTAATAAGCAAATATTGAAATGAGTTTCAAATGCGAAGAAGCTTCCGAAAAATCTCAAATCGCAAGCATTTAAGAAAAAAAAAATTTTTCATCAATATTTGAGGAAAGGGTACGCCTTTGCAAAAAATTAATTTTTTGGTTGAAACACAATTTTACCCGACTTTGCCCAAAATGCGTTTATTTCTAATAAGCGAGTATTGAAAGGAGATTCAAATGCGAAGGAGCTTCCGAAAAATCTCAAATCGCAAACATTTAAGAAAAAAAAATTTCATCAATATTTTAGGAAAGGGGTACCCCTTTGCAAAAAATGAATTTTTTGGTTGAAACACAATTTTACCCGACTTTGCCCAAAAGGCGTTTATTTCTAATAAGCAAGTATTGAAATGAGTTTCTAATGCGAAGAAGCTTCCGAAAAATCTCAAATCGAAAGCATTTAAGAAAAACATTTTTCATCAATATTTTAGGAAGGGGTACCCCTTTGCAATAAATAAATTTTTTGGTTGAAACACAATTTTACCCGACTTTGCCCAAAAGGCGTTTATTTCTAATAAGCATATATTGAAAGGAGATTTAAATGCTAAGAAGCTTCCGAAAAATCTCAAACCGCAAGCATTTAAGAAAAAAAAAAATTTCATCAATATTTTAGGAAAGTGGTACCCCTTTGCAAAAAATGAATTTTTTGGTTGAAACACATTTTTACCCAATTTTGCCCAAAAGGCGTTCATTTCTAATAGGCAAGTATTGAAAGGAGATTCAAATGCGAAGAAGCTTCCGAAAAATCTCAAATCGCAAGCATTTAAGAAAAAAAATTTTTCATCAATATATTAGGAAAGGGGTACACCCCTTTGCAATAAATAACTTTTTTGGTTGAAACACAATTTTACCCAATTTTGCCCAAAAGGCGTTTATTTCTAATAAGCAAGTATTGAAATGAGTTTCTAATGCGAAGAAGCTTCCGAAAAATCTCAAATCGCAAGCATTTAAGAAAAAAAAATGTTTCATCAATATTTTAGGAAATTGATACGCCTTTGCAAGGAATTAATTTTTTGGTTGAAACACAATTTTACCCAATTTTGCCCAAAAGGCGTTCATTTCTAATAAGCAAGTATTGAAATGAGATTAAAATGCGAAGAAGCTTCCGAAAAATCTCAAATCGCAAGCATTTAAGAAAAAATTGTTCATCAATATTTTAGAAAAGGGGTACCCCTTTGCAATAAATAAATTTTTTGGTTGAAACTTAATTTTACCCAATTTTGTCCAAAAGGCGTTCATTTCTAATGAGCAAGTATTGAAAGGAAATTCAAATGCGAAGAAGCTTCCAAAAAATCTCAAATCGCAAGCATTTAAGAAAAAAAAATTTTTCATCAATATATTAGGAAAGGGTACCCCTTTGCAATAAATAAATTTTTTGGTTGAAACACAATTTTACCCAATTTTGTCCAAAAGGCGTTTATTTCTAATAAGCAAGTATTGAAAGGAGATACAAATGCGAAGAAGCTTCCGAAAAATCTCAAATCGCAAGCATTTAATAAAAAAAAATGTTTCATCAATATTTTAGGAAATTGGTACGCCTTTGCAAGGAATTAATTTTTTGGTTGAAACACAATTTTACCCAATTTTGCCCAAAAGGCGTTCATTTCTAATAAGCAAGTATTGAAAGGAGATTCAAATGCGAAGAAGCTTCCGAAAATTCTCAAATCGCAAGCATTTAAGAAAAAAACTTTTCATCAATATTTTAGGAAAGGGTACCCTTTTGCAATAAATAAATTTTTTGGTTGAAACACAATTTTACCCAATTTTGCCCAAAAGGCGTTTATTTCTAATAAGCAAGTATTGAAATGAGATTCAAATGCGAAGAAGCTTTCGAAAAATCTCAAATCGGAAGCATTTAAGAAAAAAAAATTTCATCAATATTTTAGGAAAGGGGTACTCCTTTGCAATAAATAAATTTGTTGGTTGAAACACAATTTTACCCAATTTTGTCCAAAAGGCGTTTATTTCTAATAAGCAAGTATTGAAATGAGTTTCAAATGCGAAGAAGCTTCCAAAAAATCTCAGATCGCAAGCATTTAAGAAAAAAAAATTTTTCATCAATATATTAGGAAAGGGTACCCCTTTGCAATAAATAAATTTTTTGGTTGAAACACAATTTTACCCAATTTTGCCCAAAAGGCGTTTATTTCTAATAAGCAAGTATTGAAAGGAGATTCAAATGCGAAGAAGCTTCCGAAAAATCTCAAATCGCAAGCATTTAAGAAAAAAAAATTTTCATTAATATTTTAGGAAAGGGGTACCCCTTTGCAATAAATAAATTTTTTGGTTGAAACACAATTTTACCCAATTTTGCCCAAAAGGCGTTTATTTCTAATAAGCAAGTATTGAAATGAGTTTCAAATGCGAAGAAGCTTCCGAAAAATCTCAAATCGCAAGCATTTAAGAAAAAAAAATTTTCATCAATATATTAGGAAAGGGTAACCCTTTGCAAGAAATAAATTTTTTGGCTGAACCACAATTTTACCCGACATTGCCCAAAAGGCGTTTATTTCTAATAAGCAAGTATTGAAATGAGATTCAAATGCGAAGAAGCTTCCGAAAAATCTCAAATCGCAAGCATTTAAGAAAAAAAAATTTGCATCAATATTAATAAATTAATTAATTAATTAATTAATAAATTTTTTGGTTGAAACACAATTTTACCCGACTTTTCCTAAAAGGCGTTCATTTCTAATAAGCAAGTATTGAAAGGAGATTCAAATGCGAAGAATCTTCCGAAAAATCTCAAATCGCAAGCATTTAAAAAAAAAATGTTTCATCAATATTTTAGGAAAGGGGTACCCCTTTGCAATAAATGAATTTTTTGGTTGAAACACAATTTTTCCCGACTTTGACCAAAAAATTAATATTTTGCAAAGGCGTACCCTTTCCTAAAATATTGATGAAAATTTTATTTTTCTTAAATGCTTGCGATTTGAGATTTTTCGGAAGCTTCTTCGCATTTGAAACTCCTTTCAACACTTGCCTATTAGAAATTAACGCCTTTTGGGCAAAATTGAGTAAAATTGTGTTTCAACCAAAAAATTTATTTATTGCAAAGGGGTACCCCTTCCTTAAATATTGATGAACAATTTTTTTTCTTAAATGCTTCCGATTTGAGATTTTTCGAAGCTTCTTCGCATTTGAAACTCCTTTCAATACTTGCTTATTAGAAATGAACGCCTTTTGGACAAAATTGGGTAAAATTGTGTTTCAACCAAAAAATTTATTTATTGCAAAGGGGTACCCCTTTCCTAAAATATTGATGAAACATTTTTTTTTCTTAAATGCTTGCGATTTGAGATTTTTCGGAAGCTTCTTCGCATTTGAATTTCCTTTCAATACTTGCTCATTAGAAATGAACGCCTTTTGGACAAAATTGGGTAAAATTAAGTTTCAACCAAAAAATTTATTTATTGCAAAGGGGTACCCCTTCCTTAAATATTGATGAACAATTTTTTTTTCTTAAATGCTTCCGATTTGAGATTTTTCGAAGCTTCTTCGCATTTGAAACTCCTTTCAACACTTGCCTATTAGAAATTAACGCATTTTGGGCAAAATTGAGTAAAATTGTGTTTCAACCAAAAAATTCATTTATTGCAAAGGGGTACCCCTTTCCTAAAATATTGATGAAAAAATTTTTTTTCTTAAATGCTTGTGATTTGAGATTGATTGCAAAGGGGTGTACCCCTTTCCTAGAAATTGATGAAAAATTTTTTTTTCTTAAATGCTTGCGATTTGAGATTTTTCGGAAGCTTCTTCGCATTTGAATCTCCTTTCAATACTTGCTTATTAGAAATGAACGCCTTTTGGCCAAAATTGGGTAAAATTGTGTTTCAACCAAAAAATTTATTTATTGCAAAGGGGTACCCCTTTCCTAAAATATTGACGACAAATTTTTTTTCTTAAATGCTTGCGATTTTTCGGAAGCTTCTTCACATTTGAAACTCATTTCAAAACTTGCTTATTAGAAATGAACGCCTTTTGGGCAAAGTCGGGTAAAATTGTGTTTCAACCAAAAAATTTATTTATTGCAAAGGGGTACCCCTTCCTTAAATATTGATGAAACATTTTTTTTTCTTAAATGCATGCGATTTGAGATTTTTCGGAAGCTTCTTCGCATTTGAATCTCCTTTCAATACTTGCTTATTAGAAATGAACGCCTTTTGGGCAAAGTCGGGTAAAATTGTGGTTCAACCAAAAAATTTATTTATTGCAAAGGGGTACCCCTTTCCTAAAATATTGATGAAAAATTTTTTTTTCTTAAATGCTTGCGATTTGAGATTTCTCGGAAGCTTTTTCGCATTTGAAACTCATTTCAATACTTGCTTATTAGAAATGAACGCCTTTTGGGCAAAGTCGGGTAAAATTGTGTTTCAACCAAAAAATCCATTTTTTGCAAAGGGGTACCACTTTCCTAAAATATTGATGAACAATTTTTTTTTCTTAAATGCTTGCGATTTAAGATTTTTCGGAAGCTTCTTCGCATTTGAAACTCATTTCAATACTTGCTTATTAGAAATAAACGCCTTTTGGGCAAAATTGGGTAAAATTGTGTTTCAACCAAAAAATTTATTTATTGCAAAGGGGTACCCCTTTCCTAAAATATTGATAACAAATTTTTTTCTTAAATGCTTGCGATTTGAGATTTTTCGGAAGCTTCTTCGCATTTGAATCTCCTTTCAATACTTGCTTATTAGAAATGAACGCCTTTTGGGCAAAGTCGGGTAAAATTGTGTTTCAAACAAAAAATCCATTTTTTGCAAAGGGGTACCACTTTCCTAAAATATTGATGAACAATTTTTTTTTCTTAAATGCTTGCGATTTTTCGGAAGCTTCTTCACATTTGAAACTGATTTCAATACTTGCTTATTAGAAATGAACGCCTTTTGGGCAAAGTCGGGTAAAATTGTGTTTCAACCAAAAAATCCATTTTTTGCAAAGGGGTACCACTTTCCTAAAATATTGATGAACAATTTTTTTTTCTTAAATGCTTGCGATTTTTCGGAAGCTTCTTCACATTTGAAACTCATTTCAATACTTGCTTATTAGAAATGAACGCCTTTTGGGCAAAGTCGGGTAAAATTGTGTTTCAACCAAAAAATTTATTTATTGCAAAGGGGTACCCTTTTCCTAAAATATTGATGAAAAATTTTTTTTTATATGCTTGCGATTTGAGATTTTTCGGAAGCTTCTTCGCATTTGAATCTCCTTTCAATACTTGCTTATTAGAAATGAACGCCTTTTGGGCAAAGTCGGGTAAAATTGTGGTTCAACCAAAAAATTTATTTATTGCAAAGGGGTACCCCTTTCCTAAAATATTGATGAAACATTTTTTTTTCTTAAATGCTTGCGATTTGAGATTTTTCGGAAGCTTCTTCGCATTTGAAACTCCTTTCAATACTCAGTTATTAGAAATAAACGCCTTTTGGGCAAAATTGGGTAAAATTGTGTTTCAACCAAAAAATCCATTTTTTGCAAAGGGGTACCACTTTCCTAAAATATTGATGAACAATTTTTTTTTCTTAAATGCTTGCGATTTGAGATTTTTCGGAAGCTTCTTCGCATTTGAATCTCCTTTCAATACTTGCTTATTAGAAATAAACGCCTTTTGGGCAAAGTCGGGTACAATTGTGTTTCAACCAAAAAATTAATTTTTTGCAAAGGGGTAGCCCTTTCCTAAAATATTGATGAAAAATTTTTTTTCTTAAATGCTTGCGATTTGAGATTTTTCGGAAGCTTCTTCGCATTTGAAACTCATTTCAATACTTGCTTATTAGAAATGAACGCCTTTTGGGCAAAATTAGGTAAAATTGTGTTTTAACCAAAAAATTTATTTATTGCAAAGGGGTACCACTTTCCTAAAATATTGATGAACAATTTTTTTTTCTTAAATGCTTGCGATTTGAGATTTTTCGGAAGCTTCTTGGCATTTGAATCTCCTTTCAATACTTGCTTATTAGAAATGAACGCCTTTTGGCCAAAATTGGGTAAAATTGTGTTTCAACCAAAAAATTTATTTCTTGCAAAGGGTTACCCTTTCCTAATATATTGATGAAAAATGTTTTTTCTTAAATGCTTGCGATTTGAGAATTTTCGGAAGCTTCTTCGCATTTGTATCTCCTTTCAATACTTGCTTATTAGAAATAAATGCCTTTTGGACAAAATTGGGTAAAATTGTGTTTCAACCAAAAAATTTATTTATTGCAAAGGGGTACCCCTTTCCTAAAATATTGATAACAAATTTTTTTCTTAAATGCTTGCGATTTGAGATTTTTCGGAAGCTTCTTCGCATTTGAATCTCATTTCAATACTTGCTTATTAGAAATGAACGCCTTTTGGGCAAAGTCGGGTAAAATTGTGTTTCAACCAAAAAATGTATTTATTGCATACTAATATATTGATGAAAAAATTTTTTTCTTAAATGCTTGCGATTTGAGATTTTTCGGAAGCTTCTTCGCATTTGAAACTCATTTCAATACTTGCTTATTAGAAATAAACGCCTTTTGGGCAATGTCGGGTAAAATTGTGTTTCAACCAAAAAATGTATTTTTTGCAAAGGCGTACGTACCCCTTTCCTAAAATATTGATGAACAATTTTTTTTTTCTTAAATGCTTGCGATTTGAGATTTTTCGGAAGCTTCTTCGCATTTGAAACTCATTTCAATACTTGCTTATTAGAAATAAACGCCTTTTGGGCAAAGTAGGGTAAAATTGTGTTTCAACCAAAAAATGTATTTATTGCATACTACTATATTGATGAAAAATTTTTTTTCTTAAATGCTTGCGATTTGAGATTTTTCGGAAGCTTCTTCGCATTTGAAACTCATTTCAATACTTGCTTATTAGAAATGAACGCCTTTTGGGCAAAATTAGGTAAAATTGTGTTTCAACCAAAAAATTTATTTATTGCAAAGGGGTACCACTTTCCTAAAATATTGATGAACAATTTTTTTTTCTTAAATGCTTGCGATTTGAGATTTTTCGGAAGCTTCTTCGCATTTGAATCTCCTTTCAATACTTGCTTATTAGAAATGAACGCCTTTTGGCCAAAATTGGGTAAAATTGTGTTTCAACCAAAAAATTTATTTCTTGCAAAGGGTTACCCTTTCCTAATATATTGATGAAAAATGTTTTTTCTTAAATGCTTGCGATTTGAGAATTTTCGGAAGCTTCTTCGCATTTGTATCTCCTTTCAATACTTGCTTATTAGAAATAAACGCCTTTTGGACAAAATTGGGTAAAATTGTGTTTCAACCAAAAAATTTATTTATTGCAAAGGGGTACCCCTTTCCTCAAATATTGATGAAACATTTTTTTTCTTAAATGCTTGCGATTTGAGATTTTTCGGAAGCTTCTTCGCATTTGAATCTCATTTCAATACTTGCTTATTAGAAATGAACGCCTTTTGGGCAAAGTCGTGTAAAATTGTGTTTCAACCAAAAAATGTATTTATTGCATACTAATATATTGATGAAAAAAGTTTTTTTCTTAAATGCTTGCGATTTGAGATTTTTCGGAAGCTTCTTCGCATTTGAAACTCATTTCAATACTTGCTTATTAGAAATAAACGCCTTTTGGGCAATGTCGGGTAAAATTGTGTTTCAACCAAAAAATGTATTTTTTGCAAAGGCGTACGTACCCCTTTCCTAAAATATTGATGAACAATTTTTTTTTTCTTAAATGCTTGCGATTTGAGATTTTTCGGAAGCTTCTTCGCATTTGAAACTCATTTCAATACTTGCTTATTAGAAATAAACGCCTTTTGGGCAAAGTAGGGTAAAATTGTGTTTCAACCAAAAAATTTATTTATTGCATACTAATATATTGATGAAAAAAGTTTTTTTCTTAAATGCTTGCGATTTGAGATTTTTCGGAAGCTTCTTCACATTTGAATCTCATTTCAATACTTGCTTATTAGAAATGAACGTATTTTGGGCAAAATTGGGTAAAATTGTGTTTCAACCAAAAAATTCATTTTTTGCAAAGGGGTACCCCTTTCCTAGAAATTGATGAAAAATGTTTTTCTTAAATGCTTTCGATTTGAGATTTTTCGGAAGCTTCTTCGCATTTGAATCTCATTTCAATACTTGCTTATTAGAAATGAACGCCTTTTGGGCAAAATTGGGTAAAATTGTGTTTCAACCAAAAAATTTATTTATTGCAAAGGGGTACCCCTTTCCTAAAATATTGATTAAAATATTTTTTTCTTAAATGCTTGCGATTTGAGATTTTTCGGAAGCTTCTTCACATTTGAATCTCATTTCAATACTTGCTTATTAGAAATGAACGCCTTTTGGGCAAAGTCGGGAAAAATTGTGTTTCAACCAAAAAATTTATTTATTGCAAAGGGGTACCCCTTTCCTAAAATATTGATGAACAATTTTTTTTTCTTAAATGCATGCGATTTGAGATTTTTCGGAAGCTTCTTCGCATTTGAATCTCCTTTCAATACTTGCTTATTAGAAATAAACGCCTTTTGGGCAAAGTCGGGTAAAATTGTGTTTCAACCAAAATATTTATGTATTGCAAAGGGGTACCCCTTTCCTAAAATATTGATGAACAATTTTTTTTCTTAAATGCTTGCGATTTTTCGGAAGCTTCTTCGCATTTGAATCTCCTTTCAATACTTGCTTATTAGAAATGAACGCCTTTTGGGCAAAGTCGGGTAAAATTGTGTTTCAACCAAAAACTTCATTTTTTGCAAAGGGGTACCCCTTTCCTAAAATATTGATGAACAATTTTTTTTTTCATAAATGCTTGCGATTTGAGATTTTTCGGAAGCTTCTTCGCATTTGAAACTCATTTCAATACTTGCTTATTAGAAATAAACGCCTTTTGGGCAAAGTCGGGTAAAATTGTGTTTCAACCAAAAAATTCATTTTTTGCAAAGGCGTACCCTTTCCTAAAATATTGATGAAAAATTTTTTTTTCTTAAATGCTTGCGATTTGAGATTTTTCGGAAGCTTCTTCGCATTTGAAACTCATTTCAATACTTGCTTATTAGAAATGAACGCCTTTTGGGCAAAGTCGGGTAAAATTGTGTTTCAACCAACAAATTTATTTATTGCAAAGGGGTACCCCTTTCCTAAAATATTGATGAAACATTTTTTTTTCTTAAATGCTTGCGATTTGAGATTTTTCGGAAGCTTCTTCGCATTTGAAACTCATTTCAATACTTGCTTATTAGAAATAAACGCCTTTTGGGCAAAGTCGGGTAAAATTGTGTTTCAACCAAAAAATTCATTTTTTGCAAAGGCGTACCCTTTCCTAAAATATTGATGAAAAATTTTTTTTTCTTAAATGCTTGCGATTTGAGATTTTTCGCAAGCTTCTTCGCATTTGAAACTCATTTCAATACTTGCTTATTAGAAATAAACGCCTTTTGGGCAAAGTCGGGTAAAATTGTGTTTCAACCAAAAAATGTATTTTTTGCAAAGGCGTACGTACCCCTTTCCTAATATATTGATGAAAAAAGTTTTTTTCTTAAATGCTTGCGATTTGAGATTTTTCGGAAGCTTCTTCGCATTTGAATCTCATTTCAATACTTGCTTATTAGAAATGAACGCCTTTTGGGCAAAATTGAGTAAAATTGTGTTTCAACCAAAAAATTTATTTATTGCAAAGGGGTACCCCTTTCCTAAAATATTGATTAAAATATTTTTTTCTTAAATGCTTGCGATTTGAGATTTTTCGGAAGCTTCTTCACATTTGAATCTCATTTCAATACTTGCTTATTAGAAATGAACGCCTTTTGGGCAAAATTGGGTAAAATTGTGTTTCAACCAAAAAATTTATGTATTGCAAAGGGGTACCCCTTTCCTAAAATATTGATAACAAATTTTTTTCTTAAATGCTTGCGATTTGAGATTTTTCGGAAGCTTCTTCGCATTTGAATCTCCTTTCAATACTTGCTTATTAGAAATGAACGCCTTTTGGGCAAAGTCGGGTAAAATTGTGGTTCAACCAAAAAATTTATTTATTGCAAAGGGGTACCCCTTTCCTAAAATATTGATGAAACATTTTTTTTTCTTAAATGCTTGCGATTTGAGATTTTTCGGAAGCTTCTTCGCATTTGAAACTCCTTTCAATACTCAGTTATTAGAAATGAACGCCTTTTGGGCAAAATTAGGTAAAATTGTGTTTCAACCAAAAAATTCATTTTTTGCAAAGGCGTACCCTTTCCTAAAATATTGATGAAATTTTTTTTTTCTTAAATGCTTGCGATTTGAGATTTTTCGGAAGCTTCTTCGCATTGTAATCTCATTTCAATACTTGCTTATTAGAAATAAACGCCTTTTGGGCAAAATTGGGTAAAATTGTGTTTCAACCAAAAAATTCATTTATTGCAAAGGGCTACTCCGTTCCTCAAATATTGATGAAACATTTTTTTCTTAAATGCTTGCTATTCGAGATTTTTCGGAAGCTTCTCCGCATTTGAATCTCCTTTCAATATATGCTTATTAGAAATGAATGCCTATTGGGCAAAATTGGGTAAAACTGTGTTTCAACCAAAAAATGTATTTTTTGCAAAGGCGTACGTACCCCTTTCCTAATATATTGATGAAAAAAGTTTTTTTCTTAAATGCTTGCGATTTGAGATTTTTCGGAAGCTTCTTAGCATTTGAATCTCCTTTTAATACTTGCTTATTAGAAATGAACGCCTTTTGGGCAAAGTCGGGCAAAATTGTGTTTCAACCAAAAAATTTATTTATTGCAAAGGGGTACCCCTTTCCTAGAAATTGATGAAAAATTTTTTTTTCTTAAATGCTTGCGATTTGAGATTTTTCGGAAGCTTCTTCGCATTTGAATCTCATTTCAATACTTGCTTATTAGAAATGAACGTCTTTTGGGCAAAATTGGGTAAAATTGTGTTTCAACCAAAAAATTTATTTATTGCAAAGGGGTGCCCCTTTCCTAATATATTAATGCAATTTTTTTTTTCTTAAATGCTTGCGATTTGAGATTTTTCGGAAGCTTCTTCGCATTTGAAATTCATTTTAATACAAGCTTATTAGAAATGAACGCCTTTTAGGAAAAGTCGGGTAAAATTGTGTTTCAACCAAAAAAATTATTTATTGCAAAGGGGTACCCCTTTTCTAAAATATTGATGAACAATTTTTTTTCTTAAATGCTTGCGATTTGAGATTTTTCGGAAGCTTCTTCGCATTTGAAACTCATTTCAATACTTGCTTATTAGAAATGAACGCCTTTTGGGCAAGGTCGGGTAAAATTGTGTTTCAACCAAAAAATTTATTTATTGCAAAGGGGTGCCCCTTTCCTAAAATATTGATGAACATTTTTTTTTCTTAAATGCTTGCGATTTGAGATTTTTCGGAAGCTTCTTCGCATTTGAATCTCATTTCAATACTTGCTTATTAGAAATGAACGCCTTTTGGGCAAAGTCGGGTAAAATTGTGTTTCAACCAAAAAATTTATTTATTGCAAAGGGGTGCCCCTTTCCTAAAATATTGATGAACATTTTTTTTTCTTAAATACTTGCGATTTGAGATTTTTCGGAAGCTTCTTCGCATTTGAAACTCATTTCAATACTTGCTTATTAGAAATAAACGCCTTTTGGGCAAAGTCGGGCAAAATTGTGTTTCAACCAAAAAATTCATTTTTTGCAAAGGCGTACCCTTTCCTAAAATATTGATGAAAAAATTTTTTTTCTTAAATGCTTGCGATTTGAGATTTTTCGGAAGCTTCTTCGCATTTGAAACTCATTTCAATACTTGCTTATTAGAAATAAACGCCTTTTGGGCAAAGTCGGGTAAAATTGTGTTTCAACCAAAAAATGTATTTTTTGCAAAGGCGTACGTACCCCTTTCCTAATATATTGATGAAAAAAGTTTTTTTCTTAAATGCTTGCGATTTGAGATTTTTCGGAAGCTTCTTCGCATTTGAATCTCATTTCAATACTTGCTTATTAGAAATGAACGCCTTTTGGGCAAAATTGGGTAAAATTGTGTTTCAACCAAAAAATTTATTTATTGCAAAGGGGTACCCCTTTCCTAAAATATTGATTAAAATATTTTTTTCTTAAATGCTTGCGATTTGAGATTTTTCGGAAGCTTCTTCACATTTGAATCTCATTTCAATACTTGCTTATTAGAAATGAGCGCCTTTTGGGCAAAATTGGGTAAAATTGTGTTTCAACCAAAAAATTTATGTATTGCAAAGGGGTACCCCTTTCCTAAAATATTGATAACAAATTTTTTTCTTAAATGCTTGCGATTTGAGATTTTTCGGAAGCTTCTTCGCATTTGAATCTCCTTTCAATACTTGCTTATTAGAAATGAACGCCTTTTGGGCAAAGTCGGGTAAAATTGTGGTTCAACCAAAAAATTTATTTATTGCAAAGGGGTACCCCTTTCCTAAAATATTGATGAAACATTTTTTTTTCTTAAATGCTTGCGATTTGAGATTTTTCGGAAGCTTCTTCGCATTTGAAACTCCTTTCAATACTCAGTTATTAGAAATGAACGCCTTTTGGGCAAAATTAGGTAAAATTGTGTTTCAACCAAAAAATTCATTTTTTGCAAAGGCGTACCCTTTCCTAAAATATTGATGAAATTTTTTTTTTCTTAAATGCTTGCGATTTGAGATTTTTCGGAAGCTTCTTCGCATTGTAATCTCATTTCAATACTTGCTTATTAGAAATAAACGCCTTTTGGGCAAAATTGGGTAAAATTGTGTTTCAACCAAAAAATTCATTTATTGCAAAGGGCTATCCCGTTCCTCAAATATTGATGAAACATTTTTTTCTTAAATGCTTGCTATTCGAGATTTTTCGGAAGCTTCTCCACATTTGAATCTCCTTTCAATATATGCTTATTAGAAATGAATGCCTTTTGGGCAAAATTGGGTAAAACTGTGTTTCAACCAAAAAATGTATTTTTTGCAAAGGCGTACGTACCCCTTTCCTAATATATTGATGAAAAAAGTTTTTTTCTTAAATGCTTGCGATTTGAGATTTTTCGGAAGCTTCTTAGCATTTGAATCTCCTTTTAATACTTGCTTATTAGAAATGAACGCCTTTTGGGCAAAGTCGGGCAAAATTGTGTTTCAACCAAAAAATTTATTTATTGCAAAGGGGTACCCCTTTCCTAGAAATTGATGAAAAATTTTTTTTTCTTAAATGCTTGCGATTTGAGATTTTTCGGAAGCTTCTTCGCATTTGAATCTCATTTCAATACTTGCTTATTAGAAATGAACGTCTTTTGGGCAAAATTGGGTAAAATTGTGTTTCAACCAAAAAATTTATTTATTGCAAAGGGGTGCCCCTTTCCTAATATATTAATGCAATTTTTTTTTTTCTTAAATGCTTGCGATTTGAGATTTTTCGGAAGCTTCTTCGCATTTGAAATTCATTTTAATACATGCTTATTAGAAATGAACGCCTTTTAGGAAAAGTCGGGTAAAATTGTGTTTCAACCAAAAAAATTATTTATTGCAAAGGGGTACCCCTTTTCTAAAATATTGATGAACAATTTTTTTTCTTAAATGCTTGCGATTTGAGATTTTTCGGAAGCTTCTTCGCATTTGAAACTCATTTCAATACTTGCTTATTAGAAATGAACGTCTTTTCGGCAAAATTGGGTAAAATTGTGTTTCAACCAAAAAATTTATTTATTGCAAAGGGGTGCCCCTTTCCTAATATATTAATACAATTTTTTTTTTTCTTCGCATTTGAAATTCATTTTAATACAAGCTTATTAGAAATGAACGCCTTTTAGGAAAAGTCGGGTAAAATTGTGTTTCAACCAAAAAAATTATTTATTGCAAAGGGGTACCCCTTTTCTAAAATATTGATGAACAATTTTTTTTCTTAAATGCTTGCGATTTGAGATTTTTCGGAAGCTTCTTCGCATTTGAAACTCATTTCAATACTTGCTTATTAGAAATGAACGCCTTTTGGGCAAGGTCGGGTAAAATTGTGTTTCAACCAAAAAATTTATTTATTGCAAAGGGGTGCCCCTTTCCTAAAATATTGATGAACATTTTTTTTTCTTAAATGCTTGCGATTTGAGATTTTTCGGAAGCTTCTTCGCATTTGAATCTCATTTCAATACTTGCTTATTAGAAATGAACGCCTTTTGGGCAAAGTCGGGTAAAATTGTGTTTCAACCAAAAAATTTATTTATTGCAAAGGGGTGCCCCTTTCCTAAATTATTGATGAACATTTTTTTTTCTTAAATGCTTGCGATTTGAGATTTTTCGGAAGCTTCTTCGCATTTGAAACTCATTTCAATACTTGCTTATTAGAAATAAACGCCTTTTGGGCAAAGTCGGGTAAAATTGTGTTTCAACAAAAAAATTCATTTTTTGCAAAGGCGTACCCTTTCCTAAAATATTGATGAAAAAATTTTTTTTCTTAAATTCTTGCGATTTGAGATTTTTCGGAAGCTTCTTCGCATTTGAAACTCATTTCAATACTTGCTTATTAGAAATAAACGCCTTTTGGGCAAAGTCGGGTAAAATTGTGTTTCAACCAAAAAATGTATTTTTTGCAAAGGCGTACGTACCCCTTTCCTAATATATTGATGAAAAAAGTTTTTTTCTTAAATGCTTGCGATTTGAGATTTTTCGGAAGCTTCTTCGCATTTGAATCTCATTTCAATACTTGCTTATTAGAAATGAACGCCTTTTGGGCAAAATTGGGTAAAATTGTGTTTCAACCAAAAAATTTATTTATTGCAAAGGGGTACCCCTTTCCTAAAATATTGATTAAAATATTTTTTTCTTAAATGCTTGCGATTTGAGATTTTTCGGAAGCTTCTTCACATTTGAATCTCCTTTCAATACTTGCTTATTAGAAATGAACGCCTTTTGGGCAAAGTCGGGTAAAATTGTGGTTCAACCAAAAAATTTATTTATTGCAAAGGGGTACCCCTTTCCTAAAATATTGATGAAACATTTTTTTTTCTTAAATGCTTGCGATTTGAGATTTTTCGGAAGCTTCTTCGCATTTGAAACTCCTTTCAATACTCAGTTATTAGAAATGAACGCCTTTTGGGCAAAATTAGGTAAAATTGTGTTTCAACCAAAAAATTAATTTTTTGCAAAGGCGTACCCTTTCCTAAAATATTGATGAAATTTTTTTTTCTTAAATGCTTGCGATTTGAGATTTTTCGGAAGCTTCTTCGCATTGTAATCTCATTTCAATACTTGCTTATTAGAAATAAACGCCTTTTGGGCAAAATTGGGTAAAATTGTGTTTCAACCAAAAAATTCATTTATTGCAAAGGGCTATCCCGTTCCTCAAATATTGATGAAACATTTTTTTCTTAAATGCTTGCTATTCGAGATTTTTCGGAAGCTTCTCCGCATTTGAATCTCCTTTCAATATATGCTTATTAGAAATGAATGCCTTTTGGGCAAAATTGGGTAAAACTGTGTTTCAACCAAAAAATGTATTTTTTGCAAAGGCGTACGTACCCCTTTCCTAATATATTGATGAAAAAAGTTTTTTTCTTAAATGCTTGCGATTTGAGATTTTTCGGAAGCTTCTTAGCATTTGAATCTCCTTTTAATACTTGCTTATTAGAAATGAACGCCTTTTGGGCAAAGTCGGGCAAAATTGTGTTTCAACCAAAAAATTTATTTATTGCAAAGGGGTACCCCTTTCCTAGAAATTGATGAAAAATTTTTTTTTCTTAAATGCTTGCGATTTGAGATTTTTCGGAAGCTTCTTCGCATTTGAATCTCATTTCAATACTTGCTTATTAGAAATGAACGTCTTTTGGGCAAAATTGGGTAAAATTGTGTTTCAACCAAAAAATTTATTTATTGCAAAGGGGTGCCCCTTTCCTAATATATTAATGCAATTTTTTTTTTTCTTAAATGCTTGCGATTTGAGATTTTTCGGAAGCTTCTTCGCATTTGAAATTCATTTTAATACATGCTTATTAGAAATGAACGCCTTTTAGGAAAAGTCGGGTAAAATTGTGTTTCAACCAAAAAAATTATTTATTGCAAAGGGGTACCCCTTTTCTAAAATATTGATGAACAATTTTTTTTCTTAAATGCTTGCGATTTGAGATTTTTCGGAAGCTTCTTCGCATTTGAAACTCATTTCAATACTTGCTTATTAGAAATGAACGCCTTTTGGGCAAGGTCGGGTAAAATTGTGTTTCAACCAAAAAATTTATTTATTGCAAAGGGGTGCCCCTTTCCTAAAATATTGATGAACATTTTTTTTTCTTAAATGCTTGCGATTTGAGATTTTTCGGAAGCTTCTTCGCATTTGAATCTCATTTCAATACTTGCTTATTAGAAATGAACGCCTTTTGGGCAAAGTCGGGTAAAATTGTGTTTCAACCAAAAAATGTATTTATTGCATACTAATATATTGATGAAAAAAGTTTTTTTCTTAAATGCTTGCGATTTGAGATTTTTCGGAAGCTTCTTTGCATTTGAAACTCATTTCAATACTTGCTTATTAGAAATAAACGCCTTTTGGGCAATGTCGGGTAAAATTGTGTTTCAACCAAAAAATGTATTTTTTGCAAAGGCGTACGTACCCCTTTCCTAATATATTGATGAAAAAAGTTTTTTTCTTAAATGCTTGCGATTTGAGATTTTTCGGAAGCTTCTTCGCATTTGAATCTCATTTCAATACTTGCTTATTAGAAATGAACGCCTTTTGGGCAAAATTGGGTAAAATTGTGTTTCAACCAAAAAATTTATTTATTGCAAAGGGGTACCCCTTTCCTAAAATATTGATTAAAATATTTTTTTCTTAAATGCTTGCGATTTGAGATTTTTCGGAAGCTTCTTCACATTTGAATCTCATTTCAATACTTGCTTATTAGAAATAAACGCCTTTTGGGCAAAGTCGGGTAAAATTGTGTTTCAACCAAAAAATTTATGTATTGCAAAGGCGTACCCCTTTCCTAAAATATTGATTAAAATATTTTTTTCTTAAATGCTTGCGATTTGAGATTTTTCGGAAGCTTCTTCGCATTTGAAACTCATTTCAATACTTGCTTATTAGAAATGAACGCCTTTTAGGAAAAGTCGGGTAAAATTGTGTTTCAACCAAAAAATTCATTTTTTGCAAAGGCGTACCCTTTCCTAAAATATTGATGAAAAATTTTTTTTTCTTAAATGCTTGCGATTTGAGATTTTTCGGAAGCTTCTTCGCATTTGAAACTCATTTCAATACTTGCTTATTAGAAATGAACGCCTTTTGGGCAAAGTCGGGCAAAATTGTGTTTCAACCAAAAAATTTATTTATTGCAAAGGGATACCCCTTTCCTAACATATTGATGAAAATTTTTTTTTTCTTAAATGCTTGCGATTTAAGATTCTTCGGAAGCTTCTTCGCATTTAAATCTCTTTTCAATATATGCTTATTAGAAATAAACGCCTTTTGGGCAAAGTCCGGTAAAATTGTGTTTCAACCAAAAAATTTATTTATTGCAAAGGGGTGCCCCTTTCCTAATATATTAATGCAATTTTTTTTTTCTTAAATGCTTGCGATTTGAGATTTTTCGGAAGCTTCTTCGCATTTGAATCTCCTTTCAATACTTGCTTATTAGAAATGAACGCCTTTTGGGCAAAATTGGGTAAAATTGTGTTTCAACCAAAAAATTTATTTATTGCAAAGGGGTACCCCTTTCCAAAAATATTGATGAAAAATTTTTTTTATTAAATGCTTGCGGTTTGAGATTTTTCGAAAGCTTCTTCGCATTTGAAACTCATTTCAATACTTGCTTATTAGAAATGAACGCCTTTTGGGCAAAGTCGGGAAAAATTGTGTTTCAACCAAAAAATTTATTTATTGCAAAGGGGTACCCCTTTCCTTAAATATTGATGAAACATTTTTTTTTCTTAAATGCATGCGATTTGAGATTTTTCGGAAGCTTCTTCGCATTTGAATCTCCTTTCAATACTTGCTTATTAGAAATGAACGCCTTTTGGGCAAAGTCGGGTAAAATTGTGGTTCAACCAAAAAATTTATTTATTGCAAAGGGGTACCCCTTTCCTAAAATATTGATGAAACATTTTTTTTTCTTAAATGCTTGCGATTTGAGATTTTTCGGAAGCTTCTTCGCATTTGAAACTCATTTCAATACTTGCTTATTAGAAATAAACGCCTTTTGGGCAAAGTCGGGTAAAATTGTGTTTCAACCAAAAAATTTATTTATTGCAAAGGGGTACCCTTACCTAAAATATTGATGAAATTTTTTTTTTCTTAAATGCTTGCGATTTGAGATTTTTCGGAAGCTTCTTCGCATTGTAATCTCATTTCAATACTTGCTTATTAGAAATGAACGCCTTTTGGCCAAAATTGGGTAAAATTGTGTTTCAACCAAAAAATTTATTTATTGCAAAGGGGTACCCCTTTCCTAAAATATTGACGACAAATTTTTTTTCTTAAATGCTTGCGATTTTTCGGAAGCTTCTTCACATTTGAAACTCATTTCAATACTTACTTATTAGAAATGAACGCCTTTTGGGCAAAGTCGGGTAAAATTGTGTTTCAACCAAAAAATTTATTTATTGCAAAGGGGTACCCTTTCCTAAAATATTGATGAAATTTTTTTTTTCTTAAATGCTTGCGATTTGAGATTTTTCGGAAGCTTCTTCGCATTGTAATCTCATTTCAATACTTGCTTATTAGAAATGAACGCCTTTTGGCCAAAATTGGGTAAAATTGTGTTTCAACCAAAAAATTTATTTATTGCAAAGGGGTACCCCTTTCCTAAAATATTGACGACAAATTTTTTTTCTTAAATGCTTGCGATTTTTCGGAAGCTTCTTCACATTTGAAACTCATTTCAATACTTGCTTATTAGAAATAAACGCCTTTTGGGCAAAGTCGGGTAAAATTGTGTTTCAACCAAAAAATTTATTTATTGCAAAGGGGTACCCCTTTCCTAAAATATTGATAACAAATTTTTTTCTTAAATGCTTGCGATTTGAGATTTTTCGGAAGCTTCTTCGCATTTGAATCTCCTTTCAATACTTGCTTATTAGAAATGAACGCCTTTTGGGCAAAGTCGGGTAAAATTGTGGTTCAACCAAAAAATTTATTTATTGCAAAGGGGTACCCCTTTCCTAAAATATTGATGAAACATTTTTTTTTCTTAAATGCTTGCGATTTGAGATTTTTCGGAAGCTTCTTCGCATTTGAAACTCCTTTCAATACTCAGTTATTAGAAATAAACGCTTTTTGGGCAAAATTGGGTAAAATTGTGTTTCAACCAAAAAATCCATTTTTTGCAAAGGGGTACCACTTTCCTAAAATATTGATGAACAATTTTTTTTTCTTAAATGCTTGCGATTTGAGATTTTTCGGAAGCTTCTTCGCATTTGAATCTCCTTTCAATACTTGCTTATTAGAAATAAACGCCTTTTGGGCAAAGTCGGGTACAATTGTGTTTCAACCAAAAAATTAATTTTTTGCAAAGGGGTAGCCCTTTCCTAAAATATTGATGAAAAATTTTTTTTCTTAAATGCTTGCGATTTGAGATTTTTCGGAAGCTTCTTCGCATTTGAAACTCATTTCAATACTTGCTTATTAGAAATGAACGCCTTTTGGGCAAAATTAGGTAAAATTGTGTTTCAACCAAAAAATTTATTTATTGCAAAGGGGTACCACTTTCCTAAAATATTGATGAACAATTTTTTTTTCTTAAATGCTTGCGATTTGAGATTTTTCGGAAGCTTCTTCGCATTTGAATCTCCTTTCAATACTTGCTTATTAGAAATGAACGCCTTTTGGCCAAAATTGGGTAAAATTGTGTTTCAACCAAAAAATTTATTTCTTGCAAAGGGTTACCCTTTCCTAATATATTGATGAAAAATGTTTTTTCTTAAATGCTTGCGATTTGAGAATTTTCGGAAGCTTCTTCGCATTTGTATCTCCTTTCAATACCTGCTTATTAGAAATAAACGCCTTTTGGACAAAATTGGGTAAAATTGTGTTTCAACCAAAAAATTTATTTATTGCAAAGGGGTACCCCTTTCCTAAAATATTGATAACAAATTTTTTTCTTAAATGCTTGCGATTTGAGATTTTTCGGAAGCTTCTTCGCATTTGAATCTCATTTCAATACTTGCTTATTAGAAATGAACGCCTTTTGGGCAAAGTCGGGTAAAATTGTGTTTCAATCAAAAAATGTATTTATTGCATACTAATATATTGATGAAAAAAGTTTTTTTCTTAAATGCTTGCGATTTGAGATTTTTCGGAAGCTTCTTCGCATTTGAAACTCATTTCAATACTTGCTTATTAGAAATAAACGCCTTTTGGGCAATGTCGGGTAAAATTGTGTTTCAACCAAAAAATGTATTTTTTGCAAAGGCGTACGTACCCCTTTCCTAAAATATTGATGAACAATTTTTTTTTTCTTAAATGCTTGCGATTTGAGATTTTTCGGAAGCTTCTTCGCATTTGAAACTCATTTCAATACTTGCTTATTAGAAATAAACGCCTTTTGGGCAAAGTAGGGTAAAATTGTGTTTCAACCAAAAAATGTATTTATTGCATACTAATATATTGATGAAAAATTTTTTTTCTTAAATGCTTGCGATTTGAGATTTTTCGGAAGCTTCTTCGCATTTGAAACTCATTTCAATACTTGCTTATTAGAAATGAACGCCTTTTGGGCAAAATTAGGTAAAATTGTGTTTCAACCAAAAAATTTATTTATTGCAAAGGGGTACCACTTTCCTAAAATATTGATGAACAATTTTTTTTTCTTAAATGCTTGCGATTTGAGATTTTTCGGAAGCTTCTTCGCATTTGTATCTCCTTTCAATACTTGCTTATTAGAAATAAACGCCTTTTGGACAAAATTGGGTAAAATTGTGTTTCAACCAAAAAATTTATTTATTGCAAAGGGGTACCCCTTTCCTAAAATATTGATAACAAATTTGTTTCTTAAATGCTTGCGATTTGAGATTTTTCGGAAGCTTCTTCGCATTTGAAACTCATTTCAATACTTGCTTATTAGAAATGAACGCCTTTTGGGCAAAATTAGGTAAAATGTTGTTTCAACCAAAAAATTTATTTATTGCAAAGGGGTACCACTTTCCTAAAATATTGATGAACAATTTTTTTTTCTTAAATGCTTGCGATTTGAGATTTTTCGGAAGCTTCTTCGCATTTGAAACTCATTTCAATACTTGCTTATTAGAAATAAACGCCTTTTGGGCAAAGTAGGGTAAAATTGTGTTTCAACCAAAAAATGTATTTATTGCATACTAATATATTGATGAAAAATTTTTTTTCTTAAATGCTTGCGATTTGAGATTTTTCGGAAGCTTCTTCGCATTTGAATCTCCTTTCAATACTTGCTTATTAGAAATGAACGCCTTTTGGCCAAAATTGGGTAAAATTGTGTTTCAACCAAAAAATTTATTTCTTGCAAAGGGTTACCCTTTCCTAATATATTGATGAAAAATGTTTTTTCTTAAATGCTTGCGATTTGAGAATTTTCGGAAGCTTCTTCGCATTTGTATCTCCTTTCAATACTTGCTTATTAGCGTTAATAAACGCCTTTTGGACAAAATTGGGTAAAATTGTGTTTCAACCAAAAAATTTATTTATTGCAAAGGGGTACCCCTTTCCTAAAATATTGATAACAAATTTTTTTCTTAAATGCTTGCGATTTGAGATTTTTCGGAAGCTTCTTCGCATTTGAATCTCATTTCAATACTTGCTTATTAGAAATAAACGCCTTTTGGGCAAAGTCGGGTAAAATTGTGTTTCAACCAAAAAATTCATTTTTTGCAAAGGCGTACCCTTTCCTAAAATATTGATGAAAAATATTTTTTTCTTAAATGCTTGCGATTTGAGATTTTTCGGAAGCTTCTTCACATTTGAATCTCATTTCAATACTTGCTTATTAGAAATGAACGCCTTTTAGGAAAAGTCGGGTAAAATTGTGTTTCAACCAAAAAAGTTATTTATTGCAAAGGGGTACCCCTTTTCTAAAATATTGATGAACAATTTTTTTTCTTAAATGCTTGCGATTTGAGATTTTTCGGAAGCTTCTTCGCATTTGAAACTCATTTCAATACTTGCTTATTAGAAATAAACGCCTTTTGGGCAAAGTCGGGTAAAATTGTGTTTCAACCAAAAAATTTATTTATTGCAAAGGGGTACCCCTTTCCTAAAATATTGATTAAAATATTTTTTTCTTAAATGCTTGCGATTTGAGATTTTTCGGAAGCTTCTTCACATTTGAATCTCCTTTTAATACTTGCTTATTAGAAATGAACGCCTTTTGGGCAAAGTCGGGTAAAATTGTGTTTCAACCAAAAAATTTATTTATTGCAAAGGGGCACCCCTTTCCTAATATATTAATGCAATTTTTTTTTTCTTAAATGCTTGCGATTTGAGATTTTTCGGGAGCTTCTTCGCATTGTAATCTCATTTCAATACTTGCTTATTAGAAATGAACGCCTTTTGGCCAAAATTGGGTAAAATTGTGTTTCAACCAAAAAATTTATTTATTGCAAAGGGGTACCCCTTTCCTAAAATATTGACGACAAATTTTTTTTCTTAAATGCTTGCGATTTTTCGGAAGCTTCTTCACATTTGAAACTCATTTCAATACTTGCTTATTAGAAATGAACGCCTTTTGGGCAAAGTCGGGTAAAATTGTGTTTCAACCAAAAAATTTATTTATTGCAAAGGGGTACCCCTTTCCTAAAATATTGATAACAAATTTTTTTCTTTAATGCTTGCGATTTGAGATTTTTCGGAAGCTTCTTCGCATTTGAAACTCATTTCAATACTTGCTTATTAGAAATAAACGCCTTTTGGGCAAAGTCGGGTAAAATTGTGTTTCAACCAAAAAATTCATTTTTTGCAAAGGCGTACCCTTTCCTAAAATATTGATGAAAATTTTTTTTTTTCTTAAATGCTTGCGATTTGAGATTTTTCGGAAGCTTCTTCGCATTTGAAACTCATTTCAATACTTGCTTATTAGAAATAAACGCCTTTTGGGCAAAGTCGGGTAAAATTGTGTTTCAACCAAAAAATTTATTTATTGCAAAGGGGTACCCTTTCCTAAAATATTGATGAATTTTTTTTTTCTTAAATGCATGCGATTTGAGATTTTTCGGAAGCTTCTTCGCATTTGAATCTCATTTCAATACTTGCTTATTAGAAATGAACGCCTTTTAGGAAAAGTCGGGTAAAATTGTGTTTCAACCAAAAAAATTCTTTATTGCAAAGGGGTACCCCTTTTCTAAAATATTGATGAACAATTTTTTTTCTTAAATGCTTGCGATTTGAGATTTTTCGGAAGCTTCTTCGCATTTGAAACTCATTTCAATACTTGCTTATTAGAAATAAACGCCTTTTGGGCAAAGTCGGGTAAAATTGTGTTTCAACCAAAAAATTTATTTATTGCAAAGGGATACCCCTTTCCTAAAATATTGATGAAACATTTTTTTTTCTTAAATGCTTGCGATTTGAGATTTTTCGGAAGCTTCTTCGCATTTGAAACTCATTTCAATACTTGCTTATTAGAAATAAACGCCTTTTGGGCAAAGTCGGGTAAAATTGTGGTTCAACCAAAAAATTTATTTATTGCAAAGGGGTACCCCTTTCCTAAAATATTGATGAAAAATTTTTTTTCTTAATTGCTTCCGATTTAAGATTTATCGGAAGCTTCTTCGCATTTGAAACTTATTTCAATACTTGCTTATTAGAAATAAACGCCTTTTGGGCAAAATTGGGTAAAATTGTGTTTCAACCAAAAAATTTATTTATTGCAAAGGGGTACCCCTTTCCTAAAATATTGATTAAAATATTTTTTTCTTAAATGCTTGCGATTTGAGATTTTTCGGAAGCTTCTTCGCATTTGAATCTCATTTCAATACTTGCTTATTAGAAATGAACGCCTTTTGGGCAAAGTCGGGCAAAATTGTGTTTCAACCAAAAAATTTATTTATTGCAAAGGGATACCCCTTTCCTAAAATATTGATGAAAAATTTTTTTTTCTTAAATGCTTGCGATTTGAGATTTTTCGGAAGCTTCTTCGCATTAGAAACTCCTTTCAACACTTGCCTATTAGAAATTAACGCCTTTTGGGCAAAATTGAGTAAAATTGTGTTTCAACCAAAAAATTTATGTATTGCAAAGGGGCACCTTTTTCCTAATATATTAATGCAATTTTTTTTTTCTTAAATGCTTTCGATTTGAGATTTTTCGGAAGCTTCTTAGCATTTGAATCTCCTTTCAATATATGCTTATAAGAAATGAACGCCTTTTGGGAAAAGTCGGGTAAAATTGTGTTTCAACCAAAAAATTTATTTATTGCAAAGGGATACCCCTTTCCTAAAATATTGATGAAACATTTTTTTTTCTTAAATGCTTGCGATTTGAGATTTTTCGGAAGCTTCTTCGCATTTGAAACTCATTTCAATACTTGCTTATTAGAAATAAACGCCTTTTGGGCAAAGTCGGGTAAAATTGCGTTTCAACCAAAAAATGTATTTTTTGCAAAGGTGTACGTACCCCTTTCCTAAAAGATTGATGAACAATTTTTTTTTTCTTAAATGCTTGCGATTTGAGTTTTTTCGGAAGCTTCTTCGCATTTGAAACTCATTTCAATACTTGCTTATTAGAAATAAACGCCTTTTGGGCAAAGTAGGGCAAAATTGTGTTTCAACCAAAAAATGTATTTATTGCATACTAATATATTGATGAAAAAAGTTTTTTTCTTAAATGCTTGCGATTTGAGATTTTTCGGAAGCTTCTTCACATTTGAATCTCATTTCAATACTTGCTTATTAGAAATGAACGTATTTTGGGCAAAATTGGGTAAAATTGTGTTTCAACCAAAAAATTCATTTTTTGCAAAGGGGTACCCCTTTCCTAGAAATTGATGAAAAATGTTTTTCTTAAATGCTTTCGATTTGAGATTTTTCGGAAGCTTCTTCGCATTTGAATCTCATTTCAATACTTGCTTATTAGAAATGAACGCCTTTTGGGCAAAATTGGGTAAAATTGTGTTTCAACCAAAAAATTTATTTATTGCAAAGGGGTACCCCTTTCCTAAAATATTGATTAAAATATTTTTTTTTTCTTAAATGCTTGCGATTTGAGATTTTTCGGAAGCTTCTTCGCATTAGAAACTCCTTTCAACACTTGCCTATTAGAAATTAACGCCTTTTGGGCAAAATTGAGTAAAATTGTGTTTCAACCAAAAAATTTATTTATTGCAAAGGGGTACCCCTTTCCTCAAATATAGATGAGACATTTTTTTTCTTAAATGCTTGCGATTTGAGATTTTTCGGAAGCTTCTTCGCATTTGAATCTCATTTCAATACTTGCTTATTAGAAATGAACGCCTTTTGGGCAAGGTCGGGTAAAATTGTGTTTCAACCAAAAAATTTATTTATTGCAAAGGGGTGCCCCTTTCCTAAAATTTGATGAAAAATTTTTTTTCTTTAATGCTTCCGATTTAAGATTTATCGGAAGCTTCTTCGCATTTGAAACTTATTTCAATACTTGCTTATTAGAAATAAACGCCTTTTGGGCAAAATTGGGTAAAATTGTGTTTCAACCAAAAAATTTATGTATTGCAAAGGGGCACCCCTTTCCTAATATATTAATGCAATTTTTTTTTTCTTTAATGCTTCCGATTTAAGATTTATCGGAAGCTTCTTCGCATTTGAAACTTATTTCAATACTTGCTTATTAGAAATAAACGCCTTTTGGGCAAAATTGGGTAAAATTGTTTTTCAACCAAAAAATTTATGTATTGCAAAGGGGCACCCCTTTCCTAATATATTAATGCAATTTTTTTTTTCTTAAATGCTTGCGATTTGAGATTTTTCGGAAGCTTCTTCGCATTTGAAACTCATTTCAATACTTGCTTATTAGAAATAAACGCCTTTTGGGCAAAATTGGGTAAAATTGTGTTTCAACCAAAAAGTTTATGTATTGCAAAGGGGCACCCCTTTCCTAATATATTAATACAATTTTTTTTTCTTAAATGCTTTCGATTTGAGATTTTTCGGAAGCTTCTTAGCATTTGAATCTCCTTTCAATATATGCTTATAAGAAATGAACGCCTTTTGGGCAAAATTGGGTAAAATTGTGTTTAAACCAAAAAATTGATTTTTAGCAAAGGGGTAAGTAAGCCTTTCCTAAAAAATTGGCAAATAATTTTTTTTCTTAAATGCTTGCGATTTGAGATTTTTCGGAAGCTTCTTCACATTTGAATCTCCTTTTAATACTTGCTTATTAGAAATGAACGCCTTTTGGGCAAAGTCGGGTAAAATTGTGGTTCAACCAAAAAATTTATGTATTGCAAAGGGGCACCCCTTTCCTAATATATTAATGCAATTTTTTTTTTCTTAAATGCTTGCGATTTAAGATTTATCGGAAGCTTCTTCGCATTTGAAACTTATTTCAATACTTGCTTATTAGAAATAAACGCCTTTTGGGCAAAATTGGGTAAAATTGTGTTTCAACCAAAAAATTTATGTATTGCAAAGGGGCACCCCTTTCCTAATATATTAATGCAATTTTTTTTTTCTTAAATGCTTGCGATTTGAGATTTTTCGGAAGCTTCTTCGCATTTGAAACTCATTTCAATACTTGCTTATTAGAAATAAACGCCTTTTGGGCAAAATTGGGTAAAATTGTGTTTCAACCAAAAAATTTATGTATTGCAAAGGGGCACCCCTTTCCTAATATATTAATGCAATTTTTTTTTTCTTAAATGCTTTCGATTTGAGATTTTTCGGAAGCTTCTTAGCATTTGAATCTCCTTTCAATATATGCTTATAAGAAATGAACGCCTTTTGGGCAAAATTGGGTAAAATTGTGTTTCAACCAAAATATTGATTTTTAGCAAAGGGGTAAGTAAGCCTTTCCTAAAAAATTGGCAAATAATTTTTTTTCTTAAATGCTTGCGATTTGAGATTTTTCGGAAGCTTCTTCGCATTTGAAACTTATTTCAATACTTGCTTATTAGAAATAAACGCCTTTTGGGCAAAATTGGGTAAAATTGTGTTTCAACCAAAAAATTTATGTATTGCAAAGGGGCACCCATTTCCTAATATAATAATGCAATTTTTTTTTCTTAAATGCTTTCGATTTGAGATTTTTCGGAAGCTTCTTAGCATTTGAATCTCCTTTCAATATATGCTTATAAGAAATGAACGCCTTTTGGGCAAAGTCGGGTAAAATTGTGTTTCAACCAAAAAATTTATTTATTGCAAAGGGATACCCCTTTCCTAAAATATTGATGAAACATTTTTTTTTCTTAAATGCTTGCGATTTGAGATTTTTCGGAAGCTTCTTCGCATTTGAAACTCATTTCAATACTTGCTTATTAGAAATAAACGCCTTTTGGGCAAAGTCGGGTAAAATTGTGGTTCAACCAAAAAATTTATGTATTGCAAAGGGGCACCCCTTTCCTAATATATTAATGCAATTTTTTTTTTCTTAAATGCTTTCGATTTGAGATTTTTCGGAAGCTTCTTAGGATTTGAATCTCCTTTCAATATATGCTTATAAGAAATGAACGCCTTTTGGGCAAAGTCGGGTAAAATTGTGGTTCAACCAAAAAATTTATTTATTGCAAAGGGGTACCCCTTTCCTAAAATATTGATGAAAAATTTTTTTTCTTTAATGCTTCCGATTTAAGATTTATCGGAAGCTTCTTCGCATTTGAAACTTATTTCAATACTTGCTTATTAGAAATAAACGCCTTTTGGGCAAAATTGGGTAAAATTGTGTTTCAACCAAAAAATTTATGTATTGCAAAGGGGCACCCCTTTCCTAAAATATTGATGAAAAATTTTTTTTCTTTAATGCTTCCGATTTAAGATTTATCGGAAGCTTCTTCGCATTTGAAACTTATTTCAATACTTGCTTATTAGAAATAAACGCCTTTTGGGCAAAATTGGGTAAAATTGTGTTTCAACCAAAAAATTTATGTATTGCAAAGGGGCACCCCTTTCCTAATATATTAATGCAATTTTTTTTTCTTAAATGCTTTCGATTTGAGATTTTTCGGAAGCTTCTTCGCATTTGAAACTCATTTCAATACTTGCTTATTAGAAATAAACGCCTTTTGGGCAAAATTGGGTAAAATTGTGTTTCAACCAAAAACTTTATGTATTGCAAAGGGGCACCCCTTTCCTAATATATTAATGCAATTTTTTTTTTTCTTAAATGCTTTCGATTTGAGATTTTTCGGAAGCTTCTTAGCATTTGAATCTCCTTTCAATATATGCTTATAAGAAATGAACGCCTTTTGGGCAAAATTGGGTAAAATTGTGTTTCAACCAAAAAATTGATTTTTAGCAAAGGGGTAAGTAAGCCTTTCCTAAAAAATTGGCAAATAATTTTTTTTCTTAAATGCTTGCGATTTGAGATTTTTCGGAAGCTTCTTCGCATTTGAAACTTATTTCAATACTTGCTTATTAGAAATAAACGCCTTTTGGGCAAAATTGGGTAAAATTGTGTTTCAACCAAAAAATTTATGTATTGCAAAGGGGCACCCCTTTCCTAATATATTAATGCAATTTTTTTTTTCTTAAATGCTTTCGACGTGAGATTTTTCGGAAGCTTCTTAGCATTTGAATCTCCTTTCAATATATGCTTATAAGAAATGAACGCCTTTTGGGCAAAGTCGGGTAAAATTGTGTTTCAACCAAAAAAATTATTTATTGCAAAGGGATACCCCTTTCCTAAAATATTGATGAAACATTTTTTTTTCTTAAATGCTTGCGATTTGAGATTTTTCGGAAGCTTCTTCGCATTTGAAACTCATTTCAATACTTGCTTATTAGAAATAAACGCCTTTTGGGCAAAGTCGGGTAAAATTGTGGTTCAACCAAAAAATTTATGTATTGCAAAGGGGCACCCCTTTCCTAATATATTAATGCAATTTTTTTTTCTTAAATGCTTTCGATTTGAGATTTTTCGGAAGCTTCTTAGCATTTGAATCTCCTTTCAATATATGCTTATAAGAAATGAACGCCTTTTGGGCAAAGTCGGGTAAAATTGTGGTTCAACCAAAAAATTTATTTATTGCAAAGGGGTACCCCTTTCCTAAAATATTGATGAAAAATTTTTTTTCTTTAATGCTTCCGATTTAAGATTTATCGGAAGCTTCTTCGCATTTGAAACTTATTTCAATACTTGCTTATTAGAAATAAACGCCTTTTGGGCAAAATTGGGTAAAATTGTGTTTCAACCAAAAAATTTATGTATTGCAAAGGGGCACCCCTTTCCTAAAATATTGATGAAAAATTTTTTTTCTTTAATGCTTCCGATTTAAGATTTATCGGAAGCTTCTTCGCATTTGAAACTTATTTCAATACTTGCTTATTAGAAATAAACGCCTTTTGGGCAAAATTGGGTAAAATTGTGTTTCAACCAAAAAATTTATGTATTGCAAAGGGGCACCCCTTTCCTAATATATTAATGGAATTTTTTTTTTCTTAAATGCTTGCGATTTGAGATTTTTCGGAAGCTTCTTCGCATTTGAAACTCATTTCAATACTTGCTTATTAGAAATAAACGCCTTTTGGGCAAAATTGGGTAAAATTGTGTTTCAACCAAAAAATTTATGTATTGCAAAGGGGCACCCCTTTCCTAATATATTAATGCAATTTTTTTTTCTTAAATGCTTGCGATTTGAGATTTTTCGGAAGCTTCTTAGCATTTGAATCTCCTTTCAATATATGCTTATAAGAAATGAACGCCTTTTGGGCAAAGTCGGGTAAAATTGTGTTTCAACCAAAAAATTTATCTTACATAAATGCTAGCTTGGTACCCTTTCCTAAAATATTGATGAACAATTTTTTTTTTCATAAATGCTTGCGATTTGAGATTTTTCGGAAGCTTCTTCGCATTTGAAACTCATTTCAATACTTGCTTATTAGAAATGAACGCCTTTTGGGCAAAGTCGGGTAAAATTGTGTTTCAACCAACAAATTTATTTATTGCAAAGGGGTGCCCCTTTCCTAATATATTAATGCAATTTTTTTTTTCTTAAATGCTTCCGATTTGAGATTTTTCGGAAGCTTCTTCGCATTTGAATCTCCTTTCAATACTTGCTTATTAGAAATGAACGCCTTTTGGGCAAAGTCGGGTAAAATTGTGTTTCAACCAAAAAATTTATCTTACATAAATGCTAGCTTGGTACCCTTTCCTAAAATATTGATGAACAATTTTTTTTTTCATAAATGCTTGCGATTTGAGATTTTTCGGAAGCTTCTTCGCATTTGAAACTCATTTCAATACTTGCTTATTAGAAATGAACGCCTTTTGGGCAAAGTCGGGTAAAATTGTGTTTCAACCAAAAAATTTATTTATTGCAAAGGGGTACCCCTTCCTTAAATATTGATGAAACATTTTTTTTCTTAAATGCATGCGATTTGAGATTTTTCGGAAGCTTCTTCGCATTTGAATCTCCTTTCAATACTTGCTTATTAGAAATGAACGCCTTTTGGGCAAAGTCGGGTAAAATTGTGGTTCAACCAAAAAATTTATTTATTGCAAAGGGGTATCCCTTTCCTAAAATTTTGATGAAACATTTTTTTTTCTTAAATGCTTGCGATTTGAGATTTTTCGGAAGCATTTAAGAAAAAAAAAATGTTTCATCAATATTTTAGGAAATTGGTACGCCTTTGCAAGGAATTAATTTTTTGGTTGAAACACAATTTTACCCGACCTTGCCCAAAAGGCGTTCATTTCTAATAAGCAAGTATTGAAATGAGTTTCAAATGCGAAGAAGCTTCCGAAAAATCTCAAATCGCAAGCATTTAAGAAAAAAAATGTTTCATCAATATTTGAGGCAAGGGGTACCCCTTTGCAATAAATAAGTTTTTTGGTTGAAACACAATTTTTCCCGACTTTGCCCAAAATGCGTTCATTTCTAATAAGCAAGTATTGAAAGGAGATTCAAATGCGAAGAAGCTTCCGAAAAATCTCAAATCGCAAGCATTTAAGAAAAAAATTTGTTATCAATATTTTAGGAAAGGGGTACCCCTTTGCAATACATAAATTTTTTGGTAAAAACAAAATTTTACCCAATTTTGGGTACCCCTTTGCAATAAATAAATATTTTGGTTGAAACACAATTTTACCCAATTTTGCCCAAAAGGCGTTTATTTCTAATAAGCAAGTATTGAAAGGAGATTCAAATGCGAAGAAGCTTCCGAAGAATCTTAAATCGCAAGCATTTAAGAAAAAAAAAACTTTCATCAATATGTTAGGAAAGGGGTATCCCTTTGCAATACATAAATTTTTTGGTTGAAACACAATTTTACCCAATTTTGCCCAAAAGGCGTTTATTTCTAATAAGCAAGTATTGAAATGAGATTCAAATGCGAAGAAGCTTTCGAAAAATCTCAAATCGGAAGCATTTAAGAAAAAAAAAAATTTCATCAATATTTTAGGAAAGGGGTACTCCTTTGCAATAAATAAATTTGTTGGTTGAAACACAATTTTACCCAATTTTGCCCAAAATACGTTCATTTCTAATAAGCAAGTATTGAAATGAGTTTCTAATGCGAAGAAGCTTCCGAAAAATCTCAAATCGCAAGCATTTAAGAAAAAAAATTTTCATCAATATTTTAGGAAAGGGGTACCCCTTTGCAATAAATAATTTTTTTGGTTGAAACACAATTTTTCCCGACTTTGCCCAAAATGCGTTCATTTCTAATAAGCAAGTATTGAAAAGAGATTCAAATGCGAAGAAGCTTTCGAAAAATCTCAAATCGCAAGCATTTAAGAAAAAAAATATGTTCCATCAATATTTTAGGAAAGGGGTACCCCTTTGCAATAAATAAATTTTTTGGTTGAAACACAATTTTACCCAAAAGGCATTCATTTCTAATTAGCAAGTATTGAAATGAATTTCAAATGCGAAGAAGCTTTCGAAAAATCTCAAATCGCAAGCATTTAAGAAAAAAAATATGTTCCATCAATATTTTAGGAAAGGGGTACCCCTTTACAATAAATGAATTTTTTGGTTGAAACACAATTTTTCCCGACTTTGCCCAAAAGGCGTTCATTTCTAATAAGCAAGTATTGAAATGAGTTTCAAATGCGAAGAAGCTTCCGAAAAATCTCAAATCACAAGCATTTAAGAAAAAAATTTGTTATCAATATTTTAGGAAAGGGGTACCCCTTTGCAATACATAAATTTTTTGGTTGAAACACAATTTTACCCGACTTTGCCCAAAAGGCGTTCATTTCTAATAAGCAAGTGTTGAAAGGAGATTCAAATGCGAAGAAGCTTCCGAAAAATCTCAAATCGCAAGCATTTATGAAAAAAAGTTTTCATCAATATTTTAGGAAAGGGTTACCCCTTTGCTATAAATAAATTTTTTGGTTGAAACACAATTTTACCCGACTTTGCCCAAATGGCGTTCATTTCTAATAAGCAAGTATTGAAATGAGTTTCTAATGCGAAGAAGCTTCCGAAAAATCTCAAATCGCAAGCATTTAAGAAAAAACATTTTTCATCAATATATTAGGAAAGGGTAACCCTTTGCAATAAATAAATTTTTTGGTTGAAACACAATTTTACCCAATTTTGTCCAAAAGGCGTTTATTTCTAATAAGCAAGTATTGAAATGAGTTTCAAATGCGAAGAAGCTTCCGAAAAATCTCAAATCGCAAGCATCTGAGAAAAAAATTTGTCATCAATATTTTAGGAAAGGGGTACCCCTTTGCAATAAATAAATTTTTTGGTTGAAACACAATTTTACCCAATTTTGCCCAAAATACGTTCATTTCTAATAAGCAAGTATTGAAATGATTTTCTAATGCGAAGAAGCTTCCGAAAAATCTCAAATCGCAAGCATTTAAGAAAAAAATTTGTCATCAATATTTTAGGAAAGGGGTACCCCTTTGCAATAAATAAATTTTTTGGTTGAAACACAATTTTACCCAATTTTGCCCAAAATACGTTCATTTCTAATAAGCAAGTATTGAAATGAGTTTCTAATGCGAAGAAGCTTCCGAAAAATCTCAAATCGCAAGCATTTAAGAAAAAAAATTGTCATCAATATTTTAGGAAAGGGTACCCCTTTGCAATAAATGAATTTTTTGGTTGAAACACAATTTTACCCGACTTTGCCCAAAAGGCGTTTATTTCTAATAAGCAAGTATTGAAATGAGATTCAAATGCGAAGAAGCTTCCGAAAAATCTCAAATCGCAAGCATTTAAGAAAAAAATTTGTTATCAATATTTTAGGAAAGGGGTACCCCTTTGCAATAAATAAATTTTTTGGTTGAAACACAATTTTACCCAATTTTGTCCAAAAGGCGTTTATTTCTAATAAGCAAGTATTGAAAGGAGATACAAATGCGAAGAAGCTTCCGAAAATTCTCAAATCGCAAGCATTTAAGAAAAAACATTTTTCATCAATATATTAGGAAAGGGTAACCCTTTGCAAGAAATAAATTTTTTGGTTGAAACACAATTTTACCCAATTTTGTCCAAAAGGCGTTCATTTCTAATAAGCAAGTATTGAAAGGAGATTCAAATGCGAAGAAGCTTCCGAAAAATCTCAAATCGCAAGCATTTAAGAAAAAAAAATTTTCATCAATTTCTAGGAAAGGGGTGCACCCCTTTGCAATAAATAAATATTTTGGTTGAAACACAATTTTACCCAATTTTGCCCAAAAGGCGTTTATTTCTAATAAGCAAGTATTGAAAGGAGATACAAATGCGAAGAAGCTTCCGAAAATTCTCAAATCGCAAGCATTTAAGAAAAAAAATGTTTCATCAATATTTGAGGCAAGGGGTACCCCTTTGCAATAAATAAATTTTTTGGTTGAAACACAATTTTACCCAATTTTGTCCAAAATACGTTCATTTCTAATAAGCAAGTATTGAAATGAGTTTCTAATGCGAAGAAGCTTCCGAAAAATCTCAAATCGCAAGCATTTAAGAAAAAAAATTTTCATCAATATTTTAGGAAAGGGGTACCCCTTTGCAATAAATAAATTTTTTGGTTGAACCACAGTTTTACCCAATTTTGCCCAAAAGGCATTCATTTCTAATAAGCATATATTGAAAGGAGATTCAAATGCGAAGAAGCTTCCGAAAAATCTCAAATCGCAAGCATTTAAGAAAAAAAATTTTTGTCAATATTTTAGGAAAGGGGTACCCCTTTGCAATAAATAAATTTTTTGGTTGAAACACAATTTTACCCAAAAGGTATTCATTTCTAATTAGCAAGTATTGAAATGAATTTCAAATGCGAAGAAGCTTTCGAAAAATCTCAAATCGCACGCATTTAAGAAAAAAACATTTTTCGTCAATATTTTAGGAAAGGGGTACTCCTTTGCAATAAATAAATTTGTTGGTTGAAACACAATTTTACCCAATTTTGCCCAAAATACGTTCATTTCTAATAAGCAAGTATTGAAATGAGTTTCTAATGCGAAGAAGCTTCCGAAAAATCTCAAATCGCAAGCATTTAAGAAAAAAATTTTTCATCAATATTTTAGGAAAGGGGTACCCCTTTGCAATAAATAATTTTTTTGGTTGAAACACAATTTTTCCCGACTTTGCCCAAAATGCGTTCATTTCTAATAAGCAAGTATTGAAAGGAGATTCAAATGCGAAGAAGCTTTCGAAAAATCTCAAATCGCAAGCATTTAAGAAAAAAAAAATGTTCCATCAATATTTTAGGAAAGGGGTACCCCTTTGCAATAAATAAATTTTTTGGTTGAAACACAATTTTACCCAAAAGGCATTCATTTCTAATTAGCAAGTATTGAAATGAATTTCAAATGCGAAGAAGCTTCCGAAAAATCTCAAATCGCAAGCATTTAAGAAAAAAACATTTTTTCATCAATATTTTAGGAAAGGGTACGCCTTTGCAAAAAATTAATTTTTTGGTTGAAACACAATTTTTCCCGACTTTGCCCAAAAGGCGTTCATTTCTAATAAGCAAGTATTGAAATGAGATTCAAATGCTAAGAAGCTTCCGAAAAATCTCAAATCGAAAGCATTTAAGAAAAAAACATTTTTCATCAATATTTTAGGAAAGGGGTACCCCTTTGCAATAAATAATATTTTTGGTTGAAACACAATTTTGCCCGACTTTGCCCAAAATGCGTTCATTTCTAATAAGCAAGTATTGAAATGAGATTCAAATGCGAAGAAGCTTCCGAAAAATCTCAAATCGCAAGCATTTATGAAAAAAAAATAATTTTTCATCAATATTTTAGGAAAGGGGTACCCCTTTGCTATAAATAATTTTTTTGGTTGAAACACAATTTTACCCAATTTTGCCCAAAAGGCGTTCATTTCTAATAAGCAAGTATTGAAATGAGATTCAAATGCGAAGAAGCTTCCGAAAAATCTCAAATCGCAAGCATTTAAGAAAAAAATTTGTTATCAATATATTAGGAAATTGGTACCCCTTTGCAATAAATACATTTTTTGGTTGAAACACAGTTTTACCCAATTTTGCCCAAAAGGCATTCATTTCTAATAAGCATATATTGAAAGGAGATTCAAATGCTAAGAAGCTTCCGAAAAATCTCAAATCGAAAGCATTTAAGAAAAACATTTTTCATCAATATTTTAGGAAAGGGGTACCCCTTTGCAATACATAAATATTTTGGTTGAAACACAATTTTACCCGACTTTGCCCAAAAGGCGTTAATTTTTTATAAGCAAGTATTGAAATGAGATTCAAATACGAAGAAGCTTCTGAAAAATCTCAAATCGCAAGCATTTAAGAAAAAAAGTTTTCATCAATATATTAGGAAAGGGGTACCCCTTTGCTATAAATAAATTGAAACACAATTTTACCCAATTTTGCCCAAAAGGCGTTCATTTCTAATAAGCAAGTATTGAAATGAGATTCAAATGCTAAGAAGCTTCCGAAAAATCTCAAATCGAAAGCATTTAAGAAAAAAACATTTTTCATCAATATTTTAGGAAAGGGGTACCCCTTTGCAATAAATAATATTTTTGGTTGAAATACAATTTTGCCCGACTTTGCCCAAAATACGTTCATTTCTAATAAGCAAGTATTGAAATGAGATTCAAATGCGAAGAAGCTTCCGAAAAATCTCAAATCGCAAGCATTTATGAAAAAAAAATAATTTTTCATCAATATTTTAGGAAAGGGGTACCACTTTGCTATAAATAATTTTTTTGGTTGAAACACAATTTTACCCAATTTTGCCCAAACGGCGTTCATTTCTAATAAGCAAGTATTGAAATGAGATTCAAATGCGAAGAAGCTTCCGAAAAATCTCAAATCGCAAGCATTTAAGAAAAAAACATTTTTCATCAATATTTTAGGAAAGGGGTACGCCTTTGCAAGGAATTAATTTTTTGGTTGAAACACAATTTTACCCGACTTTGCCCAAAAGGCGTTAATTTTTTATAAGCAAGTATTGAAATGAGATTCAAATACGAAGAAGCTTCTGAAAAATCTCAAATCGCAAGCATTTAAGAAAAAAAGTTTTCATCAATATATTAGGAAAGGGGTACCCCTTTGCTATAAATAAATTGAAATACAATTTTGCCCGACTTTGCCCAAAATACGTTCATTTCTAATAAGCAAGTATTGAAATGAGATTCAAATGCGAAGAAGCTTCCGAAAAATCTCAAATCGCAAGCATTTAAGAAAAAAACATTTTTTCATCAATATTTTAGGAAAGGGGTACCCCTTTGCAATAAATAATATTTTTGGTTGAAACACAATTTTACCCAATTTTGCCCAAAAGGCGTTCATTTCTAATAAGCAAGTATTGAAATGAGTTTCAAATGCGAAGAAGCTTTCGAAAAATCTCAAATCGCAAGCATTTAAGAAAAAAAATATGTTCCATCAATATTTTAGGAAAGGGGTACCCCTTTACAATAAATGAATTTTTTGGTTGAAACACAATTTTTCCCGACTTTGCCCAAAAGGCGTTCATTTCTAATAAGCAAGTATTGAAATGAGTTTCAAATGCGAAGAAGCTTCCGAAAAATCTCAAATCGCAAGCATTTAAGAAAAAAAAATTGTTCATCAATATTTTAGGAAAGGGGTAGCCCTTTGCAATAAATGAATTTTTTGGTTGAAACACAATTTTACCCGACTTTGCCCAAAAGGCGTTTATTTCTAATAAGCAAGTATTGAAATGAGATTCAAATGCGAAGAAGCTTTCGAAAAATCTCAAATCGGAAGCATTTAAGAAAAAAAATTTTCATCAATATTTTAGGAAAGGGGTACCCCTTTGCAATAAATAATTTTTTTGGTTGAAACACAATTTTTCCCGACTTTGCCCAAAATGCGTTCATTTCTAATAAGGAAGTATTGAAAGGAGATTCAAATGCGAAGAAGCTTTCGAAAAATCTCAAATCGCAAGCATTTAAGAAAAAAAATATGTTCCATCAATATTTTAGGAAAGGGGTACCCCTTTGCAATAAATAAATTTTTTGGTTGAAACACAGTTTTACCCAAAAGGCATTCATTTCTAATTAGCAAGTATTGAAATGAGTTTCAAATGCGAAGAAGCTTCCAAAAAATCTCAAATCGCAAGCATTTAAGAAAAAAATATTTTAATCAATATTTTAGGAAAGGGGTACCCCTTTGCAATAAATAAATTTTTTGGTTGAAACACAATTTTACCCGACTTTGCCCAAAAGGCGTTCATTTCTAATAAGCAAGTATTGAAAGGAGATTCAAATGCGGAGAAGCTTCCGAAAAATCTCGAATCGCAAGCATTTAAGAAAAAAAAATTTTTATCAATATTTTAGGAAAGGGGTACCCCTTTGCAATAAACAAATTTTTTGGTTGAAACACAATTTTACTCAATTTTGCCCAAAAGGCGTTAATTTCTAATAGGCAAGTGTTGAAAGGAGTTTCAAATGCGAAGAAGCTTCCGAAAAATCCCAAATCGCAAGCATTTAAGAAAAAAATTTGTCATCAATATTTTAGGAAAGGGGTGCCCCTTTGCAATACATAAATTTTTTGGTAAAAACAAAATTTTACCCAATTTTGGGTACCCCTTTGCAATAAATAAATATTTTGGTTGAAACACAATTTTACCCAATTTTGCCCAAAAGGAGTTCATTTCTTATAAGCAAGTATTGAAATGAGTTTCAAATGCGAAGAAGCTTCCGAAAAATCTCAAATCGGAAGCATTTAAGAAAAAAAAATGTTTCATCAATATTTAAGGAAGGGGTACCCCTTTGCAATAAATAAATTTTTTGGTTGAAACACAATTTTACTCAATTTTGCCCAAAAGGCGTTTATTTCTAATAAGCAAGTATTGAAAGGAAATTAAAATGCGAAGAAGCTTCCGAAAAATCTCAAATCGCAAGCATTTAAGAAAAAAATTTGTTATCAATATATTAGGAAAGGGTACCCCTTTGCAATAAATAAATATTTTGGTTGAAACACAATTTTTCCCGACTTTGCCCAAAATGCGTTCATTTCTAATAAGCTAGTATTGAAAGGAGATTCAAGTGCGAAGAAGCTTCCGAATAATCTCAAATCGCAAGCATTTAAGAAAAAAAAATTTGTCGTCAATATTTTAGGAAAGGGGTACCCCTTTGCAATAAATAAATATTTTGGTTGAAACACAATTTTTCCCGACTTTGCCCAAAATGCGTTCATTTCTAATAAGCAAGTGTTGAAAGGAGATTCAAATGCGAAGAAGCTTCCGAAAAATCTCAAATCGCAAGCAGTTAAGAAAGAAAAAATTATCATCAATATTTTAGGAAAGAGGTACCCCTTTGCAATAAATAAATTTTTTGGTTGAAACACAATTTTTCCCGACTTTGCCCAAAATGCGTTCATTTCTAATAAGCAAGTATTGAAAGGAGATTCAAGTGCGAAGAAACTTCCGAATAATCTCAAATCGCAAGCATTTAAGAAAAAAACATTTTTCGTCAATATTTTAGGAAAGGGGTAGCCCTTTGCAATAAATGAATTTTTTAGTTGAAACACAATTTTACCCGACTTTGCCCAAAAGGCGTTCATTTCTAATAAGCAAGTATTCAAATGCGAAGAAGCTTCCGAAAAATCTCAAATCGCAAGCACTTAAGAAAGAAAAAATTATCATCAATATTTTAGGAAAGAGGTACCCCTTTGCAATAAATAAATTTTTTGGTTGAACCACAATTTTACCCGACTTTGCCCAAAAGGCGTTAATTTTGTAATAGGCAAGTATTGAAAGGAGATTCAAATGCTAAGAAGCTTCCGAAAAATCTCAAATCGCACGCATTCAAGAAAAAAACATTTTTCGTCAATATTTTAGGAAAGGGGTACCCCTTTGCAATAAATAAATATTTTGGTTGAAACACAATTTTTCCCGACTTTGCCCAAAATGCGTTCATTTCTAATAAGCTAGTATTGAAAGGAGATTCAAGTGCGAAGAAGCTTCCGAATAATCTCAAATCGCAAGCATTTAAGAAAAAAAAATTTGTCGTCAATATTTTAGGAAAGGGGTACCCCTTTACAATAAATATATTTTTTGGATGAAACACAACTTTTCCCGACTTTGACCAAAAGGCGTTCATTTCTAATAGGCAAGTATTGAAAGGAGATTCAAATGCTAAGAAGCTTCCGAAAAATCTCAAATCGCACGCATTTAAGAAAAAAACATTTTTCGTCAATATTTTAGGGAAGGGGTACCCCTTTGCAATAAATAAATATTTTGGTTGAAACACAATTTTTCCCGACTTTGCCCAAAATGCGTTCATTTCTAATAAGCAAGTATTGAAAGGAGATTCAAGTGCGAAGAAACTTCCGAATAATCTCAAATCGCAAGCATTTAAGAAAAAAACATTTTTCGTCAATATTTTAGGAAAGGGGTAGCCCTTTGCAATAAATGAATTTTTTAGTTGAAACACAATTTTACCCGACTTTGCCCAAAAGGCGTTCATTTCTAATAAGCAAGTATTCAAATGCGAAGAAGCTTCCGAAAAATCTCAAATCGCAAGCATTTATGAAAAAAAAATAATTTGTCGTCAATATTTTAGGAAAGGGGTACCCCTTTGCAATACATAAATATTTTGGTTGAAACACAATTTTTCCCGACTTTGCCCAAAATGCGTTCATTTCTAATAAGCAAGTATTGAAAGGAGATTCAAATGCGAAGAAGCTTCCGAAAAATCGCAAGCATTTAAGAAAAAAAATTTGTCGTCAATATTTTAGGAAAGGGGTACCCCTTTGCAATAAATAAATATTTTGGTTGAAACACAATTTTACCCAATTTTGCCCAAAAGGCGTTCATTTCTTATAAGCAAGTATTGAAATGAGTTTCAAATGCGAAGAAGCTTCCGAAAAATCTCAAATCGAAAGCATTTAAGAAAAACATTTTTCATCAATATTTTAGGAAAGGGGTATCCCTTTGCAATAAATAAATTTTTTGGTTGAAACACAATTTTACCCGACTTTGCCCAAAAGGCGTTCATTTCTAATAAGCAAGTGTTGAAAGGAGATTCAAATGCGAAGAAGCTTCCGAAAAATCTCAAATCGCAAGCAGTTAAGAAAGAAAAAATTATCATCAATATTTTAGGAAAGAGGTACCCCTTTGCAATAAATAAATTTTTTGGTTGAAACACAATTTTACCCGACTTTGCCCAAAAGGCGTTCATTTCTAATAAGCAAGTATTGAAAGGAGATTCAAATGCGAAGAAGCTTCCGAAAAATCTCAAATCGCAAGCATTTAAGAAAGAAAAAATTATCATCAATATTTTAGGAAAGAGGTACCCCTTTGCAATAAATAAATTTTTTGGTTGAAACACAATTTTACCCGACTTTGCCCAAAAGGCGTTTATTTCTAATAAGCAAGTATTGAAATGAGTTTCAAATGCGAAGAAACTTCCGAAAAATCTCAAATCGCAAGCATTTATGAAAAAAAAATAATTTTTCATCAATATTTTAGGAAAGGGGTACCCCTTTGCTATAAATAATTTTTTTGGTTGAAACACAATTTTACCCAATTTTGCCCAAAAGGCGTTCATTTCTAATAAGCAAGTATTGAAATGAGATTCAAATGCGAAGAAGCTTCCGAAAAATCTCAAATCGCAAGCATTTAAGAAAAACATTTTTTCATCAATATTTGAGGAAAGGGGCACCCCTTTACAATAAATAAATTTTTTGGTTGAAACACAATTTTACCCAATTTTGCCCAAAAGGCGTTTATTTCTAATAACTGAGTATTGAAAGGAGTTTCAAATGCGAAGAAGCTTCCGAAAAATCTCAAATCGCAAGCATTTATGAAAAAAAATAATTTTTCATCAATATTTTAGGAAAGGGGTACCCCTTTGCAATAAATAAATTTTTTGGTTGAAACACAATTTTACCCGACTTTGCCCAAAAGGCGTTTATTTCTAATAAGCAAGTATTGAAATGAGTTTCAAATGCGAAGAAACTTCCGAAAAATCTCAAATCGCATGCATTTAAGAAAAAAAAATTGTTCATCAATATATTAGGAAAGGGTACGCCTTTGCAAGGAATTAATTTTTTGGTTGAAACACTATTTTACCCGACTTTGCTCAAAAGGCGTTCATTTCTAATAAGCAAGTATTGAAAGGAGATTCAAATGCGGAGAAGCTTCCGAAAAATCTCGAATCGCAAGCATTTAAGAAAAAAAATTTTTTATCAATATTTTAGGAAAGGGGTACCCCTTTGCAATAAATAATTTTTTTGGTTGAAACACAATTTTACCCAATTTTGCCCAAAAGGCGTTTATTTCTAATAAGCAAGTATTGAAATGAGTTTCAAATGCGAAGAAGCTTCCGAAAAATCTCAAATCGCAAGCATTTAAGAAAAAAATATTTTAATCAATATTTTAGGAAAGGGGTACCCCTTTGCAATAAATAAATTTTTTGGTTGAAACACAATTTTACCCGACTTTGCCCAAAAGGCGTTCATTTCTAATAAGCAAGTATTGAAATGAGATTCAAATGTGAAGAAGCTTCCGAAAAATCTCAAATCGCAAGCATTTAAGAAAAAAATATTTTAATCAATATTTTAGGAAAGGGGTACCCCTTTGCAATAAATAAATTTTTTGGTTGAAACACAATTTTACCCGACTTTGCCCAAAAGGCGTTCATTTCTAATAAGCAAGTATTGAAATGAGTTTCAAATGCGAAGAAGCTTCCGATAAATCTTAAATCGCAAGCATTTAATAAAAAAAAAATTGCATTAATATATTAGGAAAGGGGTACCCCTTTGCAATAAATAAATATTTTGGTTGAAACACAATTTTACCCAATTTTGCCCAAAAGGCGTTCATTTCTAATAAGCAAGTATTGAAATGAGTTTCGAATGCGAAGAAGCTTCTGAAAAATCTCAAATCGCAAGCATTCAAGAAAAAAAATTTTTCATCAATATTTTAGGAAAGGGGTACCCCTTTACAATAAATAAATTTTTTGGTTGAAACACAATTTTACCCGACTTTGCCCAAAAGGCGTTCATTTCTTATAAGCAGGTATTGAAATAAGATTCAAATGCGAAGAAGCTTCCGAAAAATCTCAAATCGCAAGCATTTATGAAAAAAAAATTTTTCGTCAATATTTTAGGAAAGGGGTACCCCTTTGCAATAAATAAATTTTTTGGTTGAAACACAATTTTACCCAATTTTGCCCAAAATGCGTTCATTTCTAATAAGCAAGTATTGAAATGAGTTTCAAATGCGAAGAAGCTTCCGAAAAATCTCAAATCGCAAGCATTTAAGAAAAAAAAATTTTTCATCAATATTTTAGGAAAGGGGTATCCCTTTGCAATAAATAAATTTTTTGGTTAAAACACAATTTTACCCAATTTTGCGCAAAAGGCGTTTATTTCTAATAAGCAAGTATTGAAAGGAAATTCAAATGCGAAGAAGCTTCCGAAAAATCTCAAATCGGAAGCATTAAAGAAAAAATTTGTCATCAATATTTTAGGAAAGGGGTACGCCTTTGCAATACATAAATTTTTTGGTTGAAACACAATTTTACCTGACTTTGCCCAAAAGGCGTTCATTTCTAATAAGCATGTATTAAAATGAATTTCAAATGCGAAGAAGCTTCCGAAAAATCTCAAATCGCAAGCATTTAAGAAAAAAATGTTTCATCAATATTTGAGGAACGGGGTAGCCCTTTGCAATAAATGAATTTTTTGGTTGAAACACAATTTTACCAGACTTTGCCCAAAAGGCGTTCATTTCTTATAAGCAGGTATTGAAATAAGATTCAAATGCGAAGAAGCTTCCGAAAAATCTCAAATCGCATGCATTTAAGAAAAAAAAATTGTTCATCAATATATTAGGAAAGGGTACGCCTTTGCAAGGAATTAATTTTTTGGTTGAAACACAATTTTACCCGACTTTGCCCAAAAGGCGTTCATTTCTAATAAGCAATTATTGAAATGAGATTCAAATGCGAAGAAGCTTCCGAAAAATCTCAAATCGCAAGCATTTAAGAAAAAAACATTTTTCATCAATATTTTAGGAAAGGGGTACCCCTTTGCAATAAATGAATTTTTTGGTTGAAACACAATTTTACCTAATTTTGCCCAAAAGGCGTTTATTTCTAATAAGCAAGTATTGAAAGGAGATTCAAATGCGAAGAAGCTTCGAAAAATCTCAAATCGGAAGCATTTAAGAAAAAAAATTGTTCATCAATATTTTAGGAAAGGGGTACCCCTTTGCAATAAATAAATTTTTTGGTTGAAACACAATTTTACCCGACTTTGCCAAAAAGGCGTTTATTTCTAATAAGCAAGTATTGAAAGGAGATTCAAATGCGAAGAAGCTTCCGAAAAATCGCAAGCATTTAAGAAAAAAAATTTGTCGTCAATATTTTAGGAAAGGGGTACCCCTTTGCAATACATAAATATTTTGGTTGAAACACAATTTTACCCAATTTTGCGCAAAAGGCGTTTATTTCTAATAAGCATGTATTAAAATGAATTTCAAATGCGAAGAAGCTTCCGAAAAATCTCAAATCGCAAGCATTTAAGAAAAAAATGTTTCATCAATATTTGAGGAACGGGGTAGCCCTTTGCAATAAATGAATTTTTTGGTTGAAACACAATTTTACCCAATTTTGCCCAAAAGGCGTTCATTTCTAATAAGCAAGTATTGAAAGGAGATTCAAATGCGAAGAAGCTTCCGAAAAATCTCAAATCGCAAGCATTTATGAAAAAAACATTTTTCGTCAATATTTTAGGAAAAGGGTACCCCTTTGCAATAAATAAATTTTTTGGTTGAAACACAATTTTACCCGACTTTGCCCAAAAGGCGTTCATTTCTTATAAGCAGGTATTGAAATAAGATTCAAATGCGAAGAAGCTTCCGAAAAATCTCAAATCGCATGCATTTAAGAAAAAAAAATTGTTCATCAATATATTAGGAAAGGGGTACCCCTTTGCAATAAATGAATTTTTTGGTTGAAACACAATTTTTCCCGACTTTGCCCAAAAGGCGTTCATTTCTAATAAGCAAGTATTGAAATGAGATTCAAATGTGAATAAGCTTCCGAAAAATCTCAAATCGCAAGCATTTAAGAAAAAAATATTTTAATCAATATTTTAGGAAAGGGGTACCCCTTTGCAATAAATAAATTTTTTGGTTGAAACACAATTTTACCCAATTTTGCCCAAAAGGCGTTCATTTCTAATAAGCAAGTATTGAAATGAGTTTCTAATGCGAAGAAGCTTCCGAAAAATCTCAAATCGCAAGCATTTAAGAAAAAAAAAAAATTTTCATCAATATTTTAGGAAAGGGGTATCCCTTTGCAATAAATAAATTTTTTGGTTAAAACACAATTTTACCCAATTTTGCGCAAAAGGCGTTTATTTCTAATAAGCAAGTATTGAAAGGAAATTCAAATGCGAAGAAGCTTCCGAAAAATCTCAAATCGGAAGCATTAAAGAAAAAATTTGTCATCAATATTTTAGGAAAGGGGTACGCCTTTGCAATACATAAATTTTTTGGTTGAAACACAATTTTACCCAATTTTGCCCAAAAGGCGTTCATTTCTAATAAGCAAGTATTGAAATGAGTTTCAAATGCGAAAAAGCTTCCGAGAAACCTCAAATCGCAAGCATATAAAAAAAAAGTTTTCATCAATATTTTAGGAAAGGGGTACCCCTTTACAATAAATAAATTTTTTGGTTGAAACACAATTTTACCCGACTTTGCCCAAAAGGCGTTCATTTCTTATAAGCAGGTATTGAAATAAGTTTCAAATGCGAAGAAGCTTCCGAAAAATCTCAAATCGCAAGCATTTATGAAAAAAACATTTTGCGTCAATATTTTAGGAAAGGGGTACCCCTTTGCAATAAATAAATTTTTTGGTTGAAACACAATTTTACCCGACTTTGCCCAAAAGGCGTTCATTTCTAATAAGCATGTATTAAAATGAATTTCAAATGCGAAGAAGCTTCCGAAAAATCTCAAATCGCAAGCATTTAAGAAAAAAATGTTTCATCAATATTTGAGGAACGGGGTAGCCCTTTGCAATAAATGAATTTTTTGGTTGAAACACAATTTTACCAGACTTTGCCCAAAAGGCGTTCATTTCTTATAAGCAGGTATTGAAATAAGATTCAAATGCGAAGAAGCTTCCGAAAAATCTCAAATCGCATGCATTTAAGAAAAAAAAATTGTTCATCAATATATTAGGAAAGGGTACGCCTTTGCAAGGAATTAATTTTTTGGTTGAAACACAATTTTACCCGACTTTGCCCAAAAGGCGTTCATTTCTAATAAGCAATTATTGAAATGAGATTCAAATGCGAAGAAGCTTCCGAAAAATCTCAAATCGCAAGCATTTAAGAAAAAAACATTTTTCATCAATATTTTAGGAAAGGGGTACCCCTTTGCAATAAATGAATTTTTTGGTTGAAACACAATTTTACCTAATTTTGCCCAAAAGGCGTTTATTTCTAATAAGCAAGTATTGAAAGGAGATTCAAATGCGAAGAAGCTTCGAAAAATCTCAAATCGGAAGCATTAAAGAAAAAAAATTGTTCATCAATATTTTAGGAAAGGGGTACCCCTTTGCAATAAATAAATTTTTTGGTTGAAACACAATTTTACCCGACTTTGCCAAAAAGGCGTTTATTTCTAATAAGCAAGTATTGAAAGGAGATTCAAATGCGAAGAAGCTTCCGAAAAATCGCAAGCATTTAAGAAAAAAAATTTGTCGTCAATATTTTAGGAAAGGGGTACCCCTTTGCAATACATAAATATTTTGGTTGAAACACAATTTTACCCAATTTTGCGCAAAAGGCGTTTATTTCTAATAAGCATGTATTAAAATGAATTTCAAATGCGAAGAAGCTTCCGAAAAATCTCAAATCGCAAGCATTTAAGAAAAAAATGTTTCATCAATATTTGAGGAACGGGGTAGCCCTTTGCAATAAATGAATTTTTTGGTTGAAACACAATTTTACCCAATTTTGCCCAAAAGGCGTTCATTTCTAATAAGCAAGTATTGAAAGGAGATTCAAATGCGAAGAAGCTTCCGAAAAATCTCAAATCGCAAGCATTTATGAAAAAAACATTTTTCGTCAATATTTTAGGAAAGGGGTACCCCTTTGCAATAAATAAATTTTTTGGTTGAAACACAATTTTACCCGACTTTGCCCAAAAGGCGTTCATTTCTTATAAGCAGGTATTGAAATAAGATTCAAATGCGAAGAAGCTTCCGAAAAATCTCAAATCGCATGCATTTAAGAAAAAAAAATTGTTCATCAATATATTAGGAAAGGGGTACCCCTTTGCAATAAATGAATTTTTTGGTTGAAACACAATTTTTCCCGACTTTGCCCAAAAGGCGTTCATTTCTAATAAGCAAGTATTGAAATGAGATTCAAATGTGAATAAGCTTCCGAAAAATCTCAAATCGCAAGCATTTAAGAAAAAAATATTTTAATCAATATTTTAGGAAAGGGGTACCCCTTTGCAATAAATAAATTTTTTGGTTGAAACACAATTTTACCCAATTTTGCCCAAAAGGCGTTCATTTCTAATAAGCAAGTATTGAAATGAGTTTCTAATGCGAAGAAGCTTCCGAAAAATCTCAAATCGCAAGCATTTAAGAAAAACATTTTTCATCAATATTTTAGGAAGGGGTACCCCTTTGCAATAAATAATTTTTTTGGTTGAAACACAATTTTTCCCGACTTTGCCCAAAAGGCGTTCATTTCTAATAAGCATATATTGAAAGGAGATTCAAATGCTAAGAAGCTTCTGAAAAATCTCAAATCGAAAGCATTTAAGAAAAACATTTTTCATCAATATTTAGGAAGGGGTACCCCTTTGCAATAAATAAATTTTTTGGTTGAAACACAATTTTACCCGACTTTGCCCAAAAGGCGTTCATTTCTAATAAGCAAGTATTGAAAGGAGATTCAAATGCGAAGAAGCTTCCGAAAAATCCCAAATCGCAAGCATTTAAAAAAAAAATTTGTCATCAATATTTGAGGAACGGGGTAGCCCTTTGCAATAAATGAATTTTTTGGTTGAAACACAATTTTACCTAATTTTGCCCAAAAGGCGTTTATTTCTAATAAGCAAGTATTGAAAGGAGATTCAAATGCGAAGAAGCTTCCGAAAAATCGCAAGCATTTAAGAAAAAAAATTTGTCGTCAATATTTTAGGAAAGGGGTACCCCTTTACAATAAATATATTTTTTGGATGAAACACAACTTTTCCCGACTTTGCCCAAAAGGCGTTCATTTCTAATAAGCAAGTATTGAAATGAGATTCAAATGCAAAGAAGCTTCTGAAAAATCTCAAATCGCAAGCATTTAAGAAAAAAAAATGTTCACCAATATTTTAGGAAAGGGTACGCCTTTGCAAAAAATTAATTTTTTGGTTGAAACACAATTTTACCCAAAAGGCGTTTATTTCTAATAAGCATGTATTGAAATGAGATTCAAATGCAAAGAAGCTTCTGAAAAATCTCAAATCGCAAGCATTTAAGAAAAAAAAAATTTCATCAATATTTTAGGAAAGGGGTACGCCTTTGCAATAAATAATTTTTTTGGTTAAAACACAATTTTACCCGACTTTGCCCAAAAGGCGTTCGTTTCTAATAAGCAAGTATTGAAAGGAAATTCAAATGCGAAGAAGCTTCCGAAAAATCTCAAATCGCAAGCATTTAAGAAAAAAAAATTATTCATCAATATTTTAGGAAAGGGGTACCCCTTTGCAATAAATAAATTTTTTGGTTGAAACACAATTTTACCCGACTTTGCCCAAAAGGCGTTCATTTCTAATAAGCAAGTATTGAAAGGAGATTCAAATGCGAAGAAGCTTCCGAAAAATCTCAAATCGCAAGCATTTAAGAAAAAAAAATTGTTCATCAATATTTTAGGAAAGTGGTACCCCTTTGCAAAAAATGGATTTTTTGGTTGAAACACAATTTTACCCAATTTTGGCCAAAAGGCGTTCATTTCTAATAAGCAAGTATTGAAAGGAGATTCAAATGCGAAGAAGCTTCCGAAAAATCTCAAATCGGAAGCATTTAAGAAAAAAAAATGTTTCATCAATATTTTAGGAAAGTGGTACCCCTTTGCAATAAATAAATTTTTTGGTTGAAACACAATTTTACTCAATTTTGCCCAAAAGGCGTTAATTTCTAATAGGCAAGTATTGAAAGGAGATTCAAATGCGAAGAAGCTTCCGAAAAATCTCAAATCGCAAGCATTTAAGAAAAAAAAAATTTCATCAATATTTTAGGAAAGGGGTACGCCTTTGCAATAAATAATTTTTTTGGTTAAAACACAATTTTACCCGACTTTGCCCAAAAGGCGTTCGTTTCTAATAAGCAAGTATTGAAAGGAAATTCAAATGCGAAGAAGCTTCCGAAAAATCTCAAATCGCAAGCATTTAAGAAAAAAAAATTATTCATCAATATTTTAGGAAAGGGGTACCCCTTTGCAATAAATAAATTTTTTGGTTGAAACACAATTTTACCCGACTTTGCCCAAAAGGCGTTCATTTCTAATAAGCAAGTATTGAAAGGAGATTCAAATGCGAAGAAGCTTCCGAAAAATCTCAAATCGCAAGCATTTAAGAAAAAAAAATTGTTCATCAATATTTTAGGAAAGTGGTACCCCTTTGCAAAAAATGGATTTTTTGGTTGAAACACAATTTTACCCAATTTTGGCCAAAAGGCGTTCATTTCTAATAAGCAAGTATTGAAAGGAGATTCAAATGCGAAGAAGCTTCCGAAAAATCTCAAATCGCAAGCATTTAAGAAAAAAAAATTGTTCATCAATATTTTAGGAAAGTGGTACCCCTTTGCAATAAATAAATTTTTTGGTTGAAACACAATTTTACTCAATTTTGCCCAAAAGGCGTTAATTTCTAATAGGCAAGTATTGAAAGGAGATTCAAATGCGAAGAAGCTTCCGAAAAATCTCAAATCGCAAGCATTTAAGAAAAAAAATTTTTCATCAATATATTATGAAAGGGGTACCCCTTTGCAATAAATAAATTTTTTGGTTGAAACACAATTTTACCCAATTTTGCCCAAAAGGCGTTCATTTCTAATAAGCAAGTATTGAAATGAGTTTCAAATGCGAAGAAGCTTCCGAAAAATCTCAAATCGGAAGCATTAAAGAAAAAACATTTTTCATCAATATTTTAGAAAAGGGGTACCCCTTTGCAATAAATAACTTTTTTGTTTGAAACACAATTTTACCCAATTTTGCCCAAAAGGCGTTTATTTCTAATAAGCAAGTATTGAAAGGAGATTCAAATGCGAAGAAGCTTCCGAAAAATCTCAAATCGCAAGCATTTAAGAAAAAAAAATTGTTCATCAATATTTTAGGAAAGTGGTACCCCTTTGCAAAAAATGGATTTTTTGGTTGAAACACAATTTTACCCAATTTTGGCCAAAAGGCGTTCATTTCTAATAAGCAAGTATTGAAAGGAGATTCAAATGCGAAGAAGCTTCCGAAAAATCTCAAATCGCAAGCATTTAAGAAAAAAAAATGTTTCATCAATATTTGAGGAAAGGGGTACCCCTTTGCAATAAATAAATTTTTTGGTTGAAACACAATTTTACCTAATTTTGCCCAAAAGGCGTTCATTTCTAATAAGCAAGTATTGAAATGAGTTTCAAATGCGAAGAAGCTTCCGAAAAATCTCAAATCGCAAGCATTTAAGAAAAACATTTGTCATCAATATTTTAGGAAAGGGGTACCCCTTTGCAATACATAAATATTTTGGTTGAAACACAATTTTACCCAATTTTGCCCAAAAGGCGTTCATTTCTAATAAGCAAGTATTGAAATGAGTTTCGAATGCGAAGAAGCTTCTAAAAAATCTCAAATCGCAAGCATTTAAGAAAGAAAAATTTTTCATCAATATTTTAGGAAAGGGGTACCCCTTTGCAATAAATGAATTTTTTGGTTGAAACACAATTTTTCCCGACTTTGCCCAAAAGGCGTTCATTTCTAATAAGCAAGTATTGAAATGAGATTCAAATGTGAAGAAGCTTCCGAAAAATCTCAAATCGCAAGCATTTAAGAAAAAAATATTTTAATCAATATTTTAGGAAAGGGTTACCCCTTTGCAATAAATAAATTTTTTGGTTGAAACACAATTTTACCCAATTTTGCCCAAAAGGCGTTCATTTCTAATAAGCAAGTATTGAAATGAGTTTCTAATGCGAAGAAGCTTCCGAAAAATCTCAAATCGCAAGCATTTAAGAAAAACATTTTTCATCAATATTTTAGGAAGGGGTACCCCTTTGCAATAAATAATTTTTTTGGTTGAAACACAATTTTTCCCGACTTTACCCAAAAGGCGTTCATTTCTAATAAGCAAGTATTGAAAGGAGATTCAAATGCGAAGAAGATTCCGAAAAATCTCAAATCGCAAGCATTTAAGAAAAAAATTTGTCATTAATATTTTAGGAAAGGGGTGCCCCTTTGCAATAAATAAATTTTTTGGTTGAAACACAATTTTACCCAATTTTGCCCAAAAGGCGTTCATTTCTAATAAGCAAGTATTGAAAGGAGTTTCAAATGCGAAGAAGCTTCCGAAAATTCTCAAATCGCATGCATTTAAGAAAAAAAATTATTTTGCCAATTTTTTTGGAAAGGCTTACTTACCCCTTTGCTAAAAATCAATTTTTTGGTTGAAACACAATTTTACCCAATTTTGCCCAAAAGGCGGTTATTTCTAATAACTGAGTATTGAAAGGAGTTTCAAATGCGAAGAAGCTTTCGAAAAATCTCAAATCGCATGCATTTAAGAAAAAAAATTATTTGCCAATTTTTTAGGAAAGGCTTACCCCTTTGCTAAAAATCAATTTTTTGGTTGAAACACAATTTTACCCAATTTTGCCCAAAAGGCGTTTATTTCTAATAACTGAGTATTGAAAGGAGTTTCAAATGCGAAGAAGCTTCCTAAAAATCTCAAATCGCATGCATTTAAGAAAAAAAATTATTTGCCAATTTTTTAGGAAAGGCTTACCCCTTTGCTAAAAATCAATTTTTTGGTTGAAACACAATTTTACCCAATTTTGCCCAAATGGCGTTTATTTCTAATAACTGAGTATTGAAAGGAGTTTCAAATGCGAAGAAGCTTCCGAAAAATCTCAAATCGCATGCATTTAAGAAAAAAATTTGTTATCAATATTTTAGGAAAGGGGTACCCCTTTGCAATACATAAATTTTTTGGTTGAAACACAATTTTACCCAATTTTGGCCAAAAGGCGTTCATTTCTAATAAGCAAGTATTGAAATGAGATTCAAATGCGAAGAAGCTTCCGAAAAATCTCAAATCGGAAGCATTTAAGAAAAAAATTTGTTATCAATATTTTAGGAAAGGGGTACCCCTTTGCAATACATAAATTTTCCGAAAAATCTCAAATCGCAAGCATTTAAGAAAAAAAAATTTCATCAATATATTAGGAAAGGGGTACTCCTTTGCAATAAATAAATTTGTTGGTTGAAACACAATTTTACCCAATTTTGGGTACCCCTTTGCAATAAATAAATTTTTTGGTTGAAACACAATTTTACCCAATTTTGTCCAAAAGGCGTTCATTTCTAATAAGCAAGTATTGAAAGGAGATTCAAATGCGAAGAAGCTTCCGAAAAATCTCAAATCGCAAGCATTTAAGAAAAAAATTTGTTATCAATATTTTAGGAAAGGGGTACCCCTTTGCAATACATAAATTTTTTGGTTGAAACACAATTTTACCCGACTTTGCCCAAAAGGCGTTTATTTCTAATAAGCAAGTATTGAAATAAGATTCAAATGCGAAGAAGCTTCCGAAAAATCTCAAATCGCTAGCATTTAAGAAAAAAAATGTTTCATCAATATTTTAGGAAAGGGGAACCCCTTTGCAATAAATAAATTTTTTGGTTGAAACACAATTTTACCCGACTTTGCCCAAAAGGCGTTCATTTCTAATAAGCAAGTATTGAAATGAGATTCAAATGCGAAGAAGCTTCCGAAAAATCTCAAATCGCAAGCATTTAAGAAAAAAAAATTTCATCAATATATTAGGAAAGGGGTACTCCTTTGCAATAAATAAATTTGTTGGTTGAAACACAATTTTACCCAATTTTGGGTACCCCTTTGCAATAAATAAATTTTTTGTTTGAAACACAATTTTACCCAATTTTGTCCAAAAGGCGTTCATTTCTAATAAGCAAGTATTGAAAGGAGATTCAAATGCGAAGAAGCTTCCGAAAAATCTCAAATCGCAAGCATTAAAGAAAAAAATTTGTTATCAATATTTTAGGAAAGGGGTACCCCTTTGCAATACATAAATTTTTTGGTTGAAACACAATTTTACCCGACTTTGCCCAAAAGGTGTTCATTTCTAATAAGCATGTATTAAAATGAATTTCAAATGCGAAGAAACTTCCGAAAAATCTCAAATCGCAAGCATTTAAGAAAAAAAAAATTTCATCAATATTTTAGGAAAGGGGTACCCCTTTGCAATAAATAAATTTTTTGGTTGAAACACAATTTTACCCAATTTTGCCCAAAAGGCGTTTATTTCTAATAAGCATGTATTAAAATGAATTTCAAATGCGAAGAAGCTTCCGAAAAATCTCAAATCGCAAGCATTTAAGAAAAAAACATTTTTCATCAATATTTTAGGAAAGGGGTACCCCTTTCCTCAAATATTGATGAAACATTTTTTTTTTCTTAAATGCTTGCGATTCGAGATTTTTCGGAAGCTTCTCCGCATTTGAATCTCATTTCAATACTTGCTTATTAGAAATGAACGCCTTTTGGGCAAAGTCGGGTAAAATTGTGGTTCAGCCAAAAAATTTATGTATTGCAAAGGGGCACCCCTTTCCTAAAATATTGATGAAACATTTTTTTTTCTTAAATGCTTGCGATTTGAGATTTTTCGGAAGCTTCTTCGCATTTGAAACTCATTTCAATACTTGCTTATTAGAAATGAACGCATTTTGGGCAAAGTCGGGAAAAGTTGTGTTTCATCCAAAAAATATATGTATTGCAAAGGGGTACCCCTTTCCTAAAATATTGATGAAAAATTTTTTTTCTTGAATGCTTGCGATTTGAGATTTTTCGAAAGCTTCTTCGCATTTGAAACTCATTTCAATACTTGCTTATTAGAAATAAATGCCTTTTGAGCAAAGTCTGGTAAAATTGTGTTTCAACCAAAAAATTTATTTATTGCAAAGGGGTACCCTTTCCTAAAATATTGATGAAAAATTTTTTTTTTCTTAAATGCTTGCGATTTGAGATTTTTCGGAAGCTTCTTCGCATTTGAATCTCATTTCAATACTTGCTTATTAGAAATAAACGCCTTTTGGGCAAAATTGGGTAAAATTGTGTTTCAAACAAAAAATTAATTTTTTTGCAAATATTTTTCCTAAAATATTGATGAAAAATTTTTTTTTTCTTAAATGCTTGCGATTTGAGATTTTTCGGAAGCTTCTTCGCATTTGAAACTCATTTCAATACTTGCTTATTAGAAATGAACGCCTTTTGGGCAAAATTGGGTAAAATTGTGTTTCAACCAAAAAATTTATTTATTGCAAAGGGGTACCCAAAATTGGGTAAAATTGTGTTTCAACCAAAAAATTTGTTTATTGCAAAGGGGTACCCCTTTCCTAAAATATTAATGAAAAATTTTTTTTTCTTAAATGCTTGCGATTTGAGATTTTTCGGAAGCTTCTTCGCATTTGAATCTCATTTCAATACTTGCTTATTAGAAATAAACGCCTTTTGGGCAAAATTGGGTAAAATTGTGTTTCAAACAAAAAATTAATTTTTTTGCAAATATTTTTCCTAAAATATTGATGAAAAATTTTTTTTTTCTTAAATGCTTGCGATTTGAGATTTTTCGGAAGCTTCTTCGCATTTGAAACTCATTTCAATACTTGCTTATTAGAAATGAACGCATTTTGGGCAAAGTCGGGTAAAATTGTGTTTCAACCAAAAAATTTATTTATTGCAAAGGGGTACCCCTTTCCTAAAATATTGATGAAACATTTTTTTTCTTAAATGCCTGCGATTTGAGATTTTTCGGAAGCTTCTTCGCATTTGAATCTCATTTCAATACTTGCTTATTAGAAATGAACGCCTTTTAGGAAAAGTCTGGTAAAATTGTGTTTCAACCAAAAAATTTATGTATTGCAAAGAGGTACCCCTTTCCTAAAATATTGATGAAAAATTTTTTTTTTCTTAAATGCTTGCGATTTGAGATTTTTCGGAAACTTCTTCGCATTTGAATCTCATTTCAATACTTGCTTATTAGAAATAAACGCCTTTTGGGCAAAATTGGGTAAAATTGTGTTTCAAACAAAAAATTAATTTTTTTGCAAATATTTTTCCTAAAATATTGATGAAAAATTTTTTTTTTCTTAAATGCTTGCGATTTGAGATTTTTCGGAAGCTTCTTCGCATTTGAAACTCATTTCAATACTTGCTTATTAGAAATGAACGCCTTTTGGGCAAAATTGGGTAAAATTGTGTTTCAACCAAAAAATTTATTTATTGCAAAGGGGTACCCAAAATTGGGTAAAATTGTGTTTCAACCAAAAAATTTGTTTATTGCAAAGGGGTACCCCTTTCCTAAAATATTAATGAAAAATTTTTTTTTCTTAAATGCTTGCGATTTGAGATTTTTCGGAAGCTTCTTCGCATTTGAAACTCATTTCAATACTTGCTTATTAGAAATGAACGCCTTTTGGGCAAAATTGGGTAAAATTGTGTTTCAACCAAAAAATGTATTTATTGCAAAGGGGTACCAATTTCCTAAAATATTGATGACAAATTTTTTTTTCTTAAATGCTTGCGATTTGAGATTTTTCGGAAGCTTCTTCGCATTTGAAACTCATTTCAATACTTGCTTATTAGAAATGAACGCCTTTTGGGCAAAGTCGGGCAAAATTGTGTTTCAACCAAAAAATTTATTTATTGCAAAGGGGTAAGCCTTTCCTAAAAAATTGGCAAAATAATTTTTTTTCTTAAATGCATGCGATTTGAGATTTTTCGGAAGGTTCTTCGGATTTGAAACTCCTTTCAATACTCAGTTATTAGAAATAAACGCCTTTTGGGCAAAATTGGGTAAAATTGTGTTTCAACCAAAAAATTGATTTTTAGCAAAGGGGTAAGCCTTTCCTAAAAAATTGGCAAAATAATTTTTTTTCTTAAATGCTTTCGATTTGAGATTTTTCGGAAGCTTCTTCGCATTTGAATATCATTTCAATACTTGCTTATTAGAAATGAACGCCTTTTGGGCAAAATTGGGTAAAATTGTGTTTCAACCAAAAAATTTATTTATTGCAAAGGGGTACCCCTTTCCTAAAATATTGATTAAAATATTTTTTTCTTAAATGCTTGCGATTTGAGATTTTTCGGAAGCTTCTTCACATTTGAATCTCATTTCAATACTTGCTTATTAGAAATGAACGCCTTTTGGGCAAAGTCGGGAAAAATTGTGTTTCAACCAAAAAATTTATTTATTGCAAAGGGGTACCCCTTTCCTAAAATATTGATGAACAATTTTTTTTTCTTAAATGCATGCGATTTGAGATTTTTCGGAAGCTTCTTCGCATTTGAATCTCCTTTCAATACTTGCTTATTAGAAATAAACGCCTTTTGGGCAATGTCGGGTAAAATTGTGTTTCAACCAACAAATTTATTTATTCTCATATTATTTCTCATTTCAATACTTGCTTATTAGAAATGAACGCATTTTGGGCAAAGTCGGGCAAAATTGTGTTTCAACCAATAAATTTATTTATTGCAAAGGGGTACCCCTTTCCTAAAATATTGATGAAAATTTTTTTTTCTTAAATGCTTGCGATTTAAAATTTATCGGAAGCTTCTTCGCATTTGAAACTTATTTCAATACTTGCTTATTAGAAATAAACGCCTTTTGGACAAAATTGGGTAAAATTAAGTTTCAACCAAAAAATTTATTTATTGCAAAGGGGCACCCCTTTCCTAAAATATTGATGACAAATTTTTTTCTTAAATGCTTGCGATTTGGGATTTTTCGGAAGCTTCTTCGCATTAGAAACTCATTTCAATACTTGCTTATTAGAAATAAACGCCTTTTGGGCAAAATTGGGTAAAATTGTGGTTCAGCCAAAAAATTTATTTCTTGCAAAGGGTTACCCTTTCCTAATATATTGATGAAAAAATTTTTTTCTTAAATGCTTGCGATTTGAGATTTTTCGGAAGCTTCTTCGCATTTGAATCTCATTTCAATACTTGCTTATTAGAAATGAACGCCTTTTGGCCAAAATTGGGTAAAATTGTGTTTCAACCAAAAAATTTATTTATTGCAAAGGGGTTCCCCTTTCCTAAAATATTGATGAAACATTTTTTTCTTAAATGCTTGCGATTCGAGATTTTTCGGAAGCTTCTTCGCATTTGAATCTCATTTCAATACTTGCTTATTAGAAATGAACACCTTTTGGCCAAAATTGGGTAAAATTGTGTTTCAACCAAAAAATTTATTTATTGCAAAGGGGTTCCCCTTTCCTAAAATATTGATGAAACATTTTTTTCTTAAATGCTTGCGATTCGAGATTTTTCGGAAGCTTCTTCGCATTTGAATCTCATTTCAATACTTGCTTATTAGAAATGAACGCCTTTTGGCCAAAATTGGGTAAAATTGTGTTTCAACCAAAAAATTTATTTATTGCAAAGGGGCACCCCTTTCCTAAAATATTGATGACAAATTTTTTTCTTAAATGCTTGCGATTTGGGATTTTTCGGAAGCTTCTTCGCATTAGAAACTCATTTCAATACTTGCTTATTAGAAATAAACGCCTTTTGGGCAAAATTGGGTAAAATTGTGGTTCAGCCAAAAAATTTATTTCTTGCAAAGGGTTACCCTTTCCTAATATATTGATGAAAAATTTTTTTTCTTAAATGCTTGCGATTTGAGATTTTTCGGAAGCTTCTTCGCATTTGAATCTCATTTCAATACTTGCTTATTAGAAATGAACGCCTTTTGGCCAAAATTGGGTAAAATTGTGTTTCAACCAAAAAATTTATGTATTGCAAAGGGGTACCCCTTTCCTAAAATATTGATGACAAATGTTTTTCTTAAATGCTTGCGATTTGAGATTTTTCGGAAGCTTCTTCGCATTTGAAACTCATTTCAATACTTGCTTATTAGAAATGAACGCCTTTTGGGCAAAATTGGGTAAAATTGTGTTTCAACCAAAAAATTTATGTATTGCAAAGGGGCACCCCTTTCCTAAAATATTGATGACAAATTTTTTTCTTAAATGCTTGCGATTTGGGATTTTTCGGAAGCTTCTTCGCATTTGAAACTCCTTTCAACACTTGCCTATTAGAAATTAACGCCTTTTGGGCAAAATTGAGTAAAATTGTGTTTCAACCAAAAAATTTATTTATTGCAAAGGGGTACCCCTTTTCTAAAATATTGATGAACAATTTTTTTTCTTAAATGCTTGCGATTTGAGATTTTTCGGAAGCTTCTTCGCATTTGAAACTCATTTCAATACTTGCTTATTAGAAATAAACGCCTTTTGGGCAAAATTGGGTAAAATTGTGTTTCAACCAAAAAATTTATGTATTGCAAAGGGGCACCCCTTTCCTAAAATATTGATGACAAATTTTTTTCTTAAATGCTTCCGATTTGAGATTTTTCGGAAGCTTATTCGCATTTGAATCTCCTTTCAATACTTGCTTATTAGAAATAAACGCCTTTTGGGCAAAGTCGGGTAAAATTGTGTTTCAACCAACAAATTTATTTATTGCAAAGGGGTACCCCTTTCCTAAAATATTGATGAAAAATGTTTTTTTCTTAAATGCTTTCGATTTGAGATTTTTCGGAAGTTTCTTCGCATTTGAAACTCATTTCAATACTTGCTTATTAGAAATAAACGCCTTTTGGACAAAATTGGGTAAAATTGTGTTTCAACCAAAAAATTTATTTATTGCAAAGGGGTACCCCTTTCCTAAAATATTGATGAACAATTTTTTTTTCTTAAATGCATGCGATTTGAGATTTTTCGGAAGCTTCTTCGCATTTGAATCTCCTTTCAATACTTGCTTATTAGAAATGAACGCATTTTGGGCAAAGTCGGGCAAAATTGTGTTTCAACCAAAAAATTTATTTATTGCAAAGGGGTACCCTTTCCTAAAATATTGATGAAAATGGTTTTTTCTTAAATGCTTGCGATTTGAGATTTTTCGGAAGCTTCTTCGCATTTGAATCTCCTTTCAATACTTGCTTATTAGAAATAAACGCCTTTTGGGCAAAGTCGGGTAAAATTGTGTTTCAACAAAAAAATCAATTTATTGCAAATGGGTACCCCTTTCGTAAAATATTGATGAAATTTTTTTTTTCTTAAATGCTTGCGATTTGAGATTTTTCGGAAGCTTCTTCGCATTTGAAACTCATTTCAATACTTGCTTATTAGAAATAAACGCCTTTTGGGCAAAGCCGGGTAAAATTGTGTTTCAACCAAAAAATTAATTTTTTGCAAAGGCGTACTCTTTCCTAAAATATTGATGAAAAATTTATTTTTCTTTATGCTTGCGATTTGAGATTTTTCGGAAGCTTCTTCGCATTTGAATCTCATTTCAATACTTCCTTATTAGATATGAACGCTTTTTGGGCAAAGTCGGGTAAAATTGTGTTTCAACCAAAAAATTTATTTTTTGCAAAGGCGTACCCTTTCCTAAAATATTGATGAAACATTTTTTTTTCTTAAATGCTTGCGATTTGAGATTTTTCGGAATCTTCTTCGCATTTGAAACTCATTTCAATACTTGCTTATTAGAAATGAACGCATTTTGGGCAAGGTCGGGTAAAATTGTGGTTCAACCAAAAAATTTATTTATTGCAAAGGGGTACCTCTTTCCTAAAATATTGATGATAATTTTTTCTTTCTTAAATGCTTGCGATTTGAGATTTTTCGGAAGCTTCTTCGCATTTGAAACTCATTTCAATACTTGCTTATTAGAAATAAACGCCTTTTGGGCAAAGCCGGGTAAAATTGTGTTTCAACCAAAAAATTAATTTATTGCAAAGGGGTACCCCTTTCCTCAAATATTGATGAAACATTTTTTTTTCTTAAATGCTTGCGATTCGAGATTTTTCGGAAGCTTCTCCGCATTTGAATCTCATTTCAATACTTGCTTATTAGAAATGAACGCATTTTGGGCAAAGTCGGGAAAAGTTGTGTTTCATCCAAAAAATTTATTTATTGCAAAGGGGTACCCCTTTCCTCAAATATTGATGAAACATTTTTTTTTCTTAAATGCTTGCGATTCGAGATTTTTCGGAAGCTTCTCCGCATTTGAATCTCATTTCAATACTTGCTTATTAGAAATGAACGCATTTTGGGCAAAGTCGGGAAAAGTTGTGTTTCATCCAAAAAATTTATTTATTGCAAAGGGGCACCCCTTTCCTAAAATATTGATGAAACATTTTTTTTTCTTAAATGCTTGCGATTTGAGATTTTTCGGAAGCTTCTTCGCATTTGAAACTCATTTCAATACTTGCTTATTAGAAATGAACGCATTTTGGGCAAAGTCGGGAAAAGTTGTGTTTCATCCAAAAAATATATGTATTGCAAAGGGGTACCCCTTTCCTAAAATATTGATGAAAAATTTTTTTTTTTCTTAAATGCTTGCGATTTGAGATTTTTCGGAAGCTTTTTCGCATTTGAAACTCCTTTCAACACTTGCCTATTAGAAATTAACGCCTTTTGGGCAAAGTCGGGTAAAATTAAGTTTCAACCAAAAAATTTAATTATTGCAAAGGGGTACCCCTTTCCTAAAATATTGATGAAACATATTTTTTTTCTTAAATGCTTGCGATTTGGGATTTTTCGGAAGCTTCTTCGCATTTGAATGTCATTTCAATACTTGCTTATTAGAAATGAACGCCTTTTGGACAAAATTGGGTAAAATTGTGGTTCAACCAAAAAATTTATTTATTGCAAAGGGGTACCCCTTTCCTAAAATATTGATGAAAAATGTTTTTTTCTTAAATGCTTTCGATTTGAGATTTTTCGGAAGCTTCTTAGCATTTGAATCTCCTTTCAATATATGCTTATTAGAAATAAACGCCTTTTGGGCAAAGTCGGGTAAAATTGTGTTTCAACCAAAAAATTCATTGTTTGCAAAGGCGTACCCTTTCCTAAAATATTGATGAAAAATTTTTTTTTCTTAAATGCTTGCGATTTGAGATTTTTCGGAAGCTTCTTCGCATTTGAAACTCATTTCAATACTTGCTTATTAGAAATAAACGCCTTTTGGGCAAAATTGGGTAAAATTGTGTTTCAACCAAAAAATTTATGTATTGCAAAGGGGCACCCCTTTCCTAAAATATTGATGACAAATTTTTTTCTTAAATGCTTGCGATTTGGGATTTTTCGGAAGCTTCTTCGCATTTGAAACTCCTTTCAACACTTGCCTATTAGAAATTAACGCCTTTTGGGCAAAGTCAGGTAAAATTGTGTTTCAACCAAAAAATGTATTTTTTGCAAAGGCGTACGTACCCCTTTCCTAAAATATTGATGAAACATATTTTTTCTTAAGTGCTTGCGATTTGAGATTTTTCGGAAGCTTCTTCGCATTTGAATCTCATTTCAATACTTGCTTATTAGAAATGAACGCCTTTTGGGCAAAGTCGGGTAAAATTGTGGTTCAACCAAAAAATTTATTTATTGCAAAGGGGTACCCCTTTCCTAAAATATTGATGAACAATTTTTTTTTTCATAAATGCTTGCGATTTGAGATTTTTCGGAAGCTTCTTCGCATTTGAAACTCATTTCAATACTTGCTTATTAGAAATGAACGCCTTTTGGGCAAAGTCGGGTAAAATTGTGGTTCAACCAAAAAATTTATTTATTGCAAAGGGGTACCCCTTTCCTAAAATATTGATGAACAATTTTTTTTTCATAAATGCTTGCGATTTGAGATTTTTCGGAAGCTTCTTAGCATTTGAATCTCCTTTCAATATATGCTTATTAGAAATAAACGCCTTTTGGGCAAAATTGGGTAAAATTGTGTTTCAACCAACAAATTTATGTATTGCAAAGGGGTACCCCTTTCCTAAAATATTGATGAACAATTTTTTTTCTTAAATGCTTGCGATTTTTCGGAAGCTTCTTCGCATTTGAATCTCCTTTCAATACTTGCTTATTAGAAACGAACGCCTTTTGGGCAAAGTCGGGTAAAATTGTGTTTCAACCAAAAAATTTATCTTAAATGCTTGCTTGGTACCCTTTCCTAAAATATTGATGAAAAATTTTTTTTTCTTAAATGCTTGCGATTTGAGATTTCTCGGAAGCTTTTTCGCATTTGAATCTCCTTTCAATACTTGCTTATTAGAAATGAACGCCTTTTGGGCAAAGTCAGGTAAAATTGTGTTTCAACCAAAAAATGTATTTATTGTAAAGGGGTACCCCTTTCCTAAAATATTGATGAACAATTTTTTTTTCATAAATGCTTGCGATTTGAGATTTTTCGGAAGCTTCTTCGCATTTGAAACTCATTTCAGTACTTGCTTATTAGAAATGAACGCCTTTTGGGCAAAGTCGGGTAAAATTGTGTTTCAACCAAAAAATTTATTTATTGCAAAGGAGTACACCTTTCCTAAAATATTGATGAAATTTTTTTTTTCTTAAATGCTTGCGATTTGAGATTTTTCGAAAGCTTCTTCGCATTTGAAACTCATTTCAGTACTTGCTTATTAGAAATGAACGCCTTTTGGGCAATGTCGGGTAAAATTGTGGTTCAGCCAAAAAATTTATTTCTTGCAAAGGGTTACCCTTTCCTAATATATTGATTAAAATATTTTTTTCTTAAATGCTTGCGATTTGAGATTTCTCGGAAGCTTTTTCGCATTTGAATCTCCTTTCAATACTTGCTTATTAGAAATGAACGCCTTTTGGGCAAAGTCGGGTAAAATTGTGTTTCAACCAAAAAATTTATTTATTGCAAAGGGGTGCCCCTTTCCTAAAATATTGATGAACAATTTTTTTTCTTAAATGCTTGCGATTTGAGATTTTTCGGAAGCTTCTTCGCATTTGAATCTCCTTTCAATACTTGCTTATTAGAAATGAACGCCTTTTGGGCAAAGTCGGGTAAAATTGTGTTTTAACCAAAATATTTATGTATTGCAAAGGGGTACCCCTTTCCTAAAATATTGACGACAAATTTTTTTTCTTAAATGCTTGCGATTTTTCGGAAGCTTCTTAGCATTTGAATCTCCTTTTAATACTTGCTTATTAGAAATGAACGCCTTTTGGGCAAAGTCGGGTAAAATTGTGTTTCAACCAAAAAATTTATGTATTGCAAAGGGGTACCCCTTTCCTAAAATATTGATGAAACATATTTTTTCTTAAATGCTTGCGATTTGAGATTTTTCGGAAGCTTCTTCACATTTGAATCTCATTTCAATACTTGCTTATTAGAAATAAACGCCTTTTGGGCAAAATTGGGTAAAATTGTGTTTCAACCAAAAAATTTATTTATTGCAAAGGGGTGCCCCTTTCCTAAAATATTGATGAACAATTTTTTTTCTTAAATGCTTGCGATTTGAGATTTTTCGGAAGCTTCTTCGCATTTGAATCTCCTTTCAATACTTGCTTATTAGAAATGAACGCCTTTTGGGCAAAGTTGGGTAAAATTGTGTTTTAACCAAAATATTTATGTGTTGCAAAGGGGTACCCCTTTCCTAAAATATTGACGACAAATTTTTTTTCTTAAATGCTTGCGATTTTTCGGAAGCTTCTTAGCATTTGAATCTCCTTTTAATACTTGCTTATTAGAAATAAACGCCTTTTGGGCAAAGTCGGGTAAAATTGTGTTTCAACCAAAAAATTCATTTATTGTAAAGGGGTACCCCTTTCCTAAAATATTGATGAAACATTTTTTTTTCTTAAATGCTTGCGATTTAAGATTCTTCGGAAGCTTCTTCGCATTTGAATCTCCTTTCAATATATGCTTATTAGAAATGAACGCCTTTTGGGCAAAGTCGGGCAAAATTGTGTTTCAACCAAAAAATTTATTTATTGCAAAGGGGTACCCCTTTCCTCAAATATTGATGAAACATTTTTTTTTCTTAAATGCTTGCGATTTGAGATTTTTCGGAAGCTTCTTCGCATTTGAATCTCCTTTCAATACTTGCTTATTAGAAATGAACGCCTTTTGGGCAAAGTCGGGCAAAATTGTGTTTCAACCAAAATATTTATTTATTGCAAAGGGGTGCCCCTTTCCTAATATATTAATGCAATTTTTATACCCTCCAAAAAAGAATTTGGAGGGTATATTCACTTTGTCATTCCGTTTGTAACGCATCGAAATATCCATCTCAGACCCCATAAAGTATATATATTCTTGATCAGTGATGAAATCTAAGACGAACTGAGCATGTCCGTCCGTCCGTCCGTCCGTCTGTGGAAATCACGATTCAGTCCAAACGAAAAGAGCTAGACTCCTGAAATTTGGCATAAATATATTTTAAAACTTAGAGCAGGTTGAGTTCGAAGATGGGCTAAATCGGGCTAGAGGGAAAAAAGTTCCCCTAAGAAGAACTAAACCAACCCAGAAAAAACAACATAATTTTTAAAGTTTTTTGGTTATTTTGTTAAGCAAATGATATATTTTTATGTCAAATACGGTCCAACGCCTTAAACTTGGAGCCATTAAATAAAATAAAAATATTTTTTGACCCCGCCCACTTCAGTGGGCGTTATTATAGGCAAAAATAGCATAAAAATTTAACAAATTGTTTTACTTAAGCCACCATTCCTTAAAAATAACACTTTTTAGCTTTAATGACGAAGCTGAGACGAATCCTGGTACTACTCTGCCCTACCCCCTCCTTCCCCCCCGCCCCCTAAATGACCCTACCAAAAAAATTTTTTTTTTTAAATTTTGTATATAATCATCCCAAGCATTTATCTTTAGAGTTTTATGACTGCCGATTTCTGCCCTACCTCCCCCCCCACCTCTTCCTTTGCCCCCTATATGACCCTACCAAAAAAAAAACTTTTTTTTTAAATTTTGTATATAATCATCCCAAGCATTTATCTTTAGAGTTTTATGACTACCGATTTCTGCCCTACCTTCCCCCCCCCACCTCTTCCTTTGCCCCCTATATGACCCTACCAAAAAAAAAATTTTTTTTTAAATTTTGTATATAATCATCCCAAGCATTTATCTTTAGAGTTTTATGACTGCCGATTTCTGCCCTACCTCCCCCAACTCTTCCTTTGCCCCCTAAATGACACTACCCAAAAAAAAATTTTTTTTTTTTTAATTTTGTATATAATCATCCCAAGCATTTATTTTTCGAGTTTTATGACAGCCTGTTGCTGCCCTACCCCCTCCTCCCTCTTTGCCCGCTAAATGACCCTATTAAAAATAAATATAAATTTTTTTTTATTTTGTGTATAATCATCCCAAGCATTTATTTTTACAGTTTTATGTGTATCTGTTTCTGCCCTAACCCCTCCCCTCTTTGCCCTCTAAATTACCCTATCAAAAAAAAGATATTTTAATTTTGTATATAATTATCCCAAGCATTTATTTTTAGAGTTTTATGGCAAAGGTGAAATGTTTCCCCCACAGCCCTTGCCAGAGCGACCCCGCCAAAATACAGTTTTTATAGCCTCCAAAGAGAATTGTGATGAAGTCTAAGACGGTCTAGCAATGCCCATACGTTCGTCTGTGGAAAACATGATATTGTATACTTTTGAACCCCGCCCCCTTTAGTGGGCGTTGACGTACGATATTATATAAAGGAACTCTGTCCCACCAAGTTAAACATTTCAAATTCACTTACTAAATATTTGGAGGGTATTTAAGATTCGACCCGGTCGAATATAACGTTTTTACTTGTTTTTTTCTTAAATGCTTGCGATTTGAGATTTTTCGGAAGCTTCTTCACATTTGAATCTCATTTCAATACTTGCTTATTAGAAATGAACGCCTTTTGGGCAAAGTCGGGAAAAATTGTGTTTCAACCAAAAAATTTATTTATTGCAAAGGGGTACCCCTTTCCTAAAATATTGATGAACAATTTTTTTTTCTTAAATGCATGCGATTTGAGATTTTTCGGAAGCTTCTTCGCATTTGAATCTCCTTTCAATACTTGCTTATTAGAAATAAACGCCTTTTGGGCAAAGTCGGGTAAAATTGTGTTTCAACCAAAAAATTTATTTATTGCAAAGGAGTACCCCTTTCCTAAAATATTGATGAAATTTTTTTTTTCTTAAATGCTTGCGATTTGAGATTTTTCGGAAGCTTCTTAGCATTTGAAACTCATTTCAGTACTTGCTTATTAGAAATAAACGCCTTTTGGGCAAAATTGGGTAAAATTGTGTTTCAACCAAAAAATTTATTTATTGCAAAGGAGTACCCCTTTCCTAAAATATTGATGAAATTTTTTTTTTCTTAAATGCTTGCGATTTGAGATTTTTCGGAAGCTTCTTCGCATTTGAATCTCCTTTCAATACTTGCTTATTAGAAATGAACGCCTTTTGGGCAAAGTCGGGTAAAATTGTGTTTCAACCAAAAAATTTATGTATTGCAAAGGGGCACCCCTTTCCTAAAATATTGACGGCAAATTTTTTTTCTTAAATGCTTGCGATTTGAGATTTTTCGGAAGCTTCTTCGCATTTGAAACTCATTTCAATACTTGCTTATTAGAAATAAACACCTTTTGGGCAAAGTCGGGTAAAATTGTGGTTCAGCCAAAAAATTTATTTCTTGCAAAGGGTTACCCTTTCCTAATATATTGATGAAAAATTTTTTTTATACCCTCCAAAAAAGAATTTGGAGGGTATATTCACTTTCTCATTCCGTTTGTAACGCATCGAAATATCCATCTCAGACCCCATAAAGTATATATATTCTTGATCAGTGATGAAATCTAAGACGAACTGAGCATGTCCGTCCGTCCGTCTGTGGAAATCACGATTCAGTCCAAACGAAAAGAGCTAGACTCCTGAAATTTGGCATAAATATATTTTAAAACTTAGAGCAGGTTGAGTTCGAAGATGGGCTAAATCGGGCTAGAGGGAAAAAAGTTCCCCTAAGAAGAACTAAACCAACCCAGAAAAAACAACATAATTTTTAAAGTTTTTTGGTTATTTTGTTAAGCAAATGATATATTTTTATGTCAAATACGGTCCAACGCCTTAAACTTGGAGCCATTAAATAAAATAAAAATATTTTTTGACCCCGCCCACTTCAGTGGGCGTTATTATAGGCAAAAATAGCATAAAAATTTAACAAATTGTTTTACTTAAGCCACCATTCCTTAAAAATAACACTTTTTAGCTTTAATGACGAAGCTGAGACGAATCCTGGTACTACTCTGCCCTACCCCCTCCTTCCCCCCCGCCCCCTAAATGACCCTACCAAAAAATTTTTTTTTTTTTAAATTTTGTATATAATCATCCCAAGCATTTATCTTTAGAGTTTTATGACTGCCGATTTCTGCCCTACCTCCCCCCCCACCTCTTCCTTTGCCCCCTATATGACCCTACCAAAAAAAAAACCTTTTTTTTTAAATTTTGTATATAATCATCCCAAGCATTTATCTTTAGAGTGACTTTGCCCAAAAGGCGTTCATTTCTAATAAGCAAGTATTGAAATGAGTTTCAAATGCGAAGAAGCTTCCGAAAAATCTCAAATCGCAAGCATTTATGAAAAAAAAATTTTTTTCATCAATATTTTAGGAAAGGGTACGCCTTTGCAAAAAATGAATTTTTTGGTTGAAACACAGTTTTACCCAATTTTGCCCAAAAGGCGTTTATTTCTAATAAGCAAGTATTGAAAGGAGATTTAAATGCGAAGAAACTTCCGAAAAATCTCAAATCGCAAGCATTTAAGAAAAAAAAAATGTTCATCAATATTTTAGGAAAGGGGTACCCCTTTGCAATAAATAAATTTTTTGGTTGAAACACAATTTTACCCGACTTTGCCCAAAAGGCGTTTATTTCTAATAAGCAAGTATTGAAATGAGATTTAAATGCGAAGAAGCTTCCGAAAAATCTCAAATCGCAAGCATTTAAGAAAAAAAAAATTGCATTAATATATTAGGAAAGGGGCACCCCTTTGCAATAAATAAATTTTTTGGTTGAAACACAATTTTACCCGACTTTGCCCAAAAGGCGTTCATTTCTAATAAGCAAGTATTGAAATGAGTTTCAAATGCGAAGAAGCTTCCGAAAAATCTCAAGTCGCAAGCATTTAAGAAAAACATTTGTCATCAATATTTTAGGAAAGGGGTACCCCTTTGCAAAAAATGAATTTTTTGGTTGAAACACAATTTTACCCGACTTTGCCCAAAAGGCGTTCATTTCTAATAAGCAAGTATTGAAATGAGATTCAAATGCGAAGAAGCTTCCGAAAAATCTCAAATCGCAAGCATTTAAGAAAAAAAATTTTTCATCAATATATTAGGAAAGGGTAACCCTTTGCAAGAAATAAATTTTTTGGCTGAACCACAATTTTACCCAAATTTGCCCAAAAGGCGTTTATTTCTAATAAGCAAGTATTGAAATGAGATTCAAATGCGAAGAAGCTTCCGAAAAATCTCAAATCGCAAGCATTTAAGAAAAAAAAAATTGCATTAATATATTAGGAAAGGGGCACCCCTTTGCAATAAATAAATTTTTTGGTTGAAACACAATTTTACCCAATTTTGCCCAAAAGACGTTCATTTCTAATAAGCAAGTATTGAAATGAGATTCAAATGCGAAGAAGCTTCCGAAAAATCTCAAATCGCAAGCATTTAAGAAAAAAAAATTTTTCATCAATATTTTAGGAAAGGGTACCAAGCAAGCATTTAAGATAAATTTTTTGGTTGAAACACAATTTTACCCGACTTTTCCCAAAAGGCGTTCATTTCTAATAAGCAAGTATTGAAATGAGTTTCAAATGCGAAGAAGCTTCCGAAAAATCTCAAATCGCAAGCATTTAAGAAAAAAAAATGTTTCATCAATATTTTAGGAAAGGGGTACCCCTTTGCAATAAATAAATTTTTTGGTTGAAACACAATTTTACCCAATTTTGCCCAAAAGGCGTTCATTTCTAATAAGCAAGTATTGAAATGAGTTTCAAATGCGAAAAAGCTTCCGAAAAATCTCAAATCGCAAGCATTTAAGAAAAACATTTGTCATCAATATTTTAGGAAAGGGGTACCCCTTTGCAATACATAAATTTTTTGGTTGAAACACAATTTTACCCGACTTTGCCCAAAAGGCGTTTATTTCTAATAAGCAAGTATTGAAAGGAGATTTAAATGCGAAGAAGCTTCCGAAAAATCTCAAATCGCAAGCATTTAAGAAAAAAAAATTGTTCATCAATATTTTAGGAAAGGGGTACTCCTTTGCAATAAATAAATTTGTTGGTTGAAACACAATTTTACCCAATTTTGCCCAAAAGGCGTTTATTTCTAATAAGCAAGTATTGAAATGAGATTCAAATGCGAAGAAGCTTCCGAAAAATCTCAAATCGGAAGCATTTAAGAAAAAAAATTTTTCATCAATATTTTAGGAAAAATATTTGCAAAAAATTAATTTTTTGTTTGAAACACAATTTTACCCAATTTTGCCCAAAAGGCGTTCATTTCTAATAAGCAAGTATTGAAATGAGTTTCAAATGCGAAGAAGCTTCCGAAAAATCTCAAATCGCAAGCATTTAAGAAAAACATTTGTCATCAATATTTTAGGAAAGGGGTACCCCTTTGCAATAAATAAATTTTTTGGTTGAAACACAATTTTACCCAATTTTGCCCAAAAGACGTTCATTTCTAATAAGCAAGTATTGAAATGAGATTCAAATGCGAAGAAGCTTCCGAAAAATCTCAAATCGCAAGCATTTAAGAAAAAAAATTTTTCATCAATATTTTTGGAACGGGGTACCCCTTTGCAATAAATAAATTTTTTGGTTGAAACACAATTTTACCCAATTTTGCCCAAAAGGCGTTCATTTCTAATAAGCAAGTATTGAAAGGAGATTCAAATGCGAAGAAGCTTCCGAAAAATCTCAAATCGCAAGCATTTAAGAAAAAAATTTGTCATCAATATTTTAGGAAAGGGGTGCCCCTTTGCAATACATAAATTTTTTGGTTGAAACACAATTTTACCCGACTTTGCCCAAAAGGCGTTTATTTCTAATAAGCAAGTATTGAAATGAGATTCAAATGCGAAGAAGCTTCCGAAAATTCTCAAATCGCAAGCATTTAAGAAAAAAAATTGTTATCAACATTTTAGGAAAGGGGTACCCCTTTGCAATACATAAATTTTTTGGTTGAAACACAATTTTACCAGACTTTGCTCAAAAGGCGTTTATTTCTAATAAGCAAGTATTGAAATGAGATTCAAATGCGAAGAAGCTTCCGAAAAATCTCAAGTCGCAAGCATTTAAGAAAAACATTTGTCATCAATATTTTAGGAAAGGGGTACCCCTTTGCAAAAAATGAATTTTTTGGTTGAAACACAATTTTACCCAATTTTGCCCAAAAGGCGTTTATTTCTAATAAGCAAGTATTGAAAGGAGATTTAAATGCGAAGAAACTTCCGAAAAATCTCAAATCGCAAGCATTTAAGAAAAAAAAAATTTTCATCAATATTTTAGGAAAGGGGTACCCCTTTGCAATAAATAAATTTTTTGGTTGAAACACAATTTTACCCGACTTTGCCCAAAAGGCGTTTATTTCTAATAAGCAAGTATTGAAATGAGATTTAAATGCGAAGAAGCTTCCGAAAAATCTCAAATCGCAAGCATTTAAGAAAAAAAAATTGCATTAATATATTAGGAAAGGGGCACCCCTTTGCAATAAATAAATTTTTTGGTTGAAACACAATTTTACCCGACTTTGCCCAAAAGGCGTTCATTTCTAATAAACAAGTATTGAAATGAGTTTCAAATGCGAAGAAGCTTCCGAAAAATCTCAAGTCGCAAGCATTTAAGAAAAACATTTGTCATCAATATTTTAGGAAAGGGGTACCCCTTTGCAAAAAATGAATTTTTTGGTTGAAACACAATTTTACCCGACTTTGCCCAAAAGGCGTTCATTTCTAATAAGCAAGTATTGAAATGAGATTCAAATGCGAAGAAGCTTCCGAAAAATCTCAAATCGCAAGCATTTAAGAAAAAAAATTTTTCATCAATATATTAGGAAAGGGTAACCCTTTGCAAGAAATAAATTTTTTGGCTGAACCACAATTTTACCCAATTTTGCCCAAAAGGCGTTTATTTCTAATAAGCAAGTATTGAAATGAGATTCAAATGCGAAGAAGCTTCCGAAAAATCTCAAATCGCAAGCATTTAAGAAAAAAAAAATTGCATTAATATATTAGGAAAGGGGCACCCCTTTGCAATAAATAAATTTTTTGGTTGAAACACAATTTTACCCAATTTTGCCCAAAAGACGTTCATTTCTAATAAGCAAGTATTGAAATGAGATTCAAATGCGAAGAAGCTTCCGAAAAATCTCAAATCGCAAGCATTTAAGAAAAAAAAATTTTTCATCAATATTTTAGGAAAGGGGTACTCCTTTGCAATAAATAAATTTGTTGGTTGAAACACAATTTTACCCAATTTTGCCCAAAAGGCGTTCATTTCTAATAAGCAAGTATTGAAATGAGTTTCAAATGCGAAGAAGCTTCCGAAAAATCTCAAATCGCAAGCATTTAAGAAAAAAAAATGTTTCATCAATATTTTAGGAAAGGGGTACCCCTTTGCAATAAATAAATTTTTTGGTTGAAACACAATTTTACCCAATTTTGCCCAAAGGAAGGGGTACCCCTTTGCAATAAATAAATTTTTTGGTTGAAACACAATTTTACCCGACTTTGCCCAAAAGGCGTTAATTTCTAATAAGCAAGTACTGAAATGAGTTTCAAATGCGAAGAAGCTTCCGAAAAATCTCAAATCGCAAGCATTTAAGAAAAAAAAAATGTTTCATCAATATTTGAGGAAAGGGGTACCCCTTTGCAATACATAAATTTTTTGGTAAAAACAAAATTTTACCCAATTTTGGGTACCCCTTTGCAATAAATAAATTTTTTGGTTGAAACACAATTTTACCCGACTTTGCCAAAAAGGCGTTCATTTCTAATAAGCAGGTATTGAAATGAGTTTCAAATGCGAAGAAGCTTCCGAAAAATCTCAAATCGCATGCATTTAAGAAAAAAAAATTGTTCATCAATATTTTAGGAAAGGGGTACCCCTTTGCAATAAATAAATTTTTTGGTTGAAACACAGTTTTACCCAATTTTGCCCAAAAGGCATTCATTTCTAATAAGCATATATTGAAAGGAGATTCAAATGCTAAGAAGCTTCCGAAAAATCTCAAATCGAAAGCATTTAAGAAAAACATTTTTCATCAATATTTTAGGAAGGGGTACCCCTTTGCAATAAATAAATTTTTTGGTTGAAACACAATTTTACCCGACTTTGCCCAAAAGGCGTTTATTTCTAATAAGCAAGTATTGAAATGAGTTTCAAATGCGAAGAAGCTTCCGAAAAATCTCAAATCGCAAGCATTTAAGAAAGAAAAAATTATCATCAATATTTTAGGAAAGGGGTACCCCTTTGCAATAAATAAATTTTTTGGTTGAACCACAATTTTACCCGACTTTGCCCAAAAGGCGTTTATTTCTAATAAGCAAGTATTGAAAGGAGATACAAATGCGAAGAAGCTTCCGAAAAATCTCAAATCGCAAGCATTTATGAAAAAAAAAATTATCATCAATATTTTAGGAAAGAGGTACCCCTTTGCAATAAATAAATTTTTTGGTTGAAACACAGTTTTACCAAATTTTGCCCAAAAGGCGTTCATTTCTAATAAGCAAGTATTAAAAGGAGATTCAAATGCTAAGAAGCTTCCGAAAAATCTCAAATCGCAAGCATTTAAGAAAAAAAAATGTTTCATCAATATTTGAGGAAAGGGGTACCCCTTTGCAATAAATAAATTTTTTGGTTGAAACACAATTTTACCTAATTTTGCCCAAAAGGCGTTCATTTCTAATAAGCAAGTATTGAAAGGAGATTCAAATGCGAAGAAGCTTCCGAAAAATCCCAAATCGCAAGCATTTAAAAAAAAAATTTGTCATCAATATTTTAGGAAAGGGGTACGCCTTTGTAATACATAAATTTTTTGGTTGAAACACAATTTTACCCAATTTTGCCCAAAAGGCGTTTATTTCTAATAACAGAGTATTGAAAGGAGATTCAAATGCTAAGAAGCTTCCGAAAAATCTCAAATCGCAAGCATTTATGAAAAAAAAAATTGTTCATCAATATTTTAGGAAAGGCTTACCCCTTTGCAATAAATAAATTTGTTGGTTGAAACACAATTTTACCCAATTTTGCCCAAAAGGCGTTTATTTCTAATAAGCAAGTATTTAAAGGAGATTCAAATGCGAAGAAGCTTCCGAAAAATCTCAAATCGCAAGAATTTAAGAAAAAAAAAAATTTTCATCAATATTTTAGGAAAGGGGTATCCCTTTGCAATAAATAAATTTTTTGGTTGAAACACAATTTTACCCGACTTTGCCCAAAAGGCGTTCATTTCTAATAAGCAAGTATTGAAAGGAGATTCAAATGCGAAGAAGATTCCGAAAAATCTCAAGTCGCAAGCATTTAAGAAAGAAAAAATTATCATCAATATTTTAGGAAAGAGGTACCCCTTTGCAATAAATAAATTTTTTGGTTGAAACACAGTTTTACCCGACATTGCCCAAAAGGCGTTTATTTCTAATAAGCAAGTATTGAAAGTAGATTCAAATGCTAAGAAGCTTCCGAAAAATCTCAAATCGCAAGCATTTATGAAAAAAAAAATTGTTCATCAATATTTTAGGAAAGGGGTACCCCTTTGCAATAAATAAATTTTTTGGTTGAAACACAATTTTACCCGACTTTGCCCAAAAGGCGTTCATTTCTAATAAGCAAGTATTGAAATGAGATTCAAATGCGAAGAAGCTTCCGAAAAATCTCAAATCGCAAGCATTTAAGAAAAAAAATTTGTCGTCAATATTTTAGGAAAGGGGTACCCCTTTGCAATACATAAATATTTTGGTTGAAACACAATTTTACCCAATTTTGTCCAAAAGGCGTTTATTTCTAATAAGCAAGTATTGAAATGAGTTTCAAATGCGAAGAAGCTTCCGAAAAATCTCAAATCGCAAGCATTTAAGAAAAAAAATTTTTCATCAATATTTGAGGAAAGGGGTACCCCTTTGCAATAAATAAATTTTTTGGTTGAAACACAATTTTACCCGACTTTGCCCAAAAGGCGTTCATTTCTAATAAGCAAGTATTGAAATGAGATTCAAATGCGAAGAAGATTCCGAAAAATCTCAAGTCGCAAGCATTTAAGAAAAACATTTGTCATCAATATTTTAGGAAAGGGGTACCCCTTTGCAATACATACATTTTTTGGTTGAAACACAATTTTACCAGACTTTGCCCAAAAGGCGTTAATTTCTAATAGGCAAGTGTTGAAAGGAGTTTCAAATGCGAAGAAGCTTCCGAAAAATCTCAAATCGCATGCATTTAAGAAACAAAAATTTTTCATCAATATTTTAGGAAAGGGGTACGTACGCCTTTGCAAAAAATACATTTTTTGGTTGAAACACAATTTTACCCAATTTTGCCCAAAAGGCGTTCATTTCTAATAAGCAAGTGTTGAAAGGAGATTCAAATGCGAAGAAGCTTCCGAAAAATCTCAAATCGCAAGCATTTAAGAAAAAAAAATGTTTCATCAATATTTGAGGAAAGGGGTACCCCTTTGCAATAAATAAATTTTTTGGTTGAAACACAATTTTACCTAATTTTGCCCAAAAGGCGTTCATTTCTAATAAGCAAGTATTGAAAGGAGATTCAAATGCGAAGAAGATTCCGAAAAATCTCAAATCGAAAGCATTTAAGAAAAACATTTTTCATCAATATTTTAGGAAGGGGTACCCCTTTGCAATAAATAAATTTTTTGGTTGAAACACAATTTTACCCAATTTTGCCCAAAAGGCGTTCATTTCTAATAAGCAAGTATTGAAATGAGATTCAAATGCGAAGAAGCTTCCGAAAAATCTCAAATCGCATGCATTTAAGAAAAAAAAATTGTTCATCAATATTTTAGGAAAGGGGTACCCCTTTGCAATAAATAAATATTTTGGTTGAAACACAATTTTACCCGACTTTGCCCAAAAGGCGTTCATTTCTAATAAGCAAGTATTGAAATGAGATTCAAATGCGAAGAAGCTTCCGAAAAATCTCAAATCGCAAGCATTTAAGAAAAACAATTTTTCATCAATATTTTAGGAAAGGGGTATCCCTTTGCAATAAATAAATTTTTTGGTTGAAACACAATTTTACCAAAATTTGCCCAAAAGGCGTTTATTTCTAATAAGCAAGTATTGAAAGGAGATTCAAATGCGAAGAAGCTTCCGAAAAATCTCAAATCGCAAGCATTTAAGAAAAAAAATATGTTCCATCAATATTTTAGGAAAGGGGTACCCCTTTGCAATAAATGAATTTTTTGGTTGAAACACAATTTTACCTAATTTTGCCCAAAAGGCGTTTATTTCTAATAAGCAAGTACTGAAAGGAGATTCAAATGCGAAGAAGCTTCCGAAAAATCGCAAGCATTTAAGAAAAAAAATTTGTTGTCAATATTTTAGGAAAGGGGTACCCCTTTGCAATACATAAATATTTTGGTTGAAACACAATTTTACCCGACTTTGCCCAAAAGGCGTTTATTTCTAATAAGCAAGTATTGAAAGGAGATTCAAATGCGAAGAAGCTTCCGAAAAATCTCAAGTCGCAAGCATTTAAGAAAAACATTTGTCATCAATATTTTAGGAAAGGGGTACCCCTTTGCAATACATAAATTTTTTGGTTGAAACACAATTTTTCCCGACTTTGCCCAAAAGGCGTTTATTTCTAATAAGCAAGTATTGAAATGAGTTTCAATTGCGAAGAAGCTTCCGAAAAATCTCAAATCGCAAGCATTTAAGAAAAAAAATGTTTCATCAATATTTTAGGAAAGGGGAACCCCTTTGCAATAAATAAATTTTTTGGTTGAAACACAATTTTACCCAATTTTGCCCAAAAGGCGTTCATTTCTAATAAGCAAGTATTGAAAGGAGATTCAAATGCGAAGAAGCTTCCGAAAAATCTCAAATCGCAAGCATTTAAGAAAAAAAAAATTTTATCAATATTTTAGGAAAGGGGTACCCCTTCGCAATAAATAAATTTTTTGGTTGAAACACAATTTTACCCGACTTTGCCCAAAACGCGTTTATTTTTAATAAGCAAGTATTGAAATGAGTTTCAAATGCGAAGAAGATTCCGAAAAATCTCAAATAGAGGGCATTTAAGAAAGAAAAATTTTTCATCAATATTTTAGGAAAGGGGTACCCCTTTGCAATAAATAAATATTTTGGTTGAAACACAATTTTACCCAATTTTGCCCAAAAGGCGTTCATTTCTAATAAGCAAGTATTGAAATGAGTTTCGAATGCGAAGAAGCTTCTGAAAAATCTCAAATCGCAAGCATTCAAGAAAAAAAATTTTTCATCAATATTTTAGGAAAGGGGTACCCCTTTACAATAAATAAATTTTTTGGTTGAAACACAATTTTACCCGACTTTGCCCAAAAGGCGTTCATTTCTTATAAGCAGGTATTGAAATAAGATTCAAATGCGAAGAAGCTTCCGAAAAATCTCAAATCGCAAGCATTTATGAGAAAAATTTGTCATCAATATTTTGGGAAAGGGGTACCCCTTTGCAATAAGTAAATTCTTTGGTTGAAACACAATTTTTCCCCCGACTTTGCCCAAAAGGCGTTCATTTCTAATAAGCAAGTATTGAAATGAGTTTCGAATGCGAAGAAGCTTCTGAAAAATCTCAAATCGCAAGCATTCAAGAAAAAAAATTTTTCATCAATATTTTAGGAAAGGGGTACCCCTTTACAATAAATAAATTTTTTGGTTGAAACACAATTTTACCCGACTTTGCCCAAAAGGCGTTCATTTCTTATAAGCAGGTATTGAAATAAGATTCAAATGCGAAGAAGCTTCCGAAAAATCTCAAATCGCAAGCATTTATGAAAAAAATTTTTCATCAATATTTTAGGAAAGGGGTACCCCTTTACAATAAATAAATTTTTTGGTTGAAACACAATTTTACCCAATTTTGCCCAAAAGGCGTTCATTTCTAATAAGCAAGTATTGAAATGAGTTTCGAATGCGAAGAAGCTTCTGAAAAATCTCAAATCGCAAGCATTCAAGAAAAAAAATTTTTCATCAATATTTTAGGAAAGGGGTACCCCTTTACAATAAATAAATTTTTTGGTTGAAACACAATTTTACCCGACTTTGCCCAAAAGGCGTTCATTTCTTATAAGCAGGTATTGAAATAAGATTCAAATGCGAAGAAGCTTCCGAAAAATCTCAAATCGCAAGCATTCAAGAAAAAAAATTTTTAATCAATATTTTGGGAAAGGGGTACCCCTTTGCAATAAGTAAATTCTTTGGTTGAAACACAATTTTTCCCCCGACTTTGCCCAAAAGGCGTTCATTTCTAATAAGCAAGTATTGAAATGAGATTCAAATGCGAAGAAGCTTCCGAAAAATCTCAAATCGCAAGCATTTAAGAAGAAAAAAATGTTCATCAATATTTTAGGAAAAGGGTACCCCTTTGCAATACATAAATTTTTTGGTTGAAACACAATTTTACCCAATTTTGTCCAAAAGGCATTTATTTCTAATAAGCAAGTATTGAAATGAGTTTCAAATGCGAAGAAGCTTCCGAAAAATCTCAAATCGCAAGCATTTAAGAAAAACATTTGTCATCAATATTTTAGGAAAGGGGTACCCCTTTGCAATACATAAATTTTTTGGTTGAAACACAATTTTTCCCGACTTTGCCCAAAAGGCGTTTATTTCTAATAAGCAAGTATTGAAATGAGTTTCAAATGCGAAGAAGCTTTCGAAAAATCTCAAATCGCAAGCATTTAAAAAAAAAATTTGTCATCAATATTTTAGGAAAGGGGTACGCCTTTGTAATACATAAATTTTTTGGTTGAAACACAATTTTACCCAATTTTGCCCAAAAGGCGTTCACATCTAATAAGCAAGTATTGAAATGAGTTTCAAATGCGAAAAAGCTTCCGAGAAACCTCAAATCGCAAGCATTTAGGAAAAAAAAATTTTTTCATCAATATTTTAGGAAAGGCTTACCCCTTTGCAATAAATAAATATTTTGGTTGAAACACAATTTTACCCGACTTTGCCCAAAAGGCGTTCATTTCTAATAAGCAAGTATTGAAATGAGATTCAAATGCGAAGAAGCTTCCGAAAAATCTCAAATCGCAAGCATTTAAGAAAAAAAAATGTTTCATCAATATTTTAGGAAAGGGGTATCCCTTTGCAATAAATAAATTTTTTGGTTGAAACACAATTTTACCCGACTTTGCCCAAAAGGCGTTCATTTCTTATAAGCAGGTATTGAAATAAGATTCAAATGCGAAGAAGCTTCCGAAAAATCTCAAATCGCAAGCATTTATGAAAAAAACATTTTTCGTCAATATTTTAGGAAAGGGGTACCCCTTTGCTATAAATAATTTTTTTGGTTGAAACACAATTTTACCCAATTTTGCCCAAAAGGCGTTCATTTCTAATAAGCAAGTATTGAAATGAGATTCAAATGCGAAGAAGCTTCCGAAAAATCTCAAATCGAAAGCATTTAAGAAAAACATTTTTCATCAATATTTTAGGAAGGGGTACCCCTTTGCAATAAATAAATTTTTTGGTTGAAACACAATTTTACCCGACTTTGCCCAAAAGGCGTTCATTTCTTATAAGCAGGTATTGAAATAAGATTCAAATGCGAAGAAGCTTCCGAAAAATCTCAAATCGCAAGCATTTAAGAGAAAAAAATTTGTCATCAATATTTTAGGAAAGGGGTACCCCTTTGCAATACATAAATTTTTTGGTTGAAACACAATTTTTCCCGACTTTGCCCAAAAGGCGTTCATTTCTTATAAGCAGGTATTGAAATAAGATTCAAATGCGAAGAAGCTTCCGAAAAATCTCAAATCGCAAGCATTTAAGAAAAAAAAATTTTTCATCAATATTTTAGGAAAGGGGTATCCCTTTGCAATAAATAAATTTTTTGGTTGAAACACAATTTTTCCCGACTTTGCCCAAAAGGCGTTCATTTCTAATAAGCAAGTATTGAAATGAGATTCAAATGCGAAGAAGCTTCCGAAAAATCTCAAATCGCAAGCATTTAAGAAAAAAAAATTTTTCATCAATATTTTAGGAAAGGGGTATCCCTTTGCAATAAATAAATTTTTTGGTTAAAACACAATTTTACCCGACCTTGCCCAAAAGGCATTTATTTCTAATGAGATTCAAATGCAAAGAAGCTTCTGAAAAATCTCAAATCGCAAGCATTTAAGAAAAAAAAATGTTCACCAATATTTTAGGAAAGGGTACGCCTTTGCAAAAAATAAATTTTTTGGTTGAAACACAATTTTACCCGACTTTGCCCAAAAGGCGTTCATTTCTAATAAGCAAGTATTGAAATGAGATTCAAATGCGAAGAAGCTTCCGAAAAATCTCAAATCGCAAGCATTTAAGAAAAAAAAATTTTTCATCAATATTTTAGGAAAGGGGTATCCCTTTGCAATAAATAAATTTGTTGGTTGAAACACAATTTTACCCGATATTGCCCAAAAGGCGTTTATTTCTAATAAGCAAGTATTGAAAGGAGATTCAAATGCGAAGAAGCTTCCGAAAAATCTCAAATCGCATGCATTTAAGAAAAAAAAATTGTTCATCAATATTTTAGGAAAGGGGTACCCCTTTGCAATAAATAAATTTTTTGGTTGAAACACAATTTTACCCGACTTTGCCCAAAAGGCGTTCATTTCTAATAAGCAAGTGTTGAAAGGAGATTCAAATGCGAAGAAGCTTCCGAAAAATCTCAAATCGCAAGCATTTATGAAAAAATAATAATTTTTCATCAATATTTTAGGAAAGGGGTACCCCTTTGCTATAAATAATTTTTTTGGTTGAAACACAATTTTACCCAATTTTGCCCAAAAGGCGTTCATTTCTAATAAGCAAGTATTGAAATGAGATTCAAATGCGAAGAAGCTTCTGAAAAATCTCAAATCGCAAGCATTTAAGAAAAACAATTTTTCATCAATATTTTAGGAAAGGGGTATCCCTTTGCAATAAATAAATTTTTTGGTTGAAACACAATTTTACCCGACTTTGCCCAAAAGGCGTTCATTTCTAATAAGCAAGTATTGAAAGGAGATTCAAATGCGAATAAGCTTCCGAAAAATCTCAAATCGCAAGCATTTAAGAAAAAAATTTGTTATCAATATTTTAGGAAAGGGGTACCCCTTTGCAATACATAAATTTTTTGGTTGAAACACAATTTTACCCAATTTTGCCCAAAAGGCGTTTATTTCTAATAAGCAAGTATTGAAATGAGTTTCGAATGCGAAGAAGCTTCTGAAAAATCTCAAATCGCAAGCATTCAAGAAAAAAAATTTTTCATCAATATTTTAGGAAAGGGGTACCCCTTTACAATAAATATATTTTTTGGATGAAACACAATTTTACCCAATTTTGCCCAAAAGGTGTTCATTTCTAATAAGCAAGTATTGAAAGGAAATTCAAATGCGAAGAAGCTTCCGAAAAATCTCAAATCGCAAGCATTTAAGAAAAAAATTTGTTATCAATATTTTAGGAAAGGGGTACCCCTTTGCTATAAATAATTTTTTTGGTTGAAACACAATTTTACCCAATTTTGCCCAAAAGGCGTTCATTTCTAATAAGCAAGTATTGAAATGAGATTCAAATGCGAAGAAGCTTCCGAAAAATCTCAAATCGCAAGCATTTAAGAAAAACAATTTTTCATCAATATTTTAGGAAAGGGGTACCCCTTTGCAATAAATAAATTTTTTGGTTGAAACACAATTTTACCCGACTTTGCCCAAAATGCGTTCATTTCTAATAAGCAAGTATTGAAATGAGATTCAAATGCGAAGAAGCTTCCGAAAAATCTCAAATCGCAAGCATTTAAGAAAAAAAAATTTTTCATCAATATTTTAGGAAAGGGGTATCCCTTTGCTATAAATAAATTTTTTGGTTGAAACACAATTTTACCCGACTTTGCCCAAAAGGCGTTCATTTCTAATAAGCAAGTATTGAAAGGAGATTCAAATGCGAAGAAGCTTCCGAAAAATCTCAAATCGCAAGAATTTAAGAAAAAAAAATTTTTCATCAATATTTTGGGAAAGGGGTACCCCTTTGCAATAAGTAAATTCTTTGGTTGAAACACAATTTTTCCCCCGACTTTGCCCAAAAGGCGTTCATTTCTAATAAGCAAGTATTGAAATGAGATTCAAATGCGAAGAAGCTTCCGAAAAATCTCAAATCGCAAGCATTTAAGAAAAAAAAATGTTCACCAATATTTTAGGAAAGGGTACGCCTTTGCAAAAAATAAATTTTTTGGTTGAAACACAATTTTACCCGACTTTGCCCAAAAGGCGTTCATTTCTAATAAGCAAGTGTTGAAAGGAGATTCAAATGCGAAGAAGCTTCCGAAAAATCTCAAATCGAAAGCATTTAAGAAAAACATTTTTCATCAATATTTTAGGAAGGGGTACCCCTTTGCAATAAATAAATTTTTTGGTTGAAACACAATTTTACCCGACTTTGCCCAAAAGGCGTTCATTTCTTATAAGCAGGTATTGAAATAAGATTCAAATGCGAAGAAGCTTCCGAAAAATCTCAAATCGCAAGCATTTAAGAGAAAAAAATTTGTCATCAATATTTTAGGAAAGGGGTACCCCTTTGCAATACATAAATTTTTTGGTTGAAACACAATTTTTCCCGACTTTGCCCAAAAGGCGTTCATTTCTTATAAGCAGGTATTGAAATAAGATTCAAATGCGAAGAAGCTTCCGAAAAATCTCAAATCGCAAGCATTTAAGAAAAAAAAATTTTTCATCAATATTTTAGGAAAGGGGTATCCCTTTGCAATAAATAAATTTTTTGGTTGAAACACAATTTTTCCCGACTTTGCCCAAAAGGCGTTCATTTCTAATAAGCAAGTATTGAAATGAGATTCAAATGCGAAGAAGCTTCCGAAAAATCTCAAATCGCAAGCATTTAAGAAAAAAAAATTTTTCATCAATATTTTAGGAAAGGGGTATCCCTTTGCAATAAATAAATTTTTTGGTTAAAACACAATTTTACCCGACCTTGCCCAAAAGGCATTTATTTCTAATGAGATTCAAATGCAAAGAAGCTTCTGAAAAATCTCAAATCGCAAGCATTTAAGAAAAAAAAATGTTCACCAATATTTTAGGAAAGGGTACGCCTTTGCAAAAAATAAATTTTTTGGTTGAAACACAATTTTACCCGACTTTGCCCAAAAGGCGTTCATTTCTAATAAGCAAGTATTGAAATGAGATTCAAATGCGAAGAAGCTTCCGAAAAATCTCAAATCGCAAGCATTTAAGAAAAAAAAATTTTTCATCAATATTTTAGGAAAGGGGTATCCCTTTGCAATAAATAAATTTGTTGGTTGAAACACAATTTTACCCGACATTGCCCAAAAGGCGTTTATTTCTAATAAGCAAGTATTGAAAGGAGATTCAAATGCGAAGAAGCTTCCGAAAAATCTCAAATCGCATGCATTTAAGAAAAAAAAATTGTTCATCAATATTTTAGGAAAGGGGTACCCCTTTGCAATAAATAAATTTTTTGGTTGAAACACAATTTTACCCGACTTTGCCCAAAAGGCGTTCATTTCTAATAAGCAAGTGTTGAAAGGAGATTCAAATGCGAAGAAGCTTCCGAAAAATCTCAAATCGCAAGCATTTATGAAAAAATAATAATTTTTCATCAATATTTTAGGAAAGGGGTACCCCTTTGCTATAAATAATTTTTTTGGTTGAAACACAATTTTACCCAATTTTGCCCAAAAGGCGTTCATTTCTAATAAGCAAGTATTGAAATGAGATTCAAATGCGAAGAAGCTTCTGAAAAATCTCAAATCGCAAGCATTTAAGAAAAACAATTTTTCATCAATATTTTAGGAAAGGGGTATCCCTTTGCAATAAATAAATTTTTTGGTTGAAACACAATTTTACCCGACTTTGCCCAAAAGGCGTTCATTTCTAATAAGCAAGTATTGAAAGGAGATTCAAATGCGAATAAGCTTCCGAAAAATCTCAAATCGCAAGCATTTAAGAAAAAAATTTGTTATCAATATTTTAGGAAAGGGGTACCCCTTTGCAATACATAAATTTTTTGGTTGAAACACAATTTTACCCAATTTTGCCCAAAAGGCGTTTATTTCTAATAAGCAAGTATTGAAATGAGTTTCGAATGCGAAGAAGCTTCTGAAAAATCTCAAATCGCAAGCATTCAAGAAAAAAAATTTTTCATCAATATTTTAGGAAAGGGGTACCCCTTTACAATAAATATATTTTTTGGATGAAACACAATTTTACCCAATTTTGCCCAAAAGGTGTTCATTTCTAATAAGCAAGTATTGAAAGGAAATTCAAATGCGAAGAAGCTTCCGAAAAATCTCAAATCGCAAGCATTTAAGAAAAAAATTTGTTATCAATATTTTAGGAAAGGGGTACCCCTTTGCTATAAATAATTTTTTTGGTTGAAACACAATTTTACCCAATTTTGCCCAAAAGGCGTTCATTTCTAATAAGCAAGTATTGAAATGAGATTCAAATGCGAAGAAGCTTCCGAAAAATCTCAAATCGCAAGCATTTAAGAAAAACAATTTTTCATCAATATTTTAGGAAAGGGGTACCCCTTTGCAATAAATAAATTTTTTGGTTGAAACACAATTTTACCCGACTTTGCCCAAAATGCGTTCATTTCTAATAAGCAAGTATTGAAATGAGATTCAAATGCGAAGAAGCTTCCGAAAAATCTCAAATCGCAAGCATTTAAGAAAAAAAAATTTTTCATCAATATTTTAGGAAAGGGGTATCCCTTTGCTATAAATAAATTTTTTGGTTGAAACACAATTTTACCCGACTTTGCCCAAAAGGCGTTCATTTCTAATAAGCAAGTATTGAAAGGAGATTCAAATGCGAAGAAGCTTCCGAAAAATCTCAAATCGCAAGAATTTAAGAAAAAAAAATTTTTCATCAATATTTTGGGAAAGGGGTACCCCTTTGCAATAAGTAAATTCTTTGGTTGAAACACAATTTTTCCCCCGACTTTGCCCAAAAGGCGTTCATTTCTAATAAGCAAGTATTGAAATGAGATTCAAATGCGAAGAAGCTTCCGAAAAATCTCAAATCGCAAGCATTTAAGAAGAAAAAAATGTTCATCAATATTTTAGGAAAGGGGTAACCCTTTGCAATAAGTAAATTTTTTGGTTGAAACACAATTTTTCCCGACTTTGCCCAAAAGGCGTTTATTTCTAATAAGGAAGTATTGAAATGAGTTTCAAATGCGAAGAAGTTTCCGAAAAATCTCAAATCGCAAGCATTTAAGAAAAAAAAAAATTTTCATTAATATTTTAGGAAAGGGGTACCCCTTTGCTATAAATAATTTTTTTGGTTGAAACACAATTTTACCCAATTTTGCCCAAAAGGCGTTTATTTCTAATAAGCAAGTATTGAAATGAGTTTCAAATGCGAAGAAGCTTCCGAAAAATCTCAAATCGCAAGCATTTAAGAAAAAAAATGTTTCATCAATATTTTAGGAAAGGGGAACCCCTTTGCAATAAATAAATTTTTTGGTTGAAACACAATTTTACCCGACTTTGCCCAAAAGGCGTTCATTTCTAATAAGCAAGTATTGAAAGGAGATTCAAATGCGAAGAAGCTTCCGAAAAATCTCAAACCGCAAGCATTTAAGAAAAAAAAATGTTTCATCAATATTTGAGGAAAGGGGTACCCCTTTGCAATAAATAAATTTTTTGGTTGAAACACAATTTTACCTAATTTTGCCCAAAAGGCGTTTATTTCTAATAAGCAAGTATTGAAAGGAGATTCAAATGCGAAGAAGCTTCCGAAAAATCTCAAATCGCAAGCATTTAAGAAAAAAATTTGTTATCAATATTTTAGGAAAGGGGTACCCCTTTGCTATAAATAATTTTTTTGGTTGAAACACAATTTTACCCAATTTTGCCCAAAAGGCGTTCATTTCTAATAAGCAAGTATTGAAATGAGATTCAAATGCGAAGAAGCTTCCGAAAAATCTCAAACCGCAAGCATTTAAGAAAAAAAATTATTTGCCAATTTTTTAGGAAAGGCTTACCCCTTTGCAATAAATAAATTTTTTGGTTGAAACACAATTTTACCCGACTTTGCCCAAAAGGCGTTAATTTCTAATAAGCAAGTATTGAAATGAGATTCAAATGCGAAGAAGCTTCCGAAAAATCTAAAATCGCAAGCATTTAAGAAAAAAAATTTTCATCAATATTTTAGGAAAGGGTACCCCTTTGCTATAAATAAATTTTTGGGTTGAAACACAATTTTACCCAATTTTGCCCAAAAGGCGTTCATTTCTAATAAGCAAGTATTGAAAGGAGATTTAAATGCGAAGAAGCTTCCGAAAAATCTCAAATCGCAAGCATTTATGAAAAAAAATAATTTTTCATCAATATTTTAGGAAAGGGGTACCCCTTTGCTATAAATAATTTTTTTGGTTGAAACACAATTTTACCCAATTTTGCCCAAAAGGCGTTCATTTCTAATAAGCAAGTATTGAAATGAGATTCAAATGCGAAGAAGCTTCCGAAAAATCTCAAATCGCAAGCATTTAAGAAAAACAATTTTTCATCAATATTTTAGGAAATTTGCTAAAAATCAATTTTTTGGTTGAAACACAATTTTACCCAATTTTGCCCAAAAGGCGTTCATTTCTAATAAGCAAGTATTGAAATGAGTTTCAAATGCGAAAAAGCTTCCGAAAAATCTCAAATCGAAAGCATTTAAGAAAAAAGTTTTTCATCAATATTTTAGGAAGGGGTACCCCTTTGCAATAAATAAATTTTTTGGTTGAAACACAATTTTACCCGACTTTGCCCAAAAGGCGTTAATTTCTTATAAGCAAGTATTGAAAGGAGATTTAAATCGCAAGCATTTAAGAAAAAAAAAAAATTGCATTAATATATTAGGAAAGGGGCACCCCTTTGCTATAAATAATATTTTTGGATGAAACACAACTTTTCCCGACTTTGCCCAAAAGGCGTTTATTTCTAATAACTGAGTATTGAAAGGAGTTTCAAATGCGAAGAAGCTTCCTAAAAATCTCAAATCGCAAGCATTTAAGAAAAACAATTTTTCATCAATATTTTAGGAAAGGGGTATCCCTTTGCAATAAATAAATTTGTTGGTTGAAACACAATTTTACCCAATTTTGCCCAAAAGGCGTTCATTTCTAATAAGCAAGTATTGAAATGAGTTTCAAATGCGAAAAAGCTTCCGAAAAATCTCAAATCGCAAGCATTTAAGAAAAAAATTTGTTATCAATATTTTAGGAAAGGGGTACCCCTTTGCAATAAATAAATTTTTTGGTTGAAACACAATTTTACCTAATTTTGCCCAAAAGGCGTTCATTTCTAATAAGCAAGTATTGAAAGGAGATTCAAATGCGAAGAAGCTTCCGAAAAAACTCAAATCGCATGCATTTAAGAAAAAAAATTATTTGCCAATTTTTTAGGAAAGGCTTACCCCTTTGCTAAAAATCAATTTTTTGGTTGAAACACAATTTTACCCAATTTTGCCCAAAAGGCGTTTATTTCTAATAACTGAGTATTGAAAGGAGATTCAAATGCTAAGAAGCTTCCGAAAAATCTCAAATCGCAAGCATTTATGAAAAAAAAAATTGTTCATCAATATTTTAGGAAAGGCTTACCCCTTTGCAATAAATAAATTTGTTGGTTGAAACACAATTTTACCCAATTTTGCCCAAAAGGCGTTCATTTCTAATAAGCAAGTATTGAAATGAGATTCAAATGCGAAGAAGCTTCCGAAAAATCTCAAACCGCAAGCATTTAAGAAAAAAAAAAATTTGATCAATATTTTAGGAAAGTGGTACCCCTTTGCAATAAATAAATTTGTTGGTTGAAACACAATTTTACCCGACTTTGCCCAAAAGGCGTTTATTTCTAATAACTGAGTATTGAAAGGAGTTTCAAATGCGAAGAAGCTTCCTAAAAATCTCAAATCGCAAGCATTTAAGAAAAACAATTTTTCATCAATATTTTAGGAAAGGGGTATCCCTTTGCAATAAATAAATTTGTTGGTTGAAACACAATTTTACCCAATTTTGCCCAAAAGGCGTTCATTTCTAATAAGCAAGTATTGAAATGAGTTTCAAATGCGAAGAAGCTTCCGAAAAAACTCAAATCGCATGCATTTAAGAAAAAAAATTATTTGCCAATTTTTTAGGAAAGGCTTACCCCTTTGCTAAAAATCAATTTTTTGGTTGAAACACAATTTTACCCAATTTTGCCCAAAAGGCGTTTATTTCTAATAACTGAGTATTGAAAGGAGATTCAAACGCTAAGAAGCTTCCGAAAAATCTCAAACCGCAAGCATTTAAGAAAAAAAAAATTTCATCAATATTTTAGGAAAGTGGTACCCCTTTGCAATAAATAAATTTGTTGGTTGAAACACAATTTTACCCGACTTTGCCCAAAAGGCGTTTATTTCTAATAACTGAGTATTGAAAGGAGTTTCAAATGCGAAGAAGCTTCCTAAAAATCTCAAATCGCAAGCATTTAAGAAAAAAATTTTTTTATCAATATTTTAGGAAAGGGGAACCCCTTTGCAATAAATAAATTTTTTGGTTGAAACACAATTTTTCCCGACTTTGCCCAAAATGCGTTCATTTCTAATAAGCAAGTATTGAAAGGAGATTCAAATGCGAAGAAGCTTCCGAAAAATCTCAAATCGCATGCATTTAAGAAAAAAAAATTGTTCATCAATATTTTAGGAAAGGGTACGCCTTTGCAAGGAATTAATTTTTTGGTTGAAACACAATTTTACCCAATTTTGCCCAAAAGGCGTTTATTTCTAATAACTGAGTATTGAAAGGAGTTTCAAATGCGAAGAAGCTTCCTAAAAATCTCAAATCGAAAGCATTTAAGAAAAACATTTTTCATCAATATTTTAGGAAGGGGTACCCCTTTGCAATAAATAAATTTTTTGGTTGAAACACAATTTTATCCGACTTTGCCCAAAAGGCGTTCATTTCTTATAAGCATATATTGAAAGGAGATTCAAATGCTAAGAAGCTTCCGAAAAATCTCAAATCGCATGCATTTAAGAAAAAAAATTATTTGCCAATTTTTTACGAAAGGCTTACCCCTTTGCTAAAAATCAATTTTTTGGTTGAAACACAATTTTACCCAATTTTGCCCAAAAGGCGTTTATTTCTAATAGCTGAGTATTGAAAGGAGTTTCAAATGCGAAGAAGCTTCCGAGAAATCTCAAATCGCAAGCATTTAAGAAAAAAAAATGTTTCATCAATTTCTAGGAAAGGGGTACACCCCTTTGCAATAAATAAATTTTTTGGTTGAAACACAATTTTATCCGACCTTGCCCAAAAGGTGTTCACTTCTAATAAGCAAGTATTGAAAGGAAATTCAAATGCGAAGAAGCTTCCGAAAAATCTCAAATCGCAAGCATTTAAGAAAAAAAAAATTTGTCGTCAATATTTTAGGAAAGGGGTACCCCTTTGCAATAAATAAATTTTTTGGTTGAAACACAATTTTACCCAATTTTGCCCAAAAGGCATTCATTTCTAATAAGCATATATTGAAAGGAGATTCAAATGCTAAGAAGCTTCCGAAAAATCTCAAATCGAAAGCATTTAAGAAAAACATTTTTCATCAATATTTTAGGAAGGGGTACCCCTTTGCAATAAATAAATTTTTTGGTTGAAACACAATTTTTCCCGACTTTGCCCAAAAGGCGTTAATTTCTAATAGGCAAGTATTGAAATGAGTTTCAAATGCGAAGAAGCTTCCGAAAAATCTCAAATCGCACGCATTTAAGAAAAAAACATTTTTCGTCAATATTTTAGGAAAGGGGTACCCCTTTGCAATAAATAAATTTGTTGGTTGAAACACAATTTTACCCAATTTTGCCCAAAAGGCGTTCATTTCTAATAAGCAAGTATTGAAATGAGTTTCAAATGCGAAAAAGCTTCCGAAAAATCTCAAATCGCAAGCATTTAAGAAAAAAATTTGTTATCAATATTTTAGGAAAGGGGTACCCCTTTGCAATAAATAAATTTTTTGGTTGAAACACAATTTTACCTAATTTTGCCCAAAAGGCGTTCATTTCTAATAAGCAAGTATTGAAAGGAGATTCAAATGCGAAGAAGCTTCCGAAAAATCTCAAATCGCAAGCATTTAAGAAAAAAAAATGTTTCATCAATATTTGAGGAAAGGGGTACCCCTTTGCAATAAATAAATTTTTTGGGTGAAACACGATTTTACCTAATTTTGCCCAAAAGGCGTTCATTTCTAATAAGCAAGTATTGAAAGGAGATTCAAATGCGAAGAAGCTTCCGAAAAAACTCAAATCGCATGCATTTAAGAAAAAAAATTATTTGCCAATTTTTTAGGAAAGGCTTACCCCTTTGCTAAAAATCAATTTTTTGGTTGAAACACAATTTTACCCAATTTTGCCCAAAAGGCGTTTATTTCTAATAACTGAGTATTGAAAGAAGATTCAAATGCTAAGAAGCTTCCGAAAAATCTCAAATCGCAAGCATTTATGAAAAAAAAAAATTGTTCATCAATATTTTAGGAAAGGCTTACCCCTTTGCAATAAATAAATTTGTTGGTTGAAACACAATTTTACCCAATTTTGCCCAAAAGGCGTTCATTTCTAATAAGCAAGTATTGAAATGAGATTCAAATGCGAAGAAGCTTCCGAAAAATCTCAAACCGCAAGCATTTAAGAAAAAAAAAAATTTCATCAATATTTTAGGAAAGTGGTACCCCTTTGCAATAAATAAATTTTTTGGTTGAAACACAATTTTACCCAATTTTGCCCAAAAGGCGTTCATTTCTAATAAGCAAGTATTGAAATGAGATTCAAATGCGAAGAAGCTTCCGAAAAATCTCAAATCGCAGGCATTTAAGAAAAAAAATGTTTCATCAATATTTTAGGAAAGGGGTACCCCTTTGCAATAAATAAATTTTTTGGTTGAAACACAATTTTACCCGACTTTGCCCAAAATGCGTTCATTTCTAATAAGCAAGTATTGAAATGAGATTCAAATGCGAAGAAGCTTCCGAAAAATCTCAAATCGCAAGCATTTAAGAAAAAAATTTGTCATCAATATTTTAGGAAAGGGGTGCCCCTTTGCAATACATAAATTTTTTGGTTGAAACACAATTTTACCCAATTTTGTCCAAAAGGCGTTCATTTCTAATAACTGAGTATTGAAAGGAGATTCAAATGCGAAGAAGATTCCGAAAAATCTCAAATCGCAAGCATTTAAGAAAGAAAAAATTATCATCAATATTTTAGGAAAGAGGTACCCCTTTGCAATAAATAATATTTTTTGGCTGAACCACAATTTTACCCGACATTGCCCAAAAGGCGTTTATTTCTAATAAGCAAGTATTGAAATGAGTTTCAAATGCAAAGAACCTTCCGAAAAATCTCAAATCGCATGCATTTAAGAAAAAAAATTATTTGCCAATTTTTTAGGAAAGGCTTACCCCTTTGCTAAAAATCAATTTTTTGGTTGAAACACAATTTTACCCAATTTTGCCCAAAAGGCGTTTATTTCTAATAGCTGAGTATTGAAATGAGATTCAAATGCGAAGAAGCTTCCGAAAAATCTCAAATCGCAAGCATTTAAGAAAAACAATTTTTCATCAATATTTTAGGAAAGGGGTACCCCTTTGCAATAAATAAATTTTTTGGTTGAAACACAATTTTGCCCGACTTTGCCCAAAATGCGTTCATTTCTAATAAGCAAGTATTCAAATGCGAAGAAGCTTCCGAAAAATCTCAAATCGCAAGCATTTAAGAAAGAAAAAATTATCATCAATATTTTAGGAAAGAGGTACCCCTTTGCAATAAATAAATTTTTTGGTTGAAACACGGTTTTACCAAATTTTGCCCAAAAGGCGTTCATTTCTAATAAGCAAGTATTAAAAGGAGATTCAAATGCGAAGAAGCTTCCGAAAAATCTCAAATCGCAAGCATTTAAGAAAAAAAATGTTTCATCAATATTTGAGGAAAGGGGTACCCCTTTGCAATAAATAAATTTTTTGGTTGAAACACAATTTTGCCCGACTTTGCCCAAAATGCGTTCATTTCTAATAAGCAAGTATTGAAATGAGATTCAAATGCGAAGAAGCTTCCGAAAAATCTCAAATCGCAAGCATTTAAGAAAAAAAAATGTTTTCATCAATATTTTAGGAAAGGGTACGCCTTTGCAAAAAATGAATTTTTTGGTTGAAACACAGTTTTACCCAATTTTGCCCAAAAGGCGTTTATTTCTAATAAGCAAGTATTGAAAGGAGATTCAAATGCGAAGAAGCTTCCGAAAAATCTCAAATCGCAAGCATTTAAGAAAAAAATTTGTTATCAATATTTTAGGAAAGGCTTACCCCTTTGCTAAAAATCAATTTTTTGGTTGAAACACAATTTTACCCAATTTTGCCCAAAAGGCGTTCATTTCTAATAAGCAAGTATTGAAAGGAGATTCAAATGCGAAGAAGCTTCCGAAAAATCGCAAGCATTTAAGAAAAAAAATTTGTCGTCAATATTTTAGGAAAGGGGTACCCCTTTGCAATAAATAAATTTTTTGGTTGAAACACAATTTTACCCGACTTTGCCCAAAAGGCGTTCATTTCCAATAGCTGAGTATTGAAAGGAGTTTCAAATGCGAAGAAGCTTCCGAAAAATCTCAAATCGCAAGCATTTATGAAAAAAAAATAATTTTTCATCAATATTTTAGGAAAGGGGTACCCCTTTGCTATAAATAATTTTTTTGGTTGAAACACAATTTTACCCAATTTTGCCCAAAAGGCGTTCATTTCTAATAAGCAAGTATTGAAATGAGATTCAAATGCGAAGAAGCTTCCGAAAAATCTCAAATCGCAGGCATTTAAGAAAAAAAATGTTTCATCAATATTTTAGGAAAGGGGTACCCCTTTGCAATAAATAAATTTTTTGGTTGAAACACAATTTTACCCGACTTTGCCCAAAATGCGTTCATTTCTAATAAGCAAGTATTGAAATGAGATTCAAATGCGAAGAAGCTTCCGAAAAATCTCAAATCGCAAGCATTTAAGAAAAAAAAAATTGTTCATCAATATTTTAGGAAAGGGGTACCCCTTTGCAATAAATAAATTTTTTGGTTGAAACACAACTTTTCCCGACATTGCCCAAAAGGCGTTTATTTCTAATAAGCAAGTATTGAAATGAGTTTCAAATGCGAAGAAGCTTCCGAAAAATCTCAAATCGCAAGCATTTAAGAAAAAAATTTGTCATCAATATTTTAGGAAAGGGGTGCCCCTTTGCAATACATAAATTTTTTGGTTGAAACACAATTTTATCCAATTTTGTCCAAAAGGCGTTCATTTCTAATAACTGAGTATTGAAAGGAGATTCAAATGCGAAGAAGATTCCGAAAAATCTCAAATCGCAAGCATTTAAGAAAGAAAAAATTATCATCAATATTTTAGGAAAGAGGTACCCCTTTGCAATAAATAATATTTTTTGGCTGAACCACAATTTTACTCGACATTGCCCAAAAGGCGTTTATTTCTAATAAGCAAGTATTGAAATGAGTTTCAAATGCAAAGAACCTTCCGAAAAATCTCAAATCGCATGCATTTAAGAAAAAAAATTATTTGCCAATTTTTTAGGAAAGGCTTACCCCTTTGCTAAAAATCAATTTTTTGGTTGAAACACAATTTTACCCAATTTTGCCCAAAAGGCGTTTATTTCTAATAGCTGAGTATTGAAATGAGATTCAAATGCGAAGAAGCTTCCGAAAAATCTCAAATCGCAAGCATTTAAAAAAAAAATTGTCATCAATATTTTAGGAAAGGGTACGCCTTTGCAAAAAATGAATTTTTTGGTTGAAACACAATTTTTCCCGACTTTGCCCAAAAGGCGTTAATTTCTAATAGGCAAGTATTGAAATGAGTTTCAAATGCGAAGAAGCTTCCGAAAAATCTCAAATCGCACGCATTTAAGAAAAAAACATTTTTCGTAAATATTTTAGGAAAGGGGTACCCCTTTGCAATAAATAAATTTGTTGGTTGAAACACAATTTTACCCAATTTTGCCCAAAAGGCGTTCATTTCTAATAAGCAAGTATTGAAATGAGTTTCAAATGCGAAAAAGCTTCCGAAAAATCTCAAATCGCAAGCATTTAAGAAAAAAATTTTTTATCAATATTTTAGGAAAGGGGTACCCCTTTGCAATAAATAAATTTTTTGGTTGAAACACAATTTTACCTAATTTTGCCCAAAAGGCGTTCATTTCTAATAAGCAAGTATTGAAAGGAGATTCAAATGCGAAGAAGCTTCCGAAAAATCTCAAATCGCAAGCATTTAAGAAAAAAATTTGTCATCAATATTTTAGGAAAGGGGTACCCCTTTGCAATACATAAATTTTTTGGTTGAAACACAATTTTGCCCGACTTTGCCCAAAAGGCGTTTATTTCTAATAAGCAAGTATTGAAATGAGTTTCAAATGCGAAGAAGCTTCCGAAAAATCTCAAATCGCAAGCATTTAAGAAAAAAAATTTTTCATCAATATATTAGGAAAGGGTAACCCTTTGCAAGAAATAAATTTTTTGGCTGAACCACAATTTTACCCGACTTTGCCCAAAAGGCGTTTATTTCTAATAAGCAAGTATTGAAAGGAGATTCAAATGCGAAGAAGCTTCCGAAAAATCTCAAATCGCAAGCATTTAAGAAAAAAAAATGTTTCATCAATATATTAGGAAATTGGTACCCCTTTGCAATAAATAAATTTTTTGGTTGAAACACAATTTTACCCAATTTTGCCCAAAAGGCGTTTATTTCTAATAACTGAGTATTGAAAGGAGTTTCAAATGCGAAGAAGCTTCCGAAAAATCTCAAATCGCATGCATTTAAGAAAAAAAATTATTTGCCAATTTTTTAGGAAAGGCTTACTTACCCCTTTGCTAAAAATCAATTTTTTGGTTGAAACACAATTTTACCCAATTTTGCCCAAAAGGCGTTTATTTCTAATAACAGAGTATTGAAAGGAGTTTCAAATGCGAAGAAGCTTCCGAAAAAACTCAAATCGCATGCATTTAAGAAAAAAAATTATTTGCCAATTTTTTAGGAATTTTTTTTTGCTAAAAATCAATTTTTTGGTTGAAACACAATTTTACCCAATTTTGCCCAAAAGGCGTTTATTTCTAATAACTGAGTATTGAAAGGAGTTTCAAATGCGAAGAAGCTTCCGAAAAATCTCAAAACGCATGCATTTAAGAAAAAAAATTATTTGCCAATTTTTTAGGAAAGGCTTACTTACCCCTTTGCTAAAAATCAATTTTTTGGTTGAAACACAATTTTACCCAATTTTGCCCAAAAGGCGTTTATTTCTAATAACTGAGTATTGAAAGGAGTTTCAAATGCGAAAAAGCTTCCGAAAAATCTCAAATCGCAAGCATTTAAGAAAAAAATTTGTTATCAATATTTTAGGAAAGGGGTATCCCTTTGCAATAAATAAATTTGTTGGTTGAAACACAATTTTACCCAATTTTGCCCAAAAGGCGTTCATTTCTAATAAGCAAGTATTGAAATGAGTTTCAAATGCGAGAAAGCTTCCGAAAAATCTCAAATCGCAAGCATTTAAGAAAAAAATTTGTTATCAATATTTTAGGAAAGGGGTACCCCTTTGCAATAAATAAATTTTTTGGTTGAAACACAATTTTACCTAATTTTGCCCAAAAGGCGTTCAATTCTAATAAGCAAGTATTGAAAGGAGATTCAAATGCGAAGAAGCTTCCGAAAAATCTCAAATCGCAAGCATTTAAGAAAAAAAAATGTTCCATCAATATTTGAGGAAAGGGGTACCCCTTTGCAATAAATAAATTTTTTGGTTGAAACACAATTTTACCCAATTTTGCCCAAAAGGCGTTTATTTCTAATAACTGAGTATTGAAAGGAGTTTCAAATGCGAAGAAGCTTCCGAAAAATCTCAAATCGCATGCATTTAAGAAAAAAAATTATTTGCCAATTTTTTAGGAAAGGCTTACCCCTTTGCTAAAAATCAATTTTTTGGTTGAAACACAATTTTACCCAATTTTGCCCAAAAGGCGTTTATTTCTAATAAGCAAGTATTGAAATGAGTTTCAAATGCGAAAAAGCTTCCGAAAAATCTCAAATCGCAAGCATTTAAGAAAAAAATTTGTTATCAATATTTTAGGAAAGGGGTACCCCTTTGCAATAAATAAATTTTTTGGTTGAAACACAATTTTACCTAATTTTGCCCAAAAGGCGTTCATTTCTAATAAGCAAGTATTGAAAGAAGATTCAAATGCGAAGAAGCTTCCGAAAAAACTCAAATCGCATGCATTTAAGAAAAAAAATTATTTGCCAATTTTTTAGGAAAGGCTTACCCCTTTGCTAAAAATCAATTTTTTGGTTGAAACACAATTTTACCCAATTTTGCCCAAAAGGCGTTTATTTCTAATAACTGAGTATTGAAAGGAGATTCAAATGCTAAGAAGCTTCCGAAAAATCTCAAATCGCAAGCATTTATGAAAAAAAAAATTGTTCATCAATATTTTAGGAAAGGGGTACCCCTTTGCAATAAATAAATTTTTTGGATGAAACACAACTTTTCCCGACTTTGCCCAAAAGGCGTTCATTTCTAATAAGCAAGTATTGAAAGGAGATTCAAATGCGAAGAAGATTCCGAAAAATCTCAAATCGCAAGCATTTAAGAAAGAAAAAATTATCATCAATATTTTAGGAAAGGGGTACCCCTTTACAATAAATATATTTTTTGGATGAAACACAACTTTTCCCGACTTTGCCCAAAAGGCGTTCATTTCTAATAAGCAAGTATTGAAAGGAGATTCAAATGCGAAGAAGATTCCGAAAAATCTCAAATCGCAAGCATTTAAGAAAGAAAAAATTATCATCAATATTTTAGGAAAGAGGTACCCCTTTGCAATAAATAAATTTTTTGGTTGAAACACAGTTTTACCCGACATTGCCCAAAAGGCGTTTATTTCTAATAAGCAAGTATTGAAAGGAGATTCAAATGCTAAGAAGCTTCCGAAAAATCTCAAATCGCAAGCATTTATGAAAAAAAAAATTGTTCATCAATATTTTAGGAAAGGGGTACGTACGCCTTTGCAAAAAATACATATTTTGGTTGAAACACAAGTTTACCTAATTTTGCCCAAAAGGCGTTTATTTCTAATAAGCAAGTATTGAAATGAGTTTCGAATGCGAAGAAGCTTCTGAAAAATCTCAAATCGCAAGCATTCAAGAAAAAAAATTTTTCATCAATATTTTAGGAAAGGGGTACCCCTTTACAATAAATATATTTTTTGGATGAAACACAACTTTTCCCGACTTTGCCCAAAAGGCGTTCATTTCTAATAAGCAAGTATTGAAAGGAGATTCAAATGCGAAGAAGCTTCTGAAAAATCTCAAATCGCATGCATTTAAGAAAAAAAATTTTTCATCAATATATTAGGAAAGGGGTACCCCTTTGCAATACATAAATTTTTTGGTTGAAACACAATTTTACCCAATTTTGCCCAAAAGGCGTTCATTTCTAATAAGCAAGTATTGAAAGGAGATTCAAATGCTAAGAAGCTTCCGAAAAATCTCAAATCGAAAGCATTTAAGAAAAACATTTTTCATCAATATTTTAGGAAGGGGTACCCCTTTGCAATAAATAAATTTTTTGGTTGAAACACAATTTTACCCGACTTTGCCCAAAAGGCGTTCATTTCTAATAACTGAGTATTGAAAGGAGTTTCAAATGCAAAGAACCTTCCGAAAAATCTCAAATCGCATGCATTTAAGAAAAACATTTTTCATCAATATTTTAGGAAGGGGTACCCCTTTGCAATAAATAAATTTTTTGGTTGAAACACAATTTTTCCCGACTTTGCCCAAAATGCGTTCATTTCTAATAAGCAAGTATTGAAAGGAGATTCAAATGCGGAGAAGCTTCCGAAAAATCTCGAATCGCAAGCATTTAAGAAAAAAAATTTTTTATCAATATTTTAGGAAAGGGGTACCCCTTTGCAATAAATAATTTTTTTGGTTGAAACACAATTTTGCCCGACTTTGCCCAAAATGCGTTCATTTCTAATAAGCAAGTATTGAAAGGAGATTCAAATGCGAAGAAGCTTCCGAAAAATCGCAAGCATTTAAGAAAAAAAATTTGTCGTCAATATTTTAGGAAAGGGGTACCCCTTTGCAATAAATAAATTTTTTGGTTGAAACACAATTTTGCCCGACTTTGCCCAAAATGCGTTCATTTCTAATAAGCAAGTATTGAAAGGAGATTCAAATGCGAAGAAGCTTCCGAAAAATCGCAAGCATTTAAGAAAAAAAATTTGTCGTCAATATTTTAGGAAAGGGGTGCCCCTTTGCAATACATAAATTTTTTGGTTGAAACACAATTTTACCCAATTTTGCCCAAAAGGCGTTTATTTCTAATAGCTGAGTATTGAAAGGAGTTTCAAATGCGAAGAAGCTTCCGAAAAATCTCAAATCGCAAGCATTTATGAAAAAATAATAATTTTTCATCAATATTTTAGGAAAGGGGTACCCCTTTGCAAGAAATAAATTTTTTGGCTGAACCACAATTTTACCCGACATTGCCCAAAAGGCGTTTATTTCTAATAAGCAAGTATTGAAAGGAGATTCAAATGCGAAGAAGCTTCCGAAAAATCTCAAACCGCAAGCATTTAAGAAAAAAAATCATTTGCCAATTTTTTAGGAAAGGCTTACCCCTTTGCTAAAAATCAATTTTTTGGTTGAAACACAATTTTACCCAATTTTGCCCAAAAGGCGTTTATTTCTAATAACTGAGTATTGAAAGGAGTTTCAAATGCGAAGAAGCTTCCGAAAAATCTCAAATCGCATGTATTTAAGAAAAAAAATTATTTGCCAATTTTTTAGGAAAGGCTTACTTACCCCTTTGCTAAAAATCAATTTTTTGGTTGAAACACAATTTTACCCAATTTTGCCCAAAAGGCGTTTATTTCTAATAACAGAGTATTGAAAGGAGTTTCAAATGCGAAGAAGCTTCCGAAAAAACTCAAATCGCATGCATTTAAGAAAAAAAATTTTTTGCCAATTTTTTAGGAAAGGCTTACCCCTTTGCTAAAAATCAATTTTTTTGTTGAAACACAATTTTACCCAATTTTGCCCAAAAGGCGTTTATTTCTAATAACTGAGTATTGAAAGGAGTTTCAAATGCGAAGAAGCTTCCTAAAAATCTCAAATCGCATGCATTTAAGAAAAAAAATTATTTGCCAATTTTTTAGGAAAGGCTTACCCCTTTGCTAAAAATCAATTTTTTGGTTGAAACACAATTTTACCCAATTTTGCCCAAAAGGCGTTTATTTCTAATAACTGAGTATTGAAAGGAGTTTCAAATGCGAAGAAGCTTCCGAAAAATCTCAAATCGCATGCATTTAAGAAAAAAAATTATTTGCCAATTTTTTAGGAAAGGCTTACTTACCCCTTTGCTAAAAATCAATTTTTTGGTTGAAACACAATTTTACCCAATTTTGCCCAAAAGGCGTTTATTTCTAATAACTGAGTATTGAAAGGAGTTTCAAATGCGAAAAAGCTTCCGAAAAATCTCAAATCGCAAGCATTTAAGAAAAAAATTTGTTATCAATATTTTAGGAAAGGGGTACCCCTTTGCAATAAATAATTTTTTTGGTTGAAACACAATTTTACCCAATTTTGCCCAAAAGGCGTTTATTTCTAATAAGCAAGTATTGAAATGAGTTTCTAATGCGAAGAAGCTTCCGAAAAATCTCAAATCGCAAGCATTTAAGAAAAAAAAAATGTTTCATCAATATTTTAGGAAAGGGGTACCCCTTTGCAATAAATAAATTTTTTGGTTGAAACACAATTTTTCCCGACTTTGCCCAAAATGCGTTCATTTCTAATAAGCAAGTATTGAAAGGAGATTCAAATGCGAAGAAGCTTCCGAAAAATCTCAAATCGAAAGCATTTAAGAAAAAAACTTTTCATCAATATTTTAGGAAAGGGGTACCCCTTTGCAATAAATAATATTTTTGGTTGAAACACAATTTTGCCCGACTTTGCCCAAAATGCGTTCATTTCTAATAAGCAAGTATTGAAATGAGATTCAAATGCGAAGAAGCTTCCGAAAAATCTCAAATCGCAAGCATTTAAGAAAAAAAAAATTTTTTCATCAATATTTTAGGAAAGGGTACGCCTTTGCAAACAATTAATTTTTTGGTTGAAACACAGTTTTACCCAATTTTGCCCAAAAGGCGTTTATTTCTAATAACTGAGTATTGAAAGGAGTTTCAAATGCGAAGAAGCTTCCGAAAAATCTCAAATCGCATGCATTTAAGAAAAAAAATTATTTGCCAATTTTTTAGGAAAGGCTTACTTACTTACCCCTTTGCTAAAAATCAATTTTTTGGTTGAAACACAATCTTACCCAATTTTGCCCAAAAGGCGTTTATTTCTAATAAGCAAGTATTGAAATGAGTTTCAAATGCGAAGAAGCTTCCGAAAAATCTCAAATCGCAAGCATTTAAGAAAAAAAAATTTTTCATCAATATTTTAGGAAAGGGGAACCCCTTTGCTAAAAATCAATTTTTTGGTTGAAACACAATTTTACCCAATTTTGCCCAAAAGGCGTTTATTTCTAATAACTGAGTATTGAAAGGAGTTTCAAATGCGAAAAAGCTTCCGAAAAATCCCAAATCGCAAGCATTTAAGAAAAAAATTTGTTATCAATATTTTAGGAAAGGGGTACCCCTTTGCAATAAATAATTTTTTTGGTTGAAACACAATTTTACCCAATTTTGCCCAAAAGGCGTTTATTTCTAATAAGCAAGTATTGAAATGAGTTTCAAATGCGAAGAAGCTTCCGAAAAATCTCAAATCGCAAGCATTTAAGAAAAAAAAATTTTTCATCAATATTTTAGGAAAGGGGAACCCCTTTGCAATAAATAAATTTTTTGGTTGAAACACAATTTTACCCAATTTTGCCCAAAAGGCGTTCATTTCTAATAAGCAAGTATTGAAATGAGTTTCTAATGCGAAGAAGCTTCCGAAAAATCTCAAATCGCAAGCATTTAAGAAAGAAAAAAATGTTTCATCAATATTTTAGGAAAGGGGTACCCCTTTGCAATAAATAAATTTTTTGGTTGAAACACAATTTTTCCCGACTTTGCCCAAAATGCGTTCATTTCTAATAAGCAAGTATTGAAAGGAGATTCAAATGCGGAGAAGCTTCCGAAAAATCTCGAATCGCAAGCATTTAAGAAAAAAAATTTTTTATCAATATTTTAGGAAAGGGGTACCCCTTTGCAATAAATAATTTTTTTGGTTGAAACACAATTTTGCCCGACTTTGCCCAAAATGCGTTCATTTCTAATAAGCAAGTATTGAAAGGAGATTCAAATGCGAAGAAGCTTCCGAAAAATCGCAAGCATTTAAGAAAAAAAATTTGTCGTCAATATTTTAGGAAAGGGGTACCCCTTTGCAATAAATAAATTTTTTGGTTGAAACACAATTTTACCCAATTTTGCCCAAAAGGCGTTCATTTCTAATAAGCAAGTATTGAAAGGAGATTCAAATGCGAAGAAGCTTCCGAAAAATCTCAAATCGCAAGCATTTAAGAAAAAAACTTTTCATCAATATTTTAGGAAAGGGGTACCCCTTTGCAATAAATAATTTTTTTGGTTGAAACACAATTTTACCCAATTTTGCATTTGAAACTCCTTTCAATACTCAGTTATTAGAAATAAACGCCTTTTGGGCAAAATTGGGTAAAATTGTGTTTCAACCAAAAAATTGATTTTTAGCAAAGGGGTAAGTAAGCCTTTCCTAAAAAATTGGCAAATAATTTTTTTCTCTTAAATGCATGCGATTTGAGATTTTTCGGAAGCTTCTTCGCATTTGAAACTCCTTTCAATACTCAGTTATTAGAAATAAACGCCTTTTGGGCAAAATTGGGTAAAATTGTGTTTACCCCAAAAATTGATTTTTAGCAAAGGGGTAAGCCTTTCCTAAAAAATTGGCAAATAATTTTTTTTCTTAAATGCATGCGATTTGAGATTTTTAGGAAGCTTCTTCGCATTTGAAACTCCTTTCAATACTCAGTTATTAGAAATAAACGCCTTTTGGGCAAAATTGGGTAAAATTGTGTTTCAACCAAAAAATTGATTTTTAGCAAAGGGGTAAGTAAGCCTTTCCTAAAAAATTGGCAAATAATTTTTTTTCTTAAATGCATGCGATTTGAGATTTTTCGGAAGCTTCTTCGCATTTGAAACTCCTTTCAATACTCAGTTATTAGAAATAAACGCCTTTTGGGCAAAATTGGGTAAAATTGTGTTTCAACCAAAAAATTGATTTTTAGCAAAGGGGTAAGCCTTTCCTAACAAATTGGCAAATAATTTTTTTTCTTAAATGCATGCGATTTGAGATTTTTAGGAAGCTTCTTCGCATTTGAAACTCCTTTCAATACTCAGTTATTAGAAATAAACGCCTTTTGGGCAAAATTGGGTAAAATTGTGTTTCAACCAAAAAATTAATTCCTTGCAAAGGCGTACCCTTTCCTAAAATATTGATGAACAATTTTTTTTTCTTAAATGCATGCGATTTGAGATTTTTCGGAAGCTTCTTCGCATTTGAATCTCATTTCAATACTTGCTTATTAGAAATAAACGCCTTTTGGGCAAAATTGGGTAAAATTGTGTTTCAACCAAAAAATGTATTTTTTGCAAAGGGGTACCCCTTTCCTAAAATATTGATGAAAAATTTTTTTTCTTAAATGCATGCGATTTGAGATTTTTCAGAAGCTTCTTCGCATTCGAAACTCATTTCAATACTTGCTTATTAGAAATAAACGCCTTTTGGGCAAAATTGGGTAAAATTGTGTTTCAACCAAAAAATTTATTTATTGCAAAGGGGTACCCCTTTCCTCAAATATTGATGAAACATTTTTTTTCTTAAATGCTTGCGATTTGAGATTTTTCGGAAGCTTCTTCGCATTTGAATCTCCTTTCAATACTTGCTTATTAGAAATGAACGCCTTTTGGGCAAAATTAGGTAAAATTGTGTTTCAACCAAAAAATTTATTTATTGCAAAGGGGTACCCCTTTCCTAAAATATTGATAACAATTTTTTTTCTTAAATGCTTGCGATTTGAGATTTTTCGGAAGCTTTTTCGCATTTGAAACTCATTTCAATACTTGCTTATTAGAAATGAACGCCTTTTGGGCAAAATTGGGTAAAATTGTGTTTCAACCAAAAAATTTATTTATTGCAAAGGGGTACCCCTTTCCGCAAATATTGATGAAACATTTTTTTTCTTAAATGCTTGCGATTTGAGATTTTTCAGAAGCTTCTTCGCATTTGAATCTCATTTCAATACTTGCTTATTAGAAATGAACGCATTTTGGGCAAAGTCGGGCAAAATTGTGTTTCAACCAAAAATATTATTTATTGCAAAGGGGTACCCCTTTCCTAAAATATTGATGAAACATTTTTTTCTTTCTTAAATGCTTGCGATTTGAGATTTTTCGGAAGCTTCTTCGCATTAGAAACTCATTTCAATACTTGCTTATTAGAAATGAACGCCTTTTGGGCAAAATTGGGTAAAATTGTGTTTCAACCAAAAAATTTATTTATTGCAAAGGGGTTCCCCTTTCCTAAAATATTGATGAAAAATTTTTTTTTCTTAAATGCTTGCGATTTGAGATTTTTCGGAAGCTTCTTCGCATTTGAAACTCATTTCAATACTTGCTTATTAGAAATAAACGCCTTTTGGGCAAAATTGGGTAAAATTGTGTTTCAACCAAAAAAATTATTTATTGCAAAGGGGTACCCCTTTCCTAAAATATTGATAACAAATTTTTTTCTTAAATGCTTGCGATTTGGGATTTTTCGGAAGCTTTTTCGCATTTGAAACTCCTTTCAATACTCAGTTATTAGAAATAAACGCCTTTTGGGCAAAATTGGGTAAAATTGTGTTTCAACCAAAAAATTGATTTTTAGCAAAGGGGTTCCCCTTTCCTAAAATATTGATGAAAAATTTTTTTTTCTTAAATGCTTGCGATTTGAGATTTTTCGGAAGCTTCTTCGCATTTGAAACTCATTTCAATACTTGCTTATTAGAAATAAACGCCTTTTGGGCAAAATTGGGTAAAATTGTGTTTCAACCAAAAAATTGATTTTTAGCAAAGGGGTAAGTAAGTAAGCCTTTCCTAAAAAATTGGCAAATAATTTTTTTTCTTAAATGCATGTGATTTGAGATTTTTCGGAAGCTTCTTCGCATTTGAAACTCCTTTCAATACTCAGTTATTAGAAATAAACGCCTTTTGGGCAAAATTGGGTAAAACTGTGTTTCAACCAAAAAATTAATTTTTTGCAAAGGCGTACCCTTTCCTAAAATATTGATGAAACATTTTTTTTCTTAAATGCTTGCGATTTGAGATTTTTCAGAAGCTTCTTCGCATTTGAATCTCATTTCAATACTTGCTTATTAGAAATGAACGCATTTTGGGCAAAGTCGGGCAAAATTGTGTTTCAACCAAAAATATTATTTATTGCAAAGGGGTACCCCTTTCCTAAAATATTGATGAAAAGTTTTTTTCTTAAATGCTTTCGATTTGAGATTTTTCGGAAGCTTCTTCGCATTTGAATCTCCTTTCAATACTTGCTTATTAGAAATGAACGCCTTTTGGGCAAAATTGGGTAAAATTGTGTTTCAACCAAAAAATTTATTTATTGCAAAGGGGTACCCCTTTCCTAAAATATTGACGACAAATTTTTTTTCTTAAATGCTTGCGATTTTTCGGAAGCTTCTTCGCATTTGAATCTCCTTTCAATACTTGCTTATTAGAAATGAACGCATTTTGGGCAAAGTCGGGCAAAATTGTGTTTCAACCAAAAAAATTATTTATTGCAAAGGGGTACCCCTTTCCTAAAATATTGATAAAAAATTTTTTTTCTTAAATGCTTGCGATTTGAGATTTTTCGGAAGCTTCTTCGCATTTGAAACTCATTTCAATACTTGCTTATTAGAAATAAACGCCTTTTGGGCAAAATTGGGTAAAATTGTGTTTCAACCAAAAAAATTATTTATTGCAAAGGGGTACCCCTTTCCTAAAATATTGATAACAAATTTTTTTCTTAAATGCTTGCGATTTGAGATTTTTCGGAAGCTTTTTCGCATTTGAATACTTGCTTATTAGAAATGAACGCATTTTGGGCAAAGTCGGGCAAAATTGTGTTTCAACCAAAAAATTTATTTATTGCAAAGGGGTACCCCTTTCCTAAAATATTGATGAAAAATTGTTTTTCTTAAATGCTTGCGATTTGAGATTTTTCGGAAGCTTCTTCGCATTTGAATCTCATTTCAATACTTGCTTATTAGAAATGAACGCCTTTTGGGCAAAATTGGGTAAAATTGTGTTTCAACCAAAAAATGTATTTTTTGCAAAGGGGTACCCCTTTCCTAAAATATTGATGAAAAATTTTTTTTCTTGAATGCTTGCGATTTGAGATTTTTCAGAAGCTTCTTCGCATTCGAAACTCATTTCAATACTTGCTTATTAGAAATAAACGCCTTTTGGGCAAAATTGGGTAAAATTGTGTTTCAACCAAAAAATGTATTTTTTGCAAAGGGGTTCCCCTTTCCTAAAATATTGATGAAAAATGTTTTTTTCTTAAATGCTTGCGATTCGAGATTTTTCGAAAGCTTCTCCGCATTTGAATCTCCTTTCAATACTTGCTTATTAGAAATGAACGCATTTTGGGCAAAGTCGGGTAAAATTGTGTTTCAACCAAAAAATTTATGTATTGCAAAGGGGCACCCCTTTCCTAAAATATTGATGACAAATTTTTTTTCTTGAATGCTTGCGATTTGAGATTTTTCAGAAGCTTCTTCGCATTCGAAACTCATTTCAATACTTGCTTATTAGAAATAAACGCCTTTTGGGCAAAATTGGGTAAAATTGTGTTTCAACCAAAAAATGTATTTTTTGCAAAGGCGTACGTACCCCTTTCCTAAAATATTGATGAACAATTTTTTTTTTCATAAATACTTGCGATTTGAGATTTTTCGGAAGCTTCTTCGCATTTGAATCTCATTTCAATACTTGCTTATTAGAAATGAACGCATTTTGGGCAAAGTCGGGCAAAATTGTGTTTCAACCAAAAATATTATTTATTGCAAAGGGGTACCCCTTTCCTAAAATATTGATGAAAAGTTTTTTTCTTAAATGCTTTCGATTTGAGATTTTTCGGAAGCTTCTTCGCATTTGAATCTCCTTTCAATACTTGCTTATTAGAAATGAACGCCATTTGGGCAAAATTGGGTAAAAATGTGTTTCAACCAAAAAATTTATTTATTGCAAAGGGGTACCCCTTTCCTAAAATATTGATAACAAATTTTTTTTCTTAAATGCTTGCGATTTGAGATTTTTCGGAAGCTTCTTCGCATTTGAAACTCATTTCAATACTTGCTTATTAGAAATAAACGCCTTTTGGGCAAAATTGGGTAAAATTGTGTTTCAACCAAAAAAATTATTTATTGCAAAGGGGTACCCCTTTCCTAAAATATTGATAACAAATTTTTTTCTTAAATGCTTGCGATTTGAGATTTTTCGGAAGCTTTTTCGCATTTGAATACTTGCTTATTAGAAATGAACGCATTTTGGGCAAAGTCGGGCAAAATTGTGTTTCAACCAAAAAATTTATTTATTGCAAAGGGGTACCCCTTTCCTAAAATATTGATGAAAAATTGTTTTTCTTAAATGCTTGCGATTTGAGATTTTTCGGAAGCTTCTTCGCATTTGAATCTCATTTCAATACTTGCTTATTAGAAATGAACGCCTTTTGGGCAAAATTGGGTAAAATTGTGTTTCAACCAAAAAATGTATTTTTTGCAAAGGGGTACCCCTTTCCTAAAATATTGATGAAAAATTTTTTTTCTTGAATGCTTGCGATTTGAGATTTTTCGGAAGCTTCTTCGCATTTGAATCTCCTTTCAATACTTGCTAGATATTGATACTTATTAGATATTGATGGAACATATTTTTTTACTTAAATGGTTGCGATTTGAGATTTTTCGGAAGCTTCTTCGCATTTGAATCTCCTTTCAACACTTGCTTATTAGAAATGAACGCCTTTTGGTCGGGTAAAATTGTGTTTCAACCAAAAAATTTATTTTTTGCAAAGGGGTACCCCTTTCCTAAAATATTGATGAACAATTTTTTTTTTTCATAAATGCTTGCGATTTGAGACTTTTTGGAATCTTCTTCTCATTTGAATCTCCTTTCAATACTTGCTTATTAGAAATGAACGCCTTTTGGGCTAAGTCGGGTAAAATTGTGTTTCAACCAAAAAATTAATTTATTGCAAAGGGGTACCCCTTCCTAAAATATTGATGAAAAATGTTTTTCTTAAATGCTTTCGATTTGAGATTTTTCGGAAGCTTCTTAGCATTTGAATCTCCTTTCAATATATGCTTATTAGAAATGAATGCCTTTTGGGCAAAATTGGGTAAAATTGTGTTTCAACCAAAAAATTTATGTATTGCAAAGGCGTACCCCTTTCCTAAAATATTGATGACAAATTTTTTTTTTAAATGCTTGCGATTTGGGATTTTTCGGAAGCTTCTTCGCATTTGAATCTCCTTTCAATACTTGCTTATTAGAAATAAACGCCTTTTGGGCAAAATTGGGTAAAATTGTGTTTCAACCAAAAAATTTATTTATTGCAAAGGGATACGCCTTTCCTAAAATATTGATAAAATTTTTTTTTTCTTAAATGCTTGCGGTTTGAGATTTTTCGGAAGCTTCTTCGCATTTGAATCTCCTTTCAATACTTGCTTATTAGAAATGAACGCCTTTTAGGCAAAATTGGGTAAAATTGTGTTTCAACCAAAAAATTTATTTATTGCAAAGGGATACCCCTTTCCTAAAATATTGATAAAATTTTTTTTTTCTTAAATGCTTGCGGTTTGAGATTTTTCGGAAGCTTCTTCGCATTTGAATCTCATTTCAATACTTGCTTATTAGAAATGAACGCATTTTGGGCAAAGTCGGGCAAAATTGTGTTTCAACCAAAAATATTATTTATTGCAAAGGGGTACCCCTTTCCTAAAATATTGATGAAAAGTTTTTTTCTTAAATGCTTTCGATTTGAGATTTTTCGGAAGCTTCTTCGCATTTGAATCTCCTTTCAATACTTGCTTATTAGAAATAAACGCCTTTTGGGCAAAATTGGGTAAAATTGTGTTTCAACCAAAAAATTGATTTTTAGCAAAGGAGTAAGTAAGCCTTTGCTAAAAAATTGGCAAATAATTTTTTTTCTTAAATGCATGCGATTTGAGATTTTTCGGAAGCTTCTTCGCATTTGAAACTCCTTTCAATACTCAGTTATTAGAAATGAACGCATTTTGGGAAAAGTCGGGCAAAAAAATTATTTATTGCAAAGGGGTACCCCTTTCCTAAAATATTGATAACAAATTATTTTCTTAAATGCTTGCGATTTGAGATTTTTCGGAAGCTTTTTCGCATTTGAATACTTGCTTATTAGAAATGAACGCATTTTGGGCAAAGTCGGGCAAAATTGTGTTTCAACCAAAAAATTTATTTATTGCAAAGGGGTACCTCTTTCCTAAAATATTGATGATAATTTTTTCTTTCTTAAATGCTTGCGATTTGAGATTTTTCGGAAGTTTCTTCGCATTTAAATCTCCTTTCAATACTTGCTTATTAGAAATGAACGCCTTTTGGGCAAAGTCGGGAAAAGTTGTGTTTCATAAAAAAAATATATTTATTGTAAAGGGGTACCCCTTTCCTAAAATATTGATAACAAATTTTTTTCTTAAATGCTTGCGATTTGAGATTTTTCGGAAGCTTCTTCGCATTTGAATCTCCTTTCAATACTTGCTTATTAGAAATGAACGCCTTTTGGGCAAAATTTGGTAAAACTGTGTTTCAACCAAAAAATTTATTTATTGCAAAGGGGTACCCCTTTCCTCAAATATTGATGAAACATTTTTTTTTCTTAAATGCTTGCGATTTGAGATTTTTCGGAAGCTTCTTCGCATTTGAATCTCCTTTCAATACTTGCTTATTAGAAATGAACGCCTTTTGGACAAAATTGGGTAAAATTGTGTTTCAACCAAAAAATTTATTTATTGCAAAGGGGTACCCTTTCCTAAAATATTGATAACAAATTTTTTTCTTAAATGCTTGCGATTTGAGATTTTTCGGAAGCTTCTTCGCATTTGAATCTCAACACTTGCTTATTAGAAATAAACGCCTTTTGGGCAAAGTCGGGTAAAATTGTGTTTCAACCAAAAAATTTATTTATTGCAAAGGGGTACCCCTTTCCTCAAATATTGACGAAACATTTTTTTTTCTTAAATGCTTGCGATTTGAGATTTTTCGGAAGCTTCTTCGCATTTGAATCTCCTTTCAATACTCAGCTATTAGAAATAAACGCCTTTTGGGCAAAATTGGGTAAAATTGTGTTTCAACCAAAAAAATTATTTATAGCAAAGGGGTACCCCTTTCCTAAAATATTGATGAAATTTTTTTTTTTCTTAAATGCTTGCGATTTGAGATTTTTCGGAAACTTCTTTGCATTTGAATCTCCTTTCAATACTTGCTTATTAGAAATGAACGCCTTTTGGGCAAAGTCGGGTAAAATTGTGTTTCAACCAAAAAATTTATTTATTGCAAAGGGGTACCCCTTTCCTCAAATATTGATGAAACTTTTTTTTTTCTTAAATGCTTGCGATTTGAGATTTTTCGGAAGCTTCTTAGCATTTGAATCTCATTTCAATACTTGCTTATTAGAAATGAACGCCTTTTGGGCAAAATTGGGTAAAATTGTGTTTCAATTTATTTATAGCATAGGCGTACCCTTTCCTAAAATATTGATGAAACATTTTTTTTTTCTTAAATGCTTGCGATTTGAGATTTTTCGGAAGCTTCTTAGCATTTGAATCTCATTTCAATACTTGCTTATTAGAAATAAACGCCTTTTGGGCAATGTCGGGTAAAATTGTGTTTCAACCAAAAAATGTATTTATTGCAAAGGGGTACCCCTTTCCTAAAATATTGATGAAAAATTGTTTTTCTTAAATGCTTGCGATTTGAGATTTTTCGGAAGCTTCTTCGCATTTGAATACTTGCTTATTACAAATGAACGCATTTTGGGCAAAGTCGGGCAAAATTGTGTTTCAACCAAAAAATTTATTTATTGCAAAGGGGTACCCCTTTCCTCAAATATTGATGAAACATTTTTTTTTCTTAAATGCTTGCGATTTGAGATTTTTCGGAAGCTTCTTCGCATTTGAATCTCAACACTTGTGTAGTAGTATTTAGGTAATGACACATTGTTATTGATGGTTACTACATATCGTAATTATACTTTTAAGTGCTAGCACATACACTTTTTTATATTCTAATATCATGGTTTTCTTTTCATTTATTATTTGTATACATATTTATATATACATATGCACGTGGATATTGTGATTATGCGTATGTATGTCTAGACTTAAGTTGGTGTCTAGACTTCGTCTAGACACATCTACTTTACCGTAAGATCAGAACACTTTGTATGCCGTAGCTTAAGAACACTTTGTATGTATTAACACGTCTGCTTTTATATATTTATACACATGTATTATTATGTTTCTCTGTATATGTATGATATTGTGCTTGTGTCTAGGTTTAAGTAAAAGTGAAATAAAGAAAAGATCAGCAAGGCAGTTGATGTTATGAACTCAAAGCGGCTGGTTTAAATTAAAGTAATCGTCGGCTACAAATTCAGAAGTGGGATAGAACAAAAAGAAATAACAGAAATTTTTCTCTTAAGGAAGATATGCCAAGAATTTTGTTAATATTGAAGAAGGATTGTGGTATATAATAAAGAAAGAGTGACTTTAAAAAAGAAAGAAAGAAAGGGTGAAGAATTATTGCAACTAAAAGAAAAATTAAAAACTTGTGAGACTAAGAGAAAGAGTGGCTATTTAAAAACAAAATACAGAAGACTTTCGTAAGACAGGTGTTTTTCCAGAACTTCTTTATTTTTATTATAAGAAGTAAACGAACAAGAAATATAATAAACAACTAAAATAATGGAAACGATTGACGCGACCAAATACACGCTTGTGCAGCTTAAGGAATGGCTCAACAACCTGGGTAAGCCCACATGGGGCTCAAAAACAACACTCGCTGCAAGAATTAATGCGCTGACAGTGGAGGAGCGTGGCGTATATACGGTTCTGGATCAATGTGCACCTGAGGAGACAGAACGCGACGAAGAAGAAGGCGAAACAACAGATAAGGAGCTGATTCTCATGCAAAAAGAACTGGAATTGATGATGCGAGAAAGGGATTTGCTAGCAAGAGAGAATGCATTGTTAAAACAGGCTGCAAACCTTGAGCTGGCACAGGATGCAATTACACACGAATTTGAATCGTGTAACAGAAACATGGGACAGCAAGTTAGAGCAGAAGGTGTGTCATTCGGTGTTCTGCGAGAGTTCTTACCCGAATTTGACGGAAGCAGCAATTTTGACCTGTGGGCTGTGCAACTCAGAAGTATTGGTGACGCGTACGGCGTCGATGACAACATGCTGCGTGCTTTATTAATAAGCAAGTTGAAGGGGAAATCGCTTGCTTGGTTGCAATCAACAGCCAGTTATGCAACAGAAACCACAGATAGCATTTTAAATCAAATGAAGGAACTTTTTGGCACAAAAGAAGGAAAACTTTTGCTGCGTCGCAATTTTGAAGGGCGCAAATGGCGGTACGGTGAAACTTTTACGGAGTACTATAACGAGAAAATAATTCTAGCCAACCAAATCAAATTAGATGAGGACGAGTTAATCGATTGTCTAATAGAAGGAATTCCTGATATCCGTTTGCGCACTCAGGCAAATATGCAAAACTTTACCAGTAAAACACAACTTCAAATAGCCTTTGCAAAAATTGAACTACGTCGTTGGGAAAAATCATCAGCAAAGCCAAGCAGTACATCCGCAGTTAGATGCTACAACTGCAATTCCATCGGTCATTACGCAGCTGACTGCAAAAAAGCCAGACGAGAACCAGGTTCGTGCTATGGTTGTGGCAGCTCCCAACATAAAGTTTCCGGATGTCCGAAGCGTAAGGATGCAAACATACATTTGGTGGATGACGATTATGTAAGGTACTTTAAGGTATTTTTGGATGGTCATAAAGAAACTTTATTTTTTTCCATAGAATGCCTAATAGACTCTGGGAGCCCGATCAGTTTTGTAAAAAGATCCTTGTTACCCAAGGATTTGAAGATGAATAATGATTTTTTATTTTGTTTTTATGGTATAAATAAAAGTGAATTAGAGGTCCTTGGGACTATTTTGTGTTTTACAATAATTAATGGAGATAAAATTTATTTCAAATTGTGTGTGGTACCGGATGAGTCTATGGGTGTTCAGGCAGTATTAGGGAGGGATTTTATGAGGGCATGTAGGTTTAAATTAGTAAGTGAGATGGAGAATAAGGAGCTTAGAATTGAAGAAGATAAGGAATCAGTAGATAATTCAGAATTTGTTAATTCTGTCATGGCGATAGAATATCAGGATAATGGAACATTTTATAAAATAGGTGATGGTGTACCTTATGCATATAGGAAAACATTATGTAGGATTTTTGATACCTGTTACGTGAGACCGGCACGACCAATGGAACCAGTGGTGAGGAGTGAGATGCGTTTACTGTTGGAGGACCCGAAGCCCTTCAACTGTCCACCGAGGAGAATTTCATATTCTGAAAGAATTGAATTGCAGGGTCTATTAGATGAATATTTATCTAAGGGATATATACGTGCCAGCGAGTCCGAGTTCACCTCACCAATCGTTTTGGTTAGGAAGAAGACGGGGGAGATGAGGATGTGTGTGGACTATCGCAGGCTTAATAAGGTCACGGCTAGGGACAACTATCCCATCCCGCTAATTGACGATTTATTGGATAGATTGGCATCTAAGACGATTTTTACTAAACTTGATCTGAAGGATGGGTTTTTCCATGTATACATGGATGATGACGCTGTGAAGTACACCTCATTCGTTACCCCCTTGGGCCAGTTTGAATTTCTCAGAATGCCGTTTGGGCTGAAAAATGCCCCATCGGTTTTCCAACGCTTTGTGAGTAGGGTTTTCGCTGATATGGTACGGGATGACAAGGTTATCATATACCTTGACGATATGATGATAGCTACCGATAATTATGACGACCATTTTGAGATATTGAGGGAAGTGTTTAGGCGCCTTGTAGATAACAGACTTGAACTGAGGTTGGATAAGTGCGTGTTTTTGGAGTCAGAGGTGAAATACTTGGGGTATACCATAAACGGCTCAGGTATAAGGGCGGACGACAAGGGCTTGAGGGCAATTGAGGAGTTTCCGGTGCCAGATAGGGCACGATCGGTGCAAAGTTTTTTGGGCCTCTGTTCATATTTTCGTAGGTTCATAAAGGATTTTTCGATTTTGGCAAAACCTCTGTATGAACTGACGAGGAAGACGAAGAAGTTCGAATTTGGCCCTGAACACCTCGAATGTTTCGAGTTACTCAAGGGGAAACTTTTGGAAGCTCCGATATTGGCTTTGTACGATCCCAGGCACATTACCGAGCTCCACTGCGATGCCAGTTCTGTAGGTTTGGGGGCTATTCTTATGCAGAGGAAACAGGATAACAAGATGCACCCTATTTTTTATTTTTCTAGACGGACAACACAGACTGAGTCCAAGTATCACAGTTTTGAGCTGGAAACATTGGCTATTGTGAGTGCATTGAAACGTTTTAGAGTCTATCTTCAGGGTAGACCTTTCAAAATAGTGACTGACTGCAATTCGTTGACCTTGACCTTGAATAAGAAGGAGCTGAACCCTAGGATTGCAAGGTGGGCGTTGGAGCTACAAAACTACGATTATACATTAGAACACCGACCGGGTACGAGGATGCAACATGTGGACGCTTTAAGCCGCTGTAATATCTTAGTTGTAGAGACAAATACATTTGAGGAAAATCTAGTTATATGTCAGGGAAGAGATAGGAAGTTATCGGAGCTGAAGGAATTATTGCAGAGGTCAGAGGACAAATTTTATGAGATGAGGAATGGAATAATATATAGGAAAAAGGAGGGAAACGTGCTATTTTGTGTACCTAGCGATATGGAGGGTCATGTAATGTTTAAATACCATGACGAGATGGGGCACGTAGGGGTTGATAAGATGACTGATCTGATAGGGAAAACGTACTGGTTTTCTGGGATGCGTGAAAAGGCTAGGAAACATGTAAGAAATTGTTTAAGATGCATTGCTTTTTCGGCGAATGTAGGTCGCGAGGAGGGGTTTCTTCACAATATTCCGAAGACAGACTTGCCGTTTGATACTATTCATATAGACCATTTTGGACCGGTGGACAACAGTAGATCGAGGAAATATTTGTTAGTTGTAATTGACGCGTCTACTAAATTCGTGAGATTGTACCCAACCAAGACTACGAACACGGGGGAGGTAATATCCTCTCTAAAGGACTATTTTAGATCATACAGCCGCCCGAGGTGCATAGTGTCAGATAGGGGAAGCTCGTTTACGTCAGGTGATTTCATGGTTTTCCTGGAGGAAAACAACATTAAACATATAAAGGTTGCAACCGCTTCCCCGCAGGCTAACGGACAAGTCGAGAGGGTTAATAGAACCCTGAAGCCGATGATCGCTAAGCTGTGCAATTCGGAAAAGGGCCTTCATTGGGATAACGTCGTACAGACTGTCGAATTCTGCATCAATAATACAAAGCATAGGTCGATTGATGAATACCCTAGTAGGATGTTGTTTGGTGTGACACAGAGGAATGACGTTCTCGATACCTTGAAGGAGAATATAATTGATATGGAACAGGAAAACGGACAGAAGACGGAGTTAGATGTGATTAGGAGGGAGGCGGGCGAAGCGCAAAAAAAATTACAGGCTTATAACAAGGAGTATGTGGATCTAAGAAGAAAGCCCCCGACAGAGTATGCAGAAAACGATTATGTTGTGGTGAAGAATTTCGATTCGCAGGCAGGTGTATCAAGAAAACTCATACCCAGGTTTAAGGGGCCGTATCGGATCTCTAGGGTACTGCGGAACGATAGATATGTGTTGGAGGATGTTGAAGGGTTTCAGCAGTCACGTATACCATATAGTGGTGTATGGGCTGTAGGTAATCTTAGGCCATGGTTCAACTCTCGTGACGGTCTTTAGTATTAGATTGCAATTAATCGGATTCCAGATCAGGGGATCTTATTGTCAGGATGGTCGAGTTGTAGTAGTATTTAGGTAATGACACATTGTTATTGATGGTTACTACATATCGTAATTATACTTTTAAGTGCTAGCACATACACTTTTTTATATTCTAATATCATGGTTTTCTTTTCATTTATTATTTGTATACATATTTATATATACATATGCACGTGGATATTGTGATTATGCGTATGTATGTCTAGACTTAAGTTGGTGTCTAGACTTCGTCTAGACACATCTACTTTACCGTAAGATCAGAACACTTTGTATGCCGTAGCTTAAGAACACTTTGTATGTATTAACACGTCTGCTTTTATATATTTATACACATGTATTATTATGTTTCTCTGTATATGTATGATATTGTGCTTGTGTCTAGGTTTAAGTAAAAGTGAAATAAAGAAAAGATCAGCAAGGCAGTTGATGTTATGAACTCAAAGCGGCTGGTTTAAATTAAAGTAATCGTCGGCTACACTTGCTTATTAGAAATGAACGCCTTTTGGGCAAAGTCGGGTAAAGTTGTGTTTCATCCAAAAAATATATTTATTGTAAAGGGGTACCCCTTTCCTAAAATATTGATGAAAAATTGTTTTTCTTAAATGCTTGCGATTTGAGATTTTTCGGAAGCTTCTTCGCATTTGAATCTCCTTTCAATACTTGCTTATTACAAATAAACGCCTTTTGGGCAATGTCGGGTAAAATTGTGTTTCAAACAAAAAATTTATTTATTGCAAAGGGGTACCCAAAATTGGGTAAAATTTTGTTTTTACCAAAAAATTTATGTATTGCAAAGGGGCACCCCTTTCCTAAAATATTGATGACAAATTTTTTTCTTAAATGCTTGCGATTTGGTATTTTTCGGAAGCTTCTTCGCATTTGAATCTCCTTTCAATACTTGCTTATTAGAAATAAACGCCTTTTGGGCAAAATTGGGTAAAATTGTGTTTCAACCAAAAAATGTATTTATTGCAAAGGGGTACCCCTTTCCTCAAATATTGATGAAAATTATTTTTTTTTCATAAATGCTTGCGATTTGAGATTTTTCGGAAGCTTCTTCGCATTTGAATCTCCTTTCAACACTTGCTTATTAGAAATGAACGCATTTTGGGCAAAGTCGGGCAAAATTGTGTATCAACCAAAAAATTTATTTATTGCAAAGGGTTACTGTTTCCTAATATATTGATGAAAAATTTTTTTTCTTAAATGCTTGCGATTTGAGATTTTTCGGAAGCTTCTTCGCATTTGAATCTCCTTTCAATACTTGCTTATTAGAAATGAACGCCTTTTGGGCAAAGTCGGGTAAAATTGTGTTTCAACCAAAAAATTTATTTATTGCAAAGGGGTTCCCCTTTCCTAAAATATTGATAAAAAATTTTTTTTCTTAAATGCATGCGATTTGAGATTTTTCGGAAGCTTCTTCGCATTTGAATCTCCTTTCAACACTTGCTTATTAGAAATGAACGCCTTTTGGGCAAAGTCGGGTAAAATTGTGTTTCAACCAAAAAATTTATTTATTGCAAAGGGGTACCCCTTTCCTAAAATATTGATGAACAATTTTTTTTTCTTAAATGCTTGCGATTTGAGATTTTTCGGAAGCTTCTTCGCATTTGAATCTCAACACTTGCTTATTAGAAATGAACGCCTTTTGGGCAAAGTCGGGTAAAGTTGTGTTTCATCCAAAAAATATATTTATTGTAAAGGGGTACCCCTTTCCTAAAATATTGATGAAAAATTGTTTTTCTTAAATGCTTGCGATTTGAGATTTTTCGGAAGCTTCTTCGCATTTGAATCTCATTTCAATACTTGCTTATTAGAAATGAACGCCTTTTGGGCAAAATTGGGTAAAATTGTGTTTCAACCAAAAAAATTATTTATAGCAAAGGGGTACCCCTTTCCTAAAATATTAATGAACAATTTTTTTTTCTTAAATGCTTGCGATTTGAGATTTTTCGGAAGCTTCTTCGCATTTGAATCTCCTTTCAAAACTTGCTTATTAGAAATGAACGCCTTTTGGGCAAAGTCGGGTAAAATTGTGTTTCAACCAAAAAATTTATTTATTGCAAAGGGGTTCCCCTTTCCTAAAATATTGATAAAAATTTTTTTTTCTTAAATGCATGCGATTTGAGATTTTTCGGAAGCTTCTTCGCATTTGAATCTCCTTTCAACACTTGCTTATTAGAAATGAACGCCTTTTGGGCAAAGTCGGGTAAAATTGTGTTTCAACCAAAAAATTTATTTATTGCAAAGGGGTACCCCTTTCCTAAAATATTGATGAACAATTTTTTTTTCTTAAATGCTTGCGATTTGAGATTTTTCGGAAGCTTCTTCGCATTTGAATCTCAACACTTGCTTATTAGAAATGAACGCCTTTTGGGCAAAGTCGGGTAAAGTTGTGTTTCATCCAAAAAATATATTTATAGCAAAGGGGTACCCCTTTCCTAAAATATTGATGGAACATATTTTTTTTCTTAAATGCATGCGATTTGAGATTTTTCGGAAGCTTCTTCGCGTTTGAAACTCCTTTCAATACTCAGTTATTAGAAATAAACGCCTTTTGGGCAAAATTGGGTAAAATTGTGTTTCAACCAAAAAATTGATTTTTAGCAAAGGGGTAAACCTTTCCTAAAAAATTGGCAAATAATTTTTTTTCTTAAATGCATGCGATTTGAGATTTTTCGGAAGCTTCTTCGCATTTGAATCTCCTTTCAATACTTGCTTATTAGAAATGAACGCCTTTTGGGCAAAATTGGGTAAAATTGTGTTTCAACCAAAAAATTTATTTCTTGCAAAGGTGTACCCCTTTTCTAAAATATTGATGAACAATTTTTTTTTTAAATGCTTGCGATTTGAGATTTTTCGGAAGCTTCTTCGCATTTGAATCTCATTTCAATACTTGCTTATTAGAAATAAACGCCTTTTGGGCAAAATTGGGTAAAATTGTGTTTCAACCAAAAAATAGATTTTTAGCAAAGGGGTAAGTAAGCCTTTCCTAAAAAATTGGCAAATAATTTTTTTTCTTAAATGCATGCGATTTGAGATTTTTCGGAAGCTTCTTCGCATTTGAATCTCCTTTCAATACTTGCTTATTAGAAATGAACGCCTTTTGGGCAAAATTGGGTAAAATTGTGTTTCAACCAAAAAATTTATTTATTGCAAAGGGGTACCCCTTTCCTAAAATATTGATGAAAAATTGTTTTTCTTAAATGCTTGCGATTTGAGATTTTTCGGAAGCTTCTTCGCATTTGAATACTTGCTTATTAGAAATGAACGCATTTTGGGCAAAGTCGGGCAAAATTGTGTTTCAACCAAAAAATTTATTTATTGCAAAGGGGTACCCCTTTCCTCAAATATTGATGAAACATTTTTTTTTCTTAAATGCTTGCGATTTGAGATTTTTCGGAAGCTTCTTCGCATTTGAATCTCAACACTTGCTTATTAGAAATGAACGCCTTTTGGGCAAAGTCGGGTAAAGTTGTGTTTCATCCAAAAAATATATTTATTGTAAAGGGGTACCCCTTTCCTAAAATATTGACGAAAAATTGTTTTTCTTAAATGCTTGCGATTTGAGATTTTTCGGAAGCTTCTTCGCATTTGAATCTCCTTTCAATACTTGCTTATTAGAAATAAACGCCTTTTGGGCAATGTCGGGTAAAATTGTGGTTCAGCCAAAAAATTTATTTCTTGCAAAGGGGTACCCCTTTTCTAAAATATTGATGAACAATTTTTTTTTTAAATGCTTGCGATTTGAGATTTTTCGGAAGCTTCTTCGCATTTGAATCTCATTTCAATACTTGCTTATTAGAAATTAACGCCTTTTGGACAAAATTGGGTAAAATTGTGTTTCAACCAAAAAATTGATTTTTAGCAAAGGGGTAAGTAAGCCTTTCCTAAAAAATTGGCAAATAATTTTTTTTCTTAAATGCATGCGATTTGAGATTTTTCGGAAGCTTCTTTGCATTTGAAACTCCTTTCAATACTCAGTTATTAGAAATGAACGCCTTTTGGGCAAAGTCGGGTAAAATTGTGTTTCAACCAAAAAATTTATTTATTGCAAAGGGGTACCCCTTCCTAAAATATTGATGAAAAATGTTTTTCTTAAATGCTTGCGATTTGAGATTTTTCGGAAGCTTCTTCGCATTTGAATCTCATTTCAATACTTGCTTATTAGAAATGAACGCCTTTTGGACAATATTGGGTAAAATTGTGGTTCAGCCAAAAAATTTATTTCTTGCAAAGGGGTACCCCTTTTCTAAAATATTGATGAACAATTTTTTTTTTAAATGCTTGCGATTTGAGATTTTTCGGAAGCTTCTTCGCATTTGAATCTCATTTCAATACTTGCTTATTAGAAATGAACGCCTTTTGGGCAAAGTCGGGTAAAATTGTGTTTCAACCAAAAAATTGATTTTTAGCAAAGGGGTAAGTAAGCCTTTCCTAAAAAATTGGCAAATAATTTTTTTTCTTAAATGCATGCGATTTGAGATTTTTCGGTAGCTTCTTCGCATTTGAATCTCCTTTCAACACTTGCTTATTAGAAATGAACGCCTTTTGGGCAAAATTGGGTAAAATTGTGTTTCAACCAAAAAATGTATTTATTGCAAAGGGGTACCCCTTTCCTCAAATATTGATGAAAATTATTTTTTTTTTCATAAATGCTTGCGATTTGAGATTTTTCGGAAGCTTCTTCGCATTTGAATCTCCTTTCAACACTTGCTTATTAGAAATGAACGCATTTTGGGCAAAGTCGGGCAAAATTGTGTTTCAACCAAAAAAATTATTTATTGCAAAGGGGTACCCAAAATTGGGTAAAATTTTGTTTTTACCAAAAAATTTATGTATTGCAAAGGGGCAACCCTTTCCTAAAATATTGATGACAAATTTTTTTCTTAAATGCTTGCGATTTGGGATTTTTCGGAAGCTTCTTCGCATTTGAATCTCCTTTCAAAACTTGCTTATTAGAAATAAACGCCTTTTGGGCAAAATTGGGTAAAATTGTGTTTCAACCAAAAAATTGATTTTTAGCAAAGGGGTAAGTAAGCCTTTCCTAAAAAATTGGCAAATAATTTTTTTTCTTAAATGCATGCGATTTGAGATTTTTCGGAAGCTTCTTCGCATTTGAATCTCCTTTCAATACTTGCTTATTAGAAATAAACGCCTTTTGGGCAATGTCGGGTAAAATTGTGGTTCAGCCAAAAAATTTATTTCTTGCAAAGGGGTACCCCTTTTCTCAAATATTGATGAACAATTTTTTTTTAAATGCTTGCGATTTGAGATTTTTCGGAAGCTTCTTCGCATTTGAATCTCATTTCAATACTTGCTTATTAGAAATGAACGCCTTTTGGACAAAATTGGGTAAAATTGTGTTTTAACCAAAAAATTTATGTATTGCAAAGGGGTACCCCTTTCCTAAAATATTGACGACAAATTTTTTTTCTTAAATGCATGCGATTTGAGATTTTTCGGAAGCTTCTTCGCATTCGAAACTCATTTCAATACTTGCTTATTAGAAATGAACGCCTTTTGGGCAAAGTCGGGTAAAATTGTGTTTCAACCAAAAAATGTATTTATTGCAAAGGAGTACCCCTTTCCTAAAATATTGATGATAATTTTTTCTTTCTTGAATGCTTGCGATTTGAGATTTTTCGGAAGCTTCTTCGCATTTGAATCTCCTTTCAATACTTGCTTATTAGAAATGAACGCCTTTTGGGCAAAATTGGGTAAAATTGTGTTTCAACCAAAATATTTATGTATTGCAAAGGGGTACCCCTTTCCTAAAATATTGACGACAAATTTTTTTTCTTAAATGCTTGCGATTTTTCGGAAGCTTCTCCGCATTTGAATCTCATTTCAATACTTGCTTATTAGAAATGAACGCCTTTTGGGCAAAATTGGGTAAAATTGTGTTTCAACCAAAATATTTATGTATTGCAAAGGGGTACCCCTTTCCTAAAATATTGACGACAAATTATTTTTTTTTTCATAAATGCTTGCGATTTGAGATTATTCGGAAGCTTCTTCGCACTTGAATCTCCTTTCAATACTTGCTTATTAGAAATGAACGCCTTTTGGGCAAAGTCGGGTAAAATTGTGTTTCATCCAAAAAATATATTTATTGTAAAGGGGTACCCCTTTCCTAAAATATTGATAACAAATTTTTTTTCTTAAATGCTTGCGATTTGAGATTTTTCAGAAGCTTCTTCGCATTCGAAACTCATTTCAATACTTGCTTATTAGAAATGAACGCCTTTTGGGCAAAGTCGGGTAAAATTGTGTTTCAACCAAAAAATGTATTTATTGCAAAGGAGTACCCCTTTCCTAAAATATTGATGATAATTTTTTCTTTCTTGAATGCTTGCGATTTGAGATTTTTCGGAAGCTTCTTCGCATTTGAATCTCCTTTCAATACTTGCTTATTAGAAATGAACGCCTTTTGGGCAAAGTCGGGTAAAATTGTGTTTCAACCAAAAAATTTATTTATTGCAAAGGGGTACCCCTTTCCTAAAATATTGATGAACAATTTTTTTTTCTTAAATGCATGCGATTTGAGATTTTTCGGAAGCTTCTTCGCATTTGAATCTCCTTTCAATACTTGCTTATTAGAAATAAACGCCTTTTGGGCCATGTCGGGTAAAATTGTGTTTCAACCAAAAAATTTATTTATTGCAAAGGGGTACCCCTTCCTAAAATATTGATGAAAAATGTTTTTCTTAAATGCTTTCGATTTGAGATTTTTCGAAAGCTTTTTAGCATTTGAAACTCATTTCAATACTTGCTTATTAGAAATGAACGCCTTTTGGGCAAAGTCGGGAAAAGTTGTGTTTCATCCAAAAAATATATTTATTGTAAAGGGGTACCCCTTTCCTAAAATATTGATGAAAAATTTTTTTTCTTAAATGCTTGCGATTTGAGATTTTTCGGAAGCTTCTCCGCATTTGAATCTCCTTTCAATACTTGCTTATTAGAAATGAACGCCTTTTGGGCAAAATTGGGTAAAATTGTGTTTCAACCAAAAAATTTATTTATTGCAAAGGGATACCCCTTTCCTAAAATATTGATGAAAAATTGTTTTTCTTAAATGCTTGCGATTTGAGATTTTTCGGAAGCTTCTTCGCATTTGAAACTCCTTTCAATACTCAGTTATTAGAAATAAACGCCTTTTGGGCAAAATTGGGTAAAATTGTGTTTCAACCAAAAAATTGATTTTTAGCAAAGGGGTAAGCCTTTCCTAAAAAATTGGCAAATAATTTTTTTTCTTAAATGCATGCGATTTGAGATTTTTCGGAAGCTTCTTCGCATTTGAATCTCCTTTCAATACTTGCTTATTAGAAATGAACGCCTTTTGGGCAAAATTGGGTAAAATTGTGTTTCAACCAAAAAATTTATTTATTGCAAAGGGGTACCCCTTTCCTAAAATATTGATGAAAAATTGTTTTTCTTAAATGCTTGCGATTTGAGATTTTTCGGAAGCTTCTTCGCATTTGAATACTTGCTTATTAGAAATGAACGCATTTTGGGCAAAGTCGGGCAAAATTGTGTTTCAACCAAAAAATTTATTTATTGCAAAGGGGTACCCCTTTCCTAAAATATTGATGAAAAATTGTTTTTCTTAAATGCTTGCGATTTGAGATTTTTCGGAAGCTTCTTCGCATTTGAATCTCATTTCAATACTTGCTTATTAGAAATGAACGCCTTTTGGGCAAAATTAGGTAAAATTGTGTTTCAACCAAAAAATTTATTTATTGCAAAGGGGTACCGCTTTCCTCAAATATTGATGAAACATTTTTTTTTCTTAAATGCTTGCGATTTGAGATTTTTCGGAAGCTTCTTCGCATTTGAATCTCCTTTCAATACTTGCTTATTAGAAATGAACGCCTTTTGGGCAAAATTGGGTAAAATTGTGTTTCAACCAAAAAAATTATTTATAGCAAAGGGGTACCCCTTTCCTAAAATATTGATAACAAATTTTTTTCTTAAATGCTTGCGATTTGAGATTTTTAGGAAGCTTCTTCGCATTTGAAACTCCTTTCAATACTCAGTTATTAGAAATAAACGCCTTTTGGGCAAAATTGGGTAAAATTGTGTTTCAACCAAAAAATTGATTTTTAGCAAAGGGGTAAGCCTTTCCTAAAAAATTGGCAAATAATTTTTTTTCTTAAATGCATGCGATTTGAGATTTTTCGGAAGCTTCTTCGCATTTGAATCTCCTTTCAATACTTGCTTATTAGAAATAAACGCCTTTTGGGCAATGTCGGGTAAAATTGTGGTTCAGCCAAAAAATTTATTTCTTGCAAAGGGTTACCCTTTCCTAATATATTGATGAAAAATTTTTTTTCTTAAATGCTTGCGATTTGAGATTTTTCGGAAGCTTCTTCGCATTTGAATCTCCTTTCAATACTTGCTTATTAGAAATGAACGCCTTTTGGGCAAAATTAGGTAAAATTGTGTTTCAACCAAAAAATTTATTTCTTGCAAAGGGTTACCCTTTCCTAATATATAGATGAAAAATTTTTTTTCTTAAATGCTTGCGATTTGAGATTTTTCGGAAGCTTCTTCGCATTTGAATCTCCTTTCAATACTTGCTTATTAGAAATGAACGCCTTTTGGGCAAAGTCGGGTAAAATTGTGTTTCAACCAAAAAATTTATTTATTGCAAAGGGGTTCCCCTTTCCTAAAATATTGATAAAAAATTTTTTTTCTTAAATGCATGCGATTTGAGATTTTTCGGAAGCTTCTTCGCATTTGAATCTCCTTTCAACACTTGCTTATTAGAAATGAACGCCTTTTGGGCAAAGTCGGGTAAAATTGTGTTTCAACCAAAAAATTTATTTATTGCAAAAGGGTACCCCTTTCCTAAAATATTGATGAACAATTTTTTTTTCTTAAATGCTTGCGATTTGAGATTTTTCGGAAGCTTCTTCGCATTTGAATCTCAACACTTGCTTATTAGAAATGAACGCCTTTTGGGCAAAGTCGGGTAAAGTTGTGTTTCATCCAAAAAATATATTTATTGTAAAGGGGTACCCCTTTCCTAAAATATTGATGAAAAATTGTTTTTCTTAAATGCTTGCGATTTGAGATTTTTCGGAAGCTTCTTCGCATTTGAAACTCCTTTCAACACTTGCTTATTAGAAATGAACGCCTTTTGGGCAAAGTCGGGTAAAATTGTGTTTCAACCAAAAAATTTATTTATTGCAAAGGGGTACCCCTTCCTAAAATATTGATGAAAAATGGTTTTCTTAAATGCATGCGATTTGAGATTTTTCGGAAGCTTCTTCGCATTTGAATCTCCTTTCAATACTTGCTTATTAGAAATAAACGCCTTTTGGGCAAAGTCGGGTAAAATTGTGTTTCAACCAAAAAATTTATTTATTGCAAAGGGGTACCCCTTTTCTAAAATATTGATGAACAATTTTTTTTTTTAAATGCTTGCGATTTGAGATTTTTCGGAAGCTTCTTCGCATTTGAATCTCATTTCAATACTTGCTTATTAGAAATGAACGCCTTTTGGACAAAATTGGGTAAAATTGTGTTTCAACCAAAAAATTTATTTATTGCAAAGGGGTACCCTTTCCTAATATATTGATAACAAATTTTTTTCTTAAATGCTTGCGATTTGAGATTTTTCGGAAGCTTCTTCGCATTTGAAACTCATTTCAATACCTGCTTATTAGAAATGAACGCATTTTGGGCAAAGTCGGGCAAAATTGTGTTTCAACCAAAAAATTTATTTATTGCAAAGGGGTACCCCTTTCCTAAAATATTGATGAAAAATTGTTTTTCTTAAATGCTTGCGATTTGAGATTTTTCGGAAGCTTCTTCGCATTTGAATCTCATTTCAATACTTGCTTATTAGAAATGAACGCCTTTTGGGCAAAATTAGGTAAAATTGTGTTTCAACCAAAAAATTTATTTATTGCAAAGGGGTACCCCTTTCCTCAAATATTGATGAAACATTTTTTTTTCTTAAATGCTTGCGATTTGAGATTTTTCGGAAGCTTCTTCGCATTTGAATCTCCTTTCAATACTTGCTTATTAGAAATGAACGCCTTTTGGACAAAATTGGGTAAAATTGTGTTTCAACCAAAAAATTTATTTATTGCAAAGGGGTACCCTTTCCTAATATATTGATAACAAATTTTTTTCTTAAATGCTTGCGATTTGAGATTTTTCGGAAGCTTCTTCGCATTTGAAACTCCTTTCAACACTTGCCTATTAGAAATTAACGCCTTTTGGGCAAAGTCGGGTAAAATTGTGTTTCAACCAAAAAATTTATGTATTGCAAAGGCGTACCCCTTTCCTAATATATTGATGAACAATTTTTTTTTCTTAAATGCTTGCGATTTGAGATTTTTCGGAAGCTTCTTGGCATTTGAATCTCATTTCAATACTTGCTTATTAGAAATGAACGCCTTTTGGGCAAAATTAGGTAAAATTGTGTTTCAACCAAAAAATTTATTTATTGCAAAGGGGTACCCCTTCCTAAAATATTGATGAAAAATTTTTTTTTCTTAAATGCTTGCGATTTGAGATTTTTCGGAAGCTTCTTCGCATTTGAATCTCCTTTCAATACTTGCTTATTAGAAATAAACGCCTTTTGGGCAATGTCGGGTAAAATTGTGTTTCAACCAAAAAATTTATTTATTGCAAAGGGGTACCCCTTTCCTAAAATATTGATGAAACATTTTTTTTCTTAAATGCATGCGATTTGAGATTTTTCGGAAGCTTCTTCGCATTTTTTTCTTAAATGCTTGCGATTTAAGATTATTCGGAAGCTTCTTCGCACTTGAATCTCCTTTCAATACTTGCTTATTAGAAATGAACGCCTTTTGGGCAAAGTCGGGTAAAATTGTGTTTCAACCAAAAAATTTATTTATTGCAAAGGGGTACCCCTTTCCTCAAATATTGATGAAACATTTTTTTTTCTTAAATGCTTGCGATTTTTCGGAAGCTTCTCCGCATTTGAATCTCCTTTCAATACTTGCTTATTAGAAATGAACGCCTTTTGGACAAAATTGGGTAAAATTGTGTTTCAACCAAAAAATTTATTTATTGCAAAGGGGTACCCCTTTCCTAAAATATTGATAACAAATTTTTTTCTTAAATGCTTGCGATTTGAGATTTTTCGGAAGCTTCTTCGCATTTGAATCTCATTTCAATACTTGCTTATTAGAAATGAACGCCTTTTGGACAAAATTGGGTAAAATTGTGTTTCAACCAAAAAATTTATTTATTGCAAAGGGGTACCCTTTCCTAATATATTGATAACAAATTTTTTTCTTAAATGCTTGCGATTTGAGATTTTTCGGAAGCTTCTTCGCATTTGAAACTCCTTTCAACACTTGCCTATTAGAAATTAACGCCTTTTGGGCAAAGTCGGGAAAAATTGTGTTTCAACCAAAAAATTTATGTATTGCAAAGGCGTACCCCTTTCCTAATATATTGATAAACAATTTTTTTTTCTTAAATGCTTGCGATTTGAGATTTTTCGGAAGCTTCTTGGCATTTGAATCTCATTTCAATACTTGCTTATTAGAAATGAACGCCTTTTGGGCAAAATTAGGTAAAATTGTGTTTCAACCAAAAAATTTATTTATTGCAAAGGGGTACCCCTTCCTAAAATATTGATGAAAAATTTTTTTTTCTTAAATGCTTGCGATTTGAAATTTTTTGGAAGCCTCTTCGCATTTGAATCTCCTTTCAACACTTGCTTATTAGAAATGAACGCCTTTTGGGCAAAGTAGGGTAAAATTGTGTTTCAACCAAAAAATTTATTTATTGCAAAGGGGTACCCCTTTCCTAAAATATTGATGACAAATTTTTTTCTTAAATGCTTGCGATTTGGGATTTTTCGGAAGCTTCTTCGCATTTGAATGTCATTGCAATACTTGCTTATTAGAAATGAACGCCTTTTGGGCAAAGTCGGGTAAAATTGTGTTTCAACCAAAAAATTTATTTATTGCAAAGGGGTACCCCTTCCTAAAATATTGATGAAAAATGTTTTTCTTAAATGCATGCAATTTGAGATTTTTCGGAAGCTTCTTCGCATTTGAATCTCCTTTCAATACTTGCTTATTAGAAATAAACGCCTTTTGGGCAAAGTCGGGTAAAATTGTGTTTCAACCAAAAAATTTATTCATTGCAAAGGGGTACCCCTTTTCTAAAATATTGATGAACAATTTTTTTTTTTAAATGCTTGCGATTTGAGATTTTTCGGAAGCTTCTTCGCATTTGAATCTCATTTCAATACTTGCTTATTAGAAATGAACGCCTTTTGGGCAAAGTCGGGTAAAATTGTGTTTCAACCAAAAAATTTATTTATTGCAAAGGGGTTCCCTTTCCTAATATATTGATAACAAATTTTTTTCTTAAATGCTTGCGATTTGAGATTTTTCGGAAGCTTCTTCGCATTTGAATCTCCTTTCAACACTTGCTTATTAGAAATGAACGCCTTTTGGGCAAAATTGGGTAAAATTGTGTTTCAACCAAAAAATGTATTTTTTGCAAAGGGGTACCCCTTTCCTAAAATATTGATGAAAAATTTTTTTTTCTTAAATGCTTCCGATTTGAGATTTTTCGGAATCTTCTTCGCATTTGAATCTCATTTCAATACTTGCTTATTAGAAATGAACGCCTTTTGGGCAAAGTCGGGTAAAATTGTGTTTCAACCAAAAAATTTATTTATTGCAAAGGGGTACCCCTTTCCTAAAATATTGATGAACAATTTTTTTTTTCATAAATGCTTGCGATTTGAGATTTTTCGGAAGCTTCTTAGCATTTGAATCTCCTTTCAATACTTGCTTATTAGAAATAAACGCCTTTTGGGCAATGTCGGGTAAAACTGTGTTTCAACCAAAAAATTTATTTATTGCAAAGGGGTACCTCTTTCCTAAAATATTGATGATAATTTTTTCTTTCTTAAATGCTTGCGACTTGAGATTTTTCGGAATCTTCTTCGCTTTTGAATCTCATTTCAATACTTGCTTATTAGAAATGAACGCCTTTTGGGCAAAATTGGGTAAAATTCTGTTTCAACCAAAAAATTTATTTATTGCAAAGGGATACCCCTTTCCTAAAATATTGATGAAAAATTGTTTTTCTTAAATGCTTGCGATTTGAGATTTTTCGGAAGCTTCTTCGCATTTGAATCTCATTTCAATACTTGCTTATTAGAAATGAACGCCTTTTGGGCAAAATTAGGTAAAATTGTGTTTCAACCAAAAAATTTATTTATTGCAAAGGGGTACCCCTTTCCTCAAATATTGATGAAACATTTTTTTTTCTTAAATACTTGCGATTTGAGATTTTTCGGAAGCTTCTTCGCATTTGAATCTCCTTTCAACACTTGCTTATTAGAAATGAACGCCTTTTGGGCAAAATTGGGTAAAATTGTGTTTCAACCAAAAAATGTATTTATTGTAAAGGGGTACCCCTTTCCTCAAATATTGATGAAAATTATTTTTTTTTCATAAATGCTTGCGATTTGAGATTTTTCGGAAGCTTCTTCGCATTTGAATCTCCTTTCAACACTTGCTTATTAGAAATGAACGCCTTTTGGGCAAAGTCGGGTAAAATTGTGTTTCAACCAAAAAATTTATTTATTGCAAAGGCGTACCCCTTTCCTAATATATTGATGAACAATTTTTTTTTCTTAAATGCTTGCGATTTGAGATTTTTCGGAAGCTTCTTGGCATTTGAATCTCATTTCAATACTTGCTTATTAGAAATGAACGCCTTTTGGGCAAAATTAGGTAAAATTGTGTTTCAACCAAAAAATTTATTTATTGCAAAGGGGTACCCCTTCCTAAAATATTGATGAAAAATTTTTTTTTCTTAAATGCTTGCGATTTGAGATTTTTCGGAAGCTTCTTCGCATTTGAATCTTATTTCAATACCTGCTTATAAGAAATGAATGCCTTTTGGGCAAAATTGGGTAAAACTGTGTTTCAACCAAAAAATTTATTTATTGCAAAGGGGTACCCCTTCCTAAAATATTGATGAAAAATTTTTTTTTTAAATGCTTGCGATTTGAGATTCTTCGGAAGCTTCTTAGCATTTGAATCTCCTTTCAATACTTGCTTATTAGAAATAAACGCCTTTTGGGCAATGTCGGGTAAAACTGTGTTTCAACCAAAAAATTTATTTATTGCAAAGGGGTACCTCTTTCCTAAAATATTGATGATAATTTTTTCTTTCTTAAATGCTTGCGACTTGAGATTTTTCGGAATCTTCTTCGCATTTGAATCTCATTTCAATACTTGCTTATTAGAAATGAACGCCTTTTGGGCAAAATTGGGTAAAATTGTGTTTCAACCAAAAAATTTATTTATTGCAAAGGGATACCCCTTTCCTAAAATATTGATGAAAAATTGTTTTTCTTAAATGCTTGCGATTTGAGATTTTTCGGAAGCTTCTTCGCATTTGAATCTCATTTCAATACTTGCTTATTAGAAATTAACGCCTTTTGGGCAAAATTAGGTAAAATTGTGTTTCAACCAAAAAATTTATTTATTGCAAAGGGGTACCCCTTTCCTCAAATATTGATGAAACATTTTTTTTTTCTTAAATGCTTGCGATTTGAGATTTTTCGGAAGCTTCTTCGCATTTGAATCTCCTTTCAACACTTGCTTATTAGAAATGAACGCCTTTTGGGCAAAATTGGGTAAAATTGTGTTTCAACCAAAAAATGTATTTTTTGCAAAGGCGTACGTACCCCTTTTCTAAAATATTGATGAGAAATTTTTCTTTCTTAAATGCATGCGATTTGAGATTTTTCGGAAGCTTCTTCGCATTTGAAACTCCTTTCAACACTTGCCTATTAGAAATTAACGCCTTTTGGGCAAAATTGGGTAAAATTGTGTTTCAACCAAAAAATGTATTTATTGCAAAGGGGTACCCCTTTCCTCAAATATTGATGAAAATTATTTTTTTTTCATAAATGCTTGCGATTTGAGATTTTTCGGAAGCTTCTTCGCATTTGAAACTCATTTCAATACCTGCTTATTAGAAATGAACGCATTTTGGGCAAAGTCGGGCAAAATTGTGTTTCAACCAAAAAATTTATTTATTGCAAAGGGGTACCCAAAATTGGGTAAAATTTTGTTTTTACCAAAAAATTTATGTATTGCAAAGGGGTACCCCTTTCCTCAAATATTGATGAAACATTTTTTTTCTTAAATGCTTGCGATTTGAGATTTTTCGGAAGCTTCTTCGCATTTGAATCTCATTTCAATACTTGCTTATTAGAAATGAACGCCTTTTGGGCAAAATTAGGTAAAATTGTGTTTCAACCAAAAAATTTATTTATTGCAAAGGGGTACCCCTTTCCTCAAATATTGATGAAAAATTGTTTTTCTTAAATGCTTGCGATTTGAGATTTTTCGGAAGCTTCTTCGCATTTGAATCTCATTTCAATACTTGCTTATTAGAAATGAACGCCTTTTGGGCAAAATTAGGTAAAATTGTGTTTCAACCAAAAAATTTATTTATTGCAAAGGGGTACCCCTTTCCTCAAATATTGATAAAACATTTTTTTTTCTTAAATGCTTGCGATTTGAGATTTTTCGGAAGCTTCTTCGCATTTGAATTTCCTTTCAACACTTGCTTATTAGAAATGAACGCCTTTTGGGCAAAATTGGGTAAAATTGTGTTTCAACCAAAAAATTTATTTATTGCAAAGGGGTTCCCCTTTCCTAAAATATTGATGAAAAATTTTTTTTTCTTAAATGCTTGCGATTTGAGATTTTTCGGAAGCTTCTTCGCATTTGAATTTCCTTTCAATACTTGCTTATTAGAAACGAACGCCTTTTGGGCAAAGTCGGGTAAAATTGTGTTTCAACCAAAAAATTTATTTATTGCAAAGGGATACCCCTTTCCTAAAATATTGATAAAATTTTTTTTTTCTTAAATGCTTGCGGTTTGAGATTTTTCGGAAGCTTCTTCGCATTTGAATCTCCTTTCAATACTTGCTTATTAGAAATGAACGCATTTTGGGCATAGTCGGGAAAAATTGTGTTTCAACCAAAATATTTATGTATTGCAAAGGGGTACCCCTTTCCTAAAATAGTGACGACAAATTTTTTTTTTTCATAAATGCTTGCGATTTGAGATTTTTCGGAAGCTTCTTCGCATTTGAATACTTGCTTATTAGAAATGAACGCCTTTTGGGCAAAGTCGGGAAAAATTGTGTTTCAACCAAAATATTTATTTATTGCAAAGGGGTACCCCTTTCCTAAAATATTGATGAAACAAATTTTTTTCTTAAATGCTTGCGATTTGAGATTTTTCGGAAGCTTCTTAGCATTTGAATCTCCTTTTAATACTTGCTTATTAGAAATGAACGCCTTTTGGGCAAAATTGGGTAAAATTGTGTTTCAACCAAAAAATTTATTTATTGCAAAGGGGTTCCCCTTTCCTAAAATATTGATGAAAAATTTTTTTTTCTTAAATGCTTGCGATTTGAGATTTTTCGGAAGCTTCTTCGCATTTGAAACTCATTTCAATACTTGCTTATTAGAAATAAACGCCTTTTGGGCAAAATTGGGTAAAATTGTGTTTCACCCAAAAAAATTATTTATTGCAAAGGGGTACCCCTTTCCTCAAATATTGATGAAACATTTTTTTTTCTTAAATGCTTGCGATTTGAGATTTTTCGGAAGCTTCTTCGCATTTGAATCTCCTTTCAACACTTGCTTATTAGAAATGAACGCCTTTTGGGCAAAGTCGGGTAAAATTGTGTTTCAACCAAAAAATTTATTTATTGCAAAGGGGTACCCCTTTCCTCAAATATTGATGAAAATTATTTTTTTTTCATAAATGCTTGCGATTTGAGATTTTTCGGAAGCTTCTTCGCATTTGAATCTCCTTTCAACACTTGCTTATTAGAAATGAACGCCTTTTGGGCAAAGTCGGGTAAAATTGTGTTTCAACCAAAAAATTTATTTATTGCAAAGGGGTACCCCTTTCCTAAAATATTGATGAACAATTTTTTTTTCTTAAATGCATGCGATTTGAGATTTTTCGGAAGCTTCTTCGCATTTGAATCTCCTTTCAATACTTGCTTATTAGAAATAAACGCCTTTTGGGCAAAGTCGGGTAAAATTGTGTTTCAACCAAAAAATTTATTTATTGCAAAAGGGTACCCCTTTTCTAAAATATTGATGAACAATTTTTTTTTAAATGCTTGCGATTTGGGATTTTTCGGAAGCTTCTTCGCATTTGTATCTCCTTTCAATACTTGCTTATTAGAAATAAACGCCTTTTGGGCAAAATTGGGTAAAATTGTGTTTCAACCAAAAAATTTATTTATTGCAAAGGGGTACCAATTTCCTAAAATATTGATGAAAAATTGTTTTTCTTAAATGCTTGCGATTTGAGTTTTTTCAGAAGCTTCTTTGCATTTGAATCTCATTTCAATACATGCTTATTAGAAATAAACGCCTTTTGGGCAAAATTGGGTAAAATTGTGTTTCAAGCAAAAAATTTATTTATTGTAAAGGGGTACCCCTTTCCTAAAATATTGATGAAAAATTGTTTTTTTAAATGCTTGCGATTTGAGATTTTTCGGAAGCTTCTTCGCATTTGAATCTCATTTCAATACTTGCTTATTAGAAATGAACGCCTTTTGGGCAAAATTAGGTAAAATTGTGTTTCAACCAAAAAATTTATTTATTGCAAAGGGGTACCCCTTTCCTCAAATATTGATGAAACATTTTTTTTTTCTTAAATGCTTGCGATTTGAGATTATTCGGAAGCTTCTTCGCATTTGAATCTCCTTTCAACACTTGCTTATTAGAAATGAACGCCTTTTGGGCAAAATTGGGTAAAATTGTGTTTCAACCAAAAAATTTATTTATTGCAAAGGGGTTCCCCTTTCCTAAAATATTGATGAAAAATTTTTTTTTCTTAAATGCTTGCGATTTGAGATTTTTCGGAAGCTTCTTCGCATTTGAATTTCCTTTCAATACTTGCTTATTAGAAACGAACGCCTTTTGGGCAAAGTCGGGTAAAATTGTGTTTCAACCAAAAAATTTATTTATTGCAAAGGGATACCCCTTTCCTAAAATATTGATAAAATTTTTTTTTTCTTAAATGCTTGCGGTTTGAGATTTTTCGGAAGCTTCTTCGCATTTGAATCTCCTTTCAATACTTGCTTATTAGAAATGAACGCATTTTGGGCATAGTCGGGAAAAATTGTGTTTCAACCAAAATATTTATGTATTGCAAAGGGGTACCCCTTTCCTAAAATAGTGACGACAAATTTTTTTTTTTTCATAAATGCTTGCGATTTGAGATTTTTCGGAAGCTTCTTCGCATTTGAATACTTGCTTATTAGAAATGAACGCCTTTTGGGCAAAGTCGGGAAAAATTGTGTTTCAACCAAAATATTTATTTATTGCAAAGGGGTACCCCTTTCCTAAAATATTGATGAAACAAATTTTTTTCTTAAATGCTTGCGATTTGAGATTTTTCGGAAGCTTCTTAGCATTTGAATCTCCTTTTAATACTTGCTTATTAGAAATGAACGCCTTTTGGGCAAAATTGGGTAAAATTGTGTTTCAACCAAAAAATTTATTTATTGCAAATGGGTTCCCCTTTCCTAAAATATTGATGAAAAATTTTTTTTTCTTAAATGCTTGCGATTTGAGATTTTTCGGAAGCTTCTTCGCATTTGAAACTCATTTCAATACTTGCTTATTAGAAATAAACGCCTTTTGGGCAAAATTGGGTAAAATTGTGTTTCACCCAAAAAAATTATTTATTGCAAAGGGGTACCCCTTTCCTCAAATATTGATGAAACATTTTTTTTTCTTAAATGCTTGCGATTTGAGATTTTTCGGAAGCTTCTTCGCATTTGAATCTCCTTTCAACACTTGCTTATTAGAAATGAACGCCTTTTGGGCAAAGTCGGGTAAAATTGTGTTTCAACCAAAAAATTTATTTATTGCAAAGGGGTACCCCTTTCCTCAAATATTGATGAAAATTATTTTTTTTTCATAAATGCTTGCGATTTGAGATTTTTCGGAAGCTTCTTCGCATTTGAATCTCCTTTCAACACTTGCTTATTAGAAATGAACGCCTTTTGGGCAAAGTCGGGTAAAATTGTGTTTCAACCAAAAAATTTATTTATTGCAAAGGGGTACCCCTTTCCTAAAATATTGATGAACAATTTTTTTTTCTTAAATGCATGCGATTTGAGATTTTTCGGAAGCTTCTTCGCATTTGAATCTCCTTTCAATACTTGCTTATTAGAAATAAACGCCTTTTGGGCAAAGTCGGGTAAAATTGTGTTTCAACCAAAAAATTTATTTATTGCAAAAGGGTACCCCTTTTCTAAAATATTGATGAACAATTTTTTTTTAAATGCTTGCGATTTGGGATTTTTCGGAAGCTTCTTCGCATTTGTATCTCCTTTCAATACTTGCTTATTAGAAATAAACGCCTTTTGGGCAAAATTGGGTAAAATTGTGTTTCAACCAAAAAATTTATTTATTGCAAAGGGGTACCAATTTCCTAAAATATTGATGAAAAATTGTTTTTCTTAAATGCTTGCGATTTGAGTTTTTTCAGAAGCTTCTTTGCATTTGAATCTCATTTCAATACATGCTTATTAGAAATAAACGCCTTTTGGGCAAAATTGGGTAAAATTGTGTTTCAAGCAAAAAATTTACTTATTGTAAAGGGGTACCCCTTTCCTAAAATATTGATGAAAAATTGTTTTTTTAAATGCTTGCGATTTGAGATTTTTCGGAAGCTTCTTCGCATTTGAATCTCATTTCAATACTTGCTTATTAGAAATGAACGCCTTTTGGGCAAAATTAGGTAAAATTGTGTTTCAACCAAAAAATTTATTTATTGCAAAGGGGTACCCCTTCCTCAAATATTGATGAAACATTTTTTTTTCTTAAATGCTTGCGATTTGAGATTTTTCGGAAGCTTCTTCGCATTTGAATCTCCTTTCAATACTTGCTTATTAGAAATGAACGCCTTTTGGACAAAATTGGGTAAAATTGTGTTTCAACCAAAAAATTTATTTATTGCAAAGGGGTACCCTTTCCTAATATATTAATAACAAATTTTTTTCTTAAATGCTTGCGATTTGAGATTTTTCGGAAGCTTCTTGGCATTTGAATCTCCTTTCAATACTTGCTTATTAGAAATAAACGCCTTTTGGGCAATGTCGGGTAAAATTGTGTTTCAACCAAAAAATTTATTTATTGCAAAGGGGTACCCCTTTCCTAAAATATTGATGAAACATTTTTTTTCTTAAATGCATGCGATTTGAGATTTTTCGGAAGCTTCTTCGCATTTTTTTCTTAAATGCTTGCGATTTAAGATTATTCGGAAGCTTCTTCGCACTTGAATCTCCTTTCAATACTTGCTTATTAGAAATGAACGCCTTTTGGGCAAAGTCGGGTAAAATTGTGTTTCAACCAAAAAATTTATTTATTGCAAAGGGGTACCCCTTTCCTCAAATATTGATGAAACATTTTTTTTTTCTTAAATGCTTGCGATTTTTCGGAAGTTTCTCCGCATTTGAATCTCCTTTCAATACTTGCTTATTAGAAATGAACGCCTTTTGGACAAAATTGGGTAAAATTGTGTTTCAACCAAAAAATTTATTTATTGCAAAGGGGTACCCCTTTCCTAAAATATTGATAACAAATTTTTTTCTTAAATGCTTGCGATTTGAGATTTTTCGGAAGCTTCTTCGCATTTGAATCTCATTTCAATACTTGCTTATTAGAAATGAACGCCTTTTGGACAAAATTGGGTAAAATTGTGTTTCAACCAAAAAATTTATTTATTGCAAAGGGGTACCCTTTCCTAATATATTGATAACAAATTTTTTTCTTAAATGCTTGCGATTTGAGATTTTTCGGAAGCTTCTTCGCATTTGAAACTCCTTTCAACACTTGCCTATTAGAAATTAACGCCTTTTGGGCAAAGTCGGGTAAAATTGTGTTTCAACCAAAAAATTTATGTATTGCAAAGGCGTACCCCTTTCCTAATATATTGATAAACAATTTTTTTTCTTAAATGCTTGCGATTTGAGATTTTTCGGAAGCTTCTTGGCATTTGAATCTCATTTCAATACTTGCTTATTAGAAATGAACGCCTTTTGGGCAAAATTAGGTAAAATTGTGTTTCAACCAAAAAATTTATTTATTGCAAAGGGGTACCCCTTCCTAAAATATTGATGAAAAATTTTTTTTTCTTAAATGCTTGCGATTTGAAATTTTTCGGAAGCTTCTTCGCATTTGAATCTCCTTTCAACACTTGCTTATTAGAAATGAACGCCTTTTGGGCAAAGTAGGGTAAAATTGTGTTTCAACCAAAAAATTTATTTATTGCAAAGGGGTACCCCTTTCCTAAAATATTGATGACAAATTTTTTTCTTAAATGCTTGCGATTTGGGATTTTTCGGAAGCTTCTTCGCATTTGAATGTCATTTCAATACTTGCTTATTAGAAATGAACGCCTTTTGGGCAAAGTCGGGTAAAATTGTGTTTCAACCAAAAAATTTATTTATTGCAAAGGGGTACCCCTTCCTAAAATATTGATGAAAAATGTTTTTCTTAAATGCATGCAATTTGAGATTTTTCGGAAGCTTCTTCGCATTTGAATCTCCTTTCAATACTTGCTTATTAGAAATAAACGCCTTTTGGGCAAAGTCGGGTAAAATTGTGTTTCAACCAAAAAATTTATTTATTGCAAAGGGGTACCCCTTTTCTAAAATATTGATGAACAATTTTTTTTTTAAATGCTTGCGATTTGAGATTTTTCGGAAGCTTCTTCGCATTTGAATCTCATTTCAATACTTGCTTATTAGAAATGAACGCCTTTTGGACAAAATTGGGTAAAATTGTGTTTCAACCAAAAAATTTATTTATTGCAAAGGGGTACCCTTTACTAATATATTGATAACAAATTTTTTTCTTAAATGCTTGCGATTTGAGATTTTTCGGAAGCTTCTTCGCATTTGAATCTCCTTTCAACACTTGCTTATTAGAAATGAACGCCTTTTGGGCAAAATTGGGTAAAATTGTGTTTCAACCAAAAAATGTATTTTTTGCAAAGGGGTACCCCTTTCCTAAAATATTGATGAAAAATTTTTTTTTCTTAAATGCTTCCGATTTGAGATTTTTCGGAATCTTCTTCGCATTTGAATCTCATTTCAATACTTGCTTATTAGAAATGAACGCATTTTGGGCAAAGTCGGGTAAAATTGTGTTTCAACCAAAAAATTTATTTATTGCAAAGGGGTACCCCTTTCCTAAAATATTGATGAACATTTTTTTTTTCATAAATGCTTGCGATTTGAGATTTTTCGGAAGCTTCTTAGCATTTGAATCTCCTTTCAATACTTGCTTATTAGAAATAAACGCCTTTTGGGCAATGTCGGGTAAAACTGTGTTTCAACCAAAAAATTTATTTATTGCAAAGGGGTACCTCTTTCCTAAAATATTGATGATAATTTTTTCTTTCTTAAATGCTTGCGACTTGAGATTTTTCGGAATCTTCTTCGCATTTGAATCTCATTTCAATACTTGCTTATTAGAAATGAACGCCTTTTGGGCAAAATTGGGTAAAATTCTGTTTCAACCAAAAAATTTATTTATTGCAAAGGGATACCCCTTTCCTAAAATATTGATGAAAAATTGTTTTTCTTAAATGCTTGCGATTTGAGATTTTTCGGAAGCTTCTTCGCATTTGAATCTCATTTCAATACTTGCTTATTAGAAATGAACGCCTTTTGGGCAAAATTAGGTAAAATTGTGTTTCAACCAAAAAATTTATTTATTGCAAAGGGGTACCCCTTTCCTCAAATATTGATGAAACATTTTTTTTTCTTAAATACTTGCGATTTGAGATTTTTCGGAAGCTTCTTCGCATTTGAATATCCTTTCAACACTTGCTTATTAGAAATGAACGCCTTTTGGGCAAAATTGGGTAAAATTGTGTTTCAACCAAAAAATGTATTTATTGCAAAGGGGTACCCCTTTCCTCAAATATTGATGAAAATTATTTTTTTTTCATAAATGCTTGCGATTTGAGATTTTTCGGAAGCTTCTTCGCATTTGAATCTCCTTTCAACACTTGCTTATTAGAAATGAACGCCTTTTGGGCAAAGTCGGGTAAAATTGTGTTTCAACCAAAAAATTTATTTATTGCAAAGGCGTACCCCTTTCCTAATATATTGATGAACAATTTTTTTTTCTTAAATGCTTGCGATTTGAAATTTTTCGGAAGCTTCTTGGCATTTGAATCTCATTTCAATACTTGCTTATTAGAAATGAACGCCTTTTGGGCAAAATTAGGTAAAATTGTGTTTCAACCAAAAAATTTATTTATTGCAAAGGGGTACCCCTTTCCTCAAATATTGATGAAACATTTTTTTTTCTTAAATACTTGCGATTTGAGATTTTTCGGAAGCTTCTTCGCATTTGAATCTCCTTTCAACACTTGCTTAATAGAAATGAACGCCTTTTGGGCAAAATTGGGTAAAATTGTGTTTCAACCAAAAAATGTATTTATTGCAAAGGGGTACCCCTTTCCTCAAATATTGATGAAAATTATTTTTTTTTCATAAATGCTTGCGATTTGAGATTTTTCGGAAGCTTCTTCGCATTTGAATCTCCTTTCAACACTTGCTTATTAGAAATGAACGCCTTTTGGGCAAAGTCGGGTAAAATTGTGTTTCAACCAAAAAATTTATTTATTGCAAAGGCGTACCCCTTTCCTAATATATTGATGAACAATTTTTTTTTCTTAAATGCTTGCGATTTGAGATTTTTCGGAAGCTTCTTGGCATTTGAATCTCATTTCAATACTTGCTTATTAGAAATGAACGCCTTTTGGGCAAAATTAGGTAAAATTGTGTTTCAACCAAAAAATTTATTTATTGCAAAGGGGTACCCCTTCCTAAAATATTGATGAAAAATTTTTTTTCTTAAATGCTTGCGATTTGAGATTTTTCGGAAGCTTCTTCGCATTTGAATCTCATTTCAATACTTGCTTATTAGAAATGAACGCCTTTTGGGCAAAATTGGGTAAAATTCTGTTTCAACCAAAAAATTTATTTATTGCAAAGGGATACCCCTTTCCTAAAATATTGATGAAAAATTGTTTTTCTTAAATGCTTGCGATTTGAGATTTTTCGGAAGCTTCTTCGCATTTGAATCTCATTTCAATACTTGCTTATTAGAAATGAACGCCTTTTGGGCAAAATTAGGTAAAATTGTGTTTCAACCAAAAAATTTATTTATTGCAAAGGGGTACCCCTTTCCTCAAATATTGATGAAACATTTTTTTTTCTTAAATACTTGCGATTTGAGATTTTTCGGAAGCTTCTTCGCATTTGAATCTCCTTTCAACACTTGCTTATTAGAAATGAACGCCTTTTGGGCAAAATTGGGTAAAATTGTGTTTCAACCAAAAAATGTATTTATTGCAAAGGGGTACCCCTTTCCTCAAATATTGATGAAAATTATTTTTTTTTCATAAATGCTTGCGATTTGAGATTTTTCGGAAGCTTCTTCGCATTTGAATCTCCTTTCAACACTTGCTTATTAGAAATGAACGCCTTTTGGGCAAAGTCGGGTAAAATTGTGTTTCAACCAAAAAATTTATTTATTGCAAAGGCGTACCCCTTTCCTAATATATTGATGAACAATTTTTTTTTCTTAAATGCTTGCGATTTGAGATTTTTCGGAAGCTTCTTGGCATTTGAATCTCATTTCAATACTTGCTTATTAGAAATGAACGCCTTTTGGGCAAAATTAGGTAAAATTGTGTTTCAACCAAAAAATTTATTTATTGCAAAGGGGTACCCCTTCCTAAAATATTGATGAAAAATTTTTTTTCTTAAATGCTTGCGATTTGAGATTTTTCGGAAGCTTCTTCGCATTTGAATCTTATTTCAATACCTGCTTATAAGAAATGAATGCCTTTTGGGCAAAATTGGGTAAAACTGTGTTTCAACCAAAAAATTTATTTATTGCAAAGGGGTACCCCTTCCTAAAATATTGATGAAAAATTTTTTTTTTAAATGCTTGCGATTTGAGATTTTTCGGAAGCTTCTTAGCATTTGAATCTCCTTTCAATACTTGCTTATTAGAAATAAACGCCTTTTGGGCAATGTCGGGTAAAACTGTGTTTCAACCAAAAAATTTATTTATTGCAAAGGGGTACCTCTTTCCTAAAATATTGATGATAATTTTTTCTTTCTTAAATGCTTGCGACTTGAGATTTTTCGGAATCTTCTTCGCATTTGAATCTCATTTCAATACTTGCTTATTAGAAATGAACGCCTTTTGGGCAAAATTGGGTAAAATTGTGTTTCAACCAAAAAATTTATTTATTGCAAAGGGATACCCCTTTCCTAAAATATTGATGAAAAAATGTTTTTCTTAAATGCTTGCGATTTGAGATTTTTCGGAAGCTTCTTCGCATTTGAATCTCATTTCAATACTTGCTTATTAGAAATGAACGCCTTTTGGGCAAAATTAGGTAAAATTGTGTTTCAACCAAAAAATTTATTTATTGCAAAGGGGTACCCCTTTCCTCAAATATTGATGAAACATTTTTTTTTTCTTAAATGCTTGCGATTTGAGATTTTTCGGAAGCTTCTTCTTCTTCTTCTTCGCATTTGAATCTCCTTTCAACACTTGCTTATTAGAAATGAACGCCTTTTGGGCAAAATTGGGTAAAATTGTGTTTCAACCAAAAAATTTATTTTTTGCAAAGGCGTACGTACCCCTTTTCTAAAATATTGATGAGAAATTTTTCTTTCTTAAATGCATGCGATTTGAGATTTTTCGGAAGCTTCTTCGCATTTGAAACTCCTTTCAACACTTGCCTATTAGAAATTAACGCCTTTTGGGCAAAATTGGGTAAAATTGTGTTTCAACCAAAAAATGTATTTATTGCAAAGGGGTACCCCTTTCCTCAAATATTGATGAAAATTATTTTTTTTTCATAAATGCTTGCGATTTGAGATTTTTCGGAAGCTTCTTCGCATTTGAAACTCATTTCAATACCTGCTTATTAGAAATGAACGCATTTTGGGCAAAGTCGGGCAAAATTGTGTTTCAACCAAAAAATTTATTTATTGCAAAGGGGTACCCAAAATTGGGTAAAATTTTGTTTTTACCAAAAAATTTATGTATTGCAAAGGGGTACCCCTTTCCTCAAATATTGATGAAACATTTTTTTTCTTAAATGCTTGCGATTTGAGATTTTTCGGAAGCTTCTTCGCATTTGAATCTCATTTCAATACTTGCTTATTAGAAATGAACGCCTTTTGGGCAAAATTAGGTAAAATTGTGTTTCAACCAAAAAATTTATTTATTGCAAAGGGGTACCCCTTTCCTCAAATATTGATGAAAAATTGTTTATCTTAAATGCTTGCGATTTGAGATTTTTCGGAAGCTTCTTCGCATTTGAATCTCATTTCAATACTTGCTTATTAGAAATGAACGCCTTTTGGGCAAAATTAGGTAAAATTGTGTTTCAACCAAAAAATTTATTTATTGCAAAGGGGTACCCCTTTCCTCAAATATTGATGAAACATTTTTTTTCTTAAATGCTTGCGATTTGAGATTTTTCGGAAGCTTCTTCGCATTTGAATCTCCTTTCAACACTTGCTTATTAGAAATGAACGCCTTTTGCGCAAAATTGGGTAAAATTGTGTTTCAACCAAAAAATTTATTTATTGCAAAGGGGTTCCCCTTTCCTAAAATATTGATGAAAAATTTTTTTTTCTTAAATGCTTGCGATTTGAGATTTTTCGGAAGCTTCTTCGCATTTGAATTTCCTTTCAATACTTGCTTATTAGAAACGAACGCCTTTTGGGCAAAGTCGGGTAAAATTGTGTTTCAACCAAAAAATTTATTTATTGCAAAGGGATACCCCTTTCCTAAAATATTGATAAAATTTTTTTTTCTTAAATGCTTGCGGTTTGAGATTTTTCGGAAGCTTCTTCGCATTTGAATCTCCTTTCAATACTTGCTTATTAGAAATGAACGCATTTTGGGCATAGTCGGGAAAAATTGTGTTTCAACCAAAATATTTATGTATTGCAAAGGGGTACCCCTTTCCTAAAATAGTGACGACAAATTATTTTTTTTTCATAAATGCTTGCGATTTGAGATTTTTCGGAAGCTTCTTCGCATTTGAATACTTGCTTATTAGAAATGAACGCCTTTTGGGCAAAGTCGGGAAAAATTGTGTTTCAACCAAAATATTTATTTATTGCAAAGGGGTACCCCTTTCCTAAAATATTGATGAAACAAATTTTTTTCTTAAATGCTTGCGATTTGAGATTTTTCGGAAGCTTCTTAGCATTTGAATCTCCTTTTAATACTTGCTTATTAGAAATGAACGCCTTTTGGGCAAAATTGGGTAAAATTGTGTTTCAACCAAAAAATTTATTTATTGCAAAGGGGTTCCCCTTTCCTAAAATATTGATGAAAAATTTTTTTTTCTTAAATGCTTGCGATTTGAGATTTTTCGGAAGCTTCTTCGCATTTGAAACTCATTTCAATACTTGCTTATTAGAAATAAACGCCTTTTGGGCAAAATTGGGTAAAATTGTGTTTCAACCAAAAAAATTATTTATTGCAAAGGGGTACCCCTTTCCTCAAATATTGATGAAACATTTTTTTTTCTTAAATGCTTGCGATTTGAGATTTTTCGGAAGCTTCTTCGCATTTGAATCCCCTTTCAACACTTGCTTATTAGAAATGAACGCCTTTTGGGCAAAGTCGGGTAAAATTGTGTTTCAACCAAAAAATTTATTTATTGCAAAGGGGTACCCCTTTCCTCAAATATTGATGAAAATTATTTTTTTTTCATAAATGCTTGCGATTTGAGATTTTTCGGAAGCTTCTTCGCATTTGAATCTCCTTTCAACACTTGCTTATTAGAAATGAACGCCTTTTGGGCAAAGTCGGGTAAAATTGTGTTTCAACCAAAAAATTTATTTATTGCAAAGGGGTACCCCTTTCCTAAAATATTGATGAACAATTTTTTTTTCTTAAATGCATGCGATTTGAGATTTTTCGGAAGCTTCTTCGCATTTGAATCTCCTTTCAATACTTGCTTATTAGAAATAAACGCCTTTTGGGCAAAGTCGGGTAAAATTGTGTTTCAACCAAAAAATTTATTTATTGCAAAGGGGTACCCCTTTTCTAAAATATTGATGAACAATTTTTTTTTTAAATGCTTGCGATTTGGGATTTTTCGGAAGCTTCTTCGCATTTGTATCTCCTTTCAATACTTGCTTATTAGAAATAAACGCCTTTTGGGCAAAATTGGGTAAAATTGTGTTTCAACCAAAAAATTTATTTATTGCAAAGGGGTACCAATTTCCTAAAATATTGATGAAAAATTGTTTTTCTTAAATGCTTGCGATTTGAGTTTTTTCAGAAGCTTCTTTGCATTTGAATCTCATTTCAATACATGCTTATTAGAAATAAACGCCTTTTGGGCAAAATTGGGTAAAATTGTGTTTCAAGCAAAAAATTTATTTATTGTAAAGGGGTACCCCTTTCCTAAAATATTGATGAAAAATTGTTTTTTTAAATGCTTGCGATTTGAGATTTTTCGGAAGCTTCTTCGCATTTGAATCTCATTTCAATACTTGCTTATTAGAAATGAACGCCTTTTGGGCAAAATTAGGTAAAATTGTGTTTCAACCAAAAAATTTATTTATTGCAAAGGGGTACCCCTTTCCTCAAATATTGATGAAACATTTTTTTTTCTTAAATGCTTGCGATTTGAGATTTTTCGGAAGCTTCTTCGCATTTGAATCTCCTTTCAATACTTGCTTATTAGAAATGAACGCCTTTTGGACAAAATTGGGTAAAATTGTGTTTCAACCAAAAAATTTATTTATTGCAAAGGGGTACCCTTTCCTAATATATTGATAACAAATTTTTTTCTTAAATGCTTGCGGTTTGAGATTTTTCGGAAGCTTCTTGACATTTGAATCTCATTTCAATACTTGCTTATTAGAAATGAACGCCTTTTGGGCAAAATTAGGTAAAATTGTGTTTCAACCAAAAAATTTATTTATTGCAAAGGGGTACCCCTTTCCTAAAATATTGATGGAACATATTTTTTTACTTAAATGGTTGCGATTTGAGATTTTTCGGAAGCTTCTTCGCATTTGAATCTTATTTCAATACCTGCTTATAAGAAATGAATGCCTTTTGGGCAAAATTGGGTAAAACTGTGTTTCAACCAAAAAATTTATTTATTGCAAAGGGGTACCCCTTCCTAAAATATTGATGAAAAATTTTTTTTTCTTAAATGCTTGCGATTTGAGATTTTTCGGAAGCTTCTTCGCATTTGAATCTCCTTTCAATACTTGCTTATTAGAAATAAACGCCTTTTGGGCAATGTCGGGTAAAATTGTGTTTCAACCAAAAAATTTATTTATTGCAAAGGGGTACCCCTTTCCTCAAATATTGATGAAACATTTTTTTTTCTTAAATGCTTGCGATTTTTCGGAAGCTTCTCCGCATTTGAATCTCCTTTCAATACTTGCTTATTAGAAATGAACGCCTTTTGGACAAAATTGGGTAAAATTGTGTTTCAACCAAAAAATTTATTTATTGCAAAGGGGTACCCCTTTCCTAAAATATTGATGGAACATATTTTTTTACTTAAATGGTTGCGATTTGAGATTTTTCGGAAGCTTCTTCGCATTTGAATCTCCTTTCAATACTTGCTTATTAGAAATGAACGCCTTTTGGACAAAATTGGGTAAAATTGTGTTTCAACCAAAAAATTTATTTATTGCAAAGGGGTACCCTTTCCTAATACATTGATAACAAATTTTTTTCTTAAATGCTTGCGATTTGAGATTTTTCGGAAGCTTCTTGGCATTTGAATCTTATTTCAATACCTGCTTATTAGAAATGAACGCCTTTTGGGCAAAGTAGGGTAAAATTGTGTTTCAACCAAAAAATTTATTTATTGCAAAGGGGTACCCCTTTCCTAAAATATTGATGACAAATTTTTTTCTTAAATGCTTGCGATTTGGGATTTTTCGGAAGCTTCTTCGCATTTGAATGTCATTTCAATACTTGCTTATTAGAAATGAACGCCTTTTGGGCAAAGTCGGGTAAAATTGTGTTTCAACCAAAAAATTTATTTATTGCAAAGGGGTACCCCTTTCCTAAAATATTGATGGAACATATTTTTTTACTTAAATGCTTGCGATTTGAGATTTTTCGGAAGCTTCTTCGCATTTGAATCTCCTTTCAATACTTGCTTATTAGAAATGAACGCCTTTTGGGCAAAATTAGGTAAAATTGTGTTTCAACCAAAAAATTTATTTATTGCAAAGGGGTACCCCTTTCCTCAAATATTGATGAAACATTTTTTTTTCATAAATGCTTGCGATTTGAGATTTTTCGGAAGCTTCTTCGCATTTGAATCTCCTTTCAATACTTGCTTATTAGAAATGAACGCCTTTTGGGCAAAGTCGGGTAAAATTGTGTTTCAACCAAAAAATTTATTTATTGCAAAGGGATACCCCTTTCCTAAAATATTGATGAACAATTTTTTTTTCTTAAATGCATGCGATTTGAGATTTTTCGGAAGCTTCTTCGCATTTGAATCTCCTTTCAATACTTTCTTATTAGAAATAAACGCCTTTTGGGCAATGTCGGGTAAAATTGTGTTTCAACCAACAAATTTATTTATTGCAAAGGGGTACCCCTTTCTAAAATATTGATGAAAAATGTTTTTTTCTTAAATGCTTGCGATTTGAGATTTTTCGGAAGCTTCTTCGCATTTGAATCTCATTTCCATACTTGCTTATTAGAAATGAACGCCTTTTGGGCAAAATTGGGTAAAATTGTGTTTCAACCAAAAAATGTATTTTTTGCAAAGGCGTACGTACCCCTTTCCTAAAATATTGATGAAAAATTTTTCTTTCTTAAATGCATGCGATTTGAGATTTTTCGGAAGCTTCTTCGCATTTGAATCTCCTTTCAATACTTGCTTATTAGAAATAAACGCGTTTTGGGCAATGTCGGGTAAAATTGTGTTTCAACCAACAAATTTATTTATTGCAAAGGGGTACCCCTTTCCTAAAATATTGATGAAAAATTTTTTTTCTTAAATGCTTGCGATTTGAGATTTTTCGGAAGCTTCTTCGCATTTGAATCTCATTTCAATACTTGCTTATTAGAAATGAACGCCTTTTGGGCAAAATTGGGTAAAATTGTGTTTCAACCAAAAAAATTATTTAAAGCAAAGGGGTACCCCTTTCCTAAAATATTGATAACAAATTTTTTTCTTAAATGCTTGCGATTTGAGATTTTTCAGAAGCTTCTTCGCATTTGAATCTCCTTTCAATACTTGCTTATTAGAAATAAACGCCTTTTGGGCAAAATTAGGTAAAATTGTGTTTCAACCAAAAAATTTATTTATTGCAAAGGGGTACCCCTTTCCTCAAATATTGATGAAACATTTTTTTTTCTTAAATGCTTGCGATTTGAGATTTTTCGGAAGCTTCTTCGCATTTGAATCTCCTTTCAACACTTGCTTATTAGAAATGAACGCCTTTTGGGCAAAATTGGGTAAAATTGTGTTTCAACCAAAAAATGTATTTTTTGCAAAGGCGTACGTACCCCTTTCCTAAAATATTGATGAAAAATTTTTCTTTCTTAAATGCATGCGATTTGAGATTTTTCGGAAGCTTCTTCGCATTTGAAACTCCTTTCAACACTTGCCTATTAGAAATTAACGCCTTTTGGGCAAAGTCTGGTAAAATTGTGTTTCAACCAAAAAATTTATTTATTGCAAAGGGGTACCCCTTTCCTCAAATATTGATGAAACATTTTTTTTTCTTAAATGCTTGTGATTTGAGATTTTTCGGAAGCTTCTTCGCATTTGAATCTCCTTTCAATACTTGCTTATTAGAAATGACCGCCTTTTGGGCAAAGTCGGGTAAAATTGTGTTTCAACCAAAAAATTTATTTATTGCAAAGGGATACCCCTTTCCTAAAATATTGATGAACAATTTTTTTTTCTTAAATGCATGCGATTTGAGATTTTTCGGAAGCTTCTTCGCATTTGAATCTCCTTTCAATACTTGCTTATTAGAAATAAACGCCTTTTGGGCAATGTCGGGTAAAATTGTGTTTCAACCAACAAATTTATTTATTGCAAAGGGGTACCCCTTTCCTAAAATATTGATGAAAAATGTTTTTTTCTTAAATGCTTGCGATTTGAGATTTTTCGGAAGCTTCTTCGCATTTGAATCTCATTTCAATACTTGCTTATTAGAAATGAACTCCTTTTGGGCAAAATTGGTTAAAATTGTGTTTCAACCAAAAAATGTATTTTTTGCAAAGGCGTACGTACCCCTTTCCTAAAATATTGATGAAAAATTTTTCTTTCTTAAATGCATGCGATTTGAGATTTTTCGGAAGCTTCTTCGCATTTGAATCTCCTTTCAATACTTGCTTATTAGAAATAAACGCCTTTTGGGCAATGTCGGGTAAAATTGTGTTTCAACCAACAAATTTATTTATTGCAAAGGGGTACCCCTTTCCTAAAATATTGATGAACAATTTTTTTTTCTTAAATGCATGCGATTTGAGATTTTTCGGAAGCTTCTTCGCATTTGAATCTCCTTTCAATACTTGCTTATTAGAAATAAACGCCTTTTGGGCAAAGTCGGGTAAAATTGTGTTTCAACCAAAAAATTTATTTATTGCAAAGGGGTACCCCTTTCCTAAAATATTGATGGAACATATTTTTTTACTTAAATGGTTGCGATTTGAGATTTTTCGGAAGCTTCTTCGCATTTAAATCTCCTTTCAATACTTGCTTATTAGAAATGAACGCCTTTTGGGCAAAATTAGGTAAAATTGTGTTTCAACCAAAAAATTTATTTATTGCAAAGGGGTACCCCTTTCCTCAAATATTGATGAAACATTTTTTTTTCTTAAATGCTTGCGATTTGAGATTTTTCGGAAGCTTCTTCGCATTTGAATCTCCTTTCAATACTTGCTTATTAGAAATGAACGCCTTTTGGGCAAAGTCGGGTAAAATTGTGTTTCAACCAAAAAATTTATTTATTGCAAAGGGATACCCCTTTCCTAAAATATTGCTGAACAATTTTTTTTTCTTAAATGCATGCGATTTGAGATTTTTCGGAAGCTTCTTCGCATTTGAATCTCCTTTCAATACTTGCTTATTAGAAATAAACGCCTTTTGGGCAAAGTCGGGTAAAATTGTGTTTCAACCAAAAAATTTATTTATTGCAAAGGGGTACCCCTTTCCTCAAATATTGATGAAAATTATTTTTTTTTCATAAATGCTTGCGATTTGAGATTTTTCGGAAGCTTCTTCGCATTTGAATCTCCTTTCAATACTTGCTTATTAGAAATGAACGCCTTTTGGACAAAATTGTGTAAAATTGTGTTTCAACCAAAAAATTTATTTATTGCAAAGGGATACCCCTTTCCTAAAATATTGATGGAACATATTTTTTTACTTAAATGGTTGCGATTTGAGATTTTTCGGAAGCTTCTTCGCATTTAAATCTCCTTTCAATACTTGCTTATTAGAAATGAACGCCTTTTGGGCAAAATTAGGTAAAATTGTGTTTCAACCAAAAAATTTATTTATTGCAAAGGGGTACCCCTTTCCTCAAATATTGATGAAACATTTTTTTTTCTTAAATGCTTGCGATATGAGATTTTTCGGAAGCTTCTTCGCATTTGAATCTCATTTCAATACTTGCTTATTAGAAATGAACGCCTTTTGGGCAAAATTGGGTAAAATTGTGTTTCAACCAAAATATGTATTTTTTGCAAAGGCGTACGTACCCCTTTCCTAAAATATTGATGAAAATTTTTTCTTTCTTAAATGCATGCGATTTGAGATTTTTCGGAAGCTTCTTTGCATTTGAATCTCCTTTCAATACTTGCTTATTAGAAATAAACGCCTTTTGGGCAATGTCGGATAAAATTGTGTTTCAACCAACAAATTTATTTATTGCAAAGGGGTACCCCTTTCCTAAAATATTGATGAAAAATTTTTTTTCTTAAATGCTTGCGATTTGAGATTTTTCGGAAGCTTCTTCGCATTTGAATCTCATTTCAATACTTGCTTATTAGAAATGAACGCCTTTTGGGCAAAATTGGGTAAAATTGTGTTTCAACCAAAAAAATTATTTATAGCAAAGGGGTACCCCTTTCCTAAAATATTGATAACAAATTTTTTTCTTAAATGCTTGCGATTTGAGATTTTTCGGAAGCTTCTTCGCATTTGAATCTCCTTTCAATACTTGCTTATTAGAAATAAACGCCTTTTGGGCAAAATTAGGTAAAATTGTGTTTCAACCAAAAAATTTATTTATTGCAAAGGGGTACCCCTTTCCTCAAATATTGATGAAACATTTTTTTTTCTTAAATGCTTGCGATTTGAGATTTTTCGGAAGCTTCTTCGCATTTGAATCTCCTTTCAACACTTGCTTATTAGAAATGAACGCCTTTTGGGCAAAATTGGGTAAAATTGTGTTTCAACCAAAAAATGTATTTTTTGCAAAGGCGTACGTACCCCTTTCCTAAAATATTGATGAAAAATTTTTCTTTCTTAAATGCATGCGATTTGAGATTTTTCGGAAGCTTCTTCGCATTTGAAACTCCTTTCAACACTTGCCTATTAGAAATTAACGCCTTTTGGGCAAAGTCTGGTAAAATTGTGTTTCAACCAAAAAATTTATTTATTGCAAAGGGGTACCCCTTTCCTCAAATATTGATGAAACATTTTTTTTTTCTTAAATGCTTGTGATTTGAGATTTTTCGGAAGCTTCTTCGCATTTGAATCTCCTTTCAATACTTGCTTATTAGAAATGAACGCCTTTTGGGCAAAGTCGGGTAAAATTGTGTTTCAACCAAAAAATTTATTTATTGCAAAGGGATACCCCTTTCCTAAAATATTGATGAAAAATTTTTTTTTCTTAAATGCATGCGATTTGAGATTTTTCGGAAGCTTCTTCGCATTTGAATCTCCTTTCAATACTTGCTTATTAGAAATAAACGCCTTTTGGGCAATGTCGGGTAAAATTGTGTTCCAACCAACAAATTTATTTATTGCAAAGGGGTACCCCTTTCCTAAAATATTGATGAAAAATGTTTTTTTCTTAAATGCTTGCGATTTGAGATTTTTCGGAAGCTTCTTCGCATTTGAATCTCATTTCAATACTTGCTTATTAGAAATGAACGCCTTTTGGGCAAAATTGGGTAAAATTGTGTTTCAACCAAAAAATGTATTTTTTGCAAAGGCGTACGTACCCCTTTCCTAATATATTGATGAAAAATTTTTCTTTCTTAAATGCATGCGATTTGAGATTTTTCGGAAGCTTCTTCGCATTTGAATCTCCTTTCAATACTTGCTTATTAGAAATAAACGCCTTTTGGGCAATGTCGGGTAAAATTGTGTTTCAACCAAAAAATGTATTTTTTGCAAAGGCGTACGTACCCCTTTCCTAAAATATTGATGAAAAATTTTTCTTTCTTAAATGCATGCGATTTGAGATTTTTCGGAAGCTTCTTCGCATTTGAAACTCCTTTCAACACTTGCCTATTAGAAATTAACGCCTTTTGGGCAAAGTCTGGTAAAATTGTGTTTCAACCAAAAAATTTATTTATTGCAAAGGGGTACCCCTTTCCTCAAATATTGATGAAACATTTTTTTTCTTAAATGCTTGCGATTTGAGATTTTTCGGAAGCTTCTTCGCATTTGAATCTCCTTTCAACACTTGCTTATTAGAAATGAACGCCTTTTGGGCAAAATTGGGTAAAATTGTGTTTCAACCAAAAAATGTATTTTTTGCAAAGGCGTACGTACCCCTTTCCTAAAATATTGATGAAAAATTTTTCTTTCTTAAATGCATGCGATTTGAGATTTTTCGGAAGCTTCTTCGCATTTGAAACTCCTTTCAACACTTGCCTATTAGAAATTAACGCCTTTTGGGCAAAGTCTGGTAAAATTGTGTTTCAACCAAAAAATTTATTTATTGCAAAGGGGTACCCCTTTCCTCAAATATTGATGAAACATTTTTTTTTCTTAAATGCTTGTGATTTGAGATTTTTCGGAAGCTTCTTCGCATTTGAATCTCCTTTCAATACTTGCTTATTAGAAATAAACGCCTTTTGGGCAATGTCGGGTAAAATTGTGTTTCAACCAACAAATTTATTTATTGCAAAGTGGTACCCCTTTCCTAAAATATTGATGAAAAATGTTTTTTTCTTAAATGCATGCGATTTGAGATTTTTCGGAAGCTTCTTCGCATTTGAATCTCCTTTCAATACTTGCTTATTAGAAATAAACGCCTTTTGGGCAATGTCGGGTAAAATTGTGTTTCAACCAACAAATTTATTTATTGCAAAGGGGTGCCCCTTTCCTAAAATATTGATGAACAATTTTTTTTTCTTAAATGCATGCGATTTGAGATTTTTCGGAAGCTTCTTCGCATTTGAATCTCCTTTCAATACTTGCTTATTAGAAATAAACGCCTTTTGGGCAAAGTCGGGTAAAATTGTGTTTCAACCAAAAAATTTATTTATTGCAAAGGGGTACCCCTTTCCTAAAATATTGATGGAACATATTTTTTTACTTAAATGGTTGCGATTTGAGATTTTTCGGAAGCTTCTTCGCATTTAAATCTCCTTTCAATACTTGCTTATTAGAAATGAACGCCTTTTGGGCAAAATTAGGTAAAATTGTGTTTCAACCAAAAAATTTATTTATTGCAAAGGGGTACCCCTTTCCTCAAATATTGATGAAACATTTTTTTTTCTTAAATGCTTGCGATTTGAGATTTTTCGGAAGCTTTTTCCATCACGTGGATAACAATCTTGGCGCGATGTGGTGGCTCAGTGCTGGCTGTGGCAAGTGTCTCTGATTCAGACAGAACCTGGAGTAAGATGACCTTTTTAGGGTTTCTGCCTGTTTTTGGTGGCAAGTGCTCTAAAGGCTTGCATGGCAAATAGTTATCCCCCCTAAGCCGAGGTGTTATGCGACCCGTGCCTGTCGGCTGGTTTGCAGTCAGGGGTAACCGACTGTATTCTTACGGAGCCTTGCTGATACCTGGGCGCCTCAGCAAGTAATTAAGCCCTTACCTTGTCACTGGGGGCTATGACATGGTGGACATTTTCTCCCCTACACTCGTGGGAACAATAAGCGGAAGAACAGAAAAAACATCAAACTCGGACAGTACGACAAGGGATGACGGGCAACAGACACAAATGGGGAGTGTTTTTCAGGGACCTATACAAGGGGGGGCGGACAATGCTAAGGGCCAAGGGGGGGCAGACATAGTAGGGGACAGGTTTCTGAAAAGACAAGACAGGACAGTTAGTGACGATGACTTAGACATATTTCCAGGACTGGACGGACTTAGCATCTACGAGACGGACGAGGATGACATCACCATGGTCTCCTCTGATACCAAGGACAGACAATCGGTGGGGGCGGACAGGAAGGTATCAGAGGCACAGGTGATGGAAGGAGCGGAGAAAAGACCGGACGAACGCAAAAAGCTGGCAGGCTACAAGCGTTCTCTCCGGTTTTTAAGGTCGTTGGAATCTCGAGATCCAACTTCCTTGACTCCCCGGGAGAAGGCTTTGCGGCGCAAGCATTCCTACCATGTTCGGAAGTATGAGGAGTCTCGGAATACTTCTGTCATGGAGGCAAGGCCAGAGACGGGGACGAACGTGGCCAGAAACCAGGGTAGGAAAGCGATCTCGGCATCAGCCGGGCCCTTAACTAAACCTGGACCGAGCACGATCACCGACTCGGAGAAATTGGACGATGGCCCTTCTACATCGAAAGGGGTGTCGTCCAAGTCAAAGAGAGGTGATGACCTACGCGGTAAAGCGAAAACCGCCGGCAAGGAGTCCTCAAGGCAAGCTCCATTCTCCTCTAAACGAGGTCACGGGGCTGGCAAAGGGGACCCTGCAGGGGGTTCTAGTGGCAAACGGCAAAGTTCGGGTGAGACGCAGATGCCTGAGGGCAAGCGGTTGAAACCATCAACTAGCTTGACATCAGCACCTGAGCTACAGGTAGCCATTATTGATCGCAGTCAGCCGGGGGGCAAAATGACAAATGATCAATGGCTGCTTCTGGAAGAACGAATTCTGCGCAGACTAGTGGACGCGCTCGCCACTTGTGACGATGACTCGTTCACTGCGTTTGATGGGGCAAAGTGGTCCAGAGGCGTCAAAATTATTGGTTGCGGTAATGAGAAGGCTCTCGGTTTTCTCAAAAACAGCATCCAAGAAGCTGGCGAGCTCTGGCCAGGAGCCAAAATTGAAATCGTGCCCTTGGACCAAGTTCCTTTTCAGGTGACGGTGCGCGTGTGGATTCCTCCTCCTATTCTGGAGGATGAGGCCACACTTACACTCATTAAGCGCCAGAATAAGGACCTTGGTACTGAGAACTGGACGATTGAACGTGGACGTGCCAGGGACAAGGGGGATGGCAAAGATCTCTGGATCAAAATTGATTCAGAATCCCTCCATCTCCTGCGCCCCAAAAAGGGCGTTATCAAATATGGGCTGAATCAGCTTAGGCTGATTCTGCCTACAAAGAAGGACTCACAAAATGGCGACTCCGAGCGGCATAAAGGTGGTGCAGATTAACTTGCATCACTCCGAGGCAGCATCGGACGAGCTGTTACGCTTTATGGAGAGGGAGTGCATATCCGTGGCCTTGATCCAAGAGCCTTGGTTAGTTGGAAAAAAGGTTCGGGGCCTTCGGTCACGTTTGTTTACTCTTCTCTCTCCTACCACGGAAGGTAAGATTAGAAGCTGTATTCTGATTAGGAAAAACATCAATATTTTTCTTTTATCCCATTACAGCTCTGGCGATCTAACGGTAGCTGCGCTTGAACGCAAGGATCTCCCGATGGTGATCCTGGCATCGGCGTATCTACCGTATGAGGTGGATGACCCTCCTCCGAGTGCGGTGCGCACACTCATTGACTGGTGCGGGACACGTGGACATGACCTTGTACTGGGCGGTGATGTAAATGCGCATCACACACTCTGGGGTAGCACGGATATAAATAAACGAGGTGAGGATTTATTACAATTTCTCTTGTCAACCAATCTTAGGATTTGCAACAAGGGCAATAGGCCAACGTTTTTCAATAGGATCAGGCAACAGGTCATTGATTTAACTTTGGTTAGTGATAGGGACTCTATTAGAATATCTGACTGGAGGGTGAGCCTTGAGTGCTCATTCTCTGATCATAACAGAATCACTTTTACGATCGATCTTATTCCGAGTGGGGGCAAGCCTTACAGGAACCCTAGGCAAACGGATTGGGGAAGTTTCAGAAAGCTCGTGGATGCCCTACCACCTCCAGTAGCGGAGCAGGTGGGCAGCATCCAGGAGCTGGAGGACTCTTCAGTCCTTTTGTCAAGGACACTGAGCATCTTGTCGGGAGCGGCAACCGTCAACGAAAGTCCATCAGAAGTGGTGGAATCCGAGACTCAAGCAGCTCAGGACAGACTGCCGAAGACTTTTTAATAAGGCGAAGCGCGACAGAAATCCCATAGACTGGGATAACTATCGTAGGAGTTTCAACGCCTTCAAGAGCGAAATCAGGAAGGCAAAGAGGGAATCGTGGAAGCGTTTCTGTGGTGACTTGGAGAGCACATCTGAGGCTTCCCGCCTAAGAAAACTACTCTCTAAGGAGCCTGGCACGCCGGGATCCCTTATGAGGCCTGACGGAACTTTTACTGAAAGCAGCGAGGATACCCTGGAGCTACTAATGGAAACTCACTTTCCGGATTGCGAGGACGGGGCGGACGTACGTGGTACTGTCGTCCCCGTGCAAACAGCTATCCTAGGGAGTGATTTGGTGGACTCCATTGTGCAGTCAGCCAGGGTAAGATGGGCAGTGGCATCTTTTAAGCCCTATAAGTCAGCGGGGCCAGATGGTATTTTCCCAGCGCTGATGCAGCATGCCATGGAGGCGATTTTACCATGGCTGCTAACCATTTTTAGGGGAAGTCTCGTTTACGGGTACATTCCTATGGAGTGGAGGGAGGTTACTGTGGTATTTATTCCAAAAGCGGGTAGGATAAACCACGGTACCGCTAAAGATTACAGACCAATCAGTCTGTCATCTTTTCTATTGAAAACACTGGAGAGACTGGTTGATTTGTATGTCAAGGAACTTCTCTCGCCAGAGAATTTCTGCGGTGCACAGCATGCCTACCAGAAGGGTAGGTCGGTGGAGACGGCGCTGCATGATGTTGTCGGCACTATAGAAGATTCCCTTGACAAGAAGGATTTTGTTATGGCATCCTTCCTAGACATAGAGGGCGCTTTTAACAATCTGAACATATCCTCGATAACTGGGGCGCTCAGAGAGATCGGTGCGGACCAGTTAATTACGGACTGGGCAGGGAACATGCTTAGGAGCAGATCCATAGTATCCAGTTTGGGCATGAGTACGAGGAGGAAGGCTGTAACAAGGGGCACTCCGCAGGGGGGAGTTCTGTCTCCGCTCCTATGGAACCTTGTCCTGAACAGCATCCTTTTCAGGTTGAACGCAGGTGGCACCAAGGTAGTTGCTTATGCTGATGACGTTGTGCTCCTTATAAGGGGTAAATATTTGCCTACGATAAGTGAACTCATGGAATCGGCGCTGAACGAACTACTGGACTGGGCCAAGGGGAACGGTCTAGGCATAAACCCTTCGAAGACTGTACTGGTACTTTTTACCAAGAGATATAAGATCCCGGCTTTTAGGCCACCATGCCTTGGTGGCATGAGCTTGGGACTCTCGAGGGAAGCGAAGTACCTCGGCATTATTCTAGACTCTAAACTATCGTGGAGACGAAATGTGGAGGATAGAACGAGGAGGGCTCTATGTGCGTTTTACGCATGCAAGAGAGTTTCAGGGAGGAGATGGGGGTTGAAACCGTACATCCTTCACTGGATGTATACGGCGGTGATCAGACCCATTCTTACTTATGGATCACTTGTTTGGTGGAGGGCTGTGGACAAGAGGACATATCTCTCTATACTGGGCAAGGTACAGAGGCTAGCATGTCTTGCTGTGACTGGCGCAATGAGGTCGGCCCCTCAGGCCAGTCTAGAGACAATGCTTGATTTGGCTCCCCTTGATATATACATCAAGTACATATCTGCCAGATCTGCCCTCAGGCTCATGGAGTCGGGCAGTTTCAGGCATGATCGTACGGGACATGGCATTATCCTACAAAAGGTAGGAGGGCAGGTCCTGGGGGGACGGACTGATTATATGACTCCGGTCATGTGCTTCGACAAATCCTTCTCAGTCGCATTCCCGGAGAGGAAGGACTGGAAGGAAAACTCTGCGACTCGTAGTAATGCAACTTTGGGTTTTACGGACGGCTCGAAGATGGACACTGGCACTGGTTCGGGGGTATTTTCCGAGGGTCTCGGCCTTTCGGTATCGCTCAGGCTACCCGATACCTCGACAGTTTTCCAAGCAGAGATTTATGCCATTACCGAGGCAGCATTAAGGATTGATGGGTTCAATTTGGAGGCAAGAACTATTGACATCTGTGTAGATAGTCTGGCAGCAATTAGAGCCCTGGGTTCGGAGATTATAAAGTCGAGATGTGTACTGGCATGCATTCAATCTCTGGCCAGACTTAGGGGGCATGATGTCAATGTGGTTTGGGTTCCAGGGCATGAAGGCATTCATGGGAATGAGATGGCGGACGAATGCGCGAGAGCGGGTTCGGCCTTGGATGAAGCAGTATCGCGTAGGGACATTGACATTCCCTCAGTTGAGCTGCTGGGCAGATTTCAGAGGTGGGCAAGGAGGGAGGTGACAAACAGGTGGTCAAGTATTACCACCTGTAGGGTCTCCAAAACTCTATGGCCCTCGCTTAGCAGAGCTAGGACTAGGCAACTTCTGTTTTTTGGGAAACAGCCGCTGGCACTCCTGGTAGGGGTCTTGACGGGGCACTGTGCAATTGGGCACATGTCGGAGCGTTTGGGCTTTCCCCATGATGGCCGCTGCAGGAGCTGCTTCGATGAGGAGGAGGAGGAGTCAGTACAGCATTTCCTTTGTGACTGTCCGGCCCTGCAGGAGCGTAGGCTCAGACATCTAGGCTCTCGTTTCCTGCGGGATCTTGACTGCCTCAGGGATGCACCGCTGGCTGCCCTGGCGGGCTTTGTGAGAAGTTCTGGATGGTTCTCAGGAACCACCACTTCGTCTTGAGAAGAGTGTGTAGGGTATAGTCCTCTTGGGCATCACAATGGGCCTTTTGATGGCCTCCGAGTGTTTTTCTCGCTTACTGCGGGCAGCCCTTTTTAACCTTTAACCTAACCTTCTTCGCATTTGAATCTCCTTTCAATACTTGCTTATTAGAAATGAACGCCTTTTGGGCAAAGTCGGGTAAAATTGTGTTTCAACCAAAAAATTTATTTATTGCAAAGGGATACCCCTTTCCTAAAATATTGATGAACAATTTTTTTTTCTTAAATGCATGCGATTTGAGATTTTTCGGAAGCTTCTTCGCATTTGAATCTCCTTTCAATACTTGCTTATTAGAAATTAACGCCTTTTGGGCAAAGTCGGGTAAAATTGTGTTTCAACCAAAAAATTTATTTATTGCAAAGGGGTACCCCTTTCCTCAAATATTGATGAAAATTATTTTTTTTTTCATAAATGCTTGCGATTTGAGATTTTTCGGAAGCTTCTTCGCATTTGAATCTCCTTTCAATACTTGCTTATTAGAAATGAACGCCTTTTGGACAAAATTGGGTAAAATTGTGTTTCAACCAAAAAATTTATTTATTGCAAAGGGATACCCCTTTCCTAAAATATTGATGAACAATTTTTTTTTCTTAAATGCATGCGATTTGAGATTTTTCGGAAGCTTCTTCGCATTTGAATCTCCTTTCAATACTTGCTTATTAGAAGTAAACGCCTTTTGGGCAAAATTAGGTAAAATTGTGTTTCAACCAAAAAATTTATTTATTGCAAAGGGGTACCCCTTTCCTCAAATATTGATGAAACATTTTTTTTTCTTAAATGCTTGCGATTTGAGATTTTTCGGAAGCTTCTTCGCATTTGAATCTCCTTTCAACACTTGCTTATTAGAAATGAACGCCTTTTGGGCAAAATTGGGTAAAATTGTGTTTCAACCAAAAAATGTATTTTTTGCAAAGGCGTACGTACCCCTTTCCTAAAATATTAATGAAAAATTTTTCTTTCTTAAATGCATGCGATTTGAGATTTTTCGGAAGCTTCTTCGCATTTGAAACTCCTTTCAACACTTGCCTATTAGAAATTAACGCCTTTTGGGCAAAGTCTGGTAAAATTGTGTTTCAACCAAAAAATTTATGTATTGCAAAGGGGTACCCCTTTCCTAAAATATTGATGACAAATGTTTTTCTTAAATGCTTGCGACTTGAGATTTTTCGGAATCTTCTTCGCATTTGAATCTCATTTCAATACTTGCTTATTAGAAATGAACGCCTTTTGGGCAAAATCGGGTAAAATTGTGTTTCAACCAAAAAATTTATTTATTGCAAAGGGGTACCCCTTTCCTAAAATATTGATGGAACATATTTTTTTACTTAAATGGTTGCGATTTGAGATTTTTCGGAAGCTTCTTCGCATTTAAATCTCCTTTCAATACTTGCTTATTAGAAATGAACGCCTTTTGGGCAAAATTAGGTAAAATTGTGTTTCAACCAAAAAATTTATTTATTGCAAAGGGGTACCCCTTTCCTCAAATATTGATGAAACATTTTTTTTTCTTAAATGCTTGCGATTTGAGATTTTTCGGAAGCTTCTTCGCATTTGAATCTCCTTTCAATACTTGCTTATTAGAAATGAACGCCTTTTGGGCAAAGTCGGGTAAAATTGTGTTTTAACCAAAAAATTTATTTATTGCAAAGGGATACCCCTTTCCTAAAATATTGATGAACAATTTTTTTTTCTTAAATGCATGCGATTTGAGATTTTTCGGAAGCTTCTTCGCATTTGAATCTCCTTTCAATACTTGCTTATTAGAAATAAACGCCTTTTGGGCAATGTCGGGTAAAATTGTGTTTCAACCAACAAATTTATTTATTGCAAAGGGGTACCCCTTTCCTAAAATATTGATGAAAAATGTTTTTTTCTTAAATGCTTGCGATTTGAGATTTTTCGGAAGCTTCTTCGCATTTGAATCTCATTTCAATACTTGCTTATTAGAAATGAACGCCTTTTGGGCAAAATTCGGTAAAATTGTGTTTCAACCAAAAAATGTATTTTTTGCAAAGGCGTACGTACCCCTTTCCTAAAATATTGATGAAAAATTTTTCTTTCTTAAATGCATGCGATTTGAGATTTTTCGGAAGCTTCTTCGCATTTGAATCTCCTTTCAATACTTGCTTATTAGAAATAAACGCCTTTTGGGCAATGTCGGGTAAAATTGTGTTTCAACCAAAAAATTTATTTATTGCAAAGGGGTACCCCTTTCCTCAAATATTGATGAAACATTTTTTTTTCTTAAATGCTTGCGAGTTGAGATTTTTCGGAAGCTTCTTCGCATTTGAATCTCCTTTCAACAATTGCTTATTAGAAATGAACGCCTTTTGGGCAAAATTGGGTAAAATTGTGTTTCAACCAAAAAATGTATTTTTTGCAAAGGCGTACGTACCCCTTTCCTAAAATATTGATGAAAAATTTTTCTTTCTTAAATGCATGCGATTTGAGATTTTTCGGAAGCTTCTTCGCATTTGAAACTCCTTTCAACACTTGCCTATTAGAAATTAACGCCTTTGGGCAAAGTCTGGTAAAATTGTGTTTCAACCAAAAAATTTATGTATTGCAAAGGGGTACCCCTTTCCTAAAATATTGATGACAAATGTTTTTCTTAAATGCTTGCGACTTGAGATTTTTCGGAATCTTCTTCGCATTTGAATCTCATTTCAATACTTGCTTATTAGAAATGAACGCCTTTTGGGCAAAATTAGGTAAAATTGTGTTTCAACCAAAAAATTTATTTATTGCACAGGGGTACCCCTTTCCTAAAATATTGATGGAACATATTTTTTTACTTAAATGGTTGCGATTTGAGATTTTTCGGAAGCTTCTTCGCATTTAAATCTCCTTTCAATACTTGCTTATTAGAAATGAACGCCTTTTGGGCAAAATTAGGTAAAATTGTGTTTCAACCAAAAAATTTATTTATTGCACAGGGGTACCCCTTTCCTCAAATATTGATGAAACATTTTTTTTTCTTAAATGCTTGCGATTTGAGATTTTTCGGAAGCTTCTTCGCATTTGAATCTCCTTTCAATACTTGCTTATTAGAAATGAACGCCTTTTGGGCAAAGTCGGGTAAAATTGTGTTTCAACCAAAAAATTTATTTATTGCAAAGGGATACCCCTTTCCTAAAATATTGATGAACAATTTTTTTTTCTTAAATGCATGCGATTTGAGATTTTTCGGAAGCTTCTTCGCATTTGAATCTCCTTTCAATACTTGCTTATTAGAAATAAACGCCTTTTGGGCAAAGTCGGGTAAAATTGTGTTTCAACCAAAAAATTTATTTATTGCAAAGGGGTACCCCTTTCCTCAAATATTGATGAAAATTATTTTTTTTTCATAAATGCTTGCGATTTGAGATTTTTCGGAAGCTTCTTCGCATTTGAATCTCCTTTCAACACTTGCTTATTAGAAATGAACGCCTTTTGGGCAAAGTCGGGTAAAATTGTGTTTCAACCAAAAAATTTATTTATTGCAAAGGGATACCCCTTTCCTAAAATATTGATGAAAAATTTTTTTTTCTTAAATGCTTGCGATTTGAGATTATTCGGAAGCTTCTTCGCACTTGAATCTCCTTTCAATACTTGCTTATTAGAAATGAACGCCTTTTGGGCAAAGTCGGGTAAAATTGTGTTTCAACCAAAAAATTTATTTATTGCAAAGAGGTACCCCTTTCCTAAAATATTGATGAAAAATTGTTTTTCTTAAATGCTTGCGATTTGAGATTTTTCGGAAGCTTCTTCGCATTTGAATCTCATTTCAATACTTGCTTATTAGAAATGAACGCCTTTTGGGCAAAATTGGGTAAAATTATGTTTCAACCAAAAAAATTATTTATAGCAAAGGGGTACCCCTTTCCTAAAATATTAATGAAAAATTTTTTTTTTCTTAAATGCTTGCGATTTGAGATTTTTCGGAAACTTCTTCGCATTTGAAACTCATTTCAATACTTCCTTATTAGAAATAAACGCCTTTTGGGCAAAGTCGGGAAAAATTGTGTTTCAACCAAAAAATTTACTTATTGCAAAAGGTTACCCCTTTCCTAAAATATTGATGAACATTTTTTTCTTTTTAAATGCTTGCGATTTGAGATTTTTCGGAAGCTTCTTCGCATTTGAATCTCATTTCAATACTTGTTTATTAGAATTGAACGCCTTTTGGGCAAAGTCGGGGGAAAAATTGTGTTTCAACCAAAGAATTTACTTATTGCAAAGGGGTACCCCTTTCCTAAAATATTGATGAAAAATTTTTTTTCTTAAATGCTTGCGATCTGAGATTTTTCGGAAGCTTCTTCGCATTTGAATCTCATTTCAATACTTGTTTATTAGAAATGAACGCCTTTTGGACAAATTCGGGTAAAATTGTGTTTTAACCAAAAAGTTTATTTATGGCAAAGGGGTACCCCTTTCCAAAAATATCGATGAAAAAAATTTTTTTTTATATGCTTGCGATTTGAGATTTTTCGGAAGCTTCTTCGCATTTGAATCTCCTTTCAATACTTGCTTATTAGAAATGAACGAATTTTGGCCAAAATTGGGTAAAATTGTGTTTCAACCAAAAAATTTACTTATTGCAAAGGGTTACCCCTTTCCTAAAATATTGATGAAAAATTTTTTTTTCTTAAATGCTTGCGATTTGAGATTTTTCGGAAGCTTCTTCGCATTGTAATCTCCTTTCAATACTTGCTTATTAGAAATGAACGCCTTTTGGACAAAATTGGGTAAAACTGTGTTTCAACCAAAAAATTTATTTATTGCAAAGGGGTACCTCTTTCCTAAAATATTGATGAAAAATTTTTTTTTCTTAAATGCATGCGATTTGAGATTTTTCGGAAGCTTCTTCGCATTTGAAACTCATTTCAATACTTGCTTATTAGAAATAAACGCCTTTTGGGCAAAGTCGGGTAAAATTGTGTTTCAACCAAAAAATGTATGTATTGCAAAGGGGTACGTACCCCTTTCCTAAAATATTGATGAAAAATTTTTTTTCTTAAATGCTTGCGATCTGAGATTTTTCGGAAGCTTCTTCGCATTTGAATCTCATTTCAATACTTGCTTATTAGAAATGAACGCCTTTTGGACAAATTCGGGTAAAATTGTGTTTTAACCAAAAAGTTTATTTATGGCAAAGGGGTACCCCTTTCCAAAAATATCGATGAAAAAAATTTTTTTTTATATGCTTGCGATTTGAGATTTTTCGGAAGCTTCTTCGCATTTGAATCTCCTTTCAATACTTGCTTATTAGAAATGAACGCCTTTTGGCCAAAATTGGGTGAAATTGTGTTTCAACCAAAAAATTTATTTATTGCAAAGGGGTACCCCTTTCCTCAAATATTGATGAAAATTATTTTTTTTTCATAAATGCTTGCGATTTGAGATTTTTCGGAAGCTTCTTCGCATTTGAATCTCCTTTCAACACTTGCTTATTAGAAATGAACGCCTTTTGGGCAAAGTCGGGTAAAATTGTGTTTCAACCAAAAAATTTATTTATTGCAAAGGGGTACCCCTTTCCTAAAATATTGATGAACAATTTTTTTTTCTTAAATGCATGCGATTTGAGATTTTTCGGAAGCTTCTTCGCATTTGAATCTCCTTTTAATACTTGCTTATTAGAAATAAACGCCTTTTGGGCAAAGTCGGGTAAAATTGTGTTTCAACCAAAAAATTTATTTATTGCAAAGGGATACCCCTTTCCTAAAATATTGATGAAAAATTGCTTTTCTTAAATGCTTGCGATTTGAGATTTTTCGGAAGTTTCTTCGCATTTGAATCTCATTTCAATACTTGCTTATTAGAAATGAACGCCTTTTGGGCAAAATTAGGTAAAATTGTGTTTCAACCAAAAAATTTATTTATTGCAAAGGGGTACCCCTTTCCTCAAGTATTGATGAAACATTTTTTTTTCTTAAATGCTTGCGATTTGAGATTTTTCGGAAGCTTCTTCGCATTTGAATCTCCTTTCAATACTTGCTTATTAGAAATAAACGCCTTTTGGGCAATGTCGGGTAAAATTGTGTTTCAACCAAAAAATTTATTTATTGCAAAGGGGTACCCCCTTCCTAAAATATTGATGAAACATTTTTTTTCTTAAATGCATGCGATTTGAGATTTTTCGGAAGCTTCTTCGCTTTTGAATCTCCTTTCAACACTTGCTTATTAGAAATGAACGCCTTTTGGGCAAAGTCGGGTAAAATTGTGTTTCATCCAAAAAATATATTTATTGTAAAGGGGTACCCCTTTCCTAAAATATTGATGAAAAATTTTTTTTCTTGAATGCTTTCGATTTGAGATTTTTCAGAAGCTTCTTCGCATTTGAATCTCCTTTCAACACTTGCTTATTAGAAATGAACGCCTTTTGGGCAAAATTGGGTAAAATTGTGTTTCAACCAAAAAATGTATTTTTTGCAAAGGCGTACGTACCCCTTTCCTAAAATATTGATGAACAATTTTTTTTTTCATAAATGCTTGCGATTTGAGATTTTTCGGAAGCTTCTTCGCATTTGAATCTCATTTCAATACTTGCTTATTAGAAATGAACGCCTTTTGGGCAAAGTCGGGTAAAATTGTGTTTCAACCAAAAAATTCATTTATTGCAAAGGGGTACCCCTTTCCTAAAATATTTATGAAAATTTTTTTTTCTTAAATGCTTGCGATTTGAGATTTTTCGGAATCTTCTTCGCATTTGAATCTCATTTCAATACTTGCTTATTAGAAATGAACGCCTTTTGGGCAAAGTCGGGTAAAATTGTGTTTCAACCAAAAAATTTATGTATTGCAAAGGGGTACCCCTTTCCTAAAATATTGATAACAAATTTTTTTTTTAAATGCTTGCGATTTGAGATTTTTCGGAAGCTTCTTCGCATTTGAATCTCCTTTCAATACTTGCTTATTAGAAATGAACGCCTTTTGGGCAAAGTCGGGTAAAATTGTGTTTTAACCAAAAATTTATTTATTGCAAAGGGGTACCCCTTTCCTAAAATATTGATGAAAAATTTTTTTTTCTTAAATGCTTGCGATTTGAGATTTTTCGGAAGCTTCTTCGCATTTGAATTTCCTTTCAATACTTGCTTATTAGAAACGAACGCCTTTTGGGCAAAGTCGGGTAAAATTATGTTTTAACCAAAAAAATTATTTATTGCAAAGGCGTACCCCTTTCCTAAAATATTGATGAAATTTTTTTTCTTAAATGCTTGCGATTTGAGATTTTTCGGAAGCTTCTTCACATTTGAATCTCATTTCAATACTTGCTTATTAGAAATGAACGCCTTTTGGGCAAAGTCGGGAAAAATTGTGTTTCAACCAAAAAATTCATTTATTGCAAAGGGGTACCCCTTTCCTAAAATATTGATGGAATATATTTTTTTTCTTAAATGCTTGCGATTTGAGATTTTTCGAAAGCTTCTTCGCATTTGAATCTCCTTTCAATACTTGCTTATTAGAAATGAACGCATTTTGGGCAAAGTCGGGAAAAATTGTGTTTCAACCAAAAAAATTATTTATTGCAAAGGGGTATCCCTTTCCTAAAATATTGATAAAAAATTTTTTTTCTTAAATGCTTGCGATTCGAGATTTTTCGGAAGCTTCTCCGCATTTGAATCTCCTTTCAATACTTGCTTATTAGAAATGAACGCATTTTGGGCAAAGTCGGGAAAAATTGTGTTTCAACCAAAAAATTTATTTATTGCAAAGGGGTACCCCTTTCCTAAAATATTGATGAAAAATTTTTTTTTCTTAAATGCTTGCGATTTGAGATTTTTCGGAAGCTTCTTCGCATTTGAAACTCATTTCAATACTTGCTTATTAGAAATAAACGCCTTTTGGGCAAAGTCTGGTAAAATTGTGTTTCAACCAACAAATTTATTTATTGCAAAGGGGTACCTCTTTCCTAAAATATTGATGAAAAATGTTTCTTTCTTAAATGCATGCGATTTGAGATTTTTCGGAAGCTTCTTCGCATTTGAATCTTATTTCAATACTTGCTTATTAGAAATAAACGCCTTTTGGGCAAAGTCGGGGGAAAAATTGTGTTTCAACCAAAGAATTTACTTATTGCAAAGGGGTACCCCTTTCCTAAAATATTGATGAAACATTTTTTTCTTAAATGCTTGCGATTTGAGATTTTTCGGAAGCTTCTTCGCATTTGAAACTCATTTCAATACTTGCTTATTAGAAATAAACGCCTTTTGAGCAAAGACTGGTAAAATTGTGTTTCAACCAAAAAATTTATTTATTGCAAAGGGGTACCCAAAATTGGGTAAAATTTTGTTTTTACCAAAAAATTTATTTATTGCAAAGGCGTACCCTTTCCTAAAATATTGATGAAAAAATTTTTTTTTTCATAAATGCTTGCGATTTGAGATTTTTCGGAAGCTTCTTCGCATTTGAAACTCATTTCAATACTTGCTTATTAGAAATGAACGCCTTTTGGGCAAAGTCAGGTAAAATTGTGTTTCAACCAAAAAATGTATTTTTTGCAAAGGCGTACGTACCCCTTTCCTAAAATATTGATGAACAATTTTTTTTTTCATAAATGCTAGCGATTTGAGATTTTTCGGAAGCTTCTTCGCATTTGAATCTTATTTCAATACCTGCTTATAAGAAATGAACGCCTTTTGGGCAAAGTCGGGTAAAATTGTGTTTCAACCAAAAAATTTATGTATTGCAAAGGGGTACCCCTTTCCTAAAATATTGATGACAAATTTTTTTCTTAAATGCTTGCGATTTGAGATTTTTCGGAAGCTTCTTCGCATTTGAATCTTATTTCAATACTTGCTTATTAGAAATAAACGCCTTTTGGGCAAAATTGGGTAAAATTGTGTTTCAACCAAAAAATTAATTTATTGCAAAGGGGTACCTCTTTCCTAAAATATTGATGAAACATTTTTTTTTCTTAAATGCTTGCGATTTGAGATTTTTCGGAAGCTTCTTAGCATTTGAATCTCCTTTTAATACTTGCTTATTAGAAATGAACGCCTTTTGGGCAAAGTCGGGTAAAATTGTGTTTCAACCAAAAAATTTATTTATTGTAAAGGGGTACCCCTTTCCTAAAATATTGATGAAAAATTTTTTTTCTTGAATGCTTGCGATTTGAGATTTTTCAGAAGCTTCTTCGCATTCGAAACTCATTTCAATACTTGCTTATTAGAAATGAACGCCTTTTGGGCAAAATTGGGTAAAATTGTGTTTCAACCAACAAATTTATTTATTGCAAAGGGGTACCTCTTTCCTAAAATATTGATGAAAAATGTTTCTTTCTTAAATGCATGCGATTTGAGATTTTTCGGAAGCTTCTTCGCATTTGAAATTCATTTCAATACTTGCTAATTAGAAATAAACGCCTTTTGGGCAAAGTCTGGTAAAATTGTGTTTCAACCAAAAAATTTATGTATTGCAAAGGGGTACCCCTTTCCTAAAATATTGATGAAAAATGTTTTTTTCTTAAATGCTTTCGATTTGAGATTTTTCGGAAGCTTCTTAGCATTTGAACCTCCTTTCAATATATGCTTATTAGAAATGAATGCCTTTTGGGCAAAATTGGGTAAAACTGTGTTTCAACCAAAAAATTTATTTATTGCAAAGGGGTACCCCTTTCCTAAAATATTGATAACAAATTTTTTTCTTAAATGCTTGCGATTTGAGATTTTTCGGAAGCTTCTTCGCATTTGAAACTCATTTCAATACTTGCTTATTAGAAATAAACGCCTTTTGGGCAAAGTCGGGTAAAATTGTGTTTCAACCAAAAAATTTATTTATTGCAAAGGGGTACCCCTTCCTAAAATATTGATGAAAAATGTTTTTCTTAAATGCTTTCGATTTGAGATTTTTCGGAAGCTTCTTAGCATTTGAATCTCCTTTCAATATATGCTTATTAGAAATGAATGCCTTTTGGGCAAAATTGGGTAAAACTGTGTTTCAACCAAAAAATTTATTTATTGCAAAGGGGTACCTCTTTCCTAAAATATTGATGAAAAATTTTTCTTTCTTAAATGCATGCGATTTGAGATTTTTCGGAAGCTTCTTCGCATTTGAAATTCATTTCAATACTTGCTAATTAGAAATAAACGCCTTTTGGGCAAAGTCTGGTAAAATTGTGTTTCAACCAAAAAATTTATTTATTGCAAAGGGGTACCTCTTTCCTAAAATATTGATGATAATTTTTTCTTTCTTAAATGCTTGCGATTTGAGATTTTTCGGAAGTTTCTTCGCATTTAAATCTCCTTTCAATACTTGCTTATTAGAAATAAACGCCTTTTGGGCAAAATTGGGTAAAACTGTGTTTCAACCAAAAAATTCATTTTTTGCAAAGGCGTACCTCTTTCCTAAAATATTGATGAACAATTTTTTTTTTCATAAATGCTTGCGATTTGAGATTTTTCGGAAGCTTCTCCGCATTTGAATCTCCTTTCAATACTTGCTTATTAGAAATGAACGCATTTTGGGCAAAGTCGGGAAAAATTGTGTTTCAACCAAAAAATTTATTTATTGCAAAGGGGCACCCCTTTCCTAAAATATTGATGACAAATTTTTTTCTTAAATGCTTGCGATTTGGGATTTTTCGGAAGCTTCTTCGCATTTGAAACTCCTTTCAACACTTGCCTATTAGAAATTAACGCCTTTTGGGCAAAGTCGGGTAAAATTGTGGTTCAACCAAAAAATTTATTTATTGCAAAGGGGTACCCTTTCCTAATATATTGATAACAAATTTTTTTCTTAAATGCTTGCGATTTGAGATTTTTCGGAAGCTTCTTCGCATTTGAATTTCCTTTCAATACTTGCTTATTAGAAATGAACACCTTTTGGGCAAGGTCGGGTAAAATTGTGTTTCAACCAAAAAATTTATTTATTGCAAAGGGGTACCCCTTTCCTAAAATATTGATGAAAAAATTTTTTTTTCTTAAATGTTTGCGATTTGAGATTTTTCGGAAGCTTCTTCGCATTTGAAACTCATTTCAATACTTGCTTATTAGAAATAAACGCCTTTTGGGCAAAGTCGGGTAAAATTGTGTTTCAACCAAAAAATTTATTTATTGCAAAGGGGTACCCCTTCCTAAAATATTGATGAAAAATGTTTTTCTTAAATGCTTTCGATTTGAGATTTTTCGGAAGCTTCTTAGCATTTGAATCTCCTTTCAATATATGCTTATTAGAAATGAATGCCTTTTGGGCAAAATTGGGTAAAACTGTGTTTCAACCAAAAAATTTATTTATTGCAAAGGGGTACCTCTTTCCTAAAATATTGATGAAAAATTTTTCTTTCTTAAATGCATGCGATTTGAGATTTTTCGGAAGCTTCTTCGCATTTGAAATTCATTTCAATACTTGCTAATTAGAAATAAACGCCTTTTGGGCAAAGTCTGGTAAAATTGTGTTTCAACCAAAAAATTTATTTATTGCAAAGGAGTACCTCTTTCCTAAAATATTGATGATAATTTTTTCTTTCTTAAATGCTTGCGATTTTAGATTTTTCGGAAGTTTCTTCGCATTTAAATCTCCTTTCAATACTTGCTTATTAGAAATAAACGCCTTTTGGGCAAAATTGGGTAAAACTGTGTTTCAACCAAAAAATTCATTTTTTGCAAAGGCGTACCTCTTTCCTAAAATATTGATGAACAATTTTTTTTTTCATAAATGCTTGCGATTTGAGATTTTTCGGAAGTTTCTCCGCATTTGAATCTCCTTTCAATACTTGCTTATTAGAAATGAACGCATTTTGGGCAAAGTCGGGAAAAATTGTGTTTCAACCAAAAAATTTATTTATTGCAAAGGGGCACCCCTTTCCTAAAATATTGATGACAAATTTTTGTCTTAAATGCTTGCGATTTGGGATTTTTCGGAAGCTTCTTCGCATTTGAAACTCCTTTCAACACTTGCCTATTAGAAATTAACGCCTTTTGGGCAAAGTCGGGTAAAATTGTGGTTCAACCAAAAAATTTATTTATTGCAAAGGGGTACCCTTTCCTAATATATTGATAACAAATTTTTTTCTTAAATGCTTGCGATTTGAGATTTTTCGGAAGCTTCTTCGCATTTGAATTTCCTTTCAATACTTGCTTATTAGAAATGAACACCTTTTGGGCAAGGTCGGGTAAAATTGTGTTTCAACCAAAAAATTTATTTATTGCAAAGGGGTACCCCTTTCCTAAAATATTGATGAAAAAATTTTTTTTTCTTAAATGCTTCCGATTTGAGATTTTTCGGAAGCTTCTTCGCATTTGAAACTCATTTCAATACTTGCTTATTAGAAATAAACGCCTTTTGGGCAAAGTCGGCTAAAATTGTGTTTCAACCAAAAAATTTATTTATTGCAAAGGGGTACCCCTTCCTAAAATATTGATGAAAAATGTTTTTCTTAAATGCTTTCGATTTGAGATTTTTCGGAAGCTTCTTAGCATTTGAATCTCCTTTCAATACTTGCTTATTAGAAATAAACGCCTTTTGGGCAAAATTGGGTAAAACTGTGTTTCAACCAAAAAATTCATTTTTTGCAAAGGCGTACCTCTTTCCTAAAATATTGATGAACAATTTTTTTTTTCATAAATGCTTGCGATTTGAGATTTTTCGGAAGCTTCTCCGCATTTGAATCTCCTTTCAATACTTGCTTATTAGAAATGAACGCATTTTGGGCAAAGTCGGGAAAAATTGTGTTTCAACCAAAAAATTTATTTATTGCAAAGGGGCACCCCTTTCCTAAAATATTGATGACAAATTTTTTTCTTAAATGCTTGCGATTTGGGATTTTTCGGAAGCTTCTTCGCATTTGAAACTCCTTTCAACACTTGCCTATTAGAAATTAACGCCTTTTGGGCAAAGTCGGGTAAAATTGTGGTTCAACCAAAAAATTTATTTATTGCAAAGGGGTACCCTTTCCTAATATATTGATAACAAATTTTTTTCTTAAATGCTTGCGATTTGAGATTTTTCGGAAGCTTCTTCGCATTTGAATTTCCTTTCAATACTTGCTTATTAGAAATGAACACCTTTTGGGCAAGGTCGGGTAAAATTGTGTTTCAACCAAAAAATTTATTTATTGCAAAGGGGTACCCCTTTCCTAAAATATTGATGAAAAAATTTTTTTTTCTTAAATGCTTGCGATTTGAGATTTTTCGGAAGCTTCTTCGCATTTGAAACTCATTTCAATACTTGCTTATTAGAAATAAACGCCTTTTGGGCAAAGTCGGGTAAAATTGTGTTTCAACCAAAAAATTTATTTATTGCAAAGGGGTACCCCTTCCTAAAATATTGATGAAAAATGTTTTTCTTAAATGCTTTCGATTTGAGATTTTTCGGAAGCTTCTTAGCATTTGAATCTCCTTTCAATATATGCTTATTAGAAATGAATGCCTTTTGGGCAAAATTGGGTAAAACTGTGTTTCAACCAAAAAATTTATTTATTGCAAAGGGGTACCTCTTTCCTAAAATATTGATGAAAAATTTTTCTTTCTTAAATGCATGCGATTTGAGATTTTTCGGAAGCTTCTTCGCATTTGAAATTCATTTCAATACTTGCTAATTAGAAATAAACGCCTTTTGGGCAAAGTCTGGTAAAATTGTGTTTCAACCAAAAAATTTATTTATTGCAAAGGGGTACCTCTTTCCTAAAATATTGATGATAATTTTTTCTTTCTTAAATGCTTGCGATTTGAGATTTTTCGGAAGTTTCTTCGCATTTAAATCTCCTTTCAATACTTGCTTATTAGAAATAAACGCCTTTTGGGCAAAATTGGGTAAAATTGTGTTTCAACCAAAAAATTTATTTATTGCAAAGGGGTACCCCTTTCCTAAAATATTGATGAACAATTTTTTTTTTCATAAATGCTTGCGATTTGAGATTTTTCGGAAGCTTCTCCGCATTTGAATCTCCTTTCAATACTTGCTTATTAGAAATGAACGCATTTTGGGCAAAGTCGGGAAAAATTGTGTTTCAACCAAAAAATTTATTTATTGCAAAGGGGCACCCCTTTCCTAAAATATTGATGACAAATTTTTTTCTTAAATGCTTGCGATTTGGGATTTTTCGGAAGCTTCTTCGCATTTGAAACTCCTTTCAACACTTGCCTATTAGAAATTAACGCCTTTTGGGCAAAGTCGGGTAAAATTGTGGTTCAACCAAAAAATTTATTTATTGCAAAGGGGTACCCTTTCCTAATATATTGATAACAAATTTTTTTCTTAAATGCTTGCGATTTGAGATTTTTCGGAAGCTTCTTCGCATTTGAATTTCCTTTCAATACTTGCTTATTAGAAATGAACACCTTTTGGGCAAGGTCGGGTAAAATTGTGTTTCAACCAAAAAATTGATTTATTGCAAAGGGGTACCCGTTTCCTAAAATATTGATGAAAAAATTTTTTTTTCTTAAATGCTTGCGATTTGAGATTTTTCGGAAGCTTCTTCGCATTTGAAACTCATTTCAATACTTGCTTATTATAAATAAACTCCTTTTGGGTAAAATTGTGTTTCAACCAAAAAATTTATTTATTGCAAAGGGGTACCCCTTTCCTAAAATATTTATGAAAATTTTTTTTTCTTAAATGCTTGCGATTTGAGATTTTTCGGAATCTTCTTCGCATTTGAATCTCATTTCAATACTTGCTTATTAGAAATGAACGCCTTTTGGGCAAAATTGGGTAAAATTGTGTTTCAACCAAAAAAATTATTTATAGCAAAGGGGTACCTCTTTCCTAAAATATTGATGATAATTTTTTCTTTCTTAAATGCTTGCGATTTGAGATTTTTCGGAAGTTTCTTCGCATTTAAATCTCCTTTCAATACTTGCTTATTAGAAATAAACGCCTTTTGGGCAAAATTGGGTAAAATTGTGTTTCAACCAAAAAATTTATTTATTGCAAAGGGGTACCCCTTTCCTAAAATATTGATGAACAATTTTTTTTTTCATAAATGCTTGCGATTTGAGATTTTTCGGAAGCTTCTCCGCATTTGAATCTCCTTTCAATACTTGCTTATTAGAAATGAACGCATTTTGGGCAAAGTCGGGAAAAATTGTGTTTCAACCAAAAAATTTATTTATTGCAAAGGGGCACCCCTTTCCTAAAATATTGATTACAAATTTTTTTCTTAAATGCTTGCGATTTGGGATTTTTCGGAAGCTTCTTCGCATTTGAAACTCCTTTCAACACTTGCCTATTAGAAATTAACGCCTTTTGGGCAAAGTCGGGTAAAATTGTGGTTCAACCAAAAAATTTATTTATTGCAAAGGTGTACCCTTTCCTAATATATTGATAACAAATTTTTTTCTTAAATGCTTGCGATTTGAGATTTTTCGGAAGCTTCTTCGCATTTGAAATTCATTTCAATACTTGCTAATTAGAAATAAACGCCTTTTGGGCAAAATTGGGTAAAACTGTGTTTCAACCAAAAAATTCATTTTTTGCGATTTGAGATTTTTCGGAAGCTTCTCCGCATTTGAATCTCCTTTCAATACTTGCCTATTAGAAATGAACGCATTTTGGGCAAAGTCGGGAAAAATTGTGTTTCAACCAAAAAATTTATTTATTGCAAAGGGGCACCCCTTTCCTAAAATATTGATGACAAATTTTTTTCTTAAATGCTTGCGATTTGGGATTTTTCGGAAGCTTCTTCGCATTTGAAACTCCTTTCAACACTTGCCTATTAGAAATTAACGCCTTTTGGGCAAAGTCGGGTAAAATTGTGGTTCAACCAAAAAATTTATTTATTGCAAAGGGGTACCCCTTCCTAAAATATTGATGAAAAATGTTTTTCTTAAATGCTTTCGATTTGAGATTTTTCGGAAGCTTCTTAGCATTTGAATCTCCTTGCCTTTTGGGCAAGGTCGGGTAAAATTGTGTTTCAACCAAAAAATTTATTTATTGCAAAGGGGTACCCCTTTCCTAAAATATTGATGAAAAAATTTTTTTTTCTTAAATGCTTGCGATTTGAGATTTTTCGGAAGCTTCTTCGCATTTGAAACTCATTTCAATACTTGCTTATTAGAAATAAACGCCTTTTGGGCAAAGTCGGGTAAAATTGTGTTTCAACCAAAAAATTTATTTATTGCAAAGGGGTACCCCTTCCTAAAATATTGATGAAAAATGTTTTTCTTAAATGCTTTCGATTTGAGATTTTTCGGAAGCTTCTTAGCATTTGAATCTCCTTTCAATATATGCTTATTAGAAATGAATGCCTTTTGGGCAAAATTGGGTAAAACTGTGTTTCAACCAAAAAATTTATTTATTGCAAAGGGGTACCTCTTTCCTAAAATATTGATGAAAAATTTTTCTTTCTTAAATGCATGCGATTTGAGATTTTTCGGAAGCTTCTTCGCATTTGAAATTCATTTCAATACTTGCTAATTAGAAATAAACGCCTTTTGGGCAAAGTCTGGTAAAATTGTGTTTCAACCAAAAAATTTATTTATTGCAAAGGGGTACCTCTTTCCTAAAATATTGATGATAATTTTTTCTTTCTTAAATGCTTGCGATTTGAGATTTTTCGGAAGTTTCTTCGCATTTAAATCTCCTTTCAATACTTGCTTATTAGAAATAAACGCCTTTTGGGCAAAATTGGGTAAAATTGTGTTTCAACCAAAAAATTTATTTATTGCAAAGGGGTACCCCTTTCCTAAAATATTGATGAACAATTTTTTTTTTCATAAATGCTTGCGATTTGAGATTTTTCGGAAGCTTCTCCGCATTTGAATCTCCTTTCAATACTTGCTTATTAGAAATGAACGCATTTTGGGCAAAGTCGGGAAAAATTGTGTTTCAACCAAAAAATTTATTTATTGCAAAGGGGCACCCCTTTCCTAAAATATTGATGACAAATTTTTTTCTTAAATGCTTGCGATTTGGGATTTTTCGGAAGCTTCTTCGCATTTGAAACTCCTTTCAACACTTGCCTATTAGAAATTAACGCCTTTTGGGCAAAGTCGGGTAAAATTGTGGTTCAACCAAAAAATTTATTTATTGCAAAGGGGTACCCTTTCCTAATATATTGATAACAAATTTTTTTCTTAAATGCTTGCGATTTGAGATTTTTCGGAAGCTTCTTCGCATTTGAATTTCCTTTCAATACTTGCTTATTAGAAATGAACACCTTTTGGGCAAGGTCGGGTAAAATTGTGTTTCAACCAAAAAATTTATTTATTGCAAAGGGGTACCCCTTTCCTAAAATATTGATGAAAAAATTTTTTTTTCTTAAATGCTTGCGATTTGAGATTTTTCGGAAGCTTCTTCGCATTTGAAACTCATTTCAATACTTGCTTATTATAAATAAACACCTTTTGGGTAAAATTGTGTTTCAACCAAAAAATTTATTTATTGCAAAGGGGTACCCCTTTCCTAAAATATTTATGAAAATTTTTTTTTCTTAAATGCTTGCGATTTGAGATTTTTCGGAATCTTCTTCGCATTTGAATCTCATTTCAATACTTGCTTATTAGAAATGAACGCCTTTTGGGCAAAATTGGGTAAAATTGTGTTTCAACCAAAAAAATTATTTATAGCAAAGGGGTACCTCTTTCCTAAAATATTGATGATAATTTTTTCTTTCTTAAATGCTTGCGATTTGAGATTTTTCGGAAGTTTCTTCGCATTTAAATCTCCTTTCAATACTTGCTTATTAGAAATAAACGCCTTTTGGGCAAAATTGGGTAAAATTGTGTTTCAACCAAAAAATTTATTTATTGCAAAGGGGTACCCCTTTCCTAAAATATTGATGAACAATTTTTTTTTTCATAAATGCTTGCGATTTGAGATTTTTCGGAAGCTTCTCCGCATTTGAATCTCCTTTCAATACTTGCTTATTAGAAATGAACGCATTTTGGGCAAAGTCGGGAAAAATTGTGTTTCAACCAAAAAATTTATTTATTGCAAAGGGGCACCCCTTTCCTAAAATATTGATGACAAATTTTTTTCTTAAATGCTTGCTATTTGGGATTTTTCGGAAGCTTCTTCGCATTTGAAACTCCTTTCAACACTTGCCTATTAGAAATTAACGCCTTTTGGGCAAAGTCGGGTAAAATTGTGGTTCAACCAAAAAATTTATTTATTGCAAAGGGGTACCCTTTCCTAATATATTGATAACTAATTTTTTTCTTAAATGCTTGCGATTTGAGATTTTTCGGAAGCTTCTTCGCATTTGAATTTCCTTTCAATACTTGCTTATTAGAAATGAACACCTTTTGGGCAAGGTCGGGTAAAATTGTGTTTCAACCAAAAAATTTATTTATTGCAAAGGGGTACCCCTTTCCTAAAATATTGATGAAAAAATTTTTTTTTCTTAAATGCTTGCGATTTGAGATTTTTCGGAAGCTTCTTCGCATTTGAAACTCATTTCAATACTTGCTTATTATAAATAAACTCCTTTTGGGTAAAATTGTGTTTCAACCAAAAAATTTATTTATTGCAAAGGGGTACCCCTTTCCTAAAATATTTATGAAAATTTTTTTTTCTTAAATGCTTGCGATTTGAGATTTTTCGGAATCTTCTTCGCATTTGAATCTCATTTCAATACTTGCTTATTAGAAATGAACGCCTTTTGGGCAAAATTGGGTAAAATTGTGTTTCAACCAAAAAAATTATTTATAGCAAAGGGGTACCCCTTTCCTAAAATATTGATAACAAATTTTTTTCTTAAATGCTTGCGATTTGAGATTTTTCGGAAGCTTCTTCGCATTTGAATCTCCTTTCAATACTTGCTTATTAGAAATAAACGCCTTTTGGGCAAAATTGGTTAAATTGTGTTTCAACCAAAAAATTTATTTATTGCAAAGGGGTACCCCTTTCCTAAAATATTGATGAAAATTTTTTTTTTCTTAAATGCTTGCGATTTGAGATTTTTCGGAAGCTTCTTCGCATTTGAATCTTATTTCAATACCTGCTTATAAGAAATGAACGCCTTTTGGGCAAAGTCGGGTAAAATTGTGTTTCAACCAAAAAATTTATTTATTGTAAAGGGGTACCCCTTTCCTAAAATATTGATGAAAAATTTTTTTTCTTGAATGCTTGCGATTTGAGATTTTTCAGAAGCTTCTTCGCATTCGAAACTCATTTCAATACATGCTTATTAGAAATGAACGCCTTTTGGGCAAAATTGGGTAAAATTGTGTTTCAACCAAAATATTTATTTATTGCAAAGGAGTACCCCTTTCCTAAAATATTGATGAAAAATTTTTCTTTCTTAAATGCTTGCTATTTGAGATTTTTCGGAATCTTCTTCGCATTTGAAACTCATTTCAATACTTGCTTATTAAAAATAAACGCGTTTTGGGCAAAGTTGGGTAAAATTGTGTTTCAACCAAAAAATTTATTTATTGCGAAGGGGTACCCCTTTCCTAAAATATTGATAAAATTTTTTTTTTCTTAAATGCTTGCGATTTGAGATTTTTCGGAAGCTTCTTCGCATTTGAATCTCCTTTCAATACTTGCTTATTAGAAATGAACGCCTTTTGGGCAAAATTGGGTAAAATTGTGTTTCAACCAAAAAATTTATTTATTGCAAAGGGGTTCCCCTATCCTAAAATATTGATGAAACATTTTTTTTCTTAAATGCTTGCGATTTGAGATTTTTCGGAAGCTTCTTCGCATTTGAAACTCATTTCAATACTTGCTTATTAGAAATAAACGCCTTTTGGGCAAAGTCGGGAAAAATTGTGTTTCAACCAAAAAATTTATGTATTGCAAAGGGGTACCCCTTTCCTAAAATATTGATGACAAATGTTTTTCTTAAATGCTTGCGACTTGAGATTTTTCGGAAGCTTCTTCGCATTTGAATCTCCTTTCAATACTTGCTTATTAGAAATAAACGCCTTTTGGGCAAAGTCGGGTAAAATTGTGTTTCAACCAAAAAATTTATGTATTGCAAAGGGGTACCCCTTTCCTAAAATATTGATAACAAATTTTTTTCTTAAATGCTTGCGATTTGAGATTTTTCGGAAGCTTCTTCGCATTTGAATCTCCTTTCAATACTTGCTTATTAGAAATGAACGCCTTTTGGGCAAAGTCGGGAAAAGTTGTGTTTCATCCAAAAAATATATTTATTGTAAAGGGGTACCCCTTTCCTAAAATATTGATGAAAAATTTTTTTTCTTGAATGCTTGCAATTTGAGATTTTTCAGAAGCTTCTTCGCATTCGAAACTCATTTCAATACTTGCTTATTAGAAATGAACGCCTTTTGGGCAAAATTGGGTAAAATTGTGTTTCAACCAAAATATTTATTTATTGCAAAGGGGTACCCCTTTCCTAAAATATTGATGAAAAATTTTTCTTTCTTAAATGCTTGCGATTTGAGATTTTTCGGAAATTTCTTCGCATTTGAAACTCATTTCAATACTTGCTTATTAGAAATAAACGCCTTTTGGGCAAAGTCGGGTAAAATTGTGTTTCAACCAAAAAATTTATTTATTGCAAAGGGGTACCCCTTTCCTAAAATATTGATGAAAATTTTTTTTCTTAAATGCTTGCGATTTGAGTTTTTTCGGAAGCTTCTTCGCATTTGAAACTCATTTCAATACTTGCTTATTAGAAATGAACGCCTTTTGGGCAAAGTCGGGTAAAATTGTGTTTCAACCAAAAAATTTATTTATTGCAAAGGCGTACCCCTTTCCTAAAATATTGATGACAAATTTTTTTTTAAATGCTTGCGATTTGAGATTTTTCGGAAGCTTCTTCGCATTTGAATCTCATTTCAATACTTGCTTATTAGAAATGAACGCCTTTTGGGCAAAGTCGGGTAAAATTGTGTTTCAACCAAAAAATTTATTTATTGCAAAGGGGTACCCCTTTCCTAAAATATTGATGAACAATTTTTTTTTTCATAAATGCTTGCGATTTGAGATTTTTCGGAAGCTTCTTAGCATTTGAATCTCCTTTCAATACTTGCTTATTAGAAATAAACGCCTTTTGGGCAATGTCGGGTAAAACTGTGTTTCAACCAAAAAATTTATTTATTGCAAAGGGGTACCTCTTTCCTAAAATATTGATGATAATTTTTTCTTTCTTAAATGCTTGCGATTTGAGATTTTTCGGAATCTTCTTCGCATTTGAATCTCCTTTCAATACTTGCTTATTAGAAATGAACGCCTTTTGGGCAAAATTTGGTAAAACTGTGTTTCAACCAAAAAATTTATTTATTGCAAAGGGGTACCTCTTTCCTAAAATATTGATGAACAATTTTTTTTTCTTAAATGCTTGCGATTTGAGATTTTTCGGAAGCTTCTTCGCATTTGAATCTTATTTCAATACCTGCTTATAAGAAATGAACGCCTTTTGGGCAAAGTCGGGTAAAATTGTGTTTCAACCAAAAAATTTATTTATTGCAAAGGGGTACCCCTTTCCTAAAATATTGACGAAAAATTTTTTTTTCTTAAATGCTTGCGATTTGAGATTTTTCGGAAGCTTCTTCGCATTTGAAACTCATTTCAATACTTGCTTATTAGAAATAAACGCCTTTTGGACAAAATTGGGTAAAATTGTGTTTCAACCAAAATATTTATGTATTGCAAAGGGGTACCCCTTTCCTAAAATATTGACGACAAATTTTTTTTCTTAAATGCTTGCAATTTTTCGGAAGCTTCTTCGCATTTGAATCTCCTTTCAATACTTGCTTATTAGAAATAAACGCCTTTTGGGCAAAATTAGGTAAAATTGTGTTTCAACCAAAAAATTCATTTATTGCAAAGGGGTACCCCTTTCCTAAAATATTGATGGAACATATTTTTTTTCTTAAATGCTTGCGATTTGAGATTTTTCGAAAGCTTCTTCGCATTTGAATCTCCTTTCAATACTTGCTTATTAGAAATGAACGCATTTTGGGCAAAGTCGGGAAAAATTGTGTTTCAACCAAAAAAATTATTTATTGCAAAGGGGTACCCCTTTCCTAAAATATTGATAAAAAATTTTTTTTCTTAAATGCTTGCGATTCGAGATTTTTCGGAAGCTTCTCCGCATTTGAATCTCCTTTCAATACTTGCTTATTAGAAATGAACGCATTTTGGGCAAAGTCGGGAAAAATTGTGTTTCAACCAAAAAATTTATTTATTGCAAAGGGGTACCCCTTTCCTAAAATATTGATGAAAAATTGTTTTTCTTAAATGCTTGCGATTTGAGATTTTTCGGAAGCTTCTTCGCATTTGAAACTCATTTCAATACTTGCTTATTAGAAATAAACGCCTTTTGGGCAAAGTCGGGTAAAATTGTGTTTCAACCAAAAAATTTATTTATTGCAAAGGGGTACCCCTTCCTAAAATATTGATGAAAAATGTTTTTCTTAAATGCTTTCGATTTGAGATTTTTCGGAAGCTTCTTAGCATTTGAATCTCCTTTCAATATATGCTTATTAGAAATGAATGCCTTTTGGGCAAAATTGGGTAAAACTGTGTTTCAACCAAAAAATTTATTTATTGCAAAGGGGTACCTCTTTCCTAAAATATTGATGAAAAATTTTTCTTTCTTAAATGCATGCGATTTGAGATTTTTCGGAAGCTTCTTCGCATTTGAAATTCATTTCAATACTTGCTAATTAGAAATAAACGCCTTTTGGGCAAAGTCTGGTAAAATTGTGTTTCAACCAAAAAATTTATTTATTGCAAAGGGGTACCTCTTTCCTAAAATATTGATGATAATTTTTTCTTTCTTAAATGCTTGCGATTTGAGATTTTTCGGAAGTTTCTTCGCATTTAAATCTCCTTTCAATACTTGCTTATTAGAAATAAACGCCTTTTGGGCAAAATTGGGTAAAATTGTGTTTCAACCAAAAAATTTATTTATTGCAAAGGGGTACCCCTTTCCTAAAATATTGATGAACAATTTTTTTTTTCATAAATGCTTGCGATTTGAGATTTTTCGGAAGCTTCTCCGCATTTGAATCTCCTTTCAATACTTGCTTATTAGAAATGAACGCATTTTGGGCAAAGTCGGGAAAAATTGTGTTTCAACCAAAAAATTTATTTATTGCAAAGGGGCACCCCTTTCCTAAAATATTGATGACAAATTTTTTTCTTAAATGCTTGCGATTTGAGATTTTTCGGAAGCTTCTTCGCATTTGAAACTCCTTTCAACACTTGCCTATTAGAAATTAACGCCTTTTGGGCAAAGTCGGGTAAAATTGTGGTTCAACCAAAAAATTTATTTATTGCAAAGGGGTACCCTTTCCTAATATATTGATAACAAATTTTTTTCTTAAATGCTTGCGATTTGAGATTTTTCGGAAGCTTCTTCGCATTTGAATTTCCTTTCAATACTTGCTTATTAGAAATGAACACCTTTTGGGCAAGGTCGGGTAAAATTGTGTTTCAACCAAAAAATTGATTTATTGCAAAGGGGTACCCGTTTCCTAAAATATTGATGAAAAAATTTTTTTTTCTTAAATGCTTGCGATTTGAGATTTTTCGGAAGCTTCTTCGCATTTGAAACTCATTTCAATACTTGCTTATTATAAATAAACTCCTTTTGGGTAAAATTGTGTTTCAACCAAAAAATTTATTTATTGCAAAGGGGTACCCCTTTCCTAAAATATTTATGAAAATTTTTTTTTCTTAAATGCTTGCGATTTGAGATTTTTCGGAATCTTCTTCGCATTTGAATCTCATTTCAATACTTGCTTATTAGAAATGAACGCCTTTTGGGCAAAATTGGGTAAAATTGTGTTTCAACCAAAAAAATTATTTATAGCAAAGGGGTACCTCTTTCCTAAAATATTGATGATAATTTTTTCTTTCTTAAATGCTTGCGATTTGAGATTTTTCGGAAGTTTCTTCGCATTTAAATCTCCTTTCAATACTTGCTTATTAGAAATAAACGCCTTTTGGGCAAAATTGGGTAAAATTGTGTTTCAACCAAAAAATTTATTTATTGCAAAGGGGTACCCCTTTCCTAAAATATTGATGAACAATTTTTTTTTTCATAAATGCTTGCGATTTGAGATTTTTCGGAAGCTTCTCCGCATTTGAATCTCCTTTCAATACTTGCTTATTAGAAATGAACGCATTTTGGGCAAAGTCGGGAAAAATTGTGTTTCAACCAAAAAATTTATTTATTGCAAAGGGGCACCCCTTTCCTAAAATATTGATTACAAATTTTTTTCTTAAATGCTTGCGATTTGGGATTTTTCGGAAGCTTCTTCGCATTTGAAACTCCTTTCAACACTTGCCTATTAGAAATTAACGCCTTTTGGGCAAAGTCGGGTAAAATTGTGGTTCAACCAAAAAATTTATTTATTGCAAAGGTGTACCCTTTCCTAATATATTGATAACAAATTTTTTTCTTAAATGCTTGCGATTTGAGATTTTTCGGAAGCTTCTTCGCATTTGAAATTCATTTCAATACTTGCTAATTAGAAATAAACGCCTTTTGGGCAAAATTGGGTAAAACTGTGTTTCAACCAAAAAATTCATTTTTTGCGATTTGAGATTTTTCGGAAGCTTCTCCGCATTTGAATCTCCTTTCAATACTTGCCTATTAGAAATGAACGCATTTTGGGCAAAGTCGGGAAAAATTGTGTTTCAACCAAAAAATTTATTTATTGCAAAGGGGCACCCCTTTCCTAAAATATTGATGACAAATTTTTTTCTTAAATGCTTGCGATTTGGGATTTTTCGGAAGCTTCTTCGCATTTGAAACTCCTTTCAACACTTGCCTATTAGAAATTAACGCCTTTTGGGCAAAGTCGGGTAAAATTGTGGTTCAACCAAAAAATTTATTTATTGCAAAGGGGTACCCCTTCCTAAAATATTGATGAAAAATGTTTTTCTTAAATGCTTTCGATTTGAGATTTTTCGGAAGCTTCTTAGCATTTGAATCTCCTTGCCTTTTGGGCAAGGTCGGGTAAAATTGTGTTTCAACCAAAAAATTTATTTATTGCAAAGGGGTACCCCTTTCCTAAAATATTGATGAAAAAATTTTTTTTTCTTAAATGCTTGCGATTTGAGATTTTTCGGAAGCTTCTTCGCATTTGAAACTCATTTCAATACTTGCTTATTAGAAATAAACGCCTTTTGGGCAAAGTCGGGTAAAATTGTGTTTCAACCAAAAAATTTATTTATTGCAAAGGGGTACCCCTTCCTAAAATATTGATGAAAAATGTTTTTCTTAAATGCTTTCGATTTGAGATTTTTCGGAAGCTTCTTAGCATTTGAATCTCCTTTCAATATATGCTTATTAGAAATGAATGCCTTTTGGGCAAAATTGGGTAAAACTGTGTTTCAACCAAAAAATTTATTTATTGCAAAGGGGTACCTCTTTCCTAAAATATTGATGAAAAATTTTTCTTTCTTAAATGCATGCGATTTGAGATTTTTCGGAAGCTTCTTCGCATTTGAAATTCATTTCAATACTTGCTAATTAGAAATAAACGCCTTTTGGGCAAAGTCTGGTAAAATTGTGTTTCAACCAAAAAATTTATTTATTGCAAAGGGGTACCTCTTTCCTAAAATATTGATGATAATTTTTTCTTTCTTAAATGCTTGCGATTTGAGATTTTTCGGAAGTTTCTTCGCATTTAAATCTCCTTTCAATACTTGCTTATTAGAAATAAACGCCTTTTGGGCAAAATTGGGTAAAATTGTGTTTCAACGAAAAAATTTATTTATTGCAAAGGGGTACCCCTTTCCTAAAATATTGATGAACAATTTTTTTTTTCATAAATGCTTGCGATTTGAGATTTTTCGGAAGCTTCTCCGCATTTGAATCTCCTTTCAATACTTGCTTATTAGAAATGAACGCATTTTGGGCAAAGTCGGGAAAAATTGTGTTTCAACCAAAAAATTTATTTATTGCAAAGGGGCACCCCTTTCCTAAAATATTGATGACAAATTTTTTTCTTAAATGCTTGCGATTTGGGATTTTTCGGAAGCTTCTTCGCATTTGAAACTCCTTTCAACACTTGCCTATTAGAAATTAACGCCTTTTGGGCAAAGTCGGGTAAAATTGTGGTTCAACCAAAAAATTTATTTATTGCAAAGGGGTACCCTTTCCTAATATATTGATAACAAATTTTTTTCTTAAATGCTTGCGATTTGAGATTTTTCGGAAGCTTCTTCGCATTTGAATTTCCTTTCAATACTTGCTTATTAGAAATGAACACCTTTTGGGCAAGGTCGGGTAAAATTGTGTTTCAACCAAAAAATTTATTTATTGCAAAGGGGTACCCCTTTCCTAAAATATTGATGAAAAAATTTTTTTTTCTTAAATGCTTGCGATTTGAGATTTTTCGGAAGCTTCTTCGCATTTGAAACTCATTTCAATACTTGCTTATTATAAATAAACACCTTTTGGGTAAAATTGTGTTTCAACCAAAAAATTTATTTATTGCAAAGGGGTACCCCTTTCCTAAAATATTTATGAAAATTTTTTTTTCTTAAATGCTTGCGATTTGAGATTTTTCGGAATCTTCTTCGCATTTGAATCTCATTTCAATACTTGCTTATTAGAAATGAACGCCTTTTGGGCAAAATTGGGTAAAATTGTGTTTCAACCAAAAAAATTATTTATAGCAAAGGGGTACCTCTTTCCTAAAATATTGATGATAATTTTTTCTTTCTTAAATGCTTGCGATTTGAGATTTTTCGGAAGTTTCTTCGCATTTAAATCTCCTTTCAATACTTGCTTATTAGAAATAAACGCCTTTTGGGCAAAATTGGGTAAAATTGTGTTTCAACCAAAAAATTTATTTATTGCAAAGGGGTACCCCTTTCCTAAAATATTGATGAACAATTTTTTTTTTCATAAATGCTTGCGATTTGAGATTTTTCGGAAGCTTCTCCGCATTTGAATCTCCTTTCAATACTTGCTTATTAGAAATGAACGCATTTTGGGCAAAGTCGGGAAAAATTGTGTTTCAACCAAAAAATTTATTTATTGCAAAGGGGCACCCCTTTCCTAAAATATTGATGACAAATTTTTTTCTTAAATGCTTGCTATTTGGGATTTTTCGGAAGCTTCTTCGCATTTGAAACTCCTTTCAACACTTGCCTATTAGAAATTAACGCCTTTTGGGCAAAGTCGGGTAAAATTGTGGTTCAACCAAAAAATTTATTTATTGCAAAGGGGTACCCTTTCCTAATATATTGATAACTAATTTTTTTCTTAAATGCTTGCGATTTGAGATTTTTCGGAAGCTTCTTCGCATTTGAATTTCCTTTCAATACTTGCTTATTAGAAATGAACACCTTTTGGGCAAGGTCGGGTAAAATTGTGTTTCAACCAAAAAATTTATTTATTGCAAAGGGGTACCCCTTTCCTAAAATATTGATGAAAAAATTTTTTTTTCTTAAATGCTTGCGATTTGAGATTTTTCGGAAGCTTCTTCGCATTTGAAACTCATTTCAATACTTGCTTATTATAAATAAACTCCTTTTGGGTAAAATTGTGTTTCAACCAAAAAATTTATTTATTGCAAAGGGGTACCCCTTTCCTAAAATATTTATGAAAATTTTTTTTTCTTAAATGCTTGCGATTTGAGATTTTTCGGAATCTTCTTCGCATTTGAATCTCATTTCAATACTTGCTTATTAGAAATGAACGCCTTTTGGGCAAAATTGGTTAAATTGTGTTTCAACCAAAAAATTTATTTATTGCAAAGGGGTACCCCTTTCCTAAAATATTGATGAAAATTTTTTTTTTCTTAAATGCTTGCGATTTGAGATTTTTCGGAAGCTTCTTCGCATTTGAATCTTATTTCAATACCTGCTTATAAGAAATGAACGCCTTTTGGGCAAAGTCGGGTAAAATTGTGTTTCAACCAAAAAATTTATTTATTGTAAAGGGGTACCCCTTTCCTAAAATATTGATGAAAAATTTTTTTTCTTGAATGCTTGCGATTTGAGATTTTTCAGAAGCTTCTTCGCATTCGAAACTCATTTCAATACATGCTTATTAGAAATGAACGCCTTTTGGGCAAAATTGGGTAAAATTGTGTTTCAACCAAAATATTTATTTATTGCAAAGGAGTACCCCTTTCCTAAAATATTGATGAAAAATTTTTCTTTCTTAAATGCTTGCTATTTGAGATTTTTCGGAATCTTCTTCGCATTTGAAACTCATTTCAATACTTGCTTATTAAAAATAAACGCGTTTTGGGCAAAGTTGGGTAAAATTGTGTTTCAACCAAAAAATTTATTTATTGCGAAGGGGTACCCCTTTCCTAAAATATTGATAAAATTTTTTTTTTCTTAAATGCTTGCGATTTGAGATTTTTCGGAAGCTTCTTCGCATTTGAATCTCCTTTCAATACTTGCTTATTAGAAATGAACGCCTTTTGGGCAAAATTGGGTAAAATTGTGTTTCAACCAAAAAATTTATTTATTGCAAAGGGGTTCCCCTATCCTAAAATATTGATGAAACATTTTTTTTCTTAAATGCTTGCGATTTGAGATTTTTCGGAAGCTTCTTCGCATTTGAAACTCATTTCAATACTTGCTTATTAGAAATAAACGCCTTTTGGGCAAAGTCGGGAAAAATTGTGTTTCAACCAAAAAATTTATGTATTGCAAAGGGGTACCCCTTTCCTAAAATATTGATGACAAATGTTTTTCTTAAATGCTTGCGACTTGAGATTTTTCGGAAGCTTCTTCGCATTTGAATCTCCTTTCAATACTTGCTTATTAGAAATAAACGCCTTTTGGGCAAAGTCGGGTAAAATTGTGTTTCAACCAAAAAATTTATGTATTGCAAAGGGGTACCCCTTTCCTAAAATATTGATAACAAATTTTTTTCTTAAATGCTTGCGATTTGAGATTTTTCGGAAGCTTCTTCGCATTTGAATCTCCTTTCAATACTTGCTTATTAGAAATGAACGCCTTTTGGGCAAAGTCGGGAAAAGTTGTGTTTCATCCAAAAAATATATTTATTGTAAAGGGGTACCCCTTTCCTAAAATATTGATGAAAAATTTTTTTTCTTGAATGCTTGCAATTTGAGATTTTTCAGAAGCTTCTTCGCATTCGAAACTCATTTCAATACTTGCTTATTAGAAATGAACGCCTTTTGGGCAAAATTGGGTAAAATTGTGTTTCAACCAAAATATTTATTTATTGCAAAGGGGTACCCCTTTCCTAAAATATTGATGAAAAATTTTTCTTTCTTAAATGCTTGCGATTTGAGATTTTTCGGAAATTTCTTCGCATTTGAAACTCATTTCAATACTTGCTTATTAGAAATAAACGCCTTTTGGGCAAAGTCGGGTAAAATTGTGTTTCAACCAAAAAATTTATTTATTGCAAAGGGGTACCCCTTTCCTAAAATATTGATGAAAATTTTTTTTCTTAAATGCTTGCGATTTGAGTTTTTTCGGAAGCTTCTTCGCATTTGAAACTCATTTCAATACTTGCTTATTAGAAATGAACGCCTTTTGGGCAAAGTCGGGTAAAATTGTGTTTCAACCAAAAAATTTATTTATTGCAAAGGCGTACCCCTTTCCTAAAATATTGATGACAAATTTTTTTTTAAATGCTTGCGATTTGAGATTTTTCGGAAGCTTCTTCGCATTTGAATCTCATTTCAATACTTGCTTATTAGAAATGAACGCCTTTTGGGCAAAGTCGGGTAAAATTGTGTTTCAACCAAAAAATTTATTTATTGCAAAGGGGTACCCCTTTCCTAAAATATTGATGAACAATTTTTTTTTTCATAAATGCTTGCGATTTGAGATTTTTCGGAAGCTTCTTAGCATTTGAATCTCCTTTCAATACTTGCTTATTAGAAATAAACGCCTTTTGGGCAATGTCGGGTAAAACTGTGTTTCAACCAAAAAATTTATTTATTGCAAAGGGGTACCTCTTTCCTAAAATATTGATGATAATTTTTTCTTTCTTAAATGCTTGCGATTTGAGATTTTTCGGAATCTTCTTCGCATTTGAATCTCCTTTCAATACTTGCTTATTAGAAATGAACGCCTTTTGGGCAAAATTTGGTAAAACTGTGTTTCAACCAAAAAATTTATTTATTGCAAAGGGGTACCTCTTTCCTAAAATATTGATGAACAATTTTTTTTTCTTAAATGCTTGCGATTTGAGATTTTTCGGAAGCTTCTTCGCATTTGAATCTTATTTCAATACCTGCTTATAAGAAATGAACGCCTTTTGGGCAAAGTCGGGTAAAATTGTGTTTCAACCAAAAAATTTATTTATTGCAAAGGGGTACCCCTTTCCTAAAATATTGACGAAAAATTTTTTTTTCTTAAATGCTTGCGATTTGAGATTTTTCGGAAGCTTCTTCGCATTTGAAACTCATTTCAATACTTGCTTATTAGAAATAAACGCCTTTTGGACAAAATTGGGTAAAATTGTGTTTCAACCAAAATATTTATGTATTGCAAAGGGGTACCCCTTTCCTAAAATATTGACGACAAATTTTTTTTCTTAAATGCTTGCAATTTTTCGGAAGCTTCTTCGCATTTGAATCTCCTTTCAATACTTGCTTATTAGAAATAAACGCCTTTTGGGCAAAATTAGGTAAAATTGTGTTTCAACCAAAAAATTCATTTATTGCAAAGGGGTACCCCTTTCCTAAAATATTGATGGAACATATTTTTTTTCTTAAATGCTTGCGATTTGAGATTTTTCGAAAGCTTCTTCGCATTTGAATCTCCTTTCAATACTTGCTTATTAGAAATGAACGCATTTTGGGCAAAGTCGGGAAAAATTGTGTTTCAACCAAAAAAATTATTTATTGCAAAGGGGTACCCCTTTCCTAAAATATTGATAAAAAAATTTTTTTCTTAAATGCTTGCGATTCGAGATTTTTCGGAAGCTTCTCCGCATTTGAATCTCCTTTCAATACTTGCTTATTAGAAATGAACGCATTTTGGGCAAAGTCGGGAAAAATTGTGTTTCAACCAAAAAATTTATTTATTGCAAAGGGGTACCCCTTTCCTAAAATATTGATGAAAAATTGTTTTTCTTAAATGCTTGCGATTTGAGATTTTTCGGAAGCTTCTTCGCATTTGAATCTCCTTTCAATACTTGCTTATTAGAAATAAACGCCTTTTGGGCAAAATTAGGTAAAATTGTGTTTCAACCAAAAAATTCATTTATTGCAAAGGGGTACCCCTTTCCTAAAATATTGATGGAACATATTTTTTTTCTTAAATGCTTGCGATTTGAGATTTTTCGGAAGCTTCTTCGCATTTGAATCTCATTTCAATACTTGCTTATTAGAAATGAACGCCTTTTGGGCAAAATTGGGTAAAATTGTGTTTCAACCAAAAAAATTATTTATAGCAAAGGGGTACCCCTTTCCTAAAATATTGATGAAAAATTATTTTTTTTTCATAAATGCTTGCGATTTGAGATTTTTCGGAAGCTTCTTCGCATTTGAATCTCATTTCAATACTAGCTTATTAGAAATGAACGCCTTTTGGGCAAAATTGGGTAAAATTGTGTTTCAACCAAAAAAATTATTTATAGCAAAGGGGTACGCCTTTCCTAAAATATTGATGAAAAATGTTTTTTCTTTAATGCTTCCGATTTTTCGGAAGCTTCTTCGCATTTGAATCTCATTTCAATACTTGCTTATAAAAAATGAACGCCTTTTGGGCAAAGTCGGGTAAAATTGTGTTTCAACCAAAAAAATTATTTATAGCAAAGGGGTACCCCTTTCCTAAAATATTGATAACAAATTTTTTTCTTAAATGCTTGCGATTTGAGATTTTTCGGAAGCTTCTTCGCATTTGAATCTCCTTTCAATACTTGCTTATTAGAAATAAACGCCTTTTGGGCAAAATTAGGTAAAATTGTGTTTCAACCAAAAAATTTACTTATTGCAAAGGGGTACCCCTTTCCTAAAATATTGATGAAAATTTTTTTTCTTAAATGCTTGCGATTTGAGATTTTTCGGAAGCTTCTTCGCATTTGAATACTTGCTTATTAGAAATGAACGCCTTTTGGGCAAAGTCGGGTAAAATTGTGTTTCAACCAAAAAATTTATTTATTGCAAAGGGGTACCCCTTTCCTAAAATATTGATGAAAATTTTTTTTTCTTAAATGCTTGCGATTTGAGATTTTTCGGAAGCTTCTTCGCATTTGAATCTCATTTCAATACTTGCTTATTAGAAATGAACGCCTTTTGGGCAAAATTGGGTAAAATTGTGTTTCAACCAAAAAAATTATTTATAGCAAAGGGGTACCCCTTTCCTAAAATATTAATGAAAATTTTTTTTTTCTTAAATGCTTGCGATCTGAGATTTTTCGGAAACTTCTTCGCATTTGAAACTCATTTCAATACTTCCTTATTAGAAATAAACGCCTTTTGGACAAAGTCGGGAAAAATTGTGTTTCAACCAAAAAATTTGCTTATTGCAAAGGGTTACCCCTTTCCTAAAATATTGATGAACATTTTTTTCTTCTTAAATGCTTGCGATTTGAGATTTTTCGGAAGCTTCTTCGCATTTGAATCTCATTTCAATACTTGCTTATTAGAAATGAACGCCTTTTGGGCAAAGTCGGGTAAAATTGTGTTTCAACCAAAAAATTTATTTATTGCAAAGGGGTACCCCTTTCCTAAAATATTGATGAAAAATTATTTTTTTTTCATAAATGCTTGCGATTTGAGATTTTTCGGAAGCTTCTTCGCATTCGAATCTCCTTTCAACACTTGCTTATTAGAAATGAACGCCTTTTGGGCAAAGTCGGGAAAAATTGTGGTTCAACCAAAAAATTTATTTATTGCAAAGGGGTTCCCCTTTCCCAAAATATTGATGAAAATTTTTTTTTTTCTTAAATTCTTGCGATTTGAGATTTTTCGGAAGCTTCTTCGCATTTGAATCTCCTTTCAATACTTGCTTATTAGAAATGAACGCCTTTTGGGCAAAGTCGGGTAAAATTGTGTTTCAACCAAAAAATTTATTTATTGCAAAGGGGTACCCCTTTCCTAAAATATTGATGAAACATATTTTTTCTTAAATGCTTGCGATTTGAGATTTTTCGGAAGCTTCTTCGCATTTGAATCTCCTTTCAATACTTGCTTATTAGAATGTCGGGTAAAATTGTGTTTCAACCAAAAAATTTATTTATTGCAAAGGGGCACCCCTTTCCTAAAATATTGATGACAAATTTTTTTTTCTTAAATGCTTGCGATTTGAGATTTTTCGGAAGCTTCTTCGCATTTGAATCTCCTTTCAATACTTGCTTATTAGAAATGAACGCCTTTTGGGCAAAATTAGGTAAAATTGTGTTTCAACCAAAAAATTTATTTATTGCAAAGGGGTACCCCTTTCCTAAAATATTGATGAAACATATTTTTTCTTAAATGCTTGCGATTTGAGATTTTTCGGAAGCTTCTTCGCATTTGAATCTCCTTTCAATACTTGCTTATTAGAATGTCGGGTAAAATTGTGTTTCAACCAAAAAATTTATTTATTGCAAAGGGGCACCCCTTTCCTAAAATATTGATGACAAATTTTTTTTTCTTAAATGCTTGCGATTTGAGATTTTTCGGAAGCTTCTTCGCATTTGAATCTCCTTTCAATACTTGCTTATTAGAAATGAACGCCTTTTGGGCAAAATTAGGTAAAATTGTGTTTCAACCAAAAAATTTATTTATTGCAAAGGGGTACCCCTTTCCTCAAATATTGATGAAACATTTTTTCTTTCTTAAATGCTTGCGATTTGAGATTTTTCGGAAGTTTCTTCGCATTTAAATCTCCTTTCAATACTTGCTTATTAGAAATAAACGCCTTTTGGGCAAAATTGGGTAAAATTGTGTTTCAACCAAAAAATTTATTTATTGCAAAGGGGTACCCCTTTCCTAAAATATTGATGAACAATTTTTTTTTTCATAAATGCTTGCGATTTGAGATTTTTCGGAAGCTTCTCCGCATTTGAATCTCCTTTCAATACTTGCTTATTAGAAATGAACGCATTTTGGGCAAAGTCGGGAAAAATTGTGTTTCAACCAAAAAATTTATTTATTGCAAAGGGGCACCCCTTTCCTAAAATATTGATGACAAATTTTTTTCTTAAATGCTTGCGATTTGGGATTTTTCGGAAGCTTCTTCGCATTTGAAACTCCTTTCAACACTTGCCTATTAGAAATTAACGCCTTTTGGGCAAAGTCGGGTAAAATTGTGGTTCAACCAAAAAATTTATTTATTGCAAAGGGGTACCCTTTCCTAATATATTGATAACTAATTTTTTTCTTAAATGCTTGCGATTTGAGATTTTTCGGAAGCTTCTTCGCATTTGAATTTCCTTTCAATACTTGCTTATTAGAAATGAACACCTTTTGGGCAAGGTCGGGTAAAATTGTGTTTCAACCAAAAAATTTATTTATTGCAAAGGGGTACCCCTTTCCTAAAATATTGATGAAAAAATTTTTTTTTCTTAAATGCTTGCGATTTGAGATTTTTCGGAAGCTTCTTCGCATTTGAAACTCATTTCAATACTTGCTTATTATAAATAAACTCCTTTTGGGTAAAATTGTGTTTCAACCAAAAAATTTATTTATTGCAAAGGGGTACCCCTTTCCTAAAATATTTATGAAAATTTTTTTTTCTTAAATGCTTGCGATTTGAGATTTTTCGGAATCTTCTTCGCATTTGAATCTCATTTCAATACTTGCTTATTAGAAATGAACGCCTTTTGGGCAAAATTGGGTAAAATTGTGTTTCAACCAAAAAAATTATTTATAGCAAAGGGGTACCCCTTTCCTAAAATATTGATAACAAATTTTTTTCTTAAATGCTTGCGATTTGAGATTTTTCGGAAGCTTCTTCGCATTTGAATCTTATTTCAATACCTGCTTATAAGAAATGAACGCCTTTTGGGCAAAGTCGGGTAAAATTGTGTTCCAACCAAAAAATTTATTTATTGTAAAGGGGTACCCCTTTCCTAAAATATTGATGAAAAAATTTTTTTCTTGAATGCTTGCGATTTGAGATTTTTCAGAAGCTTCTTCGCATTCGAAACTCATTTCAATACATGCTTATTAGAAATGAACGCCTTTTGGGCAAAATTGGGTAAAATTGTGTTTCAACCAAAATATTTATTTATTGCAAAGGAGTACCCCTTTCCTAAAATATTGATGAAAAATTTTTCTTTCTTAAATGCTTGCTATTTGAGATTTTTCGGAATCTTCTTCGCATTTGAAACTCATTTCAATACTTGCTTATTAAAAATAAACGCGTTTTGGGCAAAGTTGGGTAAAATTGTGTTTCAACCAAAAAATTTCTTTATTGCGAAGGGGTACCCCTTTCCTAAAATATTGATAAAATTTTTTTTTTCTTAAATGCTTGCGATTTGAGATTTTTCGGAAGCTTCTTCGCATTTGAATCTCCTTTCAATACTTGCTTATTAGAAATGAACGCCTTTTGGGCAAAATTGGGTAAAATTGTGTTTCAACCAAAAAATTTATTTATTGCAAAGGGGTTCCCCTTTCCTAAAATATTGATGAAACATTTTTTTTCTTAAATGCTTGCGATTTGAGATTTTTCGGAAGCTTCTTCGCATTTGAAACTCATTTTAATACTTGCTTATTAGAAATAAACGCCTTTTGGGCAAAGTCGGGAAAAATTGTGTTTCAACCAAAAAATTTATGTATTGCAAAGGGGTACCCCTTTCCTAAAATATTGATGACAAATGTTTTTCTTAAATGCTTGCGACTTGAGATTTTTCGGAAGCTTCTTCGCATTTGAATCTCCTTTCAATACTTGCTTATTAGAAATAAACGCCTTTTGGGCAAAGTCGGGTAAAATTGTGTTTCAACCAAAAAATTTATGTATTGCAAAGGGGTAACCCTTTCCTAAAATATTGATAACAAATTTTTTTCTTAAATGCTTGCGATTTGAGATTTTTCGGAAGCTTCTTCGCATTTGAATCTCCTTTCAATACTTGCTTATTAGAAATGAACGCCTTTTGGGCAAAGTCGGGAAAAGTTGTGTTTCATCCAAAAAATATATTTATTGTAAAGGGGTACCCCTTTCCTAAAATATTGATGAAAAATTTTTTTTCTTGAATGCTTGCAATTTGAGATTTTTCAGAAGCTTCTTCGCATTCGAAACTCATTTCAATACTTGCTTATTAGAAATGAACGCCTTTTGGGCAAAATTGGGTAAAATTGTGTTTCAACCAAAATATTTATTTATTGCAAAGGGGTACCCCTTTCCTAAAATATTGATGAAAAATTTTTCTTTCTTAAATGCTTGCGATTTGAGATTTTTCGGAAGTTTCTTCGCATTTGAAACTCATTTCAATACTTGCTTATTAGAAATAAACGCCTTTTGGGCAAAGTCGGGTAAAATTGTGTTTCAACCAAAAAATTTATTTATTGCAAAGGGGTACCCCTTTCCTAAAATATTGATGAAAATTTTTTTTCTTAAATGCTTGCGATTTGAGTTTTTTCGGAAGCTTCTTCGCATTTGAAACTCATTTCAATACTTGCTTATTAGAAATAAACGCCTTTTGGGCAAAGTCGGGTAAAATTGTGTTTCAACCAAAAAATTTATTTATTGCAAAGGCGTACCCCTTTCCTAAAATATTGATGACAAATTTTTTTTTTAAATGCTTGCGATTTGAGATTTTTCGGAAGCTTCTTAGCATTTGAATCTCCTTTCAATACTTGCTTATTAGAAATAAACGCCTTTTGGGCAATGTCGGGTAAAACTGTGTTTCAACCAAAAAATTTATTTATTGCAAAGGGGTACCTCTTTCCTAAAATATTGATGATAATTTTTTCTTTCTTAAATGCTTGCGATTTGAGATTTTTCGGAATCTTCTTCGCATTTGAATCTCCTTTCAATACTTGCTTATTAGAAATGAACGCCTTTTGGGCAAAATTTGGTAAAACTGTGTTTCAACCAAAAAATTTATTTATTGCAAAGGGGTACCTCTTTCCTAAAATATTGATGAACAATTTTTTTTTCTTAAATGCTTGCGATTTGAGATTTTTCGGAAGCTTCTTCGCATTTGAATCTTATTTCAATACCTGCTTATAAGAAATGAACGCCTTTTGGGCAAAGTCGGGTAAAATTGTGTTTCAACCAAAAAATTTATTTATTGCAAAGGGGTACCCCTTTCCTAAAATATTGACGAAAAATTTTTTTTTCTTAAATGCTTGCGATTTGAGATTTTTCGGAAGCTTCTTCGCATTTGAAACTCATTTCAATACTTGCTTATTAGAAATAAACGCCTTTTGGACAAAATTGGGTAAAATTGTGTTTCAACCAAAATATTTATGTATTGCAAAGGGGTACCCCTTTCCTAAAATATTGACGACAAATTTTTTTTCTTAAATGCTTGCAATTTTTCGAAAGCTTCTTCGCATTTGAATCTCCTTTCAATACTTGCTTATTAGAAATGAACGCATTTTGGGCAAAGTCGGGAAAAATTGTGTTTCAACCAAAAAAATTATTTATTGCAAAGGGGTACCCCTTTCCTAAAATATTGATAAAAATTTTTTTTCTTAAATGCTTGCGATTCGAGATTTTTCGGAAGCTTCTCCGCATTTGAATCTCCTTTCAATACTTGCTTATTAGAAATGAACGCATTTTGGGCAAAGTCGGGAAAAATTGTGTTTCAACCAAAAAATTTATTTATTGCAAAGGGGTACACCCCTTTCCTAAAATATTGATGAAAAATTTTTTTTCTTAAATGCTTGCGATTTGAGATTTTTCGGAAGTTTCTTCGCATTTGAATCTCCTTTCAATCTTGCTTATTAGAAATAAACGCCTTTTGGGCAAAATTAGGTAAAATTGTGTTTCAACCAAAAAATTCATTTATTGCAAAGGGGTACCCCTTTCCTAAAATATTGATGGAACATATTTTTTTTCTTAAATGCTTGCGATTTGAGATTTTTCGGAAGCTTCTTCGCATTTGAATCTCATTTCAATACTTGCTTATTAGAAATGAACGCCTTTTGGGCAAAATTGGGTAAAATTGTGTTTCAACCAAAAAAATTATTTATAGCAAAGGGGTACCCCTTTCCTAAAATATTGATGAAAAATTATTTTTTTTTCATAAATGCTTGCGATTTGAGATTTTTCGGAAGCTTCTTCGCATTTGAATCTCATTTCAATACTAGCTTATTAGAAATGAACGCCTTTTGGGCAAAATTGGGTAAAATTGTGTTTCAACCAAAAAAATTATTTATAGCAAAGGGGTACCCCTTTCCTAAAATATTGATGAAAAATGTTTTTTCTTTAATGCTTCCGATTTTTCGGAAGCTTCTTCGCATTTGAATCTCATTTCAATACTTGCTTATAAAAAATGAACGCCTTTTGGGCAAAGTCGGGTAAAATTGTGTTTCAACCAAAAAAATTATTTATAGCAAAGGGGTACCCCTTTCCTAAAATATTGATAACAATTTTTTTTCTTAAATGCTTGCGATTTGAGATTTTTCGGAAGCTTCTTCGCATTTGAATCTCCTTTCAATACTTGCTTATTAGAAATAAACGCCTTTTGGGCAAAATTAGGTAAAATTGTGTTTCAACCAAAAAATTTACTTATTGCAAAGGGGTACCCCTTTCCTAAAATATTGATGAAAATTTTTTTTCTTAAATGCTTGCGATTTGAGATTTTTCGGAAGCTTCTTCGCATTTGAATACTTGCTTATTAGAAATGAACGCCTTTTGGGCAAAGTCGGGTAAAATTGTGTTTCAACCAAAAAATTTATTTATTGCAAAGGGGTACCCCTTTCCTAAAATATTAATGAAAATTTTTTTTTCTTAAATGCTTGCGATTTGAGATTTTTCGGAAGCTTCTTCGCATTTGAATCTCATTTCAATACTTGCTTATTAGAAATGAACGCCTTTTGGGCAAAATTGGGTAAAATTGTGTTTCAACCAAAAAAATTATTTATAGCAAAGGGGTACCCCTTTCCTAAAATATTAATGAAAATTTTTTTTTTTCTTAAATGCTTGCGATCTGAGATTTTTCGGAAACTTCTTCGCATTTGAAACTCATTTCAATACTTCCTTGTTAGAAATAAACGCCTTTTGGGCAAAGTCGGGAAAAATTGTGTTTCAACCAAAAAATTTGCTTATTGCAAAGGGTTACCCCTTTCCTAAAATATTGATGAACATTTTTTTCTTCTTAAATGCTTGCGATTTGAGATTTTTCGGAAGCTTCTTCGCATTTGAATCTCATTTCAATACTTGCTTATTAGAAATGAACGCCTTTTGGGCAAAGTCGGGTAAAATTGTGTTTCAACCAAAAAATTTATTTATTGCAAAGGGGTACCCCTTTCCTAAAATATTGATGAAAAATTATTTTTTTTTCATAAATGCTTGCGATTTGAGATTTTTCGGAAGCTTCTTCGCATTCGAATCTCCTTTCAACACTTGCTTATTAGAAATGAACGCCTTTTGGGCAAAGTCGGGTAAAATTGTGTTTCAACCAAAAAATTTATTTATTGCAAAGGGGTACCCCTTTCCTAAAATATTGATGAAACATATTTTTTCTTAAATGCTTGCGATTTGAGATTTTTCGGAAGCTTCTTCGCATTTGAATCTCCTTTCAATACTTGCTTATTAGAATGTCGGGTAAAATTGTGTTTCAACCAAAAAATTTATTTATTGCAAAGGGGCACCCCTTTCCTAAAATATTGATGACAAATTTTTTTTTCTTAAATGCTTGCGATTTGAGATTTTTCGGAAGCTTCTTCGCATTTGAATCTCCTTTCAATACTTGCTTATTAGAAATGAACGCCTTTTGGGCAAAATTAGGTAAAATTGTGTTTCAAAAAAAAAATTTATTTATTGCAAAGGGGTACCCCTTTCCTCAAATATTGATGAAACATTTTTTTTTCTTATATGCTTGCGATTTGAGATTTTTCGGAAGCTTCTTCGCATTTGAATCTCCTTTCAATACTTGCTTATTAGAAATGAACGCCTTTTGGGCAAAGTCGGGTAAAATTGTGGTTTAACCCAAAAATTTATTTATTGCAAAGGGGTACCCCTTTCCTAAAATATTGATGAACAATTTTTTTTCTTGAATGCTTGCGATTTGAGATTTTTCGGAAGCTTCTTCGCATTTGAATCTCCTTTCAATACTTGCTTATTAGAAATAAACGCCTTTTGGGCAAAATTAGGTAAAATTGTGTTTCAACCAAAAAATTCATTTATTGCAAAGGGGTACCCCTTTTCTAAAATATTGATGGAACATATTTTTTTTCTTAAATGCTTGCGATTTGAGATTTTTCGGAAGCTTCTCCGCATTTGAATCTCCTTTCAATACTTGCTTATTAGAAATAAACGCCTTTTGGGCAAAATTTGGTAAAATTGTGTTTCAACCAAAAAATTTATTTATTGCAAAGGGATACCCCTTTCCTAAAATATTGATGAAAAATTGTTTTTCTTAAATGCTTGCGATTTGAGATTTTTCGGAAGCTTCTTCGCATTTGAATCTCATTTCAATACTTGCTTATTAGAAATAAACGCCTTTTGGACAAAATTGGGTAAAATTGTGTTTCAACCAAAATATTTATGTATTGCAAAGGGGTACCCCTTTCCTAAAATATTGACGACAAAATTTTTTTCTTAAATGCTTGCGATTTTTCGGAAGCTTCTTCGCATTTGAATCTCCTTTCAATACTTGCTTATTAGAAATAAACGCCTTTTGGGCAAAGTCGGGTAAAAATGTGTTTCAACCAAAAAATTTATTTATTGCAAAGGGGTACCCCTTTCCTAAAATATTGATGAACAATTTTTTTTTTTCATAAATGCTTGCGATTTGAGATTTTTCGGAAGCTTCTTCGCATTTGAATCTCCTTTCAATACTTGCTTATTAGAAATAAACGCCTTTTGGGCAATGTCGGGTAAAACTGTGTTTCAACCAAAAAATGTATTTATTGCAAAGGGGTACCTCTTTCCTAAAATATTGATGATAATTTTTTCTTTCTTAAATGCTTGCGATTTGAGATTTTTCGGAATCTTCTTCGCATTTGAATCTCCTTTCAATACTTGCTTATTAGAAATGAACGCCTTTTGGGCAAAATTGGGTAAAATTGTGTTTCAACCAAAAAATTAATTTTTTGCATAGGCGTACCCTTTCCTAAAATATTGATGGAACATATTTTTTTCTTAAATGCTTCCGATTTGAGATTTTTCGAAAGCTTCTTCGCATTTGAATCTCATTTCAATACTTGCTTATTAGAAATAAACGCCTTTTGGGCAAAGTCGGGAAAAATTGTGTTTCAACCAAAAAATTTATTTATTGCAAAGGGGTACCCCTTTCCTCAAATATTGATGAAACATTTTTTTTCTTAAATGCTTGCGATTTGAGATTTTTCGGAAGCTTCTTCGCAATTGAATCTCCTTTCAACACTTGCTTATTAGAAATGAACGCCTTTTGGGCAAAGTCGGGTAAAATTGTGTTTCAACCAAAAAATTCATTTATTGCAAAGGGGTACCCCTTTCCTAAAATATTGATGACAAATTTTTTTTTTAAATGCTTGCGATTTGAGATTTTTCGGAAGCTTCTTAGCATTTGAATCTCCTTTCAATACTTGCTTATTAGAAATAAACGCCTTTTGGGCAATGTCGGGTAAAACTGTGTTTCAACCAAAAAATTTATTTATTGCAAAGGGGTACCTCTTTCCTAAAATATTGATGAAACATTTTTTTCCTTAAATGCTTGCGATTTGAGATTTTTCGGAATCTTCTTCGCATTTGAATCTCCTTTCAATACTTGCTTATTAGAAATGAACGCCTTTTGGGCAAAGTCGGGTAAAATTGTGGTTCAACCAAAAAATTTATTTATTGCAAAGGGGTACCCCTTTCCTAAAATATTGATGAACAATTTTTTTTCTTGAATGCTTGCGATTTGAGATTTTTCGGAATCTTCTTCGCATTTGAATCTCCTTTCAATACTTGCTTATTAGAAATGAACGCCTTTTGGGCAAAGTCGGGAAAAGTTGTGTTTCATCCAAAAAATTTATTTATTGCAAAGGGGTACCCCTTTCCTCAAATATTGATGAAACATTTTCTTTCTTAAATGCTTGCGATTTGAGATTTTTCGGAAGCTTCTTTGCATTTGAAACTCATTTCAATACTTGCTTATTATAAATAAACGCCTTTTGGGTAAAATTGTGTTTCAACCAAAAAATTTATTTATTGCAAAGGGGTACCCCTTTCCTAAAATATTGATGAACAATTTTTTTTTTCATAAATGCTTGCGATTTGAGATTTTTCGGAAGCTTCTTAGCATTTGAATCTCCTTTCAATACTTGCTTATTAGAAATAAACGCCTTTTGGGCAATGTCGGGTAAAACTGTGTTTCAACCAAAAAATTTATTTATTGCAAAGGGGTACCTCTTTCCTAAAATATTGATGATAATTTTTTCTTTCTTAAATGCTTGCGATTTGAGATTTTTCGGAATCTTCTTCGCATTTGAATCTCCTTTCAATACTTGCTTATTAGAAATGAACGCCTTTTGGGCAAAGTCGGGAAAAATTGTGTTTCAACCAAAAAATTCATTTATTGCAAAGGGGTACCCCTTTCCTAAAATATTGATGGAACATTTTTTTTCTTAAATGCTTGCGATTTGAGATTTTTCGGAAGCTTCTTCGCATTTGAATACTTGCTTATTAGAAATGAACGCATTTTGGGCAAAGTCGGGCAAAATTGTGTTTCAACCAAAAATATTATTTATTGCAAAGGGGTGCCCCTTTCCTAATATATTAATGCAATTTTTTTTTTCTTAAATGCTTGCGATTTGAGATTTTTCGGAAGCTTCTTCGCATTAAAATCTCCTTTCAATACTTGCTTATTAGAAATAAACGCCTTTTGGACAAAATTGGGTAAAATTGTGTTTCAACCAAAAAATTAATTTTTTGCAAAGGCGTACCCTTTCCTAAAATATTGATGAAAAATTATTTTTTTTTCATAAATGCTTGCGATTTGAGATTTTTCGGAAGCTTCTTCGCATTTGAATCTCCTTTCAACACTTGCTTATTATAAATAAACGCCTTTTGGACAAAATTGGGTAAAATTGTGTTTCAACCAAAATATTTATGTATTGCAAAGGGGTACCACTTTCCTAAAATATTGATGAAATTTTTTTTTTCTTAAATGCTTGCGGTTTGAGATTTTTCGGAAGCTTCTTCGCATTTGAAACTCCTTTCAATACTCAGTTATTAGAAATAAACGCCTTTTGGGCAAAATTGGGTAAAATTGTGTTTCAGCCAAAAAATTGATTTTTAGCAAAGGGGTACCCCTTTCCTAAAATATTGATGAACAATTTTTTTTTCGTAAATGCATGCGATTTGAGATTTTTCGGAAGCTTCTTCGCATTTGAATCTCCTTTCAATACTTGCTTATTAGAAATAAACGCCTTTTGGGCAATGTCGGGTAAAATTGTGTTTCAACCAAAAAATTTATTTTTTGCAAAGGCGTACCCTTTCCTAAAATATTGATGAAAAATTATTTTTTTTTCATAAATGCTTGCGATTTGAGATTTTTCGGAAGCTTCTCCGCATTTGAATCTCCTTTCAATACTTCCTTATTAGAAATGAACGCCTTTTGGGCAAAATTAGGTAAAATTGTGTTTCAACCAAAAAATTTATTTATTGCAAAGGGGTACCCCTTTCCTCAAATATTGATGAAACATTTTTTTTTCTTAAATGCTTGCGATTTGAGATTTTTCGGAAGCTTCTTCGCATTTGAATCTCCTTTCAACACTTGCTTATTAGAAATGAACGCCTTTTGGGCAAAATTGGGTAAAATTGTGTTTCAACCAAAAAATGTATTTTTTGCAAAGGCGTACGTACCCCTTTCCTAAAATATTGATGAAAAATTTTTCTTTCTTAAATGCATGCGATTTGAGATTTTTCGGAAGCTTCTTCGCATTTGAAACTCCTTTCAACACTTGCCTATTAGAAATTAACGCCTTTTGGGCAAAGTCTGGTAAAATTGTGTTTCAACCAAAAAATTTATGTATTGCAAAGGGGTACCCCTTTCCTAAAATATTGATGACAAATGTTTTTCTTAAATGCTTTCGACTTGAGATTTTTCGGAATCTTCTTCGCATTTGAATCTCATTTCAATACTTGCTTATTAGAAATGAACGCCTTTTGGGCAAAGTCGGGTAAAATTGTGTTTCAACCAAAAAATTTATTTATTGCAAAGGGGTACCCCTTTCTAAAATATTGATGGAACATATTTTTTTACTTAAATGGTTGCGATTTGAGATTTTTCGGAAGCTTCTTCGCATTTAAATCTCCTTTCAATACTTGCTTATTAGAAATGAACGCCTTTTGGGCAAAGTCGGGTAAAATTGTGTTTTAACCAAAAAATTTATGTATTGCAAAGGGGCACCCCTTTCCTAAAATATTGATGACAAATTTTTTTCTTAAATGCTTGCGATTTGGGATTTTTCGGAAGTTTCTTCGCATTTAAATCTCCTTTCAATACTTGCTTATTAGAAATAAACGCATTTTGGGCAAAGTCGGGAAAAATTGTGTTTCAACCAAAAAATTTATTTATTGCAAAGGGGTACCCCTTTCCTCAAATATTGATAAAAAATTTTTTTTCTTAAATGCTTGCGATTCGAGATTTTTCGGAAGCTTCTCCGCATTTGAATCTCCTTTCAATACTTGCTTATTAGAAATGAACGCATTTTGGGCAAAGTCGGGAAAAATTGTGTTTCAACCAAAACTTTTATTTATTGCAAAGGGGTACCCTTTCCTAATATATTGATAACAAATTTTTTTCTTAAATGCTTGCGATTTGAGATTTTTCGGAAGCTTCTTCGTATTTGAATCTCCTTTCAATACTTGCTTATTAGAAATGAACGCCTTTTGGGCAAAGTCGAGGGAAAAATTGTGTTTCAACCAAAGAATTTACTTATTGCAAAGGGGTACCCCTTTCCTAAAATATTGATGAAAAATTATTTTTTTTTCATAAATGCTTGCGATTTGAGATTTTTCGGAAGCTTCTTCGCATTTGAATCTCATTTCAATACTTGCTTATTAGAAATGAACGCCTTTTGGGCAAAATTGGGTAAAATTGTGTTTCAACCAAAAAATTTATTTATTGCAAAGGGATACCCCTTTCCTCAAATATTGATGAAAAATTTTTTTTTCTTAAATGCTTGCGATTTGAGATTTTTCGGAAGCTTCTTCGCATTTGAATCTCCTTTCAATACTTGCTTATTAGAAATAAACGCCTTTTGGGCAAAATTAGGTAAAATTGTGTTTCAACCAAAAAATTCATTTATTGCAAAGGGGTACCCCTTTCCTAAAATATTGATGGAACATATTTTTTTTCTTAAATGCTTGCGATTTGAGATTTTTCGGAAGCTTCTTCGCATTTGAATCTCATTTCAATACTTGCTTATTAGAAATGAACGCCTTTTGGGCAAAATTGGGTAAAATTGTGTTTCAACCAAAAAAATTATTTATAGCAAAGGGGTACCCCTTTCCTAAAATATTGATGAAAAATTATTTTTTTTTCATAAATGCTTGCGATTTGAGATTTTTCGGAAGCTTCTTCGCATTTGAATCTCATTTCAATACTTGCTTATTAGAAATGAACGCCTTTTGGGCAAAATTAGGTAAAATTGTGTTTCAACCAAAAAATTCATTTATTGCAAAGGGGTACCCCTTTCCTAAAATATTGATGGAACATATTTTTTTTCTTAAATGCTTGCGATTTGAGATTTTTCGGAAGCTTCTTCGCATTTGAATCTCCTTTCAATACTTGCTTATTAGAAATAAACGCCTTTTGGGCAAAATTTGGTAAAATTGTGTTTCAACCAAAAAATTTATTTATTGCAAAGGGATACCCCTTTCCTAAAATATTGATGAAAAATTGTTTTTCTTAAAAGCTTGCGATTTGAGATTTTTCGGAAGCTTCTTCGCATTTGAATCTCATTTCAATACTTGCTTATTAGAAATAAACGCCTTTTGGACAAAATTGGGTAAAATTGTGTTTCAACCAAAATATTTATGTATTGCAAAGGGGTACCCCTTTCCTAAAATATTGACGACAAATTTTTTTTCTTAAATGCTTGCGATTTTTCGGAAGCTTCTTCGCATTTGAATCTCCTTTCAATACTTGCTTATTAGAAATAAACGCCTTTTGGGCAAAGTCGGGTAAAATTGTGTTTCAACCAAAAAATTTATTTATTGCAAAGGGGTACCCCTTTCCTAAAATATTGATGAACAATTTTTTTTTCATAAATGCTTGCGATTTGAGATTTTTCGGAAGCTTCTTAGCATTTGAATCTCCTTTCAATACTTGCTTATTAGAAATAAACGCCTTTTGGGCAATGTCGGGTAAAACTGTGTTTCAACCAAAAAATTTATTTATTGCAAAGGGGTACCTCTTTCCTAAAATATTGATGAAACATTTTGTTCCTTAAATGCTTGCGATTTGAGATTTTTCGGAATCTTCTTCGCATTTGAATCTCCTTTCAATACTTGCTTATTAGAAATGAACGCCTTTTGGGCAAAGTCGGGTAAAATTGTGGTTCAACCAAAAAATTTATTTATTGCAAAGGGGTACCCCTTTCCTAAAATATTGATGAACAATTTTTTTTCTTGAATGCTTGCGATTTGAGATTTTTCGGAATCTTCTTCGCATTTGAATCTCCTTTCAATACTTGCTTATTAGAAATGAACGCCTTTTGGGCAAAGTCGGGAAAAGTTGTGTTTCATCCAAAAAATTCATTTATTGCAAAGGGGTACCCCTTTCCTAAAATATTGATGGAACATTTTTTTTCTTAAATGCTTGCGATTTGAGATTTTTCGGAAGCTTCTTCGCATTTGAATACTTGCTTATTAGAAATAAACGCCTTTTGGGCAATGTCGGGTAAAATTGTGTTTCAACCAAAAAATTTATTTATTGTAAAGGGGTACCCCTTTCCTAAAATATTGATGAAAAATTTTTTTTTTTGAATGCTTGCGATTTGAGATTTTTCGGAAGCTTCTTCGCATTTGAAATTCATTTCAATACTTGCTAATTAGAAATGAATGCCTTTTGGGTAAAATTGTGTTTCAAACAAAAAATTTATTTATTGCAAAGGGGTACCCCTTTCCTAAAATATTTATGAAAATTTTTTTTTCTTAAATGCTTGCGATTTGAGATTTTTGGGAATCTTCTTCGCATTTGAATCTCATTTCAATACTTGCTTATTAGAAATGAACGCCTTTTGGGCAAAATTGGGTAAAATTGTGTTTCAACCAAAATATTTATTTATTGCAAAGGGGTACCCCTTTCCTAATATATTGATGAAAAATTTTTTTTCTTAAATGCTTGCGATTTGAGATTTTTCGGAAGCTTCTTCGCATTTGAATCTCCTTTCAATACTTGCTTATTAGAAATAAACGCCTTTTGGACAAAATTGGGTAAAATTGTGTTTCAACCAAAATATTTATGTATTGCAAAGGGGTACCCCTTTCCTAAAATATTGACGACAAATTTTTTTTCTTAAATGCTTGCGATTTTTCGGAAGCTTCTCCGCATTTGAATCTCCTTTCAATACTTGCTTATTAGAAATGAACGCATTTTGGGCAAAGTCGGGAAAAATTGTGTTTCAACCAAAATATTTATGTATTGCAAAGGGGCACCCCTTTCCTAAAATATTGACGACAAATTTTTTTTCTTAAATGCTTGCGATTTTTCGGAAGCTTCTCCGCATTTGAATCTCCTTTCAATACTTGCTTATTAGAAATGAACGCATTTTGGGCAAAGTCGGGAAAAATTGTGTTTCAACCAAAAAATTTATTTATTGCAAAGGGGTACCCCTTCCTTAAATATTGATGAAACATTTTTTTTTTCTTAAATGCTTGCGATTTGAGATTTTTCGAAAGCTTCTTCGCATTTGAAACTCATTTCAATACTTGCTTATTAGAAATGAACGCATTTTGGGCAAAATTGGGTAAAATTGTGTTTCAACCAAAAAAATTATTTATTGCAAAGGGGTACCCCTTTCCTAAAATATTGATAAAAAATTTTTTTCTTAAATGCTTGCGATTCGAGATTTTTCGGAAGCTTCTCCGCATTTGAATCTCATTTCAATACTTGCTTATTAGAAATGAACACCTTTTGGGCAAGGTCGGGTAAAATTGTGTTTCAACCAAAAAATTTATTTATTGCAAAGGGGTGTACCCCTTTCCTAGAAATTGATGAAAATTTTTTTTTTTCTTAAATGCTTGCGATTTGAGATTTTTCGGAAGCTTCTTCGCATTTGTATCTCCTTTCAATACTTGCTTATTAGAAATAAACGCCTTTTGGGCAAAATTGGGTAAAATTGTGTTTCAACCAAAAAATGTATTTATTGCAAAGGAGTACCCCTTTCCTAAAATATTGATGATAATTTTTTCTTTCTTAAATGCTTGCGATTTGAGATTTTTCGGAAGCTTCTTCGCATTTGAGACTCATTTCAATACTTGCTTATTAGAAATAAACGCCTTTTGGGCAAAGTCGGGTAAAATTGTGTTTCAACCAAAAAATTTATTTATTGCAAAGGGGTACCCCTTCCTAAAATATTGATGAAAAATGTTTTTCTTAAATGCTTTCGATTTGAGATTTTTCGGAAGCTTCTTAGCATTTGAATCTCCTTTCAATATATGCTTATTAGAAATGAATGCCTTTTGGGCAAAATTGGGTAAAATTGTGTTTCAACCAAAAAGTTTGTTTATTGCAAAGGGGTACCCCTTTCCTAAAATATTGATGGAACATATTTTTTTACTTAAATGGTTGCGATTTGAGATTTTTCGGAAGCTTCTTCGCATTTGAATCTCATTTCAATACTTGCTTATTAGAAATGAACGCCTTTTGGGCAAAATTGGGTAAAATTGTGTTTCAACCAAAAAATTAATTTTTTGCATAGGCGTACCCTTTCCTAAAATATTGATGAAACATATTTTTTTCTTAAATGCTTCCGATTTGAGATTTTTCGAAAGCTTCTTCGCATTTGAATCTCATTTCAATACTTGCTTATTAGAAATGAACGCCTTTTGGGCAAAGTCGGGAAAAATTGTGTTTCAAGCAAAAAATTTATTTATTGCAAAGGGGTACCCCTTTCCTAAAATATTGATGGAACATATTTTTTTACTTAAATGGTTGCGATTTGAGATTTTTCGGAAGCTTCTTCACATTTGAATCTCATTTCAATACTTGCTTATTAGAAATGAACGCCTTTTGGGCAAAGTCGGGAAAAGTTGTGTTTCATCCAAAAAATATATTTATTGTAAAGGGGTACCCCTTTCCTAAAATATTGATGATAATTTTTTCTTTCTTAAATGCATGCGATTTGAGATTTTTCGGAAGCTTCTTCGCATTTGAAACTCATTTCAATACTTGCTTATTAGAAATAAACGCCTTTTGGGCAAAGTCGGGTAAAATTGTGTTTCAACCAAAAAATTTATTTATTGCAAAGGGGTACCCTTTCCTAAAATATTGATGAAAAATGTTTTTCTTAAATGCTTGCGATTTGAGATTTTTCGGAAGCTTCTTAGCATTTGAATCTCCTTTTAATACTTGCTTATTAGAAATGAACGCCTTTTGGGCAAAATTTGGTAAAACTGTGTTTCAACCAAAAAATTTATTTATTGCAAAGGGGTACCCCTTTCCTAAAATATTGATGAAAAATTTTTCTTTCTTAAATGCTTGCGATTTGAGATTTTTCGGAAGCTTCTTTGCATTTGAAACTCATTTCAATACTTGCTTATTATAAATAAACGCCTTTTGGGTAAAATTGTGTTTCAACCAAAAAAATTATTTATAGCAAAGGGGTACCCCTTTCCTAAAATATTGATAACAAATTTTTTTCTTAAATGCTTGCGATTTGAGATTTTTCGGAAGCTTCTTCGCATTTGAATCTCCTTTCAATACTTGCTTATTAGAAATGAACGCCTTTTGGGCAAAGTCGGGTAAAATTGTGTTTCAACCAAAAAATTTATTTATTGCAAAGGGGTTCCCCTTTCCTAAAATATTGATGAAACATTTTTTTTCTTAAATGCTTGCGATTTGAGATTTTTCGGAAGCTTCTTCGCATTTGAATCTCCTTTCAATACTTGCTTATTAGAAATGAACGCCTTTTGGGCAAAGTCGGGTAAAATTGTGTTTCAACCAAAAAATTTATGTATTGCAAAGGCGTACCCCTTTCCTAAAATATTGATGAAAAATGTTTTTCTTAAATGCTTTCGATTTGAGATTTTTCGGAAGCTTCTTCGCATTTGAATCTCCTTTCAATATATGCTTATTAGAAATGAATGCCTTTTGGGCAAAATTGGGTAAAACTGTGTTTCAACCAAAAAATTTATTTATTGCAAAGGGGTACCTCTTTCCTAAAATATTGATGAAAAATTTTTCTTTCTTAAATGCATGCGATTTGAGATTTTTCGGAAGCTTCTTCGCATTTGAAATTCATTTCAATACTTGCTAATTAGAAATAAACGCCTTTTGGGCAAAGTCTGGTAAAATTGTGTTTCAACCAAAAAATTTATTTGTTGCAAAGGGGTACCTCTTTCCTAAAATATTGATGATAATTTTTTCTTTCTTAAATGCTTGCGATTTGAGATTTTTCGGAAGCTTCTTCGCATTTGAATTTCCTTTCAATACTTGCTTATTAGAAACGAACGCCTTTTGGGCAAAGTCGGGTAAAATTGTGTTTTAACCAAAAAAATTATTTATTGCAAAGGCGTACCCCTTTCCTAAAATATTGATGAAATTTTTTTTCTTAAATGCTTGCGATTTGAGATTTTTCGGAAGCTTCTTCGCATTTGAATCTCCTTTCAATACTTGCTTATTAGAAATGAACGCCTTTTGGGCAAAGTCGGGTAAAATTGTGTTTCAACCAAAAAATTTATGTATTGCAAAGGGGCACCCCTTTCCTAAAATATTGATGACAATTTTTTTTTTTAAATGCTTGCGATTTGGGATTTTTCGGAAGCTTCTTCGCATTTGAATCTCCTTTCAATACTTGCTTATTAGAAATAAACGCCTTTTGGGCAAAATTGAGTAAAATTGTGTTTCAACCAAAAAATTTATTTATAGCAAAGGGGTACCCCTTTCCTAAAATATTGATAAAAAATTTTTTTTCTTAAATGCTTGCGATTCGAGATTTTTCGGAAGCTTCTCCGCATTTGAAACTCATTTCAATACTTGCTTATTAGAAATGAACGCCTTTTGGGCAAAATTGAGTAAAATTGTGTTTCAACCAAAAAATTTATTTATTGCAAAGGGGTACCCTTTCCTAATATATTGATAACAAATTTTTTTCTTAAATGCTTGCGATTTGAGATTTTTCGGAAGCTTCTTCGCATTTGAAACTCCTTTCAACACTTGCCTATTAGAAATTAACGCCTTTTGGGCAAAATTGAGTAAAATTGTGTTTCAACCAAAAAATTTATGTATTGCAAAGGGGCACCCCTTTCCTAAAATATTGATGACAAATTTTTTTTTTAAATGCATGCGATTTGAGATTTTTCGGAAGCTTCTTCGCATTTGAAAATCATTTCAATACTTGCTAAGTAGAAATAAACGCCTTTTGGGCAAAGTCTGGTAAAATTGTGTTTCAACCAAAAAATTTATTTATTGCAAAGGGGTACCTCTTTCCTAATATATTGATGATAATTTTTTCTTTCTTAAATGCTTGCGATTTGAGATTTTTCGGAAGTTTCTTCGCATTTAAATCTCCTTTCAATACTTGCTTATTAGAAATGAACGCCTTTTGGGCAAAGTCGGGAAAAGTTGTGTTTCATCCAAAAAATATATTTATTGTAAAGGGGTACCGCTTTCCTAAAATATTGATGAAAAATTTTTTTTCTTAAATGCTTGCGATTTTTCGGAAGCTTCTCCGCATTTGAATCTCCTTTCAATACTTGCTTATTAGAAATGAACGCCTTTTGGGCAAAGTCGGGTAAAATTGTGTTTCAACCAAAAAATTTATGTATTGCAAAGGGGTACCCCTTTCCTAAAATATTGATGAAACATTTTTTTTTCTTAAATGCTTCCGATTTGAGATTTTTCGGAAGCTTCTTCGCATTTGAATCTCATTTCAATACTTGGTTATAAGAAATGAACGCCTTTTGGGCAAAATTGGGTAAAATTGTGTTTCAAGCAAAAAATTTATTTATTGCAAAGGGGTACCCCTTTCCTAAAATATTGATAACACATTTTTTTCTTAAATGCTTGCGATTTGAGATTTTTCGGAAGCTTCTTCGCATTTGAATCTCATTTCAATACTTGCTTATTAGAAATGAACGACTTTTGGGCAAAGTCGGGTAAAATTGTGTTTCAACCAAAAAATTTATTTATTGCAAAGGGGTACCCCTTTCCTAAAATATTGATGAACAATTTTTTTTTTTCATAAATGCTTGCGATTTGAGATTTTTCGGAAGCTTCTTAGCATTTGAATCTCCTTTCAATACTTGCTTATTAGAAATAAACGCCTTTTGGGCAATGTCGGGTAAAACTGTGTTTCAACCAAAAAATTTATTTATTGCAAAAAAATATTGATGATAATTTTTTCTTTCTTAAATGCTTGCGATTTGAGATTTTTCGGAATCTTCTTCGCATTTGAATCTCCTTTCAATACTTTCTTATTAGAAATGAACGCCTTTTGGGCAAAGTCGGGAAAAGTTGTGTTTCAACCAAAAAATTCATTTATTGCAAAGGGGTACCCCTTTCCTAAAATATTGATGGAACATTTTTTTTCTTAAATGCTTGCGATTTGAGATTTTTCGGAAGCTTCTTCGCATTTGAATAATTGCTTATTAGAAATGAACGCATTTTGGGCAAAGTCGGGTAAAATTGTGTTTCAACCAAAAAATTTATTTATTGCAAAGGGGTACCCCTTTCCTAAAATATTGATGACCAATTTTTTTTTTCATAAATGCTTGCGATTTGAGATTTTTCGGAAGCTTCTTAGCATTTGAATCTCCTTTCAATACTTGCTTATTAGAAATAAACGCCTTTTGGGCAATGTCGGGTAAAACTGTGTTTCAACCAAAAAATTTATTTATTGCAAAGGGGTACCAATTTCCTAAAATATTGATGAAACATTTTTTTTCTTAAATGCTTGCGATTTGAGATTTTTCGGAAGCTTCTTCGCATTTGTATCTCCTTTCAATACTTGCTTATTAGAAATAAACGCCTTTTGGGCAAAATTGGGTAAAATTGTGTTTCAACCAAAAACTGTATTTATTGCAAAGGAGTACCCCTTTCCTAAAATATTGATGAACAATTTTTTCTTTCTTAAATGCTTGCGATTTGAGATTTTTCGGAAGCTTCTTCACATTTGAATCTCATTTCAATACTTGCTTATTAGAAATGAACGCCTTTTGGGCAAAGTCGGGAAAAATTGTGTTTCAACCAAAAAATTCATTTATTGCAAAGGGGTACCCCTTTCCTAAAATATTGATGGAACATATTTTTTTACTTAAATGGTTGCGATTTGAGATTTTTCGGAAGCTTCTTCGCATTTGAATCTCCTTTCAATACTTGCTTATTAGAAATGAACGCCTTTTGGGCAAAGTCGGGAAAAGTTGTGTTTCATCCAAAAAATATATTTATTGTAAAGGGGTACCTCTTTCCTAAAATATTGATGATAATTTTTTATTTCTTAAATGCTTGCGATTTGAGATTTTTCGGAATCTTCTTCGCATTTGAATCTCCTTTCAATACTTGCTTATTAGAAATAAACGCCTTTTGGGCAAAGTCGGGTAAAATTGTGTTTCAACCAAAAAATTTATTTATTGCAAAGGGGTACCCCTTTCCTAAAATATTGATGAACAATTTTTTTTTTCATAAATGCTTGCAATTTGAGATTTTTCGGAAGCTTCTTAGCATTTGTATCTCCTTTCAATACTTGCTTATTAGAAATAAACGCCTTTTGGGCAAAATTGGGTAAAATTGTGTTTCAACCAAAAAATGTATTTATTGCAAAGGGGTACCTCTTTCCTAAAATATTGATGATAATTTTTTCTTTCTTAAATGCTTGCGATTTGAGATTTTTCGGAACCTTCTTCGCATTTGAATCTCCTTTCAATACTTGCTTATTAGAAATAAACGCCTTTTGGGCAAAGTCGGGTAAAATTGTGTTTCAACCAAAAAATTTATTTATTGCAAAGGGGTACCCCTTTCCTAAAATATTGATGAACAATTTTTTTTATAAATGCTTGCGATTTGAGATTTTTCGGAAGCTTCTTAGCATTTGTATCTCCTTTCAATACTTGCTTATTAGAAATAAACGCCTTTTGGGCAAAATTGGGTAAAATTGTGTTTCAACCAAAAAATGTATTTATTGCAAAGGGGTACCTCTTTCCTAAAATATTGATGATAATTTTTTCTTTCTTAAATGCTTGCGATTTGAGAATTTTCGGAATCTTCTTCGCATTTGAATCTCCTTTCAATACTTGCTTATTAGAAATAAACGCCTTTTGGGCAAAATTGGGTAAAATTGTGTTTCAACCAAAAAATGTATTTATTGCAAAGGGGTACCTCTTTCCTAAAATATTGATGATAATTTTTTCTTTCTTAAATGCTTGCGATTTGAGATTTTTCGGAATCTTCTTCGCATTTGAATCTCCTTTCAATACTTGCTTATTAGAAATAAACGCCTTTTGGGCAAAGTCGGGTAAAATTGTGTTGCAACCAAAAAATTTATTTATTGCAAAGGGGTACCCCTTTCCTAAAATATTGATGAACAATTTTTTTTTTCATAAATGCTTGCGATTTGAGATTTTTCGGAAGCTTCTTAGCATTTGTATCTCCTTTCAATACTTGCTTATTAGAAATAAACGCCTTTTGGGCAAAATTGGGTAAAATTGTGTTTCAACCAAAAAATGTATTTATTGCAAAGGGGTACCTCTTTCCTAAAATATTGATGATAATTTTTTCTTTCTTAAATGCTTGCGATTTGAGATTTTTCGGAATCTTCTTCGCATTTGAATCTCCTTTCAATACTTGCTTATTAGAAATAAACGCCTTTTGGGCAAAGTCGGGTAAAATTGTGTTTCAACCAAAAAATTTATTTATTGCAAAGGGGTACCCCTTTCCTAAAATATTGATGAACAATTTTTTTTTTCATAAATGCTTGCGATTTGAGATTTTTCGGAAGCTTCTTAGCATTTGTATCTCCTTTCAATACTTGCTTATTAGAAATAAACGCCTTTTGGGCAAAATTGGGTAAAATTGTGTTTCAACCAAAAAATGTATATATTGCAAAGGGGTACCTCTTTCCTAAAATATTGATGATAATTTTTTCTTTCTTAAATGCTTGCGATTTGAGAATTTTCGGAATCTTCTTCGCATTTGAATCTCCTTTCAATACTTGCTTATTAGAAATAAACGCCTTTTGGGCAAAATTGGGTAAAATTGTGTTTCAACCAAAAAATGTATTTATTGCAAAGGGGTACCTCTTTCCTAAAATATTGATGATAATTTTTTCTTTCTTAAATGCTTGCGATTTGAGATTTTTCGGAATCTCCTTCGCATTTGAATCTCCTTTCAATACTTGCTTATTAGAAATAAACGCCTTTTGGGCAATGTCGGGTAAAACTGTGTTTCAACCAAAAAATTTATTTATTGCAAAGGGGTACCTCTTTCCTAAAATATTGATGATAATTTTTTTTTTTCTTAAATGCTTGCGATTTGAGATTTTTCGGAAGCTTCTTCGCATTTGTATCTCTTTTCAATACTTGCTTATTAGAAATAAACGCCTTTTGGGCAAAATTGGGTAAAATTGTGTTTCAACCAAAAAATGTATTTATTGCAAAGGGGTACCTCTTTCCTAAAATATTGATGATAATTTTTTCTTTCTTAAATGCTTGCGATTTGAGATTTTTCGGAATCTTCTTCGCATTTGAATCTCCTTTCAATACTTGCTTATTAGAAATGAACACCTTTTGGGCAAAGTCGGGTAAAATTGTGTTTCAACCAAAAAATTTATTTATTGCAAAGGGGTACCCCTTTCCTAAAATATTGATGAACAATTTTTTTTTTCATAAATGCTTGCGATTTGAGATTTTTCGGAAGCTTCTTAGCATTTGAATCTCCTTTCAATACTTGCTTATTAGAAATAAACGCCTTTTGGGCAATGTCGGGTAAAACTGTGTTTCAACCAAAAAATGTATTTATTGCAAAGGGGTACCTCTTTCCTAAAATATTGATGATAATTTTTTTTTTCTTAAATGCTTGCGATTTGAGATTTTTCGGAAGCTTCTTCGCATTTGTATCTCCTTTCAATACTTGCTTATTAGAAATAAACGCCTTTTGGGCAAAATTGGGTAAAATTGTGTTTCAACCAAAAAATGTATTTATTGCAAAGGAGTACCCCTTTCCTAAAATATTGATGATAATTTTTTCTTTCTTAAATGCTTGCGATTTGAGATTTTTCGGAAGCTTCTTCACATTTGAATCTCATTTCAATACTTGCTTATTAGAAATGAACGCCTTTTGGGCAAAGTCGGGAAAAATTGTGTTTCAACCAAAAAATTCATTTATTGCAAAGGGGTACCCCTTTCCTAAAATATTGATGGAACATATTTTTTTACTTAAATGGTTGCAATTTGAGATTTTTCGGAAGCTTCTTCGCATTTGAATCTCCTTTCAATACTTGCTTATTAGAAATGAACGCCTTTTGGGCAAAGTCGGGAAAAGTTGTGTTTCATCCAAAAAATATATTTATTGTAAAGGGGTACCTCTTTCCTAAAATATTGATGATAATTTTTTCTTTCTTAAATGCTTGCGATTTGAGATTTTTCGGAATCTTCTTCGCATTTGAATCTCCTTTCAATACTTGCTTATTAGAAATAAACGCCTTTTGGGCAAAGTCGGGTAAAATTGTGTTTCAACCAAAAAATTTATGTATTGCAAAGGGGCACCCCTTTCCTAAAATATTGATGACAAATTTTTTTCTTAAATGCTTGCGATTTGAGATTTTTCGGAAGCTTCTTCGCATTTGAATCTCCTTTCAATACTTGCTTATTAGATATGAACGCCTTTTGGGCAAAATTGGGTAAAATTGTGTTTCAACCAAAAAATTTATTTATTGCAAAGGGGTACCCCTTTCCTAAAATATTGATGAACAATTTTTTTTTTTCATAAATGCTTGCGATTTGAGATTTTTCGGAAGCTTCTTAGCATTTGAATCTCCTTTCAATACTTGCTTATTTGAAATAAACGCCTTTTGGGCAATGTCGGGTAAAACTGTGTTTCAACCAAAAAATTTATTTATTGGAAAGGGGTACCCCTTTCCTAAAATATTGATGAAAATTGTGTTTCAAGCAAAACATTTATTTATAGCAAAGGGGTACCCCTTTCATAAAATATTGATGACAAATTTTTTTCTTAAATACTTGCGATTTGAGATTTTTCGGAAGCTTCTTCGCATTTGAAACTCATTTCAATACTTGCTTATTAGAAATAAACGCCTTTTGGGCAAAGTCGGGTAAAATTGTGTTTCAACCAAAAAATTTATTTATTGCAAAGGGGTGTACCCCTTTCCTAGAAATTGATGAACAATTTTTTTTTCTTAAATGCTTGCGATTTGAGATTTCTCGGAAGCTTTTTCGCATTTGAAACTCATTTCAATACTTGCTTATTAGAAATGAACGCCTTTTGGGCAAAATTGGGTAAAATTGTGTTTCAACCAAAAAATTTATGTATTGCAAAGGGGCACCCCTTTCCTAAAATATTGATGAAACATTTTTTTTTTCTTAAATGCTTGCGATTTGAAATTTTTCGGAAGCTTCTTCGCATTTGAAACTCCTTTCAACACTTGCCTATTAGAAATTAACGACTTTTGGGCAAAGTCGGGTAAAATTGTGTTTCAACCAAAAAATTTATTTATTGCAAAGGGGTACCCCTTTCCTAAAATATTGACGAAAAATTTTTTTTTCTTAAATGCTTGCGATTTGAGATTTTTCGGAAGCTTCTTCGCATTTGAAACTCATTTCAATACTTGCTTATTAGAAATGAACGCCTTTTGGGCAAAGTCAGGTAAAATTGTGGTTCAACCAAAAAATTTATTTATTGCAAAGGGGTACCCAAAATTGGGTAAAATTTTGTTTTTACCAAAAAATTTATGTATTGCAAAGGGGCACCCCTTTGATTTGGGATTTTTCGGAAGCTTCTTCGCATTTGAAACTCCTTTCAACACTTGCCTATTAGAAATTAACGCCTTTTGGGCAAAATTGAGTAAAATTGTGTTTCAACCAAAAAATTTGTTTATTGCAAAGGGGTACCCCTTTCCTAAAATATTGATGAAAATTTTTTTTTCTTAAATGCTTGCGATTTGAGATTTTTCGGAAGCTTCTTCGCATTTGAATCTCCTTTCAATACTTGCTTATTAGAAATGAACGCCTTTTGGGCAAAATTGGGTAAAATTGTGTTTCAACCAAAAAATTTATTTATAGCAAAGGGGGGCCCCTTTCCTAAAATATTGATGAAAATTGTGTTTCAAGCAAAACATTTATTTATAGCAAAGGGGTACCCCTTTCATAAAATATTGATGACAAATTTTTTTCTTAAATGCTTGCGATTTGAGATTTTTCGGAAGCTTCTTCGCATTTGAAACTCATTTCAATACTTGCTTATTAGAAATGAACGCCTTTTGGGCAAAATTGGGTAAAATTGTGTTTCAACCAAAAAATTTATTTATTGCAAAGGGGTACCTCTTTCCTAAAATATTGATGATAATTTTTTTTTTCTTAAATGCTTGCGATTTGAGATTTTTCGGAAGCTTCTTCGCATTTGTATCTCCTTTCAATACTTGCTTATTAGATATAAACGCCTTTTGGGCAAAATTGGGTAAAATTGTGTTTCAACCAAAAAATGTATTTATTGCAAAGGGGTACCCCTTTCCTAAAATATTGATGAAAAATGTTTTTCTTAAATGCTTTCGATTTGAGATTTCTCGGAAGCTTTTTCGCATTTGAAACTCATTTCAATACTTGCTTATTAGAAATGAACGCCTTTTGGGCAAAATTGGGTAAAATTGTGTTTCAACCAAAAAATGTATTTATTGCAAAGGAGTACCCCTTTCCTAAAATATTGATGATAATTTTTTCTTTCTTAAATGCTTGCGATTTGAGATTTTTCGGAAGCTTCTTCACATTTGAATCTCATTTCAATACTTGCTTATTAGATATAAACGCCTTTTGGGCAAAATTGGGTAAAATTGTGTTTCAACCAAAAAAATTATTTATTGCAAAGGGGTACCCCTTTCCTAAAATATTGATGAAAAATGTTTTTCTTAAATGCTTTCGATTTGAGATTTTTCGGAAGCTTCTTCGCATTTGAATCTCCTTTCAATATATGCTTATTAGAAATGAATGCATTTTGGGCAAAGTCGGGCAAAATTGTGTTTCAACCAAAAAATTTATTTATTGCAAAGGGATACCCCTTTCCTAAAATATTGATGAAAAATTTTTTTTTTTAAATGCTTGCGATTTGAGATTTCTCGGAAGCTTTTTCGCATTTGAAACTCATTTCAATACTTGCTTATTAGAAATGAACGCCTTTTGGGCAAAATTGGGTAAAATTGTGTTTCAACCAAAAAATTTATGTATTGCAAAGGGGCACCCCTTTCCTAAAATATTGATGAAACATTTTTTTTTCTTAAATGCTTGCGATTTGAGATTTTTCGGAAGCTTCTTCGCATTTGAATCTCCTTTCAATACTTGCTTATTAGAAATGAACGCCTTTTGGGCAAAATTGGGTAAAATTGTGTTTCAACCAAAAAATTTATTTATAGCAAAGGGGGGCCCCTTTCCTAAAATATTGATGAAAATTGTGTTTCAAGCAAAACATTTATTTATAGCAAAGGGGTACCCCTTTCATAAAATATTGATGACAAATTTTTTTCTTAAATGCTTGCGATTTGAGATTTTTCGGAAGCTTCTTCGCATTTGAAACTCATTTCAATACTTGCTTATTAGAAATGAACGCCTTTTGGGCAAAATTGGGTAAAATTGTGTTTCAACCAAAAAATTTATTTATTGCAAAGGGGTACCTCTTTCCTAAAATATTGATGATAATTTTTTTTTTCTTAAATGCTTGCGATTTGAGATTTTTCGGAAGCTTCTTCGCATTTGTATCTCCTTTCAATACTTGCTTATTAGAAATAAACGCCTTTTGGGCAAAATTGGGTAAAATTGTGTTTCAACCAAAAAATGTATTTATTGCAAAGGAGTACCCCTTTCCTAAAATATTGATGATAATTTTTTCTTTCTTAAATGCTTGCGATTTGAGATTTTTCGGAAGCTTCTTCACATTTGAATCTCATTTCAATACTTGCTTATTAGAAATAAACGCCTTTTGGGCAAAATTGGGTAAAATTGTGTTTCAACCAAAAAAATTATTTATTGCAAAGGGGTACCCCTTTCCTAAAATATTGATGAAAAATGTTTTTCTTAAATGCTTTCGATTTGAGATTTTTCGGAAGCTTCTTCGCATTTGAATCTCCTTTCAATACTTGCTTATTAGAAATGAACGCCTTTTGGGCAAAATTGGGTAAAATTGTGTTTCAACCAAAAAATTTATTTATAGCAAAGAGGGGCCCCTTTCCTAAAATATTGGTGAAAATTGTGTTTCAAGCAAAACATTTATTTACAGCAAAGGGGTACCCCTTTCATAAAATATTGATGACAAATTTTTTTCTTAAATGCTTGCGATTTGAGATTTTTCGGAAGCTTCTTCGCATTTGAAACTCATTTCAATACTTGCTTATTAGAAATGAACGCCTTTTGGGCAAAATTGGGTAAAATTGTGTTTCAACCAAAAAATTTATGTATTGCAAAGGGGCACCCCTTTCCTAAAATATTGATGAAACATTTTTTTTTTCTTAAATGCTTGCGATTTGAGATTTTTCGGAAGCTTCTTCGCATTTGAAACTCCTTTCAACACTTGCCTATTAGAAATTAACGCCTTTTGGGCAAAGTCGGGTAAAATTGTGTTTCAACCAAAAAATTTATTTATTGCAAAGGGGTACCCCTTTCCTAAAATATTGACGAAAAATTTTTTTTTCTTAAATGCTTGCGATTTGAGATTTTTCGGAAGCTTCTTCGCATTTGAATCTCATTTCAATACTTGCTTATTAGAAATGAACGCATTTTGGGCAAAGTCGGGTAAAATTGTGTTTCAACCAAAAAATTTATTTATTCCTAAAATATTGACGAAAAATTTTTTTTTCTTAAATGCTTGCGATTTGAGATTTTTCGGAAGCTTCTTCGCATTTGAAACTCATTTCAATACTTGCTTATTAGAAATGAACGCCTTTTGGGCAAAGTCAGGTAAAATTGTGGTTCAACCAAAAAATTTATTTATTGCAAAGGGGTACCCAAAATTGGGTAAAATTTTGTTTTTACCAAAAAATTTATGTATTGCAAAGGGGCACACCTTTCCTAAAATATTGATGACAAATTTTTTTCTTAAATGCTTGCGATTTGAGATTTTTCGGAAGCTTCTTCGCATTTGAAACTCATTTCAATACTTGCTTATTAGAAATGAACGCCTTTTAGGAAAAGTCGGGTAAAATTGTGTTTCAACCAAAAAAATTATTTATTGCAAAGGGGTACCCCTTTTCTAAAATATTGATGAACAATTTTTTTTCTTAAATGCTTGCGATTTGAGATTTTTCGGAAGCTTCTTCGCATTTGAAACTCATTTCAATACTTGCTTATTAGAAATAAACGCCTTTTGGGCAAAGTCGGGTAAAATTGTGTTTCAACCAAAAAATTTATTTATTGCAAAGGGGTACCCCTTTCCTAAAATATTGATTAAAATATTTTTTTCTTAAATGCTTGCGATTTGAGATTTTTCGGAAGCTTCTTCACATTTGAATCTCCTTTTAATACTTGCTTATTAGAAATGAACGCCTTTTGGGCAAAGTCGGGTAAAATTGTGTTTCAACCAAAAAATTTATTTATTGCAAAGGGGCACCCCTTTCCTAATATATTAATGCAATTTTTTTTTTCTTAAATGCTTGCGATTTGAGATTTTTCGGGAGCTTCTTCGCATTGTAATCTCATTTCAATACTTGCTTATTAGAAATGAACGCCTTTTGGCCAAAATTGGGTAAAATTGTGTTTCAACCAAAAAATTTATTTATTGCAAAGGGGTACCCCTTTCCTAAAATATTGACGACAAATTTTTTTTCTTAAATGCTTGCGATTTTTCGGAAGCTTCTTCACATTTGAAACTCATTTCAATACTTGCTTATTAGAAATGAACGCCTTTTGGGCAAAGTCGGGTAAAATTGTGTTTCAACCAAAAAATTTATTTATTGCAAAGGGGTACCCCTTTCCTAAAATATTGATAACAAATTTTTTTCTTTAATGCTTGCGATTTGAGATTTTTCGGAAGCTTCTTCGCATTTGAAACTCATTTCAATACTTGCTTATTAGAAATAAACGCCTTTTGGGCAAAGTCGGGTAAAATTGTGTTTCAACCAAAAAATTCATTTTTTGCAAAGGCGTACCCTTTCCTAAAATATTGATGAAAATTTTTTTTTTTCTTAAATGCTTGCGATTTGAGATTTTTCGGAAGCTTCTTCGCATTTGAAACTCATTTCAATACTTGCTTATTAGAAATAAACGCCTTTTGGGCAAAGTCGGGTAAAATTGTGTTTCAACCAAAAAATTTATTTATTGCAAAGGGGTACCCTTTCCTAAAATATTGATGAAATTTTTTTTTCTTAAATGCATGCGATTTGAGATTTTTCGGAAGCTTCTTCGCATTTGAATCTCATTTCAATACTTGCTTATTAGAAATGAACGCCTTTTAGGAAAAGTCGGGTAAAATTGTGTTTCAACCAAAAAAATTCTTTATTGCAAAGGGGTACCCCTTTTCTAAAATATTGATGAACAATTTTTTTTCTTAAATGCTTGCGATTTGAGATTTTTCGGAAGCTTCTTCGCATTTGAAACTCATTTCAATACTTGCTTATTAGAAATAAACGCCTTTTGGGCAAAGTCGGGTAAAATTGTGTTTCAACCAAAAAATTTATTTATTGCAAAGGGATACCCCTTTCCTAAAATATTGATGAAACATTTTTTTTTCTTAAATGCTTGCGATTTGAGATTTTTCGGAAGCTTCTTCGCATTTGAAACTCATTTCAATACTTGCTTATTAGAAATAAACGCCTTTTGGGCAAAGTCGGGTAAAATTGTGGTTCAACCAAAAAATTTATTTATTGCAAAGGGGTACCTCTTTCCTAAAATATTGATGAAAAATTTTTTTTCTTAATTGCTTCCGATTTAAGATTTATCGGAAGCTTCTTCGCATTTGAAACTTATTTCAATACTTGCTTATTAGAAATAAACGCCTTTTGGGCAAAATTGGGTAAAATTGTGTTTCAACCAAAAAATTTATTTATTGCAAAGGGGTACCCCTTTCCTAAAATATTGATTAAAATATTTTTTTCTTAAATGCTTGCGATTTGAGATTTTTCGGAAGCTTCTTCGCATTTGAATCTCATTTCAATACTTGCTTATTAGAAATGAACGCCTTTTGGGCAAAGTCGGGCAAAATTGTGTTTCAACCAAAAAATTTATTTATTGCAAAGGGATACCCCTTTCCTAAAATATTGATGAAAAATTTTTTTTTCTTAAATGCTTGCGATTTGAGATTTTTCGGAAGCTTCTTCGCATTAGAAACTCCTTTCAACACTTGCCTATTAGAAATTAACGCCTTTTGGGCAAAATTGAGTAAAATTGTGTTTCAACCAAAAAATTTATGTATTGCAAAGGGGCACCTTTTTCCTAATATATTAATGCAATTTTTTTTTTCTTAAATGCTTTCGATTTGAGATTTTTCGGAAGCTTCTTAGCATTTGAATCTCCTTTCAATATATGCTTATAAGAAATGAACGCCTTTTGGGAAAAGTCGGGTAAAATTGTGTTTCAACCAAAAAATTTATTTATTGCAAAGGGATACCCCTTTCCTAAAATATTGATGAAACATTTTTTTTTCTTAAATGCTTGCGATTTGAGATTTTTCGGAAGCTTCTTCGCATTTGAAACTCATTTCAATACTTGCTTATTAGAAATAAACGCCTTTTGGGCAAAGTCGGGTAAAATTGCGTTTCAACCAAAAAATGTATTTTTTGCAAAGGCGTACGTACCCCTTTCCTAAAAGATTGATGAACAATTTTTTTTTTCTTAAATGCTTGCGATTTGAGTTTTTTCGGAAGCTTCTTCGCATTTGAAACTCATTTCAATACTTGCTTATTAGAAATAAACGCCTTTTGGGCAAAGTAGGGCAAAATTGTGTTTCAACCAAAAAATGTATTTATTGCATACTAATATATTGATGAAAAAAGTTTTTTTCTTAAATGCTTGCGATTTGAGATTTTTCGGAAGCTTCTTCACATTTGAATCTCATTTCAATACTTGCTTATTAGAAATGAACGTATTTTGGGCAAAATTGGGTAAAATTGTGTTTCAACCAAAAAATTCATTTTTTGCAAAGGGGTACCCCTTTCCTAGAAATTGATGAAAAATGTTTTTCTTAAATGCTTTCGATTTGAGATTTTTCGGAAGCTTCTTCGCATTTGAATCTCATTTCAATACTTGCTTATTAGAAATGAACGCCTTTTGGGCAAAATTGGGTAAAATTGTGTTTCAACCAAAAAATTTATTTATTGCAAAGTGGTACCCCTTTCCTAAAATATTGATTAAAATATTTTTTTTTTCTTAAATGCTTGCGATTTGAGATTTTTCGGAAGCTTCTTCGCATTAGAAACTCCTTTCAACACTTGCCTATTAGAAATTAACGCCTTTTGGGCAAAATTGAGTAAAATTGTGTTTCAACCAAAAAATTTATTTATTGCAAAGGGGTACCCCTTTCCTCAAATATAGATGAGACATTTTTTTTCTTAAATGCTTGCGATTTGAGATTTTTCGGAAGCTTCTTCGCATTTGAATCTCATTTCAATACTTGCTTATTAGAAATGAACGCCTTTTGGGCAAGGTCGGGTAAAATTGTGTTTCAACCAAAAAATTTATTTATTGCAAAGGGGTGCCCCTTTCCTAAAATTTGATGAAAAATTTTTTTTCTTTAATGCTTCCGATTTAAGATTTATCGGAAGCTTCTTCGCATTTGAAACTTATTTCAATACTTGCTTATTAGAAATAAACGCCTTTTGGGCAAAATTGGGTAAAATTGTGTTTCAACCAAAAAATTTATGTATTGCAAAGGGGCACCCCTTTCCTAATATATTAATGCAATTTTTTTTTTCTTTAATGCTTCCGATTTAAGATTTATCGGAAGCTTCTTCGCATTTGAAACTTATTTCAATACTTGCTTATTAGAAATAAACGCCTTTTGGGCAAAATTGGGTAAAATTGTTTTTCAACCAAAAAATTTATGTATTGCAAAGGGGCACCCCTTTCCTAATATATTAATGCAATTTTTTTTTTCTTAAATGCTTGCGATTTGAGATTTTTCGGAAGCTTCTTCGCATTTGAAACTCATTTCAATACTTGCTTATTAGAAATAAACGCCTTTTGGGCAAAATTGGGTAAAATTGTGTTTCAACCAAAAAGTTTATGTATTGCAAAGGGGCACCCCTTTCCTAATATATTAATACAATTTTTTTTTTCTTAAATGCTTTCGATTTGAGATTTTTCGGAAGCTTCTTAGCATTTGAATCTCCTTTCAATATATGCTTATAAGAAATGAACGCCTTTTGGGCAAAATTGGGTAAAATTGTGTTTAAACCAAAAAATTGATTTTTAGCAAAGGGGTAAGTAAGCCTTTCCTAAAAAATTGGCAAATAATTTTTTTTCTTAAATGCTTGCGATTTGAGATTTTTCGGAAGCTTCTTCACATTTGAATCTCCTTTTAATACTTGCTTATTAGAAATGAACGCCTTTTGGGCAAAGTCGGGTAAAATTGTGGTTCAACCAAAAAATTTATGTATTGCAAAGGGGCACCCCTTTCCTAATATATTAATGCAATTTTTTTTTTCTTAAATGCTTGCGATTTAAGATTTATCGGAAGCTTCTTCGCATTTGAAACTTATTTCAATACTTGCTTATTAGAAATAAACGCCTTTTGGGCAAAATTGGGTAAAATTGTGTTTCAACCAAAAAATTTATGTATTGCAAAGGGGCACCCCTTTCCTAATATATTAATGCAATTTTTTTTTTCTTAAATGCTTGCGATTTGAGATTTTTCGGAAGCTTCTTCGCATTTGAAACTCATTTCAATACTTGCTTATTAGAAATAAACGCCTTTTGGGCAAAATTGGGTAAAATTGTGTTTCAACCAAAAAATTTATGTATTGCAAAGGGGCACCCCTTTCCTAATATATTAATGCAATTTTCTTTTTCTTAAATGCTTTCGATTTGAGATTTTTCGGAAGCTTCTTAGCATTTGAATCTCCTTTCAATATATGCTTATAAGAAATGAACGCCTTTTGGGCAAAATTGGGTAAAATTGTGTTTCAACCAAAAAATTGATTTTTAGCAAAGGGGTAAGTAAGCCTTTCCTAAAAAATTGGCAAATAATTTTTTTTCTTAAATGCTTGCGATTTGAGATTTTTCGGAAGCTTCTTCGCATTTGAAACTTATTTCAATACTTGCTTATTAGAAATAAACGCCTTTTTTTTTTTTTTTTTTTTTTTTTTTTAGGAGTAGGACCAGCACTCAGGGGATGACCCCTATATATGCAATGCATTGCGCCGGAACTGAAAACGAGGGGATAGTATTGAGGAGACAGATTAGGAAAGATGAGAAGATAGACAGTTTTTTTTTTGGGCAAAATTGGGTAAAATTGTGTTTCAACCAAAAAATTTATGTATTGCAAAGGGGCACCCATTTCCTAATATATTAATGCAATTTTTTTTTCTTAAATGCTTTCGATTTGAGATTTTTCGGAAGCTTCTTAGCATTTGAATCTCCTTTCAATATATGCTTATAAGAAATGAACGCCTTTTGGGCAAAGTCGGGTAAAATTGTGTTTCAACCAAAAAATTTATTTATTGCAAAGGGATACCCCTTTCCTAAAATATTGATGAAACATTTTTTTTTCTTAAATGCTTGCGATTTGAGATTTTTCGGAAGCTTCTTCGCATTTGAAACTCATTTCAATACTTGCTTATTAGAAATAAACGCCTTTTGGGCAAAGTCGGGTAAAATTGTGGTTCAACCAAAAAATTTATGTATTGCAAAGGGGCACCCCTTTCCTAATATATTAATGCAATTTTTTTTTTCTTAAATGCTTTCGATTTGAGATTTTTCGGAAGCTTCTTAGGATTTGAATCTCCTTTCAATATATGCTTATAAGAAATGAACGCCTTTTGGGCAAAGTCGGGTAAAATTGTGGTTCAACCAAAAAATTTATTTATTGCAAAGGGGTACCCCTTTCCTAAAATATTGATGAAAAATTTTTTTTCTTTAATGCTTCCGATTTAAGATTTATCGGAAGCTTCTTCGCATTTGAAACTTATTTCAATACTTGCTTATTAGAAATAAACGCCTTTTGGGCAAAATTGGGTAAAATTGTGTTTCAACCAAAAAATTTATGTATTGCAAAGGGGCACCCCTTTCCTAAAATATTGATGAAAAATTTTTTTTCTTTAATGCTTCCGATTTAAGATTTATCGGAAGCTTCTTCGCATTTGAAACTTATTTCAATACTTGCTTATTAGAAATAAACGCCTTTTGGGCAAAATTGGGTAAAATTGTGTTTCAACCAAAAAATTTATGTATTGCAAAGGGGCACCCCTTTCCTAATATATTAATGCAATTTTTTTTTCTTAAATGCTTTCGATTTGAGATTTTTCGGAAGCTTCTTCGCATTTGAAACTCATTTCAATACTTGCTTATTAGAAATAAACGCCTTTTGGGCAAAATTGGGTAAAATTGTGTTTCAACCAAAAACTTTATGTATTGCAAAGGGGCACCCCTTTCCTAATATATTAATGCAATTTTTTTTTTTTCTTAAATGCTTTCGATTTGAGATTTTTCGGAAGCTTCTTAGCATTTGAATCTCCTTTCAATATATGCTTATAAGAAATGAACGCCTTTTGGGCAAAATTGGGTAAAATTGTGTTTCAACCAAAAAATTGATTTTTAGCAAAGGGGTAAGTAAGCCTTTCCTAAAAAATTGGCAAATAATTTTTTTTCTTAAATGCTTGCGATTTGAGATTTTTCGGAAGCTTCTTCGCATTTGAAACTTATTTCAATACTTGCTTATTAGAAATAAACGCCTTTTGGGCAAAATTGGGTAAAATTGTGTTTCAACCAAAAAATTTATGTATTGCAAAGGGGCACCCCTTTCCTAATATATTAATGCAATTTTTTTTTTCTTAAATGCTTTCGACTTGAGATTTTTCGGAAGCTTCTTAGCATTTGAATCTCCTTTCAATATATGCTTATAAGAAATGAACGCCTTTTGGGCAAAGTCGGGTAAAATTGTGTTTCAACCAAAAAATTTATTTATTGCAAAGGGATACCCCTTTCCTAAAATATTGATGAAACATTTTTTTTTCTTAAATGCTTGCGATTTGAGATTTTTCGGAAGCTTCTTCGCATTTGAAACTCATTTCAATACTTGCTTATTAGAAATAAACGCCTTTTGGGCAAAGTCGGGTAAAATTGTGGTTCAACCAAAAAATTTATGTATTGCAAAGGGGCACCCCTTTCCTAATATATTAATGCAATTTTTTTTTTCTTAAATGCTTTCGATTTGAGATTTTTCGGAAGCTTCTTAGCATTTGAATCTCCTTTCAATATATGCTTATAAGAAATGAACGCCTTTTGGGCAAAGTCGGGTAAAATTGTGGTTCAACCAAAAAATTTATTTATTGCAAAGGGGTACCCCTTTCCTAAAATATTGATGAAAAATTTTTTTTCTTTAATGCTTCCGATTTAAGATTTATCGGAAGCTTCTTCGCATTTGAAACTTATTTCAATACTTGCTTATTAGAAATAAACGCCTTTTGGGCAAAATTGGGTAAAATTGTGTTTCAACCAAAAAATTTATGTATTGCAAAGGGGCACCCCTTTCCTAAAATATTGATGAAAAATTTTTTTTCTTTAATGCTTCCGATTTAAGATTTATCGGAAGCTTCTTCGCATTTGAAACTTATTTCAATACTTGCTAATTAGAAATAAACGCCTTTTGGGCAAAATTGGGTAAAATTGTGTTTCAACCAAAAAATTTATGTATTGCAAAGGGGCACCCCTTTCCTAATATATTAATGGAATTTTTTTTTTCTTAAATGCTTGCGATTTGAGATTTTTCGGAAGCTTCTTCGCATTTGAAACTCATTTCAATACTTGCTTATTAGAAATAAACGCCTTTTGGGCAAAATTGGGTAAAATTGTGTTTCAACCAAAAAATTTATGTATTGCAAAGGGGCACCCCTTTCCTAATATATTAATGCAATTTTTTTTTCTTAAATGCTTGCGATTTGAGATTTTTCGGAAGCTTCTTAGCATTTGAATCTCCTTTCAATATATGCTTATAAGAAATGAACGCCTTTTGGGCAAAGTCGGGTAAAATTGTGTTTCAACCAAAAAATTTATCTTACATAAATGCTAGCTTGGTACCCTTTCCTAAAATATTGATGAACAATTTTTTTTTTCATAAATGCTTGCGATTTGAGATTTTTCGGAAGCTTCTTCGCATTTGAAACTCATTTCAATACTTGCTTATTAGAAATGAACGCCTTTTGGGCAAAGTCGGGTAAAATTGTGTTTCAACCAACAAATTTATTTATTGCAAAGGGGTGCCCCTTTCCTAATATATTAATGCAATTTTTTTTTTCTTAAATGCTTCCGATTTGAGATTTTTCGGAAGCTTCTTCGCATTTGAATCTCCTTTCAATACTTGCTTATTAGAAATGAACGCCTTTTGGGCAAAGTCGGGTAAAATTGTGTTTCAACCAAAAAATTTATCTTACATAAATGCTAGCTTGGTACCCTTTCCTAAAATATTGATGAACAATTTTTTTTTTCATAAATGCTTGCGATTTGAGATTTTTCGGAAGCTTCTTCGCATTTGAAACTCATTTCAATACTTGCTTATTAGAAATGAACGCCTTTTGGGCAAAGTCGGGTAAAATTGTGTTTCAACCAAAAAATTTATTTATTGCAAAGGGGTACCCCTTCCTTAAATATTGATGAAACATTTTTTTTCTTAAATGCATGCGATTTGAGATTTTTCGGAAGCTTCTTCGCATTTGAATCTCCTTTCAATACTTGCTTATTAGAAATGAACGCCTTTTGGGCAAAGTCGGGTAAAATTGTGGTTCAACCAAAAAATTTATTTATTGCAAAGGGGTATCCCTTTCCTAAAATTTTGATGAAACATTTTTTTTTCTTAAATGCTTGCGATTTGAGATTTTTCGGAAGCATTTAAGAAAAAAAAAATGTTTCATCAATATTTTAGGAAATTGGTACGCCTTTGCAAGGAATTAATTTTTTGGTTGAAACACAATTTTACCCGACCTTGCCCAAAAGGCGTTCATTTCTAATAAGCAAGTATTGAAATGAGTTTCAAATGCGAAGAAGCTTCCGAAAAATCTCAAATCGCAAGCATTTAAGAAAAAAAATGTTTCATCAATATTTGAGGCAAGGGGTACCCCTTTGCAATAAATAAGTTTTTTGGTTGAAACACAATTTTTCCCGACTTTGCCCAAAATGCGTTCATTTCTAATAAGCAAGTATTGAAAGGAGATTCAAATGCGAAGAAGCTTCCGAAAAATCTCAAATCGCAAGCATTTAAGAAAAAAATTTGTTATCAATATTTTAGGAAAGGGGTACCCCTTTGCAATACATAAATTTTTTGGTAAAAACAAAATTTTACCCAATTTTGGGTACCCCTTTGCAATAAATAAATATTTTGGTTGAAACACAATTTTACCCAATTTTGCCCAAAAGGCGTTTATTTCTAATAAGCAAGTATTGAAAGGAGATTCAAATGCGAAGAAGCTTCCGAAGAATCTTAAATCGCAAGCATTTAAGAAAAAAAAAACTTTCATCAATATGTTAGGAAAGGGGTATCCCTTTGCAATACATAAATTTTTTGGTTGAAACACAATTTTACCCAATTTTGCCCAAAAGGCGTTTATTTCTAATAAGCAAGTATTGAAATGAGATTCAAATGCGAAGAAGCTTTCGAAAAATCTCAAATCGGAAGCATTTAAGAAAAAAAAAAATTTCATCAATATTTTAGGAAAGGGGTACTCCTTTGCAATAAATAAATTTGTTGGTTGAAACACAATTTTACCCAATTTTGCCCAAAATACGTTCATTTCTAATAAGCAAGTATTGAAATGAGTTTCTAATGCGAAGAAGCTTCCGAAAAATCTCAAATCGCAAGCATTTAAGAAAAAAAATTTTCATCAATATTTTAGGAAAGGGGTACCCCTTTGCAATAAATAATTTTTTTGGTTGAAACACAATTTTTCCCGACTTTGCCCAAAATGCGTTCATTTCTAATAAGCAAGTATTGAAAAGAGATTCAAATGCGAAGAAGCTTTCGAAAAATCTCAAATCGCAAGCATTTAAGAAAAAAAATATGTTCCATCAATATTTTAGGAAAGGGGTACCCCTTTGCAATAAATAAATTTTTTGGTTGAAACACAATTTTACCCAAAAGGCATTCATTTCTAATTAGCAAGTATTGAAATGAATTTCAAATGCGAAGAAGCTTTCGAAAAATCTCAAATCGCAAGCATTTAAGAAAAAAAATATGTTCCATCAATATTTTAGGAAAGGGGTACCCCTTTACAATAAATGAATTTTTTGGTTGAAACACAATTTTTCCCGACTTTGCCCAAAAGGCGTTCATTTCTAATAAGCAAGTATTGAAATGAGTTTCAAATGCGAAGAAGCTTCCGAAAAATCTCAAATCACAAGCATTTAAGAAAAAAATTTGTTATCAATATTTTAGGAAAGGGGTACCCCTTTGCAATACATAAATTTTTTGGTTGAAACACAATTTTACCCGACTTTGCCCAAAAGGCGTTCATTTCTAATAAGCAAGTGTTGAAAGGAGATTCAAATGCGAAGAAGCTTCCGAAAAATCTCAAATCGCAAGCATTTATGAAAAAAAGTTTTCATCAATATTTTAGGAAAGGGTTACCCCTTTGCTATAAATAAATTTTTTGGTTGAAACACAATTTTACCCGACTTTGCCCAAATGGCGTTCATTTCTAATAAGCAAGTATTGAAATGAGTTTCTAATGCGAAGAAGCTTCCGAAAAATCTCAAATCGCAAGCATTTAAGAAAAAACATTTTTCATCAATATATTAGGAAAGGGTAACCCTTTGCAATAAATAAATTTTTTGGTTGAAACACAATTTTACCCAATTTTGTCCAAAAGGCGTTTATTTCTAATAAGCAAGTATTGAAATGAGTTTCAAATGCGAAGAAGCTTCCGAAAAATCTCAAATCGCAAGCATCTGAGAAAAAAATTTGTCATCAATATTTTAGGAAAGGGGTACCCCTTTGCAATAAATAAATTTTTTGGTTGAAACACAATTTTACCCAATTTTGCCCAAAATACGTTCATTTCTAATAAGCAAGTATTGAAATGATTTTCTAATGCGAAGAAGCTTCCGAAAAATCTCAAATCGCAAGCATTTAAGAAAAAAATTTGTCATCAATATTTTAGGAAAGGGGTACCCCTTTGCAATAAATAAATTTTTTGGTTGAAACACAATTTTACCCAATTTTGCCCAAAATACGTTCATTTCTAATAAGCAAGTATTGAAATGAGTTTCTAATGCGAAGAAGCTTCCGAAAAATCTCAAATCGCAAGCATTTAAGAAAAAAAATTGTCATCAATATTTTAGGAAAGGGTACCCCTTTGCAATAAATGAATTTTTTGGTTGAAACACAATTTTACCCGACTTTGCCCAAAAGGCGTTTATTTCTAATAAGCAAGTATTGAAATGAGATTCAAATGCGAAGAAGCTTCCGAAAAATCTCAAATCGCAAGCATTTAAGAAAAAAATTTGTTATCAATATTTTAGGAAAGGGGTACCCCTTTGCAATAAATAAATTTTTTGGTTGAAACACAATTTTACCCAATTTTGTCCAAAAGGCGTTTATTTCTAATAAGCAAGTATTGAAAGGAGATACAAATGCGAAGAAGCTTCCGAAAATTCTCAAATCGCAAGCATTTAAGAAAAAACATTTTTCATCAATATATTAGGAAAGGGTAACCCTTTGCAAGAAATAAATTTTTTGGTTGAAACACAATTTTACCCAATTTTGTCCAAAAGGCGTTCATTTCTAATAAGCAAGTATTGAAAGGAGATTCAAATGCGAAGAAGCTTCCGAAAAATCTCAAATCGCAAGCATTTAAGAAAAAAAAATTTTCATCAATTTCTAGGAAAGGGGTGCACCCCTTTGCAATAAATAAATATTTTGGTTGAAACACAATTTTACCCAATTTTGCCCAAAAGGCGTTTATTTCTAATAAGCAAGTATTGAAAGGAGATACAAATGCGAAGAAGCTTCCGAAAATTCTCAAATCGCAAGCATTTAAGAAAAAAAATGTTTCATCAATATTTGAGGCAAGGGGTACCCCTTTGCAATAAATAAATTTTTTGGTTGAAACACAATTTTACCCAATTTTGTCCAAAATACGTTCATTTCTAATAAGCAAGTATTGAAATGAGTTTCTAATGCGAAGAAGCTTCCGAAAAATCTCAAATCGCAAGCATTTAAGAAAAAAAATTTTCATCAATATTTTAGGAAAGGGGTACCCCTTTGCAATAAATAAATTTTTTGGTTGAACCACAGTTTTACCCAATTTTGCCCAAAAGGCATTCATTTCTAATAAGCATATATTGAAAGGAGATTCAAATGCGAAGAAGCTTCCGAAAAATCTCAAATCGCAAGCATTTAAGAAAAAAAATTTTTTGTCAATATTTTAGGAAAGGGGTACCCCTTTGCAATAAATAAATTTTTTGGTTGAAACACAATTTTACCCAAAAGGTATTCATTTCTAATTAGCAAGTATTGAAATGAATTTCAAATGCGAAGAAGCTTTCGAAAAATCTCAAATCGCACGCATTTAAGAAAAAAACATTTTTCGTCAATATTTTAGGAAAGGGGTACTCCTTTGCAATAAATAAATTTGTTGGTTGAAACACAATTTTACCCAATTTTGCCCAAAATACGTTCATTTCTAATAAGCAAGTATTGAAATGAGTTTCTAATGCGAAGAAGCTTCCGAAAAATCTCAAATCGCAAGCATTTAAGAAAAAAATTTTTCATCAATATTTTAGGAAAGGGGTACCCCTTTGCAATAAATAATTTTTTTGGTTGAAACACAATTTTTCCCGACTTTGCCCAAAATGCGTTCATTTCTAATAAGCAAGTATTGAAAGGAGATTCAAATGCGAAGAAGCTTTCGAAAAATCTCAAATCGCAAGCATTTAAGAAAAAAAATATGTTCCATCAATATTTTAGGAAAGGGGTACCCCTTTGCAATAAATAAATTTTTTGGTTGAAACACAATTTTACCCAAAAGGCATTCATTTCTAATTAGCAAGTATTGAAATGAATTTCAAATGCGAAGAAGCTTCCGAAAAATCTCAAATCGCAAGCATTTAAGAAAAAAACATTTTTTCATCAATATTTTAGGAAAGGGTACGCCTTTGCAAAAAATTAATTTTTTGGTTGAAACACAATTTTTCCCGACTTTGCCCAAAAGGCGTTCATTTCTAATAAGCAAGTATTGAAATGAGATTCAAATGCTAAGAAGCTTCCGAAAAATCTCAAATCGAAAGCATTTAAGAAAAAAACATTTTTCATCAATATTTTAGGAAAGGGGTACCCCTTTGCAATAAATAATATTTTTGGTTGAAACACAATTTTGCCCGACTTTGCCCAAAATGCGTTCATTTCTAATAAGCAAGTATTGAAATGAGATTCAAATGCGAAGAAGCTTCCGAAAAATCTCAAATCGCAAGCATTTATGAAAAAAAAATAATTTTTCATCAATATTTTAGGAAAGGGGTACCCCTTTGCTATAAATAATTTTTTTGGTTGAAACACAATTTTACCCAATTTTGCCCAAAAGGCGTTCATTTCTAATAAGCAAGTATTGAAATGAGATTCAAATGCGAAGAAGCTTCCGAAAAATCTCAAATCGCAAGCATTTAAGAAAAAAATTTGTTATCAATATATTAGGAAATTGGTACCCCTTTGCAATAAATACATTTTTTGGTTGAAACACAGTTTTACCCAATTTTGCCCAAAAGGCATTCATTTCTAATAAGCATATATTGAAAGGAGATTCAAATGCTAAGAAGCTTCCGAAAAATCTCAAATCGAAAGCATTTAAGAAAAACATTTTTCATCAATATTTTAGGAAAGGGGTACCCCTTTGCAATACATAAATATTTTGGTTGAAACACAATTTTACCCGACTTTGCCCAAAAGGCGTTAATTTTTTATAAGCAAGTATTGAAATGAGATTCAAATACGAAGAAGCTTCTGAAAAATCTCAAATCGCAAGCATTTAAGAAAAAAACATTTTTCATCAATATTTTAGGAAAGGGGTACCCCTTTGCAATAAATAATATTTTTGGTTGAAATACAATTTTGCCCGACTTTGCCCAAAATACGTTCATTTCTAATAAGCAAGTATTGAAATGAGATTCAAATGCGAAGAAGCTTCCGAAAAATCTCAAATCGCAAGCATTTATGAAAAAAAAATAATTTTTCATCAATATTTTAGGAAAGGGGTACCACTTTGCTATAAATAATTTTTTTGGTTGAAACACAATTTTACCCAATTTTGCCCAAACGGCGTTCATTTCTAATAAGCAAGTATTGAAATGAGATTCAAATGCGAAGAAGCTTCCGAAAAATCTCAAATCGCAAGCATTTATGAAAAAAAAATAATTTTTCATCAATATTTTAGGAAAGGGGTACCACTTTGCTATAAATAATTTTTTTGGTTGAAACACAATTTTACCCAATTTTGCCCAAACGGCGTTCATTTCTAATAAGCAAGTATTGAAATGAGATTCAAATGCGAAGAAGCTTCCGAAAAATCTCAAATCGCAAGCATTTAAGAAAAAAACATTTTTCATCAATATTTTAGGAAAGGGGTACCCCTTTGCAATAAATAATATTTTTGGTTGAAATACAATTTTGCCCGACTTTGCCCAAAATACGTTCATTTCTAATAAGCAAGTATTGAAATGAGATTCAAATGCGAAGAAGCTTCCGAAAAATCTCAAATCGCAAGCATTTATGAAAAAAAAATAATTTTTCATCAATATTTTAGGAAAGGGGTACCCCTTTGCAATAAATAATATTTTTGGTTGAAATACAATTTTGCCCGACTTTGCCCAAAATACGTTCATTTCTAATAAGCAAGTATTGAAATGAGATTCAAATGCGAAGAAGCTTCCGAAAAATCTCAAATCGCAAGCATTTATGAAAAAAAAATAATTTTTCATCAATATTTTAGGAAAGGGGTACCACTTTGCTATAAATAATTTTTTTGGTTGAAACACAATTTTACCCAATTTTGCCCAAACGGCGTTCATTTCTAATAAGCAAGTATTGAAATGAGATTCAAATGCGAAGAAGCTTCCGAAAAATCTCAAATCGCAAGCATTTAAGAAAAAAACATTTTTCATCAATATTTTAGGAAAGGGGTACGCCTTTGCAAGGAATTAATTTTTTGGTTGAAACACAATTTTACCCGACTTTGCCCAAAAGGCGTTAATTTTTTATAAGCAAGTATTGAAATGAGATTCAAATACGAAGAAGCTTCTGAAAAATCTCAAATCGCAAGCATTTAAGAAAAAAAGTTTTCATCAATATATTAGGAAAGGGGTACCCCTTTGCTATAAATAAATTGAAATACAATTTTGCCCGACTTTGCCCAAAATACGTTCATTTCTAATAAGCAAGTATTGAAATGAGATTCAAATGCTAAGAAGCTTCCGAAAAATCTCAAATCGAAAGCATTTAAGAAAAAAACATTTTTCATCAATATTTTAGGAAAGGGGTACCCCTTTGCAATAAATAATATTTTTGGTTGAAACACAATTTTACCCAATTTTGCCCAAAAGGCGTTCATTTCTAATAAGCAAGTATTGAAATGAGTTTCAAATGCGAAGAAGCTTTCGAAAAATCTCAAACCGCAAGCATTTAAGAAAAAAAATATGTTCCATCAATATTTTAGGAAAGGGGTACCCCTTTATAATAAATGAATTTTTTGGTTGAAACACAATTTTTCCCGACTTTGCCCAAAAGGCGTTCATTTCTAATAAGCAAGTATTGAAATGAGTTTCAAATGCGAAGAAGCTTCCGAAAAATCTCAAATCGCAAGCATTTCAGAAAAAAAAATTGTTCATCAATATTTTAGGAAAGGGGTAGCCCTTTGCAATAAATGAATTTTTTGGTTGAAACACAATTTTACCCGACTTTGCCCAAAAGGCGTTTATTTCTAATAAGCAAGTATTGAAATGAGATTCAAATGCGAAGAAGCTTTCGAAAAATCTCAAATCGGAAGCATTTAAGAAAAAAAAAATTTCATCAATATTTTAGGAAAGGGGTACTCCTTTGCAATAAATAAATTTGTTGGTTGAAACACAATTTTAACCAATTTTGCCCAAAATACGTTCATTTCTAATAAGCAAGTATTGAAATGAGTTTCTAATGCGAAGAAGCTTCCGAAAAATCTCAAATCGCAAGCATTTAAGAAAAAAAATTTTCATCAATATTTTAGGAAAGGGGTACCCCTTTGCAATAAATAATTTTTTTGGTTGAAACACAATTTTTCCCGACTTTGCCCAAAATGCGTTCATTTCTAATAAGCAAGTATTGAAAGGAGATTCAAATGCGAAGAAGCTTTCGAAAAATCTCAAATCGCAAGCATTTAAGAAAAAAAATATGTTCCATCAATATTTTAGGAAAGGGGTACCCCTTTGCAATAAATAAATTTTTTGGTTGAAACACAATTTTACCCAAAAGGCATTCATTTCTAATTAGCAAGTATTGAAATGAATTTCAAATGCGAAGAAGCTTTCGAAAAATCTCAAATCGCAAGCATTTAAGAAAAAAAATATGTTCCATCAATATTTTAGGAAAGGGGTACCCCTTTACAATAAATGAATTTTTTGGTTGAAACACAATTTTTCCCGACTTTTCCCAAAAGGCGTTCATTTCTAATAAGCAAGTATTGAAATGAGTTTCAAATGCGAAGAAGCTTCCGAAAAATCTCAAATCGCAAGCATTTAAGAAAAAAAAATTGTTCATCAATATTTTAGGAAAGGGGTACCCCTTTGCAATAAATAAATTTTTTGGTTGAAACACAATTTTACCCAATTTTGTCCAAAAGGCGTTTATTTCTAATAAGCAAGTATTGAAATGAGTTTCAAATGCGAAGAAGCTTCCGAAAAATCTGAAATCGCAAGCATTTAAGAAAAAAATTTGTCATCAATATTTTAGGAAAGGGGTACCCCTTTGCAATAAATAAATTTTTTGGTTGAAACACAATTTTACCCAATTTTGCCCAAAAGACGTTCATTTCTAATAAGCAAGTATTGAAATGAGATTCAAATGCGAAGAAGCTTCCGAAAAATCTCAAATCGCAAGCATTTAAGAAAAAAACATTTTTCATCAATATTTTAGGAAAGGGGTACCCCTTTGCAATAAATAATATTTTTGGTTGAAACACAATTTTGCCCGACTTTGCCCAAAATGCGTTCATTTCTAATAAGCAAGTATTGAAATGAGATTCAAATGCGAAGAAGCTTCCGAAAAATCTCAAATCGCAAGCATTTAAGAAAAAAACATTTTTTCATCAATATTTTAGGAAAGGGTACGCCTTTGCAAAAAATGAATTTTTTGGTTGAAACACAATTTTACCCGACATTGCCCAAAAGGCGTTTATTTCTAATAAGCAAGTATTGAAAGGAGATTCAAATGCGAAGAAACTTCCGAAAAATCTCAAATCGCAAGCATTTAAGAAAGAAAAAATTGTTCATCAATATTTTAGGAAATTGGTACGCCTTTGCAAGAAATTAATTTTTTGGTTGAAACACAATTTTACCCAATTTTGCCCAAAAGGCGTTCATTTCTAATAAGCAAGTATTGAAAGGAGATTCAAATGCGAAGAAGCTTCCGAAAATTCTCAAATCGAAAGCATTTAAGAAAAAAACATTTTTCATCAATATTTTAGGAAAGGGTACGCCTTTGCAAAAAATGAAGTTTTTGGTTGAAACACAATTTTACCCGACATTGCCCAAAAGGCGTTCATTTCTAATAAGCAAGTATTGAAATGAGATTCAAATGCTAAGAAGCTTCCGAAAAATCTCAAATCGAAAGCATTTAAGAAAAAAACATTTTTCATCAATATTTTAGGAAAGGGGTACCCCTTTGCAATAAATAATATTTTTGGTTGAAACACAATTTTACCCAATTTTGCCCAAAAGGCGTTCATTTCTAATAAGCAAGTATTGAAATGAGTTTCAAATGCGAAGAAGCTTTCGAAAAATCTCAAATCGCAAGCATTTAAGAAAAAAAATATGTTCCATCAATATTTTAGGAAAGGGGTACCCCTTTACAATAAATGAATTTTTTGGTTGAAACACAATTTTTCCCGACTTTGCCCAAAAGGCGTTCATTTCTAATAAGCAAGTATTGAAATGAGTTTCAAATGCGAAGAAGCTTCCGAAAAATCTCAAATCGCAAGCATTTAAGAAAAAAAAATTGTTCATCAATATTTTAGGAAAGGGGTAGCCCTTTGCAATAAATGAATTTTTTGGTTGAAACACATTTTTACCCGACTTTGCCCAAAAGGCGTTTATTTCTAATAAGCAAGTATTGAAATGAGATTCAAATGCGAAGAAGCTTTCGAAAAATCTCAAATCGGAAGCATTTAAGAAAAAAAATTTTCATCAATATTTTAGGAAAGGGGTACCCCTTTGCAATAAATAATTTTTTTGGTTGAAACACAATTTTTCCCGACTTTGCCCAAAATGCGTTCATTTCTAATAAGGAAGTATTGAAAGGAGATTCAAATGCGAAGAAGCTTTCGAAAAATCTCAAATCGCAAGCATTTAAGAAAAAAAATATGTTCCATCAATATTTTAGGAAAGGGGTACCCCTTTGCAATAAATAAATTTTTTGGTTGAAACACAGTTTTACCCAAAAGGCATTCATTTCTAATTAGCAAGTATTGAAATGAGTTTCAAATGCGAAGAAGCTTCCAAAAAATCTCAAATCGCAAGCATTTAAGAAAAAAATATTTTAATCAATATTTTAGGAAAGGGGTACCCCTTTGCAATAAATAAATTTTTTGGTTGAAACACAATTTTACCCGACTTTGCCCAAAAGGCGTTCATTTCTAATAAGCAAGTATTGAAAGGAGATTCAAATGCGGAGAAGCTTCCGAAAAATCTCGAATCGCAAGCATTTAAGAAAAAAAATTTTTTATCAATATTTTAGGAAAGGGGTACCCCTTTGCAATAAACAAATTTTTTGGTTGAAACACAATTTTACTCAATTTTGCCCAAAAGGCGTTAATTTCTAATAGGCAAGTGTTGAAAGGAGTTTCAAATGCGAAGAAGCTTCCGAAAAATCCCAAATCGCAAGCATTTAAGAAAAAAATTTGTCATCAATATTTTAGGAAAGGGGTGCCCCTTTGCAATACATAAATTTTTTGGTAAAAACAAAATTTTACCCAATTTTGGGTACCCCTTTGCAATAAATAAATATTTTGGTTGAAACACAATTTTACCCAATTTTGCCCAAAAGGAGTTCATTTCTTATAAGCAAGTATTGAAATGAGTTTCAAATGCGAAGAAGCTTCCGAAAAATCTCAAATCGGAAGCATTTAAGAAAAAAAAATGTTTCATCAATATTTAAGGAAGGGGTACCCCTTTGCAATAAATAAATTTTTTGGTTGAAACACAATTTTACTCAATTTTGCCCAAAAGGCGTTTATTTCTAATAAGCAAGTATTGAAAGGAAATTAAAATGCGAAGAAGCTTCCGAAAAATCTCAAATCGCAAGCATTTAAGAAAAAAATTTGTTATCAATATATTAGGAAAGGGTACCCCTTTGCAATAAATAAATTTTTTGGTTGAACCACAATTTTACCCGACTTTGCCCAAAAGGCGTTAATTTTGTAATAGGCAAGTATTGAAAGGAGATTCAAATGCTAAGAAGCTTCCGAAAAATCTCAAATCGCACGCATTCAAGAAAAAAACATTTTTCGTCAATATTTTAGGAAAGGGGTACCCCTTTGCAATAAATAAATATTTTGGTTGAAACACAATTTTTCCCGACTTTGCCCAAAATGCGTTCATTTCTAATAAGCTAGTATTGAAAGGAGATTCAAGTGCGAAGAAGCTTCCGAATAATCTCAAATCGCAAGCATTTAAGAAAAAAAAATTTGTCGTCAATATTTTAGGAAAGGGGTACCCCTTTACAATAAATATATTTTTTGGATGAAACACAACTTTTCCCGACTTTGCCCAAAAGGCGTTCATTTCTAATAGGCAAGTATTGAAAGGAGATTCAAATGCTAAGAAGCTTCCGAAAAATCTCAAATCGCACGCATTTAAGAAAAAAACATTTTTCGTCAATATTTTAGGGAAGGGGTACCCCTTTGCAATAAATAAATATTTTGGTTGAAACACAATTTTTCCCGACTTTGCCCAAAATGCGTTCATTTCTAATAAGCAAGTATTGAAAGGAGATTCAAGTGCGAAGAAACTTCCGAATAATCTCAAATCGCAAGCATTTAAGAAAAAAACATTTTTCGTCAATATTTTAGGAAAGGGGTAGCCCTTTGCAATAAATGAATTTTTTAGTTGAAACACAATTTTACCCGACTTTGCCCAAAAGGCGTTCATTTCTAATAAGCAAGTATTCAAATGCGAAGAAGCTTCCGAAAAATCTCAAATCGCAAGCATTTATGAAAAAAAAATAATTTGTCGTCAATATTTTAGGAAAGGGGTACCCCTTTGCAATACATAAATATTTTGGTTGAAACACAATTTTTCCCGACTTTGCCCAAAATGCGTTCATTTCTAATAAGCAAGTATTGAAAGGAGATTCAAATGCGAAGAAGCTTCCGAAAAATCGCAAGCATTTAAGAAAAAAAATTTGTCGTCAATATTTTAGGAAAGGGGTACCCCTTTGCAATAAATAAATATTTTGGTTGAAACACAATTTTACCCAATTTTGCCCAAAAGGCGTTCATTTCTTATAAGCAAGTATTGAAATGAGTTTCAAATGCGAAGAAGCTTCCGAAAAATCTCAAATCGAAAGCATTTAAGAAAAACATTTTTCATCAATATTTTAGGAAAGGGGTATCCCTTTGCAATAAATAAATTTTTTGGTTGAAACACAATTTTACCCGACTTTGCCCAAAAGGCGTTCATTTCTAATAAGCAAGTGTTGAAAGGAGATTCAAATGCGAAGAAGCTTCCGAAAAATCTCAAATCGCAAGCAGTTAAGAAAGAAAAAATTATCATCAATATTTTAGGAAAGAGGTACCCCTTTGCAATAAATAAATTTTTTGGTTGAAACACAATTTTACCCGACTTTGCCCAAAAGGCGTTCATTTCTAATAAGCAAGTATTGAAAGGAGATTCAAATGCGAAGAAGCTTCCGAAAAATCTCAAATCGCAAGCATTTAAGAAAGAAAAAATTATCATCAATATATTAGGAAAGAGGTACCCCTTTGCAATAAATAAATTTTTTGGTTGAAACACAATTTTACCCGACTTTGCCCAAAAGGCGTTTATTTCTAATAAGCAAGTATTGAAATGAGTTTCAAATGCGAAGAAACTTCCGAAAAATCTCAAATCGCAAGCATTTATGAAAAAAAAATAATTTTTCATCAATATTTTAGGAAAGGGGTACCCCTTTGCTATAAATAATTTTTTTGGTTGAAACACAATTTTACCCAATTTTGCCCAAAAGGCGTTCATTTCTAATAAGCAAGTATTGAAATGAGATTCAAATGCGAAGAAGCTTCCGAAAAATCTCAAATCGCAAGCATTTAAGAAAAACATTTTTTCATCAATATTTGAGGAAAGGGGTACCCCTTTACAATAAATAAATTTTTTGGTTGAAACACAATTTTACCCAATTTTGCCCAAAAGGCGTTTATTTCTAATAACTGAGTATTGAAAGGAGTTTCAAATGCGAAGAAGCTTCCGAAAAATCTCAAATCGCAAGCATTTATGAAAAAAAAATAATTTTTCATCAATATTTTAGGAAAGGGGTACCCCTTTGCAATAAATAAATTTTTTGGTTGAAACACAATTTTACCCGACTTTGCCCAAAAGGCGTTTATTTCTAATAAGCAAGTATTGAAATGAGTTTCAAATGCGAAGAAACTTCCGAAAAATCTCAAATCGCATGCATTTAAGAAAAAAAAATTGTTCATCAATATATTAGGAAAGGGTACGCCTTTGCAAGGAATTAATTTTTTGGTTGAAACACTATTTTACCCGACTTTGCTCAAAAGGCGTTCATTTCTAATAAGCAAGTATTGAAAGGAGATTCAAATGCGGAGAAGCTTCCGAAAAATCTCGAATCGCAAGCATTTAAGAAAAAAAATTTTTTATCAATATTTTAGGAAAGGGGTACCCCTTTGCAATAAATAATTTTTTTGGTTGAAACACAATTTTACCCAATTTTGCCCAAAAGGCGTTTATTTCTAATAAGCAAGTATTGAAATGAGTTTCAAATGCGAAGAAGCTTCCGAAAAATCTCAAATCGCAAGCATTTAAGAAAAAAATATTTTAATCAATATTTTAGGAAAGGGGTACCCCTTTGCAATAAATAAATTTTTTGGTTGAAACACAATTTTACCCGACTTTGCCCAAAAGGCGTTCATTTCTAATAAGCAAGTATTGAAATGAGATTCAAATGTGAAGAAGCTTCCGAAAAATCTCAAATCGCAAGCATTTAAGAAAAAAATATTTTAATCAATATTTTAGGAAAGGGGTACCCCTTTGCAATAAATAAATTTTTTGGTTGAAACACAATTTTACCCGACTTTGCCCAAAAGGCGTTCATTTCTAATAAGCAAGTATTGAAATGAGTTTCAAATGCGAAGAAGCTTCCGATAAATCTTAAATCGCAAGCATTTAAGAAAAAAAAAATTGCATTAATATATTAGGAAAGGGGTACCCCTTTGCAATAAATAAATATTTTGGTTGAAACACAATTTTACCCAATTTTGCCCAAAAGGCGTTCATTTCTAATAAGCAAGTATTGAAATGAGTTTCGAATGCGAAGAAGCTTCTGAAAAATCTCAAATCGCAAGCATTCAAGAAAAAAAATTTTTCATCAATATTTTAGGAAAGGGGTACCCCTTTACAATAAATAAATTTTTTGGTTGAAACACAATTTTACCCGACTTTGCCCAAAAGGCGTTCATTTCTTATAAGCAGGTATTGAAATAAGATTCAAATGCGAAGAAGCTTCCGAAAAATCTCAAATCGCAAGCATTTATGAAAAAAAAATTTTTCGTCAATATTTTAGGAAAGGGGTACCCCTTTGCAATAAATAATTTTTTTGGTTGAAACACAATTTTACCCAATTTTGCCCAAAATGCGTTCATTTCTAATAAGCAAGTATTGAAATGAGTTTCAAATGCGAAGAAGCTTCCGAAAAATCTCAAATCGCAAGCATTTAAGAAAAAAAAATTTTTCATCAATATTTTAGGAAAGGGGTATCCCTTTGCAATAAATAAATTTTTTGGTTAAAACACAATTTTACCCAATTTTGCGCAAAAGGCGTTTATTTCTAATAAGCAAGTATTGAAAGGAAATTCAAATGCGAAGAAGCTTCCGAAAAATCTCAAATCGGAAGCATTAAAGAAAAAATTTGTCATCAATATTTTAGGAAAGGGGTACGCCTTTGCAATACATAAATTTTTTGGTTGAAACACAATTTTACCTGACTTTGCCCAAAAGGCGTTCATTTCTAATAAGCATGTATTAAAATGAATTTCAAATGCGAAGAAGCTTCCGAAAAATCTCAAATCGCAAGCATTTAAGAAAAAAATGTTTCATCAATATTTGAGGAACGGGGTAGCCCTTTGCAATAAATGAATTTTTTGGTTGAAACACAATTTTACCAGACTTTGCCCAAAAGGCGTTCATTTCTTATAAGCAGGTATTGAAATAAGATTCAAATGCGAAGAAGCTTCCGAAAAATCTCAAATCGCATGCATTTAAGAAAAAAAAATTGTTCATCAATATATTAGGAAAGGGTACGCCTTTGCAAGGAATTAATTTTTTGGTTGAAACACAATTTTACCCGACTTTGCCCAAAAGGCGTTCATTTCTAATAAGCAAGTATTGAAATGAGATTCAAATGCGAAGAAGCTTCCGAAAAATCTCAAATCGCAAGCATTTAAGAAAAAAACATTTTTCATCAATATTTTAGGAAAGGGGTACCCCTTTGCAATAAATGAATTTTTTGGTTGAAACACAATTTTACCTAATTTTGCCCAAAAGGCGTTTATTTCTAATAAGCAAGTATTGAAAGGAGATTCAAATGCGAAGAAGCTTCGAAAAATCTCAAATCGGAAGCATTTAAGAAAAAAAATTGTTCATCAATATTTTAGGGAAGGGGTACCCCTTTGCAATAAATAAATTTTTTGGTTGAAACACAATTTTACCCGACTTTGCCAAAAAGGCGTTTATTTCTAATAAGCAAGTATTGAAAGGAGATTCAAATAAGAAGAAGCTTCCGAAAAATCTCAAATCGCAAGCATTTAAGAAAGAAAAAATTATCATCAATATTTTAGGAAAGAGGTACCCCTTTGCAATAAATAAGTTTTTTGGTTGAAACACAGTTTTACCAAATTTTGCCCAAAAGGCGTTCATTTCTAATAAGCAAGTATTGAAAGGAGATTCAAATGCGAAGAAGCTTCCGAAAAATCGCAAGCATTTAAGAAAGAAAAATTTTTCATCAATATTTTAGGAAAGGGGTACCCCTTTACAATAAATATATTTTTTGGATGAAACACAACTTTTCCCGACTTTGCCCAAAAGGCGTTCATTTCTAATAAGCAAGTATTGAAAGGAGATTCAAATGCGAAGAAGATTCCGAAAAATCTCAAATCGCAAGCATTTAAGAAAGAAAAAATTATCATCAATATTTTAGGAAAGAGGTACCCCTTTGCAATAAATAAATTTTTTGGTTGAAACACAGTTTTACCAAATTTTGCCCAAAAGGCGTTCATTTCTAATAAGCAAGTATTAAAAGGAGATTCAAATGCTAAGAAGCTTCCGAAAAATCTCAAATCGCAAGCATTCAAGAAAAAAAATTTTTCATCAATATTTTAGGAAAGGGGTACCCCTTTACAATAAATAAATTTTTTGGTTGAAACACAATTTTACCCGACTTTGCCCAAAAGGCGTTCATTTCTTATAAGCAGGTATTGAAATAAGATTCAAATGCGAAGAAGCTTCCGAAAAATCTCAAATCGCAAGCATTTATGAAAAAAAAATTTTTCGTCAATATTTTAGGAAAGGGGTACCCCTTTGCAATAAATAATTTTTTTGGTTGAAACACAATTTTACCCAATTTTGCCCAAAATGCGTTCATTTCTAATAAGCAAGTATTGAAATGAGTTTCAAATGCGAAGAAGCTTCCGAAAAATCTCAAATCGCAAGCATTTAAGAAAAAAAAATTTTTCATCAATATTTTAGGAAAGGGGTATCCCTTTGCAATAAATAAATTTTTTGGTTAAAACACAATTTTACCCAATTTTGCGCAAAAGGCGTTTATTTCTAATAAGCAAGTATTGAAAGGAAATTCAAATGCGAAGAAGCTTCCGAAAAATCTCAAATCGGAAGCATTAAAGAAAAAATTTGTCATCAATATTTTAGGAAAGGGGTACGCCTTTGCAATACATAAATTTTTTGGTTGAAACACAATTTTACCTGACTTTGCCCAAAAGGCGTTCATTTCTAATAAGCATGTATTAAAATGAATTTCAAATGCGAAGAAGCTTCCGAAAAATCTCAAATCGCAAGCATTTAAGAAAAAAATGTTTCATCAATATTTGAGGAACGGGGTAGCCCTTTGCAATAAATGAATTTTTTGGTTGAAACACAATTTTACCAGACTTTGCCCAAAAGGCGTTCATTTCTTATAAGCAGGTATTGAAATAAGATTCAAATGCGAAGAAGCTTCCGAAAAATCTCAAATCGCATGCATTTAAGAAAAAAAAATTGTTCATCAATATATTAGGAAAGGGTACGCCTTTGCAAGGAATTAATTTTTTGGTTGAAACACAATTTTACCCGACTTTGCCCAAAAGGCGTTCATTTCTAATAAGCAAGTATTGAAATGAGATTCAAATGCGAAGAAGCTTCCGAAAAATCTCAAATCGCAAGCATTTAAGAAAAAAACATTTTTCATCAATATTTTAGGAAAGGGGTACCCCTTTGCAATAAATGAATTTTTTGGTTGAAACACAATTTTACCTAATTTTGCCCAAAAGGCGTTTATTTCTAATAAGCAAGTATTGAAAGGAGATTCAAATGCGAAGAAGCTTCGAAAAATCTCAAATCGGAAGCATTTAAGAAAAAAAATTGTTCATCAATATTTTAGGGAAGGGGTACCCCTTTGCAATAAATAAATTTTTTGGTTGAAACACAATTTTACCCGACTTTGCCAAAAAGGCGTTTATTTCTAATAAGCAAGTATTGAAAGGAGATTCAAATAAGAAGAAGCTTCCGAAAAATCTCAAATCGCAAGCATTTAAGAAAGAAAAAATTATCATCAATATTTTAGGAAAGAGGTACCCCTTTGCAATAAATAAGTTTTTTGGTTGAAACACAGTTTTACCAAATTTTGCCCAAAAGGCGTTCATTTCTAATAAGCAAGTATTGAAAGGAGATTCAAATGCGAAGAAGCTTCCGAAAAATCGCAAGCATTTAAGAAAGAAAAATTTTTCATCAATATTTTAGGAAAGGGGTACCCCTTTACAATAAATATATTTTTTGGATGAAACACAACTTTTCCCGACTTTGCCCAAAAGGCGTTCATTTCTAATAAGCAAGTATTGAAAGGAGATTCAAATGCGAAGAAGATTCCGAAAAATCTCAAATCGCAAGCATTTAAGAAAGAAAAAATTATCATCAATATTTTAGGAAAGAGGTACCCCTTTGCAATAAATAAATTTTTTGGTTGAAACACAGTTTTACCAAATTTTGCCCAAAAGGCGTTCATTTCTAATAAGCAAGTATTAAAAGGAGATTCAAATGCTAAGAAGCTTCCGAAAAATCTCAAATCGCAAGCATTCAAGAAAAAAAATTTTTCATCAATATTTTAGGAAAGGGGTACCCCTTTACAATAAATATATTTTTTGGATGAAACACAATTTTACCCAATTTTGCCCAAAAGGTGTTCATTTCTAATAAGCAAGTATTGAAAGGAAATTCAAATGCGAAGAAGCTTCCGAAAAATCTCAAATCGAAAGCATTTAAGAAAAACATTTTTCATCAATATTTTAGGAAGGGGTACCCCTTTGCAATAAATAAATTTTTTGGTTGAAACACAATTTTACCCGACTTTGCCCAAAAGGCGTTTATTTCTAATAAGCAAGTATTGAAATGAGTTTCAAATGCGAAGAAACTTCCGAAAAATCTCAAATCGCAAGCATTTAAGAAAGAAAAATTTTTCATCAATATATTAGGAAAGGGGTACCCCTTTGCAAAAAATGGATTTTTTGGTTGAAACACAATTTTACCCAATTTTGGCCAAAAGGCGTTCATTTCTAATAAGCAAGAATTGAAAGGAGATTCAAATGCGAAGAAGCTTCCGAAAAATCTCAAATCGCAAGCATTTAAGAAAAAAAAAAATTTGTTATCAATATTTTAGGAAAGGGGTACCCCTTTGCAATACATAAATTTTTTGGTTGAAACACAATTTTACCCGACTTTGCCCAAAAGGCGTTTATTTCTAATAAGCAAGTATTGAAAGGAGATTCAAATGCGAAGAAGCTTCCGAAAAATCTCAAGTCGCAAGCATTTAAGAAAAACATTTGTCATCAATATTTTAGGAAAGGGGTACACCCCTTTGCAATAAATAAATTTTTTGGTTGAAACACAATTTTACCCAATTTTGCCCAAAATGCGTTCATTTCTAATAAGCAAGTATTGAAATGAGTTTCAAATGCGAAGAAGCTTCCGAAAAATCTCAAATCGCAAGCATTTAAGAAAAAAAAAAATTTTCATCAATATTTTAGGAAAGGGGTATCCCTTTGCAATAAATAAATTTTTTGGTTAAAACACAATTTTACCCAATTTTGCGCAAAAGGCGTTTATTTCTAATAAGCAAGTATTGAAAGGAAATTCAAATGCGAAGAAGCTTCCGAAAAATCTCAAATCGGAAGCATTAAAGAAAAAATTTGTCATCAATATTTTAGGAAAGGGGTACGCCTTTGCAATACATAAATTTTTTGGTTGAAACACAATTTTACCCAATTTTGCCCAAAAGGCGTTCATTTCTAATAAGCAAGTATTGAAATGAGTTTCAAATGCGAAAAAGCTTCCGAGAAACCTCAAATCGCAAGCATATAAAAAAAAAGTTTTCATCAATATTTTAGGAAAGGGGTACCCCTTTGCAATAAATAAATATTTTGGTTGAAACACAATTTTACCCAATTTTGCCCAAAAGGCGTTCATTTCTAATAAGCAAGTATTGAAATGAGTTTCGAATGCGAAGAAGCTTCTGAAAAATCTCAAATCGCAAGCATTCAAGAAAAAAAATTTTTCATCAATATTTTAGGAAAGGGGTACCCCTTTACAATAAATAAATTTTTTGGTTGAAACACAATTTTACCCGACTTTGCCCAAAAGGCGTTCATTTCTTATAAGCAGGTATTGAAATAAGTTTCAAATGCGAAGAAGCTTCCGAAAAATCTCAAATCGCAAGCATTTATGAAAAAAACATTTTGCGTCAATATTTTAGGAAAGGGGTACCCCTTTGCAATAAATAAATTTTTTGGTTGAAACACAATTTTACCCGACTTTGCCCAAAAGGCGTTCATTTCTAATAAGCATGTATTAAAATGAATTTCAAATGCGAAGAAGCTTCCGAAAAATCTCAAATCGCAAGCATTTAAGAAAAAAATGTTTCATCAATATTTGAGGAACGGGGTAGCCCTTTGCAATAAATGAATTTTTTGGTTGAAACACAATTTTACCAGACTTTGCCCAAAAGGCGTTCATTTCTTATAAGCAGGTATTGAAATAAGATTCAAATGCGAAGAAGCTTCCGAAAAATCTCAAATCGCATGCATTTAAGAAAAAAAAATTGTTCATCAATATATTAGGAAAGGGTACGCCTTTGCAAGGAATTAATTTTTTGGTTGAAACACAATTTTACCCGACTTTGCCCAAAAGGCGTTCATTTCTAATAAGCAATTATTGAAATGAGATTCAAATGCGAAGAAGCTTCCGAAAAATCTCAAATCGCAAGCATTTAAGAAAAAAACATTTTTCATCAATATTTTAGGAAAGGGGTACCCCTTTGCAATAAATGAATTTTTTGGTTGAAACACAATTTTACCTAATTTTGCCCAAAAGGCGTTTATTTCTAATAAGCAAGTATTGAAAGGAGATTCAAATGCGAAGAAGCTTCGAAAAATCTCAAATCGGAAGCATTTAAGAAAAAAAATTGTTCATCAATATTTTAGGAAAGGGGTACCCCTTTGCAATAAATAAATTTTTTGGTTGAAACACAATTTTACCCGACTTTGCCAAAAAGGCGTTTATTTCTAATAAGCAAGTATTGAAAGGAGATTCAAATGCGAAGAAGCTTCCGAAAAATCGCAAGCATTTAAGAAAAAAAATTTGTCGTCAATATTTTAGGAAAGGGGTACCCCTTTGCAATACATAAATATTTTGGTTGAAACACAATTTTACCCAATTTTGCGCAAAAGGCGTTTATTTCTAATAAGCATGTATTAAAATGAATTTCAAATGCGAAGAAGCTTCCGAAAAATCTCAAATCGCAAGCATTTAAGAAAAAAATGTTTCATCAATATTTGAGGAACGGGGTAGCCCTTTGCAATAAATGAATTTTTTGGTTGAAACACAATTTTACCCAATTTTGCCCAAAAGGCGTTCATTTCTAATAAGCAAGTATTGAAAGGAGATTCAAATGCGAAGAAGCTTCCGAAAAATCTCAAATCGCAAGCATTTATGAAAAAAACATTTTTCGTCAATATTTTAGGAAAGGGGTACCCCTTTGCAATAAATAAATTTTTTGGTTGAAACACAATTTTACCCGACTTTGCCCAAAAGGCGTTCATTTCTTATAAGCAGGTATTGAAATAAGATTCAAATGCGAAGAAGCTTCCGAAAAATCTCAAATCGCATGCATTTAAGAAAAAAAAATTGTTCATCAATATATTAGGAAAGGGGTACCCCTTTGCAATAAATGAATTTTTTGGTTGAAACACAATTTTTCCCGACTTTGCCCAAAAGGCGTTCATTTCTAATAAGCAAGTATTGAAATGAGATTCAAATGTGAATAAGCTTCCGAAAAATCTCAAATCGCAAGCATTTAAGAAAAAAATATTTTAATCAATATTTTAGGAAAGGGGTACCCCTTTGCAATAAATAAATTTTTTGGTTGAAACACAATTTTACCCAATTTTGCCCAAAAGGCGTTCATTTCTAATAAGCAAGTATTGAAATGAGTTTCTAATGCGAAGAAGCTTCCGAAAAATCTCAAATCGCAAGCATTTAAGAAAAACATTTTTCATCAATATTTTAGGAAGGGGTACCCCTTTGCAATAAATAATTTTTTTGGTTGAAACACAATTTTTCCCGACTTTGCCCAAAAGGCGTTCATTTCTAATAAGCATACATTGAAAGGAGATTCAAATGCTAAGAAGCTTCTGAAAAATCTCAAATCGAAAGCATTTAAGAAAAACATTTTTCATCAATATTTAGGAAGGGGTACCCCTTTGCAATAAATAAATTTTTTGGTTGAAACACAATTTTACCCGACTTTGCCCAAAAGGCGTTCATTTCTAATAAGCAAGTATTGAAAGGAGATTCAAATGCGAAGAAGCTTCCGAAAAATCCCAAATCGCAAGCATTTAAAAAAAAAATTTGTCATCAATATTTGAGGAACGGGGTAGCCCTTTGCAATAAATGAATTTTTTGGTTGAAACACAATTTTACCTAATTTTGCCCAAAAGGCGTTTATTTCTAATAAGCAAGTATTGAAAGGAGATTCAAATGCGAAGAAGCTTCCGAAAAATCGCAAGCATTTAAGAAAAAAAATTTGTCGTCAATATTTTAGGAAAGGGGTACCCCTTTACAATAAATATATTTTTTGGATGAAACACAACTTTTCCCGACTTTGCCCAAAAGGCGTTCATTTCTAATAAGCAAGTATTGAAATGAGATTCAAATGCAAAGAAGCTTCTGAAAAATCTCAAATCGCAAGCATTTAAGAAAAAAAAATGTTCACCAATATTTTAGGAAAGGGTACGCCTTTGCAAAAAATTAATTTTTTGGTTGAAACACAATTTTACCCAAAAGGCGTTTATTTCTAATAAGCATGTATTGAAATGAGATTCAAATGCAAAGAAGCTTCTGAAAAATCTCAAATCGCAAGCATTTAAGAAAAAAAAAATTTCATCAATATTTTAGGAAAGGGGTACGCCTTTGCAATAAATAATTTTTTTGGTTAAAACACAATTTTACCCGACTTTGCCCAAAAGGCGTTCGTTTCTAATAAGCAAGTATTGAAAGGAAATTCAAATGCGAAGAAGCTTCCGAAAAATCTCAAATCGCAAGCATTTAAGAAAAAAAATTATTCATCAATATTTTAGGAAAGGGGTACCCCTTTGCAATAAATAAATTTTTTGGTTGAAACACAATTTTACCCGACTTTGCCCAAAAGGCGTTCATTTCTAATAAGCAAGTATTGAAAGGAGATTCAAATGCGAAGAAGCTTCCGAAAAATCTCAAATCGCAAGCATTTAAGAAAAAAAAATTGTTCATCAATATTTTAGGAAAGTGGTACCCCTTTGCAAAAAATGGATTTTTTGGTTGAAACACAATTTTACCCAATTTTGGCCAAAAGGCGTTCATTTCTAATAAGCAAGTATTGAAAGGAGATTCAAATGCGAAGAAGCTTCCGAAAAATCTCAAATCGGAAGCATTTAAGAAAAAAAAATGTTTCATCAATATTTAAGGAAGGGGTACCCCTTTGCAATAAATAAATTTTTTGGTTGAAACACAATTTTACTCAATTTTGCCCAAAAGGCGTTAATTTCTAATAGGCAAGTATTGAAAGGAGATTCAAATGCGAAGAAGCTTCCGAAAAATCTCAAATCGCAAGCATTTAAGAAAAAAAAATTTTCATCAATATATTATGAAAGGGGTACCCCTTTGCAATAAATAAATTTTTTGGTTGAAACACAATTTTACCCAATTTTGCCCAAAAGGCGTTCATTTCTAATAAGCAAGTATTGAAATGAGTTTCAAATGCGAAGAAGCTTCCGAAAAATCTCAAATCGGAAGCATTAAAGAAAAAACATTTTTCATCAATATTTTAGAAAAGGGGTACCCCTTTGCAATAAATAACTTTTTTGTTTGAAACACAATTTTACCCAATTTTGCCCAAAAGGCGTTTATTTCTAATAAGCAAGTATTGAAAGGAGATTCAAATGCGAAGAAGCTTCCGAAAAATCTCAAATCGCAAGCATTTAAGAAAAAAAAATTGTTCATCAATATTTTAGGAAAGTGGTACCCCTTTGCAAAAAATGGATTTTTTGGTTGAAACACAATTTTACCCAATTTTGGCCAAAAGGCGTTCATTTCTAATAAGCAAGTATTGAAAGGAGATTCAAATGCGAAGAAGCTTCCGAAAAATCTCAAATCGCAAGCATTTAAGAAAAAAAAATGTTTCATCAATATTTGAGGAAAGGGGTACCCCTTTGCAATAAATAAATTTTTTGGTTGAAACACAATTTTACCTAATTTTGCCCAAAAGGCGTTCATTTCTAATAAGCAAGTATTGAAATGAGTTTCAAATGCGAAGAAGCTTCCGAAAAATCTCAAATCGCAAGCATTTAAGAAAAACATTTGTCATCAATATTTTAGGAAAGGGGTACCCCTTTGCAATACATAAATATTTTGGTTGAAACACAATTTTACCCAATTTTGCCCAAAAGGCGTTCATTTCTAATAAGCAAGTATTGAAATGAGTTTCGAATGCGAAGAAGCTTCTAAAAAATCTCAAATCGCAAGCATTTAAGAAAGAAAAATTTTTCATCAATATTTTAGGAAAGGGGTACCCCTTTGCAATAAATGAATTTTTTGGTTGAAACACAATTTTTCCCGACTTTGCCCAAAAGGCGTTCATTTCTAATAAGCAAGTATTGAAATGAGATTCAAATGTGAAGAAGCTTCCGAAAAATCTCAAATCGCAAGCATTTAAGAAAAAAATATTTTAATCAATATTTTAGGAAAGGGTTACCCCTTTGCAATAAATAAATTTTTTGGTTGAAACACAATTTTACCCAATTTTGCCCAAAAGGCGTTCATTTCTAATAAGCAAGTATTGAAATGAGTTTCTAATGCGAAGAAGCTTCCGAAAAATCTCAAATCGCAAGCATTTAAGAAAAACATTTTTCATCAATATTTTAGGAAGGGGTACCCCTTTGCAATAAATAATTTTTTTGGTTGAAACACAATTTTTCCCGACTTTGCCCAAAAGGCGTTCATTTCTAATAAGCAAGTATTGAAAGGAGATTCAAATGCGAAGAAGATTCCGAAAAATCTCAAATCGCAAGCATTTAAGAAAAAAATTTGTCATTAATATTTTAGGAAAGGGGTGCCCCTTTGCAATAAATAAATTTTTTGGTTGAAACACAATTTTACCCAATTTTGCCCAAAAGGCGTTCATTTCTAATAAGCAAGTATTGAAAGGAGTTTCAAATGCGAAGAAGCTTCCGAAAATTCTCAAATCGCATGCATTTAAGAAAAAAAATTATTTTGCCAATTTTTTTGGAAAGGCTTACTTACCCCTTTGCTAAAAATCAATTTTTTGGTTGAAACACAATTTTACCCAATTTTGCCCAAAAGGCGGTTATTTCTAATAACTGAGTATTGAAAGGAGTTTCAAATGCGAAGAAGCTTTCGAAAAATCTCAAATCGCATGCATTTAAGAAAAAAAATTATTTGCCAATTTTTTAGGAAAGGCTTACCCCTTTGCTAAAAATCAATTTTTTGGTTGAAACACAATTTTACCCAATTTTGCCCAAAAGGCGTTTATTTCTAATAACTGAGTATTGAAAGGAGTTTCAAATGCGAAGAAGCTTCCTAAAAATCTCAAATCGCATGCATTTAAGAAAAAAAATTATTTGCCAATTTTTTAGGAAAGGCTTACCCCTTTGCTAAAAATCAATTTTTTGGTTGAAACACAATTTTACCCAATTTTGCCCAAAAGGCGTTTATTTCTAATAACTGAGTATTGAAAGGAGTTTCAAATGCGAAGAAGCTTCCGAAAAATCTCAAATCGCATGCATTTAAGAAAAAAATTTGTTATCAATATTTTAGGAAAGGGGTACCCCTTTGCAATACATAAATTTTTTGGTTGAAACACAATTTTACCCAATTTTGGCCAAAAGGCGTTCATTTCTAATAAGCAAGTATTGAAATGAGATTCAAATGCGAAGAAGCTTCCGAAAAATCTCAAATCGGAAGCATTTAAGAAAAAAATTTGTTATCAATATTTTAGGAAAGGGGTACCCCTTTGCAATACATAAATTTTTTGGTTGAAACACAATTTTACCCAATTTTGCCCAAAAGGCGTTTATTTATAATAAGCAAGTATTGAAATGAGTTTCAAATGCGAAGAAGCTTCCGAAAAATCTCAAATCGCAAGCATTTAAGAAAAAAAATGTTTCATCAATATTTTAGGAAAGGGTACGCCTTTGCAAAAAATGAATTTTTTGGTTGAAACACAATTTTACCCGACTTTGCCCAAAAGGCGTTTATTTCTAATAAGCAAGTATTGAAATGAGTTTCAAATGCGAAGAAGCTTCCGAAAAATCTCAAATCGCAAGCATTTAAGAAAAAAAAATTTCATCAATATATTAGGAAAGGGGTACTCCTTTGCAATAAATAAATTTGTTGGTTGAAACACAATTTTACCCAATTTTGGGTACCCCTTTGCAATAAATAAATTTTTTGGTTGAAACACAATTTTACCCAATTTTGTCCAAAAGGCGTTCATTTCTAATAAGCAAGTATTGAAAGGAGATTCAAATGCGAAGAAGCTTCCGAAAAATCTCAAATCGCAAGCATTTAAGAAAAAAATTTGTTATCAATATTTTAGGAAAGGGGTACCCCTTTGCAATACATAAATTTTTTGGTTGAAACACAATTTTACCCGACTTTGCCCAAAAGGCGTTTATTTCTAATAAGCAAGTATTGAAATAAGATTCAAATGCGAAGAAGCTTCCGAAAAATCTCAAATCGCTAGCATTTAAGAAAAAAAATGTTTCATCAATATTTTAGGAAAGGGGAACCCCTTTGCAATAAATAAATTTTTTGGTTGAAACACAATTTTACCCGACTTTGCCCAAAAGGCGTTCATTTCTAATAAGCAAGTATTGAAATGAGATTCAAATGCGAAGAAGCTTCCGAAAAATCTCAAATCGCAAGCATTTAAGAAAAAAAAATTTCATCAATATATTAGGAAAGGGGTACTCCTTTGCAATAAATAAATTTGTTGGTTGAAACACAATTTTACCCAATTTTGGGTACCCCTTTGCAATAAATAAATTTTTTGGTTGAAACACAATTTTACCCAATTTTGTCCAAAAGGCGTTCATTTCTAATAAGCAAGTATTGAAAGGAGATTCAAATGCGAAGAAGCTTCCGAAAAATCTCAAATCGCAAGCATTAAAGAAAAAAATTTGTTATCAATATTTTAGGAAAGGGGTACCCCTTTGCAATACATAAATTTTTTGGTTGAAACACAATTTTACCCGACTTTGCCCAAAAGGTGTTCATTTCTAATAAGCATGTATTAAAATGAATTTCAAATGCGAAGAAGCTTCCGAAAAATCTCAAATCGCAAGCATTTAAGAAAAAAAAAATTTCATCAATATTTTAGGAAAGGGGTACCCCTTTCCTAAAATATTGATGAAACATTTTTTTTTCTTAAATGCTTGCGATTTGAGATTTTTCGGAAGCTTCTTCGCATTTGAAACTCATTTCAATACTTGCTTATTAGAAATGAACGCATTTTGGGCAAAGTCGGGAAAAGTTGTGTTTCATCCAAAAAATATATGTATTGCAAAGGGGTACCCCTTTCCTAAAATATTGATGAAAAATTTTTTTTCTTGAATGCTTGCGATTTGAGATTTTTCGAAAGCTTCTTCGCATTTGAAACTCATTTCAATACTTGCTTATTAGAAATAAATGCCTTTTGAGCAAAGTCTGGTAAAATTGTGTTTCAACCAAAAAATTTATTTATTGCAAAGGGGTACCCTTTCCTAAAATATTGATGAAAAATTTTTTTTTTCTTAAATGCTTGCGATTTGAGATTTTTCGGAAGCTTCTTCGCATTTGAATCTCATTTCAATACTTGCTTATTAGAAATAAACGCCTTTTGGGCAAAATTGGGTAAAATTGTGTTTCAAACAAAAAATTAATTTTTTTGCAAATATTTTTCCTAAAATATTGATGAAAAATTTTTTTTTTCTTAAATGCTTGCGATTTGAGATTTTTCGGAAGCTTCTTCGCATTTGAAACTCATTTCAATACTTGCTTATTAGAAATGAACGCCTTTTGGGCAAAATTGGGTAAAATTGTGTTTCAACCAAAAAATTTATTTATTGCAAAGGGGTACCCAAAATTGGGTAAAATTGTGTTTCAACCAAAAAATTTGTTTATTGCAAAGGGGTACCCCTTTCCTAAAATATTAATGAAAAATTTTTTTTTCTTAAATGCTTGCGATTTGAGATTTTTCGGAAGCTTCTTCGCATTTGAATCTCATTTCAATACTTGCTTATTAGAAATAAACGCCTTTTGGGCAAAATTGGGTAAAATTGTGTTTCAAACAAAAAATTAATTTTTTTGCAAATATTTTTCCTAAAATATTGATGAAAAATTTTTTTTTTCTTAAATGCTTGCGATTTGAGATTTTTCGGAAGCTTCTTCGCATTTGAAACTCATTTCAATACTTGCTTATTAAAAATGAACGCATTTTGGGCAAAGTCGGGTAAAATTGTGTTTCAACCAAAAAATTTATTTATTGCAAAGGGGTACCCCTTTCCTAAAATATTGATGAAACATTTTTTTTCTTAAATGCCTGCGATTTGAGATTTTTCGGAAGCTTCTTCGCATTTGAATCTCATTTCAATACTTGCTTATTAGAAATGAACGCCTTTTAGGAAAAGTCTGGTAAAATTGTGTTTCAACCAAAAAATTTATGTATTGCAAAGAGGTACCCCTTTCCTAAAATATTGATGAAAAATTTTTTTTTTCTTAAATGCTTGCGATTTGAGATTTTTCGGAAACTTCTTCGCATTTGAATCTCATTTCAATACTTGCTTATTAGAAATAAACGCCTTTTGGGCAAAATTGGGTAAAATTGTGTTTCAAACAAAAAATTAATTTTTTTGCAAATATTTTTCCTAAAATATTGATGAAAAATTTTTTTTTTCTTAAATGCTTGCGATTTGAGATTTTTCGGAAGCTTCTTCGCATTTGAAACTCATTTCAATACTTGCTTATTAGAAATGAACGCCTTTTGGGCAAAATTGGGTAAAATTGTGTTTCAACCAAAAAATTTATTTATTGCAAAGGGGTACCCAAAATTGGGTAAAATTGTGTTTCAACCAAAAAATTTGTTTATTGCAAAGGGGTACCCCTTTCCTAAAATATTAATGAAAAATTTTTTTTTCTTAAATGCTTGCGATTTGAGATTTTTCGGAAGCTTCTTCGCATTTGAAACTCATTTCAATACTTGCTTATTAGAAATGAACGCCTTTTGGGCAAAATTGGGTAAAATTGTGTTTCAACCAAAAAATGTATTTATTGCAAAGGGGTACCAATTTCCTAAAATATTGATGACAAATTTTTTTTTCTTAAATGCTTGCGATTTGAGATTTTTCGGAAGCTTCTTCGCATTTGAAACTCATTTCAATACTTGCTTATTAGAAATGAACGCCTTTTGGGCAAAGTCGGGCAAAATTGTGTTTCAACCAAAAAATTTATTTATTGCAAAGGGGTAAGCCTTTCCTAAAAAATTGGCAAAATAATTTTTTTTCTTAAATGCATGCGATTTGAGATTTTTCGGAAGGTTCTTCGGATTTGAAACTCCTTTCAATACTCAGTTATTAGAAATAAACGCCTTTTGGGCAAAATTGGGTAAAATTGTGTTTCAACCAAAAAATTGATTTTTAGCAAAGGGGTAAGCCTTTCCTAAAAAATTGGCAAAATAATTTTTTTTCTTAAATGCTTTCGATTTGAGATTTTTCGGAAGCTTCTTCGCATTTGAATATCATTTCAATACTTGCTTATTAGAAATGAACGCCTTTTGGGCAAAATTGGGTAAAATTGTGTTTCAACCAAAAAATTTATTTATTGCAAAGGGGTACCCCTTTCCTAAAATATTGATTAAAATATTTTTTTCTTAAATGCTTGCGATTTGAGATTTTTCGGAAGCTTCTTCACATTTGAATCTCATTTCAATACTTGCTTATTAGAAATGAACGCCTTTTGGGCAAAGTCGGGAAAAATTGTGTTTCAACCAAAAAATTTATTTATTGCAAAGGGGTACCCCTTTCCTAAAATATTGATGAACAATTTTTTTTTCTTAAATGCATGCGATTTGAGATTTTTCGGAAGCTTCTTCGCATTTGAATCTCCTTTCAATACTTGCTTATTAGAAATAAACGCCTTTTGGGCAATGTCGGGTAAAATTGTGTTTCAACCAACAAATTTATTTATTCTCATATTATTTCTCATTTCAATACTTGCTTATTAGAAATGAACGCATTTTGGGCAAAGTCGGGCAAAATTGTGTTTCAACCAATAAATTTATTTATTGCAAAGGGGTACCCCTTTCCTAAAATATTGATGAAAATTTTTTTTTCTTAAATGCTTGCGATTTAAAATTTATCGGAAGCTTCTTCGCATTTGAAACTTATTTCAATACTTGCTTATTAGAAATAAACGCCTTTTGGACAAAATTGGGTAAAATTAAGTTTCAACCAAAAAATTTATTTATTGCAAAGGGGCACCCCTTTCCTAAAATATTGATGACAAATTTTTTTCTTAAATGCTTGCGATTTGGGATTTTTCGGAAGCTTCTTCGCATTAGAAACTCATTTCAATACTTGCTTATTAGAAATAAACGCCTTTTGGGCAAAACTGGGTAAAATTGTGGTTCAGCCAAAAAATTTATTTCTTGCAAAGGGTTACCCTTTCCTAATATATTGATGAAAAATTTTTTTTCTTAAATGCTTGCGATTTGAGATTTTTCGGAAGCTTCTTCGCATTTGAATCTCATTTCAATACTTGCTTATTAGAAATGAACGCCTTTTGGCCAAAATTGGGTAAAATTGTGTTTCAACCAAAAAATTTATTTATTGCAAAGGGGTTCCCCTTTCCTAAAATATTGATGAAACATTTTTTTCTTAAATGCTTGCGATTCGAGATTTTTCGGAAGCTTCTTCGCATTTGAATCTCATTTCAATACTTGCTTATTAGAAATGAACGCCTTTTGGCCAAAATTGGGTAAAATTGTGTTTCAACCAAAAAATTTATTTATTGCAAAGGGGTTCCCCTTTCCTAAAATATTGATGAAACATTTTTTTCTTAAATGCTTGCGATTCGAGATTTTTCGGAAGCTTCTTCGCATTTGAATCTCATTTCAATACTTGCTTATTAGAAATGAACGCCTTTTGGCCAAAATTGGGTAAAATTGTGTTTCAACCAAAAAATTTATTTATTGCAAAGGGGCACCCCTTTCCTAAAATATTGATGACAAATTTTTTTCTTAAATGCTTGCGATTTGGGATTTTTCGGAAGCTTCTTCGCATTAGAAACTCATTTCAATACTTGCTTATTAGAAATAAACGCCTTTTGGGCAAAATTGGGTAAAATTGTGGTTCAGCCAAAAAATTTATTTCTTGCAAAGGGTTACCCTTTCCTAATATATTGATGAAAAATTTTTTTTCTTGAATGCTTGCGATTTGAGATTTTTCGGAAGCTTCTTCGCATTTGAATCTCATTTCAATACTTGCTTATTAGAAATGAACGCCTTTTGGCCAAAATTGGGTAAAATTGTGTTTCAACCAAAAAATTTATGTATTGCAAAGGGGTACCCCTTTCCTAAAATATTGATGACAAATGTTTTTCTTAAATGCTTGCGATTTGAGATTTTTCGGAAGCTTCTTCGCATTTGAAACTCATTTCAATACTTGCTTATTAGAAATGAACGCCTTTTGGGCAAAATTGGGTAAAATTGTGTTTCAACCAAAAAATTTATGTATTGCAAAGGGGCACCCCTTTCCTAAAATATTGATGACAAATTTTTTTCTTAAATGCTTGCGATTTGGGATTTTTCGGAAGCTTCTTCGCATTTGAAACTCCTTTCAACACTTGCCTATTAGAAATTAACGCCTTTTGGGCAAAATTGAGTAAAATTGTGTTTCAACCAAAAAATTTATTTATTGCAAAGGGGTACCCCTTTTCTAAAATATTGATGAACAATTTTTTTTCTTAAATGCTTGCGATTTGAGATTTTTCGGAAGCTTCTTCGCATTTGAAACTCATTTCAATACTTGCTTATTAGAAATAAACGCCTTTTGGGCAAAATTGGGTAAAATTGTGTTTCAACCAAAAAATTTATGTATTGCAAAGGGGCACCCCTTTCCTAAAATATTGATGACAAATTTTTTTCTTAAATGCTTCCGATTTGAGATTTTTCGGAAGCTTATTCGCATTTGAATCTCCTTTCAATACTTGCTTATTAGAAATAAACGCCTTTTGGGCAAAGTCGGGTAAAATTGTGTTTCAACCAACAAATTTATTTATTGCAAAGGGGTACCCCTTTCCTAAAATATTGATGAAAAATGTTTTTTTCTTAAATGCTTTCGATTTGAGATTTTTCGGAAGTTTCTTCGCATTTGAAACTCATTTCAATACTTGCTTATTAGAAATAAACGCCTTTTGGACAAAATTGGGTAAAATTGTGTTTCAACCAAAAAATTTATTTATTGCAAAAGGGTACCCCTTTCCTAAAATATTGATGAACAATTTTTTTTTCTTAAATGCATGCGATTTGAGATTTTTCGGAAGCTTCTTCGCATTTGAATCTCATTTCAATACTTCCTTATTAGATATGAACGCTTTTTGGGCAAAGCCGGGTAAAATTGTGTTTCAACCAAAAAATTTATTTTTTGCAAAGGCGTACCCTTTCCTAAAATATTGATGAAACATTTTTTTTTCTTAAATGCTTGCGATTTGAGATTTTTCGGAATCTTCTTCGCATTTGAAACTCATTTCAATACTTGCTTATTAGAAATGAACGCATTTTGGGCAAGGTCGGGTAAAATTGTGGTTCAACCAAAAAATTTATTTATTGCAAAGGGGTACCTCTTTCCTAAAATATTGATGATAATTTTTTCTTTCTTAAATGCTTGCGATTTGAGATTTTTCGGAAGCTTCTTCGCATTTGAAACTCATTTCAATACTTGCTTATTAGAAATAAACGCCTTTTGGGCAAAGCCGGGTAAAATTGTGTTTCAACCAAAAAATTAATTTATTGCAAAGGGGTACCCCTTTCCTCAAATATTGATGAAACATTTTTTTTTCTTAAATGCTTGCGATTCGAGATTTTTCGGAAGCTTCTCCGCATTTGAATCTCATTTCAATACTTGCTTATTAGAAATGAACGCATTTTGGGCAAAGTCGGGAAAAGTTGTGTTTCATCCAAAAAATTTATTTATTGCAAAGGGGTACCCCTTTCCTCAAATATTGATGAAACATTTTTTTTTCTTAAATGCTTGCGATTCGAGATTTTTCGGAAGCTTCTCCGCATTTGAATCTCATTTCAATACTTGCTTATTAGAAATGAACGCATTTTGGGCAAAGTCGGGAAAAGTTGTGTTTCATCCAAAAAATTTATTTATTGCAAAGGGGCACCCCTTTCCTAAAATATTGATGAAACATTTTTTTTTCTTAAATGCTTGCGATTTGAGATTTTTCGGAAGCTTCTTCGCATTTGAAACTCATTTCAATACTTGCTTATTAGAAATGAACGCATTTTGGGCAAAGTCGGGAAAAGTTGTGTTTCATCCAAAAAATATATGTATTGCAAAGGGGTACCCCTTTCCTAAAATATTGATGAAAAATTTTTTTTTTCTTAAATGCTTGCGATTTGAGATTTTTCGGAAGCTTTTTCGCATTTGAAACTCCTTTCAACACTTGCCTATTAGAAATTAACGCCTTTTGGGCAAAGTCGGGTAAAATTAAGTTTCAACCAAAAAATTTAATTATTGCAAAGGGGTACCCCTTTCCTAAAATATTGATGAAACATATTTTTTTTCTTAAATGCTTGCGATTTGGGATTTTTCGGAAGCTTCTTCGCATTTGAATGTCATTTCAATACTTGCTTATTAGAAATGAACGCCTTTTGGACAAAATTGGGTAAAATTGTGGTTCAACCAAAAAATTTATTTATTGCAAAGGGGTACCCCTTTCCTAAAATATTGATGAAAAATGTTTTTTTCTTAAATGCTTTCGATTTGAGATTTTTCGGAAGCTTCTTAGCATTTGAATCTCCTTTCAATATATGCTTATTAGAAATAAACGCCTTTTGGGCAAAGTCGGGTAAAATTGTGTTTCAACCAAAAAATTCATTGTTTGCAAAGGCGTACCCTTTCCTAAAATATTGATGAAAAATTTTTTTTTCTTAAATGCTTGCGATTTGAGATTTTTCGGAAGCTTCTTCGCATTTGAAACTCATTTCAATACTTGCTTATTAGAAATAAACGCCTTTTGGGCAAAATTGGGTAAAATTGTGTTTCAACCAAAAAATTTATGTATTGCAAAGGGGCACCCCTTTCCTAAAATATTGATGACAAATTTTTTTCTTAAATGCTTGCGATTTGGGATTTTTCGGAAGCTTCTTCGCATTTGAAACTCCTTTCAACACTTGCCTATTAGAAATTAACGCCTTTTGGGCAAAGTCAGGTAAAATTGTGTTTCAACCAAAAAATGTATTTTTTGCAAAGGCGTACGTACCCCTTTCCTAAAATATTGATGAAACATATTTTTTCTTAAGTGCTTGCGATTTGAGATTTTTCGGAAGCTTCTTCGCATTTGAATCTCATTTCAATACTTGCTTATTAGAAATGAACGCCTTTTGGGCAAAGTCGGGTAAAATTGTGGTTCAACCAAAAAATTTATTTATTGCAAAGGGGTACCCCTTTCCTAAAATATTGATGAACAATTTTTTTTTTCATAAATGCTTGCGATTTGAGATTTTTCGGAAGCTTCTTCGCATTTGAAACTCATTTCAATACTTGCTTATTAGAAATGAACGCCTTTTGGGCAAAGTCGGGTAAAATTGTGGTTCAACCAAAAAATTTATTTATTGCAAAGGGGTACCCCTTTCCTAAAATATTGATGAACAATTTTTTTTTCATAAATGCTTGCGATTTGAGATTTTTCGGAAGCTTCTTAGCATTTGAATCTCCTTTCAATATATGCTTATTAGAAATAAACGCCTTTTGGGCAAAATTGGGTAAAATTGTGTTTCAACCAACAAATTTATGTATTGCAAAGGGGTACCCCTTTCCTAAAATATTGATGAACAATTTTTTTTCTTAAATGCTTGCGATTTTTCGGAAGCTTCTTCGCATTTGAATCTCCTTTCAATACTTGCTTATTAGAAACGAACGCCTTTTGGGCAAAGTCGGGTAAAATTGTGTTTCAACCAAAAAATTTATCTTAAATGCTTGCTTGGTACCCTTTCCTAAAATATTGATGAAAAATTTTTTTTTCTTAAATGCTTGCGATTTGAGATTTCTCGGAAGCTTTTTCGCATTTGAATCTCCTTTCAATACTTGCTTATTAGAAATGAACGCCTTTTGGGCAAAGTCAGGTAAAATTGTGTTTCAACCAAAAAATGTATTTATTGTAAAGGGGTACCCCTTTCCTAAAATATTGATGAACAATTTTTTTTTCATAAATGCTTGCGATTTGAGATTTTTCGGAAGCTTCTTCGCATTTGAAACTCATTTCAGTACTTGCTTATTAGAAATGAACGCCTTTTGGGCAAAGTCGGGTAAAATTGTGTTTCAACCAAAAAATTTATTTATTGCAAAGGAGTACACCTTTCCTAAAATATTGATGAAATTTTTTTTTTCTTAAATGCTTGCGATTTGAGATTTTTCGAAAGCTTCTTCGCATTTGAAACTCATTTCAGTACTTGCTTATTAGAAATGAACGCCTTTTGGGCAATGTCGGGTAAAATTGTGGTTCAGCCAAAAAATTTATTTCTTGCAAAGGGTTACCCTTTCCTAATATATTGATTAAAATATTTTTTTCTTAAATGCTTGCGATTTGAGATTTCTCGGAAGCTTTTTCGCATTTGAATCTCCTTTCAATACTTGCTTATTAGAAATGAACGCCTTTTGGGCAAAGTCGGGTAAAATTGTGTTTCAACCAAAAAATTTATTTATTGCAAAGGGGTGCCCCTTTCCTAAAATATTGATGAACAATTTTTTTTCTTAAATGCTTGCGATTTGAGATTTTTCGGAAGCTTCTTCGCATTTGAATCTCCTTTCAATACTTGCTTATTAGAAATGAACGCCTTTTGGGCAAAGTCGGGTAAAATTGTGTTTTAACCAAAATATTTATGTATTGCAAAGGGGTACCCCTTTCCTAAAATATTGACGACAAATTGTTTTTCTTAAATGCTTGCGATTTTTCGGAAGCTTCTTAGCATTTGAATCTCCTTTTAATACTTGCTTATTAGAAATGAACGCCTTTTGGGCAAAGTCGGGTAAAATTGTGTTTCAACCAAAAAATTTATGTATTGCAAAGGGGTACCCCTTTCCTAAAATATTGATGAAACATATTTTTTCTTAAATGCTTGCGATTTGAGATTTTTCGGAAGCTTCTTCACATTTGAATCTCATTTCAATACTTGCTTATTAGAAATAAACGCCTTTTGGGCAAAATTGGGTAAAATTGTGTTTCAACCAAAAAATTTATTTATTGCAAAGGGGTGCCCCTTTCCTAAAATATTGATGAACAATTTTTTTTCTTAAATGCTTGCGATTTGAGATTTTTCGGAAGCTTCTTCGCATTTGAATCTCCTTTCAATACTTGCTTATTAGAAATGAACGCCTTTTGGGCAAAGTTGGGTAAAATTGTGTTTTAACCAAAATATTTATGTGTTGCAAAGGGGTACCCCTTTCCTAAAATATTGACGACAAATTTTTTTTCTTAAATGCTTGCGATTTTTCGGAAGCTTCTTAGCATTTGAATCTCCTTTTAATACTTGCTTATTAGAAATAAACGCCTTTTGGGCAAAGTCGGGTAAAATTGTGTTTCAACCAAAAAATTCATTTATTGTAAAGGGGTACCCCTTTCCTAAAATATTGATGAAACATTTTTTTTTCTTAAATGCTTGCGATTTAAGATTCTTCGGAAGCTTCTTCGCATTTGAATCTCCTTTCAATATATGCTTATTAGAAATGAACGCCTTTTGGGCAAAGTCGGGCAAAATTGTGTTTCAACCAAAAAATTTATTTATTGCAAAGGGGTACCCCTTTCCTCAAATATTGATGAAACATTTTTTTTTCTTAAATGCTTGCGATTTGAGATTTTTCGGAAGCTTCTTCGCATTTGAATCTCCTTTCAATACTTGCTTATTAGAAATGAACGCCTTTTGGGCAAAGTCGGGCAAAATTGTGTTTCAACCAAAATATTTATTTATTGCAAAGGGGTGCCCCTTTCCTAATATATTAATGCAATTTTTATACCCTCCAAAAAAGAATTTGGAGGGTATATTCACTTTGTCATTCCGTTTGTAACGCATCGAAATGTCCATCTCAGACCCCATAAAGTATATATATTCTTGATCAGTGATGAAATCTAAGACGAACTGAGCATGTCCGTCCGTCCGTCCGTCCGTCTGTGGAAATCACGATTCAGTCCAAACGAAAAGAGCTAGACTCCTGAAATTTGGCATAAATATATTTTAAAACTTAGAGCAGGTTGAGTTCGAAGATGGGCTAAATCGGGCTAGAGGGAAAAAAGTTCCCCTAAGAAGAACTAAACCAACCCAGAAAAAACAACATAATTTTTAAAGTTTTTTGGTTATTTTGTTAAGCAAATGATATATTTTTATGTCAAATACGGTCCAACGCCTTAAACTTGGAGCCATTAAATAAAATAAAAATATTTTTTGACCCCGCCCACTTCAGTGGGCGTTATTATAGGCAAAAATAGCATAAAAATTTAACAAATTGTTTTACTTAAGCCACCATTCCTTAAAAATAACACTTTTTAGCTTTAATGACGAAGCTGAGACGAATCCTGGTACTACTCTGCCCTACCCCCTCCTTCCCCCCCGCCCCCTAAATGACCCTACCAAAAAAAATTTTTTTTTTAAATTTTGTATATAATCATCCCAAGCATTTATCTTTAGAGTTTTATGACTGCCGATTTCTGCCCTACCTCCCCCCCCACCTCTTCCTTTGCCCCCTATATGACCCTACCAAAAAAAAAACCTTTTTTTTTAAATTTTGTATATAATCATCCCAAGCATTTATCTTTAGAGTGACTTTGCCCAAAAGGCGTTCATTTCTAATAAGCAAGTATTGAAATGAGTTTCAAATGCGAAGAAGCTTCCGAAAAATCTCAAATCGCAAGCATTTATGAAAAAAAAATTTTTTTCATCAATATTTTAGGAAAGGGTACGCCTTTGCAAAAAATGAATTTTTTGGTTGAAACACAGTTTTACCCAATTTTGCCCAAAAGGCGTTTATTTCTAATAAGCAAGTATTGAAAGGAGATTTAAATGCGAAGAAACTTCCGAAAAATCTCAAATCGCAAGCATTTAAGAAAAAAAAAATGTTCATCAATATTTTAGGAAAGGGGTACCCCTTTGCAATAAATAAATTTTTTGGTTGAAACACAATTTTACCCGACTTTGCCCAAAAGGCGTTTATTTCTAATAAGCAAGTATTGAAATGAGATTTAAATGCGAAGAAGCTTCCGAAAAATCTCAAATCGCAAGCATTTAAGAAAAAAAAATTGCATTAATATATTAGGAAAGGGGCACCCCTTTGCAATAAATAAATTTTTTGGTTGAAACACAATTTTACCCGACTTTGCCCAAAAGGCGTTCATTTCTAATAAGCAAGTATTGAAATGAGTTTCAAATGCGAAGAAGCTTCCGAAAAATCTCAAGTCGCAAGCATTTAAGAAAAACATTTGTCATCAATATTTTAGGAAAGGGGTACCCCTTTGCAAAAAATGAATTTTTTGGTTGAAACACAATTTTACCCGACTTTGCCCAAAAGGCGTTCATTTCTAATAAGCAAGTATTGAAATGAGATTCAAATGCGAAGAAGCTTCCGAAAAATCTCAAATCGCAAGCATTTAAGAAAAAAAATTTTTCATCAATATATTAGGAAAGGGTAACCCTTTGCAAGAAATAAATTTTTTGGCTGAACCACAATTTTACCCAAATTTGCCCAAAAGGCGTTTATTTCTAATAAGCAAGTATTGAAATGAGATTCAAATGCGAAGAAGCTTCCGAAAAATCTCAAATCGCAAGCATTTAAGAAAAAAAAAATTGCATTAATATATTAGGAAAGGGGCACCCCTTTGCAATAAATAAATTTTTTGGTTGAAACACAATTTTACCCAATTTTGCCCAAAAGACGTTCATTTCTAATAAGCAAGTATTGAAATGAGATTCAAATGCGAAGAAGCTTCCGAAAAATCTCAAATCGCAAGCATTTAAGAAAAAAAAATTTTTCATCAATATTTTAGGAAAGGGTACCAAGCAAGCATTTAAGATAAATTTTTTGGTTGAAACACAATTTTACCCGACTTTTCCCAAAAGGCGTTCATTTCTAATAAGCAAGTATTGAAATGAGTTTCAAATGCGAAGAAGCTTCCGAAAAATCTCAAATCGCAAGCATTTAAGAAAAAAAATGTTTCATCAATATTTTAGGAAAGGGGTACCCCTTTGCAATAAATAAATTTTTTGGTTGAAACACAATTTTACCCAATTTTGCCCAAAAGGCGTTCATTTCTAATAAGCAAGTATTGAAATGAGTTTCAAATGCGAAAAAGCTTCCGAAAAATCTCAAATCGCAAGCATTTAAGAAAAACATTTGTCATCAATATTTTAGGAAAGGGGTACCCCTTTGCAATACATAAATTTTTTGGTTGAAACACAATTTTACCCGACTTTGCCCAAAAGGCGTTTATTTCTAATAAGCAAGTATTGAAAGGAGATTTAAATGCGAAGAAGCTTCCGAAAAATCTCAAATCGCAAGCATTTAAGAAAAAAAAATTGTTCATCAATATTTTAGGAAAGGGGTACTCCTTTGCAATAAATAAATTTGTTGGTTGAAACACAATTTTACCCAATTTTGCCCAAAAGGCGTTTATTTCTAATAAGCAAGTATTGAAATGAGATTCAAATGCGAAGAAGCTTCCGAAAAATCTCAAATCGGAAGCATTTAAGAAAAAAAAATTTTTCATCAATATTTTAGGAAAAATATTTGCAAAAAAATTAATTTTTTGTTTGAAACACAATTTTACCCAATTTTGCCCAAAAGGCGTTCATTTCTAATAAGCAAGTATTGAAATGAGTTTCAAATGCGAAGAAGCTTCCGAAAAATCTCAAATCGCAAGCATTTAAGAAAAACATTTGTCATCAATATTTTAGGAAAGGGGTACCCCTTTGCAATAAATAAATTTTTTGGTTGAAACACAATTTTACCCAATTTTGCCCAAAAGACGTTCATTTCTAATAAGCAAGTATTGAAATGAGATTCAAATGCGAAGAAGCTTCCGAAAAATCTCAAATCGCAAGCATTTAAGAAAAAAAATTTTTCATCAATATTTTTGGAACGGGGTACCCCTTTGCAATAAATAAATTTTTTGGTTGAAACACAATTTTACCCAATTTTGCCCAAAAGGCGTTCATTTCTAATAAGCAAGTATTGAAAGGAGATTCAAATGCGAAGAAGCTTCCGAAAAATCTCAAATCGCAAGCATTTAAGAAAAAAATTTGTCATCAATATTTTAGGAAAGGGGTGCCCCTTTGCAATACATAAATTTTTTGGTTGAAACACAATTTTACCCGACTTTGCCCAAAAGGCGTTTATTTCTAATAAGCAAGTATTGAAATGAGATTCAAATGCGAAGAAGCTTCCGAAAATTCTCAAATCGCAAGCATTTAAGAAAAAAAATTGTTATCAACATTTTAGGAAAGGGGTACCCCTTTGCAATACATAAATTTTTTGGTTGAAACACAATTTTACCAGACTTTGCTCAAAAGGCGTTTATTTCTAATAAGCAAGTATTGAAATGAGATTCAAATGCGAAGAAGCTTCCGAAAAATCTCAAGTCGCAAGCATTTAAGAAAAACATTTGTCATCAATATTTTAGGAAAGGGGTACCCCTTTGCAAAAAATGAATTTTTTGGTTGAAACACAATTTTACCCAATTTTGCCCAAAAGGCGTTTATTTCTAATAAGCAAGTATTGAAAGGAGATTTAAATGCGAAGAAACTTCCGAAAAATCTCAAATCGCAAGCATTTAAGAAAAAAAAAATTTTCATCAATATTTTAGGAAAGGGGTACCCCTTTGCAATAAATAAATTTTTTGGTTGAAACACAATTTTACCCGACTTTGCCCAAAAGGCGTTTATTTCTAATAAGCAAGTATTGAAATGAGATTTAAATGCGAAGAAGCTTCCGAAAAATCTCAAATCGCAAGCATTTAAGAAAAAAAAATTGCATTAATATATTAGGAAAGGGGCACCCCTTTGCAATAAATAAATTTTTTGGTTGAAACACAATTTTACCCGACTTTGCCCAAAAGGCGTTCATTTCTAATAAACAAGTATTGAAATGAGTTTCAAATGCGAAGAAGCTTCCGAAAAATCTCAAGTCGCAAGCATTTAAGAAAAACATTTGTCATCAATATTTTAGGAAAGGGTAACCCTTTGCAAGAAATAAATTTTTTGGCTGAACCACAATTTTACCCAATTTTGCCCAAAAGGCGTTTATTTCTAATAAGCAAGTATTGAAATGAGATTCAAATGCGAAGAAGCTTCCGAAAAATCTCAAATCGCAAGCATTTAAGAAAAAAAAATTGCATTAATATATTAGGAAAGGGGTACCCCTTTGCAAAAAATGAATTTTTTGGTTGAAACACAATTTTACCCGACTTTGCCCAAAAGGCGTTCATTTCTAATAAGCAAGTATTGAAATGAGATTCAAATGCGAAGAAGCTTCCGAAAAATCTCAAATCGCAAGCATTTAAGAAAAAAAATTTTTCATCAATATATTAGGAAAGGGTAACCCTTTGCAAGAAATAAATTTTTTGGCTGAACCACAATTTTACCCAATTTTGCCCAAAAGGCGTTTATTTCTAATAAGCAAGTATTGAAATGAGATTCAAATGCGAAGAAGCTTCCGAAAAATCTCAAATCGCAAGCATTTAAGAAAAAAAAAATTGCATTAATATATTAGGAAAGGGGCACCCCTTTGCAATAAATAAATTTTTTGGTTGAAACACAATTTTACCCAATTTTGCCCAAAAGACGTTCATTTCTAATAAGCAAGTATTGAAATGAGATTCAAATGCGAAGAAGCTTCCGAAAAATCTCAAATCGCAAGCATTTAAGAAAAAAAAATTTTTCATCAATATTTTAGGAAAGGGGTACTCCTTTGCAATAAATAAATTTGTTGGTTGAAACACAATTTTACCCAATTTTGCCCAAAAGGCGTTCATTTCTAATAAGCAAGTATTGAAATGAGTTTCAAATGCGAAGAAGCTTCCGAAAAATCTCAAATCGCAAGCATTTAAGAAAAAAAAATGTTTCATCAATATTTTAGGAAAGGGGTACCCCTTTGCAATAAATAAATTTTTTGGTTGAAACACAATTTTACCCAATTTTGCCCAAAGGAAGGGGTACCCCTTTGCAATAAATAAATTTTTTGGTTGAAACACAATTTTACCCGACTTTGCCCAAAAGGCGTTAATTTCTAATAAGCAAGTACTGAAATGAGTTTCAAATGCGAAGAAGCTTCCGAAAAATCTCAAATCGCAAGCATTTAAGAAAAAAAAAATGTTTCATCAATATTTGAGGAAAGGGGTACCCCTTTGCAATACATAAATTTTTTGGTAAAAACAAAATTTTACCCAATTTTGGGTACCCCTTTGCAATAAATAAATTTTTTGGTTGAAACACAATTTTACCCGACTTTGCCAAAAAGGCGTTCATTTCTAATAAGCAGGTATTGAAATGAGTTTCAAATGCGAAGAAGCTTCCGAAAAATCTCAAATCGCATGCATTTAAGAAAAAAAAATTGTTCATCAATATTTTAGGAAAGGGGTACCCCTTTGCAATAAATAAATTTTTTGGTTGAAACACAGTTTTACCCAATTTTGCCCAACAGGCATTCATTTCTAATAAGCATATATTGAAAGGAGATTCAAATGCTAAGAAGCTTCCGAAAAATCTCAAATCGAAAGCATTTAAGAAAAACATTTTTCATCAATATTTTAGGAAGGGGTACCCCTTTGCAATAAATAAATTTTTTGGTTGAAACACAATTTTACCCGACTTTGCCCAAAAGGCGTTTATTTCTAATAAGCAAGTATTGAAATGAGTTTCAAATGCGAAGAAGCTTCCGAAAAATCTCAAATCGCAAGCATTTAAGAAAGAAAAAATTATCATCAATATTTTAGGAAAGGGGTACCCCTTTGCAATAAATAAATTTTTTGGTTGAACCACAATTTTACCCGACTTTGCCCAAAAGGCGTTTATTTCTAATAAGCAAGTATTGAAAGGAGATACAAATGCGAAGAAGCTTCCGAAAAATCTCAAATCGCAAGCATTTATGAAAAAAAAAATTATCATCAATATTTTAGGAAAGAGGTACCCCTTTGCAATAAATAAATTTTTTGGTTGAAACACAGTTTTACCAAATTTTGCCCAAAAGGCGTTCATTTCTAATAAGCAAGTATTAAAAGGAGATTCAAATGCTAAGAAGCTTCCGAAAAATCTCAAATCGCAAGCATTTAAGAAAAAAAAATGTTTCATCAATATTTGAGGAAAGGGGTACCCCTTTGCAATAAATAAATTTTTTGGTTGAAACACAATTTTACCTAATTTTGCCCAAAAGGCGTTCATTTCTAATAAGCAAGTATTGAAAGGAGATTCAAATGCGAAGAAGCTTCCGAAAAATCCCAAATCGCAAGCATTTAAAAAAAAAATTTGTCATCAATATTTTAGGAAAGGGGTACGCCTTTGTAATACATAAATTTTTTGGTTGAAACACAATTTTACCCAATTTTGCCCAAAAGGCGTTTATTTCTAATAACAGAGTATTGAAAGGAGATTCAAATGCTAAGAAGCTTCCGAAAAATCTCAAATCGCAAGCATTTATGAAAAAAAAAATTGTTCATCAATATTTTAGGAAAGGCTTACCCCTTTGCAATAAATAAATTTGTTGGTTGAAACACAATTTTACCCAATTTTGCCCAAAAGGCGTTTATTTCTAATAAGCAAGTATTTAAAGGAGATTCAAATGCGAAGAAGCTTCCGAAAAATCTCAAATCGCAAGAATTTAAGAAAAAAAAAAATTTTCATCAATATTTTAGGAAAGGGGTATCCCTTTGCAATAAATAAATTTTTTGGTTGAAACACAATTTTACCCGACTTTGCCCAAAAGGCGTTCATTTCTAATAAGCAAGTATTGAAAGGAGATTCAAATGCGAAGAAGATTCCGAAAAATCTCAAGTCGCAAGCATTTAAGAAAGAAAAAATTATCATCAATATTTTAGGAAAGAGGTACCCCTTTGCAATAAATAAATTTTTTGGTTGAAACACAGTTTTACCCGACATTGCCCAAAAGGCGTTTATTTCTAATAAGCAAGTATTGAAAGTAGATTCAAATGCTAAGAAGCTTCCGAAAAATCTCAAATCGCAAGCATTTATGAAAAAAAAAATTGTTCATCAATATTTTAGGAAAGGGGTACCCCTTTGCAATAAATAAATTTTTTGGTTGAAACACAATTTTACCCGACTTTGCCCAAAAGGCGTTCATTTCTAATAAGCAAGTATTGAAATGAGATTCAAATGCGAAGAAGCTTCCGAAAAATCTCAAATCGCAAGCATTTAAGAAAAAAAATTTGTCGTCAATATTTTAGGAAAGGGGTACCCCTTTGCAATACATAAATATTTTGGTTGAAACACAATTTTACCCAATTTTGTCCAAAAGGCGTTTATTTCTAATAAGCAAGTATTGAAATGAGTTTCAAATGCGAAGAAGCTTCCGAAAAATCTCAAATCGCAAGCATTTAAGAAAAAAAATTTTTCATCAATATTTGAGGAAAGGGGTACCCCTTTGCAATAAATAAATTTTTTGGTTGAAACACAATTTTACCCGACTTTGCCCAAAAGGCGTTCATTTCTAATAAGCAAGTATTGAAATGAGATTCAAATGCGAAGAAGATTCCGAAAAATCTCAAGTCGCAAGCATTTAAGAAAAACATTTGTCATCAATATTTTAGGAAAGGGGTACCCCTTTGCAATACATAAATTTTTTGGTTGAAACACAATTTTACCAGACTTTGCCCAAAAGGCGTTAATTTCTAATAGGCAAGTGTTGAAAGGAGTTTCAAATGCGAAGAAGCTTCCGAAAAATCTCAAATCGCATGCATTTAAGAAAGAAAAATTTTTCATCAATATTTTAGGAAAGGGGTACGTACGCCTTTGCAAAAAATACATTTTTTGGTTGAAACACAATTTTACCCAATTTTGCCCAAAAGGCGTTCATTTCTAATAAGCAAGTGTTGAAAGGAGATTCAAATGCGAAGAAGCTTCCGAAAAATCTCAAATCGCAAGCATTTAAGAAAAAAAAATGTTTCATCAATATTTGAGGAAAGGGGTACCCCTTTGCAATAAATAAATTTTTTGGTTGAAACACAATTTTACCTAATTTTGCCCAAAAGGCGTTCATTTCTAATAAGCAAGTATTGAAAGGAGATTCAAATGCGAAGAAGATTCCGAAAAATCTCAAATCGAAAGCATTTAAGAAAAACATTTTTCATCAATATTTTAGGAAGGGGTACCCCTTTGCAATAAATAAATTTTTTGGTTGAAACACAATTTTACCCAATTTTGCCCAAAAGGCGTTCATTTCTAATAAGCAAGTATTGAAATGAGATTCAAATGCGAAGAAGCTTCCGAAAAATCTCAAATCGCATGCATTTAAGAAAAAAAAATTGTTCATCAATATTTTAGGAAAGGGGTACCCCTTTGCAATAAATAAATATTTTGGTTGAAACACAATTTTACCCGACTTTGCCCAAAAGGCGTTCATTTCTAATAAGCAAGTATTGAAATGAGATTCAAATGCGAAGAAGCTTCCGAAAAATCTCAAATCGCAAGCATTTAAGAAAAAAAAAATTTTATCAATATTTTAGGAAAGGGGTACCCCTTCGCAATAAATAAATTTTTTGGTTGAAACACAATTTTACCCGACTTTGCCCAAAACGCGTTTATTTTTAATAAGCAAGTATTGAAATGAGTTTCAAATGCGAAGAAGATTCCGAAAAATCTCAAATAGAGGGCATTTAAGAAAGAAAAATTTTTCATCAATATTTTAGGAAAGGGGTACCCCTTTGCAATAAATAAATATTTTGGTTGAAACACAATTTTACCCAATTTTGCCCAAAAGGCGTTCATTTCTAATAAGCAAGTATTGAAATGAGTTTCGAATGCGAAGAAGCTTCTGAAAAATCTCAAATCGCAAGCATTCAAGAAAAAAAATTTTTCATCAATATTTTAGGAAAGGGGTACCCCTTTACAATAAATAAATTTTTTGGTTGAAACACAATTTTACCCGACTTTGCCCAAAAGGCGTTCATTTCTTATAAGCAGGTATTGAAATAAGATTCAAATGCGAAGAAGCTTCCGAAAAATCTCAAATCGCAAGCATTTATGAAAAAAATTTGTCATCAATATTTTGGGAAAGGGGTACCCCTTTGCAATAAGTAAATTCTTTGGTTGAAACACAATTTTTCCCCCGACTTTGCCCAAAAGGCGTTCATTTCTAATAAGCAAGTATTGAAATGAGTTTCGAATGCGAAGAAGCTTCTGAAAAATCACAAATCGCAAGCATTCAAGAAAAAAAATTTTTCATCAATATTTTAGGAAAGGGGTACCCCTTTACAATAAATAAATTTTTTGGTTGAAACACAATTTTACCCGACTTTGCCCAAAAGGCGTTCATTTCTTATAAGCAGGTATTGAAATAAGATTCAAATGCGAAGAAGCTTCCGAAAAATCTCAAATCGCAAGCATTTATGAAAAAAATTTTTCATCAATATTTTAGGAAAGGGGTACCCCTTTACAATAAATAAATTTTTTGGTTGAAACACAATTTTACCCAATTTTGCCCAAAAGGCGTTCATTTCTAATAAGCAAGTATTGAAATGAGTTTCGAATGCGAAGAAGCTTCTGAAAAATCTCAAATCGCAAGCATTCAAGAAAAAAAATTTTTCATCAATATTTTAGGAAAGGGGTACCCCTTTACAATAAATAAATTTTTTGGTTGAAACACAATTTTACCCGACTTTGCCCAAAAGGCGTTCATTTCTTATAAGCAGGTATTGAAATAAGATTCAAATGCGAAGAAGCTTCCGAAAAATCTCAAATCGCAAGCATTCAAGAAAAAAAATTTTTAATCAATATTTTGGGAAAGGGGTACCCCTTTGCAATAAGTAAATTCTTTGGTTGAAACACAATTTTTCCCCCGACTTTGCCCAAAAGGCGTTCATTTCTAATAAGCAAGTATTGAAATGAGATTCAAATGCGAAGAAGCTTCCGAAAAATCTCAAATCGCAAGCATTTAAGAAGAAAAAAATGTTCATCAATATTTTAGGAAAGGGGTACCCCTTTGCAATACATAAATTTTTTGGTTGAAACACAATTTTACCCAATTTTGTCCAAAAGGCATTTATTTCTAATAAGCAAGTATTGAAATGAGTTTCAAATGCGAAGAAGCTTCCGAAAAATCTCAAATCGCAAGCATTTAAGAAAAACATTTGTCATCAATATTTTAGGAAAGGGGTACCCCTTTGCAATACATAAATTTTTTGGTTGAAACACAATTTTTCCCGACTTTGCCCAAAAGGCGTTTATTTCTAATAAGCAAGTATTGAAATGAGTTTCAAATGCGAAGAAGCTTTCGAAAAATCTCAAATCGCAAGCATTTAAAAAAAAAATTTGTCATCAATATTTTAGGAAAGGGGTACGCCTTTGTAATACATAAATTTTTTGGTTGAAACACAATTTTACCCAATTTTGCCCAAAAGGCGTTCACATCTAATAAGCAAGTATTGAAATGAGTTTCAAATGCGAAAAAGCTTCCGAGAAACCTCAAATCGCAAGCATTTAGGAAAAAAAAATTTTTTCATCAATATTTTAGGAAAGGCTTACCCCTTTGCAATAAATAAATATTTTGGTTGAAACACAATTTTACCCGACTTTGCCCAAAAGGCGTTCATTTCTAATAAGCAAGTATTGAAATGAGATTCAAATGCGAAGAAGCTTCCGAAAAATCTCAAATCGCAAGCATTTAAGAAAAAAAAATGTTTCATCAATATTTTAGGAAAGGGGTATCCCTTTGCAATAAATAAATTTTTTGGTTGAAACACAATTTTACCCGACTTTGCCCAAAAGGCGTTCATTTCTTATAAGCAGGTATTGAAATAAGATTCAAATGCGAAGAAGCTTCCGAAAAATCTCAAATCGCAAGCATTTATGAAAAAAACATTTTTCGTCAATATTTTAGGAAAGGGGTACCCCTTTGCTATAAATAATTTTTTTGGTTGAAACACAATTTTACCCAATTTTGCCCAAAAGGCGTTCATTTCTAATAAGCAAGTATTGAAATGAGATTCAAATGCGAAGAAGCTTCCGAAAAATCTCAAATCGAAAGCATTTAAGAAAAACATTTTTCATCAATATTTTAGGAAGGGGTACCCCTTTGCAATAAATAAATTTTTTGGTTGAAACACAATTTTACCCGACTTTGCCCAAAAGGCGTTCATTTCTTATAAGCAGGTATTGAAATAAGATTCAAATGCGAAGAAGCTTCCGAAAAATCTCAAATCGCAAGCATTTAAGAGAAAAAAATTTGTCATCAATATTTTAGGAAAGGGGTACCCCTTTGCAATACATAAATTTTTTGGTTGAAACACAATTTTTCCCGACTTTGCCCAAAAGGCGTTCATTTCTTATAAGCAGGTATTGAAATAAGATTCAAATGCGAAGAAGCTTCCGAAAAATCTCAAATCGCAAGCATTTAAGAAAAAAAAATTTTTCATCAATATTTTAGGAAAGGGGTATCCCTTTGCAATAAATAAATTTTTTGGTTGAAACACAATTTTTCCCGACTTTGCCCAAAAGGCGTTCATTTCTAATAAGCAAGTATTGAAATGAGATTCAAATGCGAAGAAGCTTCCGAAAAATCTCAAATCGCAAGCATTTAAGAAAAAAAAATTTTTCATCAATATTTTAGGAAAGGGGTATCCCTTTGCAATAAATAAATTTTTTGGTTAAAACACAATTTTACCCGACCTTGCCCAAAAGGCATTTATTTCTAATGAGATTCAAATGCAAAGAAGCTTCTGAAAAATCTCAAATCGCAAGCATTTAAGAAAAAAAAATGTTCACCAATATTTTAGGAAAGGGTACGCCTTTGCAAAAAATAAATTTTTTGGTTGAAACACAATTTTACCCGACTTTGCCCAAAAGGCGTTCATTTCTAATAAGCAAGTATTGAAATGAGATTCAAATGCGAAGAAGCTTCCGAAAAATCTCAAATCGCAAGCATTTAAGAAAAAAAAATTTTTCATCAATATTTTAGGAAAGGGGTATCCCTTTGCAATAAATAAATTTGTTGGTTGAAACACAATTTTACCCGACATTGCCCAAAAGGCGTTTATTTCTAATAAGCAAGTATTGAAAGGAGATTCAAATGCGAAGAAGCTTCCGAAAAATCTCAAATCGCATGCATTTAAGAAAAAAAAATTGTTCATCAATATTTTAGGAAAGGGGTACCCCTTTGCAATAAATAAATTTTTTGGTTGAAACACAATTTTACCCGACTTTGCCCAAAAGGCGTTCATTTCTAATAAGCAAGTGTTGAAAGGAGATTCAAATGCGAAGAAGCTTCCGAAAAATCTCAAATCGCAAGCATTTATGAAAAAATAATAATTTTTCATCAATATTTTAGGAAAGGGGTACCCCTTTGCTATAAATAATTTTTTTGGTTGAAACACAATTTTACCCAATTTTGCCCAAAAGGCGTTCATTTCTAATAAGCAAGTATTGAAATGAGATTCAAATGCGAAGAAGCTTCTGAAAAATCTCAAATCGCAAGCATTTAAGAAAAACAATTTTTCATCAATATTTTAGGAAAGGGGTATCCCTTTGCAATAAATAAATTTTTTGGTTGAAACACAATTTTACCCAATTTTGCCCAAAAGGCGTTCATTTCTAATAAGCAAGTATTGAAAGGAGATTCAAATGCGAATAAGCTTCCGAAAAATCTCAAATCGCAAGCATTTAAGAAAAAAATTTGTTATCAATATTTTAGGAAAGGGGTACCCCTTTGCAATACATAAATTTTTTGGTTGAAACACAATTTTACCCAATTTTGCCCAAAAGGCGTTTATTTCTAATAAGCAAGTATTGAAATGAGTTTCGAATGCGAAGAAGCTTCTGAAAAATCTGAAATCGCAAGCATTCAAGAAAAAAAATTTTTCATCAATATTTTAGGAAAGGGGTACCCCTTTACAATAAATATATTTTTTGGATGAAACACAATTTTACCCAATTTTGCCCAAAAGGTGTTCATTTCTAATAAGCAAGTATTGAAAGGAAATTCAAATGCGAAGAAGCTTCCGAAAAATCTCAAATCGCAAGCATTTAAGAAAAAAATTTGTTATCAATATTTTAGGAAAGGGGTACCCCTTTGCTATAAATAATTTTTTTGGTTGAAACACAATTTTACCCAATTTTGCCCAAAAGGCGTTCATTTCTAATAAGCAAGTATTGAAATGAGATTCAAATGCGAAGAAGCTTCCGAAAAATCTCAAATCGCAAGCATTTAAGAAAAACAATTTTTCATCAATATTTTAGGAAAGGGGTACCCCTTTGCAATAAATAAATTTTTTGGTTGAAACACAATTTTACCCGACTTTGCCCAAAATGCGTTCATTTCTAATAAGCAAGTATTGAAATGAGATTCAAATGCGAAGAAGCTTCCGAAAAATCTCAAATCGCAAGCATTTAAGAAAAAAAAATTTTTCATCAATATTTTAGGAAAGGGGTATCCCTTTGCTATAAATAAATTTTTTGGTTGAAACACAATTTTACCCGACTTTGCCCAAAAGGCGTTCATTTCTAATAAGCAAGTATTGAAAGGAGATTCAAATGCGAAGAAGCTTCCGAAAAATCTCAAATCGCAAGAATTTAAGAAAAAAAAATTTTTCATCAATATTTTGGGAAAGGGGTACCCCTTTGCAATAAGTAAATTCTTTGGTTGAAACACAATTTTTCCCCCGACTTTGCCCAAAAGGCGTTCATTTCTAATAAGCAAGTATTGAAATGAGATTCAAATGCGAAGAAGCTTCCGAAAAATCTCAAATCGCAAGCATTTAAGAAGAAAAAAATGTTCATCAATATTTTAGGAAAGGGGTAACCCTTTGCAATAAGTAAATTTTTTGGTTGAAACACAATTTTTCCCGACTTTGCCCAAAAGGCGTTTATTTCTAATAAGGAAGTATTGAAATGAGTTTCAAATGCGAAGAAGTTTCCGAAAAATCTCAAATCGCAAGCATTTAAGAAAAAAAAAAATTTTCATTAATATTTTAGGAAAGGGGTACCCCTTTGCTATAAATAATTTTTTTGGTTGAAACACAATTTTACCCAATTTTGCCCAAAAGGCGTTTATTTCTAATAAGCAAGTATTGAAATGAGTTTCAAATGCGAAGAAGCTTCCGAAAAATCTCAAATCGCAAGCATTTAAGAAAAAAAATGTTTCATCAATATTTTAGGAAAGGGGAACCCCTTTGCAATAAATAAATTTTTTGGTTGAAACACAATTTTACCCGACTTTGCCCAAAAGGCGTTCATTTCTAATAAGCAAGTATTGAAAGGAGATTCAAATGCGAAGAAGCTTCCGAAAAATCTCAAACCGCAAGCATTTAAGAAAAAAAAATGTTTCATCAATATTTGAGGAAAGGGGTACCCCTTTGCAATAAATAAATTTTTTGGTTGAAACACAATTTTACCTAATTTTGCCCAAAAGGCGTTTATTTCTAATAAGCAAGTATTGAAAGGAGATTCAAATGCGAAGAAGCTTCCGAAAAATCTCAAATCGCAAGCATTTAAGAAAAAAATTTGTTATCAATATTTTAGGAAAGGGGTACCCCTTTGCTATAAATAATTTTTTTGGTTGAAACACAATTTTACCCAATTTTGCCCAAAAGGCGTTCATTTCTAATAAGCAAGTATTGAAATGAGATTCAAATGCGAAGAAGCTTCCGAAAAATCTCAAACCGCAAGCATTTAAGAAAAAAAATTATTTGCCAATTTTTTAGGAAAGGCTTACCCCTTTGCAATAAATAAATTTTTTGGTTGAAACACAATTTTACCCGACTTTGCCCAAAAGGCGTTAATTTCTAATAAGCAAGTATTGAAATGAGATTCAAATGCGAAGAAGCTTCCGAAAAATCTAAAATCGCAAGCATTTAAGAAAAAAAATTTTCATCAATATTTTAGGAAAGGGTACCCCTTTGCTATAAATAAATTTTTGGGTTGAAACACAATTTTACCCAATTTTGCCCAAAAGGCGTTCATTTCTAATAAGCAAGTGTTGAAAGGAGATTTAAATGCGAAGAAGCTTCCGAAAAATCTCAAATCGCAAGCATTTATGAAAAAAAATAATTTTTCATCAATATTTTAGGAAAGGGGTACCCCTTTGCTATAAATAATTTTTTTGGTTGAAACACAATTTTACCCAATTTTGCCCAAAAGGCGTTCATTTCTAATAAGCAAGTATTGAAATGAGATTCAAATGCGAAGAAGCTTCCGAAAAATCTCAAATCGCAAGCATTTAAGAAAAACAATTTTTCATCAATATTTTAGGAAAGGGGTACCCCTTTGCTAAAAATCAATTTTTTGGTTGAAACACAATTTTACCCAATTTTGCCCAAAAGGCGTTCATTTCTAATAAGCAAGTATTGAAATGAGTTTCAAATGCGAAAAAGCTTCCGAAAAATCTCAAATCGAAAGCATTTAAGAAAAAAGTTTTTCATCAATATTTTAGGAAGGGGTACCCCTTTGCAATAAATAAATTTTTTGGTTGAAACACAATTTTACCCGACTTTGCCCAAAAGGCGTTAATTTCTTATAAGCAAGTATTGAAAGGAGATTTAAATGCGAAGAAGCTTCCGAAAAATCTCAAATCGCAAGCATTTAAGAAAAAAAAAAATTGCATTAATATATTAGGAAAGGGGCACCCCTTTGCTATAAATAATATTTTTGGATGAAACACAACTTTTCCCGACTTTGCCCAAAAGGCGTTTATTTCTAATAACTGAGTATTGAAAGGAGTTTCAAATGCGAAGAAGCTTCCTAAAAATCTCAAATCGCAAGCATTTAAGAAAAACAATTTTTCATCAATATTTTAGGAAAGGGGTATCCCTTTGCAATAAATAAATTTGTTGGTTGAAACACAATTTTACCCAATTTTGCCCAAAAGGCGTTCATTTCTAATAAGCAAGTATTGAAATGAGATTCAAATGCGAAGAAGCTTCCGAAAAATCTCAAACCGCAAGCATTTAAGAAAAAAAAAAATTTGATCAATATTTTAGGAAAGTGGTACCCCTTTGCAATAAATAAATTTGTTGGTTGAAACACAATTTTACCCGACTTTGCCCAAAAGGCGTTTATTTCTAATAACTGAGTATTGAAAGGAGTTTCAAATGCGAAGAAGCTTCCTAAAAATCTCAAATCGCAAGCATTTAAGAAAAACAATTTTTCATCAATATTTTAGGAAAGGGGTATCCCTTTGCAATAAATAAATTTGTTGGTTGAAACACAATTTTACCCAATTTTGCCCAAAAGGCGTTCATTTCTAATAAGCAAGTATTGAAATGAGTTTCAAATGCGAAGAAGCTTCCGAAAAAACTCAAATCGCATGCATTTAAGAAAAAAAATTATTTGCCAATTTTTTAGGAAAGGCTTACCCCTTTGCTAAAAATCAATTTTTTGGTTGAAACACAATTTTACCCAATTTTGCCCAAAAGGCGTTTATTTCTAATAACTGAGTATTGAAAGGAGATTCAAACGCTAAGAAGCTTCCGAAAAATCTCAAACCGCAAGCATTTAAGAAAAAAAAAATTTCATCAATATTTTAGGAAAGTGGTACCCCTTTGCAATAAATAAATTTGTTGGTTGAAACACAATTTTACCCGACTTTGCCCAAAAGGCGTTTATTTCTAATAACTGAGTATTGAAAGGAGTTTCAAATGCGAAGAAGCTTCCTAAAAATCTCAAATCGCAAGCATTTAAGAAAAAAATTTTTTTATCAATATTTTAGGAAAGGGGAACCCCTTTGCAATAAATAAATTTTTTGGTTGAAACACAATTTTTCCCGACTTTGCCCAAAATGCGTTCATTTCTAATAAGCAAGTATTGAAAGGAGATTCAAATGCGAAGAAGCTTCCGAAAAATCTCAAATCGCATGCATTTAAGAAAAAAAAATTGTTCATCAATATTTTAGGAAAGGGTACGCCTTTGCAAGGAATTAATTTTTTGGTTGAAACACAATTTTACCCAATTTTGCCCAAAAGGCGTTTATTTCTAATAACTGAGTATTGAAAGGAGTTTCAAATGCGAAGAAGCTTCCTAAAAATCTCAAATCGAAAGCATTTAAGAAAAACATTTTTCATCAATATTTTAGGAAGGGGTACCCCTTTGCAATAAATAAATTTTTTGGTTGAAACACAATTTTATCCGACTTTGCCCAAAAGGCGTTCATTTCTTATAAGCATATATTGAAAGGAGATTCAAATGCTAAGAAGCTTCCGAAAAATCTCAAATCGCATGCATTTAAGAAAAAAAATTATTTGCCAATTTTTTACGAAAGGCTTACCCCTTTGCTAAAAATCAATTTTTTGGTTGAAACACAATTTTACCCAATTTTGCCCAAAAGGCGTTTATTTCTAATAGCTGAGTATTGAAAGGAGTTTCAAATGCGAAGAAGCTTCCGAGAAATCTCAAATCGCAAGCATTTAAGAAAAAAAAATGTTTCATCAATTTCTAGGAAAGGGGTACACCCCTTTGCAATAAATAAATTTTTTGGTTGAAACACAATTTTATCCGACCTTGCCCAAAAGGTGTTCACTTCTAATAAGCAAGTATTGAAAGGAAATTCAAATGCGAAGAAGCTTCCGAAAAATCTCAAATCGCAAGCATTTAAGAAAAAAAAAATTTGTCGTCAATATTTTAGGAAAGGGGTACCCCTTTGCAATAAATAAATTTTTTGGTTGAAACACAATTTTACCCAATTTTGCCCAAAAGGCATTCATTTCTAATAAGCATATATTGAAAGGAGATTCAAATGCTAAGAAGCTTCCGAAAAATCTCAAATCGAAAGCATTTAAGAAAAACATTTTTCATCAATATTTTAGGAAGGGGTACCCCTTTGCAATAAATAATTTTTTGGTTGAAACACAATTTTTCCCGACTTTGCCCAAAAGGCGTTAATTTCTAATAGGCAAGTATTGAAATGAGTTTCAAATGCGAAGAAGCTTCCGAAAAATCTCAAATCGCACGCATTTAAGAAAAAAACATTTTTCGTCAATATTTTAGGAAAGGGGTACCCCTTTGCAATAAATAAATTTGTTGGTTGAAACACAATTTTACCCAATTTTGCCCAAAAGGCGTTCATTTCTAATAAGCAAGTATTGAAATGAGTTTCAAATGCGAAAAAGCTTCCGAAAAATCTCAAATCGCAAGCATTTAAGAAAAAAATTTGTTATCAATATTTTAGGAAAGGGGTACCCCTTTGCAATAAATAAATTTTTTGGTTGAAACACAATTTTACCTAATTTTGCCCAAAAGGCGTTCATTTCTAATAAGCAAGTATTGAAAGGAGATTCAAATGCGAAGAAGCTTCCGAAAAATCTCAAATCGCAAGCATTTAAGAAAAAAAAATGTTTCATCAATATTTGAGGAAAGGGGTACCCCTTTGCAATAAATAAATTTTTTGGGTGAAACACGATTTTACCTAATTTTGCCCAAAAGGCGTTCATTTCTAATAAGCAAGTATTGAAAGGAGATTCAAATGCGAAGAAGCTTCCGAAAAAACTCAAATCGCATGCATTTAAGAAAAAAAATTATTTGCCAATTTTTTAGGAAAGGCTTACCCCTTTGCTAAAAATCAATTTTTTGGTTGAAACACAATTTTACCCAATTTTGCCCAAAAGGCGTTTATTTCTAATAACTGAGTATTGAAAGAAGATTCAAATGCTAAGAAGCTTCCGAAAAATCTCAAATCGCAAGCATTTATGAAAAAAAAAAATTGTTCATCAATATTTTAGGAAAGGCTTACCCCTTTGCAATAAATAAATTTGTTGGTTGAAACACAATTTTACCCAATTTTGCCCAAAAGGCGTTCATTTCTAATAAGCAAGTATTGAAATGAGATTCAAATGCGAAGAAGCTTCCGAAAAATCTCAAACCGCAAGCATTTAAGAAAAAAAAAAATTTCATCAATATTTTAGGAAAGTGGTACCCCTTTGCAATAAATAAATTTTTTGGTTGAAACACAATTTTACCCAATTTTGCCCAAAAGGCGTTCATTTCTAATAAGCAAGTATTGAAATGAGATTCAAATGCGAAGAAGCTTCCGAAAAATCTCAAATCGCAGGCATTTAAGAAAAAAAATGTTTCATCAATATTTTAGGAAAGGGGTACCCCTTTGCAATAAATAAATTTTTTGGTTGAAACACAATTTTACCCGACTTTGCCCAAAATGCGTTCATTTCTAATAAGCAAGTATTGAAATGAGATTCAAATGCGAAGAAGCTTCCGAAAAATCTCAAATCGCAAGCATTTAAGAAAAAAATTTGTCATCAATATTTTAGGAAAGGGGTGCCCCTTTGCAATACATAAATTTTTTGGTTGAAACACAATTTTACCCAATTTTGTCCAAAAGGCGTTCATTTCTAATAACTGAGTATTGAAAGGAGATTCAAATGCGAAGAAGATTCCGAAAAATCTCAAATCGCAAGCATTTAAGAAAGAAAAAATTATCATCAATATTTTAGGAAAGAGGTACCCCTTTGCAATAAATAATATTTTTTGGCTGAACCACAATTTTACCCGACATTGCCCAAAAGGCGTTTATTTCTAATAAGCAAGTATTGAAATGAGTTTCAAATGCAAAGAACCTTCCGAAAAATCTCAAATCGCATGCATTTAAGAAAAAAAATTATTTGCCAATTTTTTAGGAAAGGCTTACCCCTTTGCTAAAAATCAATTTTTTGGTTGAAACACAATTTTACCCAATTTTGCCCAAAAGGCGTTTATTTCTAATAGCTGAGTATTGAAATGAGATTCAAATGCGAAGAAGCTTCCGAAAAATCTCAAATCGCAAGCATTTAAGAAAAACAATTTTTCATCAATATTTTAGGAAAGGGGTACCCCTTTGCAATAAATAAATTTTTTGGTTGAAACACAATTTTGCCCGACTTTGCCCAAAATGCGTTCATTTCTAATAAGCAAGTATTCAAATGCGAAGAAGCTTCCGAAAAATCTCAAATCGCAAGCATTTAAGAAAGAAAAAATTATCATCAATATTTTAGGAAAGAGGTACCCCTTTGCAATAAATAAATTTTTTGGTTGAAACACAGTTTTACCAAATTTTGCCCAAAAGGCGTTCATTTCTAATAAGCAAGTATTAAAAGGAGATTCAAATGCTAAGAAGCTTCCGAAAAATCTCAAATCGCAAGCATTTAAGAAAAAAAATGTTTCATCAATATTTGAGGAAAGGGGTACCCCTTTGCAATAAATAAATTTTTTGGTTGAAACACAATTTTGCCCGACTTTGCCCAAAATGCGTTCATTTCTAATAAGCAAGTATTGAAATGAGATTCAAATGCGAAGAAGCTTCCGAAAAATCTCAAATCGCAAGCATTTAAGAAAAAAAAATTTTTTCATCAATATTTTAGGAAAGGGTACGCCTTTGCAAAAAATGAATTTTTTGGTTGAAACACAGTTTTACCCAATTTTGCCCAAAAGGCGTTTATTTCTAATAAGCAAGTATTGAAAGGAGATTCAAATGCGAAGAAGCTTCCGAAAAATCTCAAATCGCAAGCATTTAAGAAAAAAATTTGTTATCAATATTTTAGGAAAGGCTTACCCCTTTGCTAAAAATCAATTTTTTGGTTGAAACACAATTTTACCCAATTTTGCCCAAAAGGCGTTCATTTCTAATAAGCAAGTATTGAAAGGAGATTCAAATGCGAAGAAGCTTCCGAAAAATCGCAAGCATTTAAGAAAAAAAATTTGTCGTCAATATTTTAGGAAAGGGGTACCCCTTTGCAATAAATAAATTTTTTGGTTGAAACACAATTTTACCCGACTTTGCCCAAAAGGCGTTCATTTCCAATAGCTGAGTATTGAAAGGAGTTTCAAATGCGAAGAAGCTTCCGAAAAATCTCAAATCGCAAGCATTTATGAAAAAAAAATAATTTTTCATCAATATTTTAGGAAAGGGGTACCCCTTTGCTATAAATAATTTTTTTGGTTGAAACACAATTTTACCCAATTTTGCCCAAAAGGCGTTCATTTCTAATAAGCAAGTATTGAAATGAGATTCAAATGCGAAGAAGCTTCCGAAAAATCTCAAATCGCAGGCATTTAAGAAAAAAAATGTTTCATCAATATTTTAGGAAAGGGGTACCCCTTTGCAATAAATAAATTTTTTGGTTGAAACACAATTTTACCCGACTTTGCCCAAAATGCGTTCATTTCTAATAAGCAAGTATTGAAATGAGATTCAAATGCGAAGAAGCTTCCGAAAAATCTCAAATCGCAAGCATTTAAGAAAAAAAAAATTGTTCATCAATATTTTAGGAAAGGGGTACCCCTTTGCAATAAATAAATTTTTTGGTTGAAACACAACTTTTCCCGACATTGCCCAAAAGGCGTTTATTTCTAATAAGCAAGTATTGAAATGAGTTTCAAATGCGAAGAAGCTTCCGAAAAATCTCAAATCGCAAGCATTTAAGAAAAAAATTTGTCATCAATATTTTAGGAAAGGGGTGCCCCTTTGCAATACATAAATTTTTTGGTTGAAACACAATTTTATCCAATTTTGTCCAAAAGGCGTTCATTTCTAATAACTGAGTATTGAAAGGAGATTCAAATGCGAAGAAGATTCCGAAAAATCTCAAATCGCAAGCATTTAAGAAAGAAAAAATTATCATCAATATTTTAGGAAAGAGGTACCCCTTTGCAATAAATAATATTTTTTGGCTGAACCACAATTTTACTCGACATTGCCCAAAAGGCGTTTATTTCTAATAAGCAAGTATTGAAATGAGTTTCAAATGCAAAGAACCTTCCGAAAAATCTCAAATCGCATGCATTTAAGAAAAAAAATTATTTGCCAATTTTTTAGGAAAGGCTTACCCCTTTGCTAAAAATCAATTTTTTGGTTGAAACACAATTTTACCCAATTTTGCCCAAAAGGCGTTTATTTCTAATAGCTGAGTATTGAAATGAGATTCAAATGCGAAGAAGCTTCCGAAAAATCTCAAATCGCAAGCATTTAAAAAAAAAATTTGTCATCAATATTTTAGGAAAGGGTACGCCTTTGCAAAAAATGAATTTTTTGGTTGAAACACAATTTTTCCCGACTTTGCCCAAAAGGCGTTAATTTCTAATAGGCAAGTATTGAAATGAGTTTCAAATGCGAAGAAGCTTCCGAAAAATCTCAAATCGCACGCATTTAAGAAAAAAACATTTTTCGTAAATATTTTAGGAAAGGGGTACCCCTTTGCAATAAATAAATTTGTTGGTTGAAACACAATTTTACCCAATTTTGCCCAAAAGGCGTTCATTTCTAATAAGCAAGTATTGAAATGAGTTTCAAATGCGAAAAAGCTTCCGAAAAATCTCAAATCGCAAGCATTTAAGAAAAAATTTTTTTATCAATATTTTAGGAAAGGGGTACCCCTTTGCAATAAATAAATTTTTTGGTTGAAACACAATTTTACCTAATTTTGCCCAAAAGGCGTTCATTTCTAATAAGCAAGTATTGAAAGGAGATTCAAATGCGAAGAAGCTTCCGAAAAATCTCAAATCGCAAGCATTTAAGAAAAAAATTTGTCATCAATATTTTAGGAAAGGGGTACCCCTTTGCAATACATAAATTTTTTGGTTGAAACACAATTTTGCCCGACTTTGCCCAAAAGGCGTTTATTTCTAATAAGCAAGTATTGAAATGAGTTTCAAATGCGAAGAAGCTTCCGAAAAATCTCAAATCGCAAGCATTTAAGAAAAAAAATTTTTCATCAATATATTAGGAAAGGGTAACCCTTTGCAAGAAATAAATTTTTTGGCTGAACCACAATTTTACCCGACTTTGCCCAAAAGGCGTTTATTTCTAATAAGCAAGTATTGAAAGGAGATTCAAATGCGAAGAAGCTTCCGAAAAATCTCAAATCGCAAGCATTTAAGAAAAAAAAATGTTTCATCAATATATTAGGAAATTGGTACCCCTTTGCAATAAATAAATTTTTTGGTTGAAACACAATTTTACCCAATTTTGCCCAAAAGGCGTTTATTTCTAATAACTGAGTATTGAAAGGAGTTTTAAATGCGAAGAAGCTTCCGAAAAATCTCAAATCGCATGCATTTAAGAAAAAAAATTATTTGCCAATTTTTTAGGAAAGGCTTACTTACCCCTTTGCTAAAAATCAATTTTTTGGTTGAAACACAATTTTACCCAATTTTGCCCAAAAGGCGTTTATTTCTAATAACAGAGTATTGAAAGGAGTTTCAAATGCGAAGAAGCTTCCGAAAAAACTCAAATCGCATGCATTTAAGAAAAAAAATTATTTGCCAATTTTTTAGGAATTTTTTTTTGCTAAAAATCAATTTTTTGGTTGAAACACAATTTTACCCAATTTTGCCCAAAAGGCGTTTATTTCTAATAACTGAGTATTGAAAGGAGTTTCAAATGCGAAGAAGCTTCCGAAAAATCTCAAATCGCATGCATTTAAGAAAAAAAATTATTTGCCAATTTTTTAGGAAAGGCTTACTTACCCCTTTGCTAAAAATCAATTTTTTGGTTGAAACACAATTTTACCCAATTTTGCCCAAAAGGCGTTTATTTCTAATAACTGAGTATTGAAAGGAGTTTCAAATGCGAAAAAGCTTCCGAAAAATCTCAAATCGCAAGCATTTAAGAAAAAAATTTGTTATCAATATTTTAGGAAAGGGGTATCCCTTTGCAATAAATAAATTTGTTGGTTGAAACACAATTTTACCCAATTTTGCCCAAAAGGCGTTCATTTCTAATAAGCAAGTATTGAAATGAGTTTCAAATGCGAGAAAGCTTCCGAAAAATCTCAAATCGCAAGCATTTAAGAAAAAAATTTGTTATCAATATTTTAGGAAAGGGGTACCCCTTTGCAATAAATAAATTTTTTGGTTGAAACACAATTTTACCTAATTTTGCCCAAAAGGCGTTCAATTCTAATAAGCAAGTATTGAAAGGAGATTCAAATGCGAAGAAGCTTCCGAAAAATCTCAAATCGCAAGCATTTAAGAAAAAAAAATGTTCCATCAATATTTGAGGAAAGGGGTACCCCTTTGCAATAAATAAATTTTTTGGTTGAAACACAATTTTACCCAATTTTGCCCAAAAGGCGTTTATTTCTAATAACTGAGTATTGAAAGGAGTTTCAAATGCGAAGAAGCTTCCGAAAAATCTCAAATCGCATGCATTTAAGAAAAAAAATTATTTGCCAATTTTTTAGGAAAGGCTTACCCCTTTGCTAAAAATCAATTTTTTGGTTGAAACACAATTTTACCCAATTTTGCCCAAAAGGCGTTTATTTCTAATAAGCAAGTATTGAAATGAGTTTCAAATGCGAAAAAGCTTCCGAAAAATCTCAAATCGCAAGCATTTAAGAAAAAAATTTGTTATCAATATTTTAGGAAAGGGGTACCCCTTTGCAATAAATAAATTTTTTGGTTGAAACACAATTTTACCTAATTTTGCCCAAAAGGCGTTCATTTCTAATAAGCAAGTATTGAAAGAAGATTCAAATGCGAAGAAGCTTCCGAAAAAACTCAAATCGCATGCATTTAAGAAAAAAAATTATTTGCCAATTTTTTAGGAAAGGCTTACCCCTTTGCTAAAAATCAATTTTTTGGTTGAAACACAATTTTACCCAATTTTGCCCAAAAGGCGTTTATTTCTAATAACTGAGTATTGAAAGGAGATTCAAATGCTAAGAAGCTTCCGAAAAATCTCAAATCGCAAGCATTTATGAAAAAAAAAATTGTTCATCAATATTTTAGGAAAGGGGTACCCCTTTGCAATAAATAAATTTTTTGGATGAAACACAACTTTTCCCGACTTTGCCCAAAAGGCGTTCATTTCTAATAAGCAAGTATTGAAAGGAGATTCAAATGCGAAGAAGATTCCGAAAAATCTCAAATCGCAAGCATTTAAGAAAGAAAAAATTATCATCAATATTTTAGGAAAGGGGTACCCCTTTACAATAAATATATTTTTTGGATGAAACACAACTTTTCCCGACTTTGCCCAAAAGGCGTTCATTTCTAATAAGCAAGTATTGAAAGGAGATTCAAATGCGAAGAAGATTCCGAAAAATCTCAAATCGCAAGCATTTAAGAAAGAAAAAATTATCATCAATATTTTAGGAAAGAGGTACCCCTTTGCAATAAATAAATTTTTTGGTTGAAACACAGTTTTACCCGACATTGCCCAAAAGGCGTTTATTTCTAATAAGCAAGTATTGAAAGGAGATTCAAATGCTAAGAAGCTTCCGAAAAATCTCAAATCGCAAGCATTTATGAAAAAAAAAATTGTTCATCAATATTTTAGGAAAGGGGTACGTACGCCTTTGCAAAAAATACATTTTTTGGTTGAAACACAAGTTTACCTAATTTTGCCCAAAAGGCGTTTATTTCTAATAAGCAAGTATTGAAATGAGTTTCGAATGCGAAGAAGCTTCTGAAAAATCTCAAATCGCAAGCATTCAAGAAAAAAAATTTTTCATCAATATTTTAGGAAAGGGGTACCCCTTTACAATAAATATATTTTTTGGATGAAACACAACTTTTCCCGACTTTGCCCAAAAGGCGTTCATTTCTAATAAGCAAGTATTGAAAGGAGATTCAAATGCGAAGAAGCTTCTGAAAAATCTCAAATCGCATGCATTTAAGAAAAAAAATTTTTCATCAATATATTAGGAAAGGGGTACCCCTTTGCAATACATAAATTTTTTGGTTGAAACACAATTTTACCCAATTTTGCCCAAAAGGCGTTCATTTCTAATAAGCAAGTATTGAAAGGAGATTCAAATGCTAAGAAGCTTCCGAAAAATCTCAAATCGAAAGCATTTAAGAAAAACATTTTTCATCAATATTTTAGGAAGGGGTACCCCTTTGCAATAAATAAATTTTTTGGTTGAAACACAATTTTACCCGACTTTGCCCAAAAGGTGTTCATTTCTAATAACTGAGTATTGAAAGGAGTTTCAAATGCAAAGAACCTTCCGAAAAATCTCAAATCGCATGCATTTAAGAAAAACATTTTTCATCAATATTTTAGGAAGGGGTACCCCTTTGCAATAAATAAATTTTTTGGTTGAAACACAATTTTTCCCGACTTTGCCCAAAATGCGTTCATTTCTAATAAGCAAGTATTGAAAGGAGATTCAAATGCGGAGAAGCTTCCGAAAAATCTCGAATCGCAAGCATTTAAGAAAAAAAATTTTTTATCAATATTTTAGGAAAGGGGTACCCCTTTGCAATAAATAATTTTTTTGGTTGAAACACAATTTTGCCCGACTTTGCCCAAAATGCGTTCATTTCTAATAAGCAAGTATTGAAAGGAGATTCAAATGCGAAGAAGCTTCCGAAAAATCGCAAGCATTTAAGAAAAAAAATTTGTCGTCAATATTTTAGGAAAGGGGTACCCCTTTGCAATAAATAAATTTTTTGGTTGAAACACAATTTTGCCCGACTTTGCCCAAAATGCGTTCATTTCTAATAAGCAAGTATTGAAAGGAGATTCAAATGCGAAGAAGCTTCCGAAAAATCGCAAGCATTTAAGAAAAAAAATTTGTCGTCAATATTTTAGGAAAGGGGTGCCCCTTTGCAATACATAAATTTTTTGGTTGAAACACAATTTTACCCAATTTTGCCCAAAAGGCGTTTATTTCTAATAGCTGAGTATTGAAAGGAGTTTCAAATGCGAAGAAGCTTCCGAAAAATCTCAAATCGCAAGCATTTATGAAAAAATAATAATTTTTCATCAATATTTTAGGAAAGGGGTACCCCTTTGCAAGAAATAAATTTTTTGGCTGAACCACAATTTTACCCGACATTGCCCAAAAGGCGTTTATTTCTAATAAGCAAGTATTGAAAGGAGATTCAAATGCGAAGAAGCTTCCGAAAAATCTCAAACCGCAAGCATTTAAGAAAAAAAATCATTTGCCAATTTTTTAGGAAAGGCTTACCCCTTTGCTAAAAATCAATTTTTTGGTTGAAACACAATTTTACCCAATTTTGCCCAAAAGGCGTTTATTTCTAATAACTGAGTATTGAAAGGAGTTTCAAATGCGAAGAAGCTTCCGAAAAATCTCAAATCGCATGTATTTAAGAAAAAAAATTATTTGCCAATTTTTTAGGAAAGGCTTACTTACCCCTTTGCTAAAAATCAATTTTTTGGTTGAAACACAATTTTACCCAATTTTGCCCAAAAGGCGTTTATTTCTAATAACAGAGTATTGAAAGGAGTTTCAAATGCGAAGAAGCTTCCGAAAAAACTCAAATCGCATGCATTTAAGAAAAAAAATTATTTGCCAATTTTTTAGGAAAGGCTTACCCCTTTGCTAAAAATCAATTTTTTGGTTGAAACACAATTTTACCCAATTTTGCCCAAAAGGCGTTTATTTCTAATAACTGAGTATTGAAAGGAGTTTCAAATGCGAAGAAGCTTCCTAAAAATCTCAAATCGCATGCATTTAAGAAAAAAAATTATTTGCCAATTTTTTAGGAAAGGCTTACCCCTTTGCTAAAAATCAATTTTTTGGTTGAAACACAATTTTACCCAATTTTGCCCAAAAGGCGTTTATTTCTAATAACTGAGTATTGAAAGGAGTTTCAAATGCGAAGAAGCTTCCGAAAAATCTCAAATCGCATGCATTTAAGAAAAAAAATTATTTGCCAATTTTTTAGGAAAGGCTTACTTACCCCTTTGCTAAAAATCAATTTTTTGGTTGAAACACAATTTTACCCAATTTTGCCCAAAAGGCGTTTATTTCTAATAACTGAGTATTGAAAGGAGTTTCAAATGCGAAAAAGCTTCCGAAAAATCTCAAATCGCAAGCATTTAAGAAAAAAATTTGTTATCAATATTTTAGGAAAGGCTTACTTACTTACCCCTTTGCTAAAAATCAATTTTTTGGTTGAAACACAATCTTACCCAATTTTGCCCAAAAGGCGTTTATTTCTAATAAGCAAGTATTGAAATGAGTTTCAAATGCGAAGAAGCTTCCGAAAAATCTCAAATCGCAAGCATTTAAGAAAAAAAAATTTTTCATCAATATTTTAGGAAAGGGGAACCCCTTTGCTAAAAATCAATTTTTTGGTTGAAACACAATTTTACCCAATTTTGCCCAAAAGGCGTTTATTTCTAATAACTGAGTATTGAAAGGAGTTTCAAATGCGAAAAAGCTTCCGAAAAATCCCAAATCGCAAGCATTTAAGAAAAAATTTTGTTATCAATATTTTAGGAAAGGGGTACCCCTTTGCAATAAATAATTTTTTTGGTTGAAACACAATTTTACCCAATTTTGCCCAAAAGGCGTTTATTTCTAATAAGCAAGTATTGAAATGAGTTTCAAATGCGAAGAAGCTTCCGAAAAATCTCAAATCGCAAGCATTTAAGAAAAAAAAATTTTTCATCAATATTTTAGGAAAGGGGAACCCCTTTGCAATAAATAAATTTTTTGGTTGAAACACAATTTTACCCAATTTTGCCCAAAAGGCGTTCATTTCTAATAAGCAAGTATTGAAATGAGTTTCTAATGCGAAGAAGCTTCCGAAAAATCTCAAATCGCAAGCATTTAAGAAAGAAAAAAATGTTTCATCAATATTTTAGGAAAGGGGTACCCCTTTGCAATAAATAAATTTTTTGGTTGAAACACAATTTTTCCCGACTTTGCCCAAAATGCGTTCATTTCTAATAAGCAAGTATTGAAAGGAGATTCAAATGCGGAGAAGCTTCCGAAAAATCTCGAATCGCAAGCATTTAAGAAAAAAAATTTTTTATCAATATTTTAGGAAAGGGGTACCCCTTTGCAATAAATAATTTTTTTGGTTGAAACACAATTTTGCCCGACTTTGCCCAAAATGCGTTCATTTCTAATAAGCAAGTATTGAAAGGAGATTCAAATGCGAAGAAGCTTCCGAAAAATCGCAAGCATTTAAGAAAAAAAATTTGTCGTCAATATTTTAGGAAAGGGGTACCCCTTTGCAATAAATAAATTTTTTGGTTGAAACACAATTTTACCCAATTTTGCCCAAAAGGCGTTCATTTCTAATAAGCAAGTATTGAAAGGAGATTCAAATGCGAAGAAGCTTCCGAAAAATCTCAAATCGCAAGCATTTAAGAAAAAAACTTTTCATCAATATTTTAGGAAAGGGGTACCCCTTTGCAATAAATAATTTTTTTGGTTGAAACACAATTTTACCCAATTTTGCATTTGAAACTCCTTTCAATACTCAGTTATTAGAAATAAACGCCTTTTGGGCAAAATTGGGTAAAATTGTGTTTCAACCAAAAAATTGATTTTTAGCAAAGGGGTAAGTAAGCCTTTCCTAAAAAATTGGCAAATAATTTTTTTCTCTTAAATGCATGCGATTTGAGATTTTTCGGAAGCTTCTTCGCATTTGAAACTCCTTTCAATACTCAGTTATTAGAAATAAACGCCTTTTGGGCAAAATTGGGTAAAATTGTGTTTACCCCAAAAATTGATTTTTAGCAAAGGGGTAAGCCTTTCCTAAAAAATTGGCAAATAATTTTTTTTCTTAAATGCATGCGATTTGAGATTTTTAGGAAGCTTCTTCGCATTTGAAACTCCTTTCAATACTCAGTTATTAGAAATAAACGCCTTTTGGGCAAAATTGGGTAAAATTGTGTTTCAACCAAAAAATTGATTTTTAGCAAAGGGGTAAGTAAGCCTTTCCTAAAAAATTGGCAAATAATTTTTTTTCTTAAATGCATGCGATTTGAGATTTTTCGGAAGCTTCTTCGCATTTGAAACTCCTTTCAATACTCAGTTATTAGAAATAAACGCCTTTTGGGCAAAATTGGGTAAAATTGTGTTTCAACCAAAAAATTGATTTTTAGCAAAGGGGTAAGCCTTTCCTAACAAATTGGCAAATAATTTTTTTTCTTAAATGCATGCGATTTGAGATTTTTAGGAAGCTTCTTCGCATTTGAAACTCCTTTCAATACTCAGTTATTAGAAATAAACGCCTTTTGGGCAAAATTGGGTAAAATTGTGTTTCAACCAAAAAATTAATTCCTTGCAAAGGCGTACCCTTTCCTAAAATATTGATGAACAATTTTTTTTTCTTAAATGCATGCGATTTGAGATTTTTCGGAAGCTTCTTCGCATTTGAATCTCATTTCAATACTTGCTTATTAGAAATAAACGCCTTTTGGGCAAAATTGGGTAAAATTGTGTTTCAACCAAAAAATGTATTTTTTGCAAAGGGGTACCCCTTTCCTAAAATATTGATGAAAAATTTTTTTTCTTAAATGCATGCGATTTGAGATTTTTCAGAAGCTTCTTCGCATTCGAAACTCATTTCAATACTTGCTTATTAGAAATAAACGCCTTTTGGGCAAAATTGGGTAAAATTGTGTTTCAACCAAAAAATTTATTTATTGCAAAGGGGTACCCCTTTCCTCAAATATTGATGAAACATTTTTTTTCTTAAATGCTTGCGATTTGAGATTTTTCGGAAGCTTCTTCGCATTTGAATCTCCTTTCAATACTTGCTTATTAGAAATGAACGCCTTTTGGGCAAAATTAGGTAAAATTGTGTTTCAACCAAAAAATTTATTTATTGCAAAGGGGTACCCCTTTCCTAAAATATTGATAACAAATTTTTTTCTTAAATGCTTGCGATTTGAGATTTTTCGGAAGCTTTTTCGCATTTGAAACTCATTTCAATACTTGCTTATTAGAAATGAACGCCTTTTGGGCAAAATTGGGTAAAATTGTGTTTCAACCAAAAAATTTATTTATTGCAAAGGGGTACCCCTTTCCGCAAATATTGATGAAACATTTTTTTTTCTTAAATGCTTGCGATTTGAGATTTTTCAGAAGCTTCTTCGCATTTGAATCTCATTTCAATACTTGCTTATTAGAAATGAACGCATTTTGGGCAAAGTCGGGCAAAATTGTGTTTCAACCAAAAATATTATTTATTGCAAAGGGGTACCCCTTTCCTAAAATATTGATGAAACATTTTTTTCTTTCTTAAATGCTTGCGATTTGAGATTTTTCGGAAGCTTCTTCGCATTAGAAACTCATTTCAATACTTGCTTATTAGAAATGAACGCCTTTTGGGCAAAATTGGGTAAAATTGTGTTTCAACCAAAAAATTTATTTATTGCAAAGGGGTTCCCCTTTCCTAAAATATTGATGAAAAATTTTTTTTTCTTAAATGCTTGCGATTTGAGATTTTTCGGAAGCTTCTTCGCATTTGAAACTCATTTCAATACTTGCTTATTAGAAATAAACGCCTTTTGGGCAAAATTGGGTAAAATTGTGTTTCAACCAAAAAAATTATTTATTGCAAAGGGGTACCCCTTTCCTAAAATATTGATAACAAATTTTTTTCTTAAATGCTTGCGATTTGGGATTTTTCGGAAGCTTTTTCGCATTTGAAACTCCTTTCAATACTCAGTTATTAGAAATAAACGCCTTTTGGGCAAAATTGGGTAAAATTGTGTTTCAACCAAAAAATTGATTTTTAGCAAAGGGGTTCCCCTTTCCTAAAATATTGATGAAAAATTTTTTTTCTTAAATGCTTGCGATTTGAGATTTTTCGGAAGCTTCTTCGCATTTGAAACTCATTTCAATACTTGCTTATTAGAAATAAACGCCTTTTGGGCAAAATTGGGTAAAATTGTGTTTCAACCAAAAAATTGATTTTTAGCAAAGGGGTAAGTAAGTAAGCCTTTCCTAAAAAATTGGCAAATAATTTTTTTTCTTAAATGCATGCGATTTGAGATTTTTCGGAAGCTTCTTCGCATTTGAAACTCCTTTCAATACTCAGTTATTAGAAATAAACGCCTTTTGGGCAAAATTGGGTAAAACTGTGTTTCAACCAAAAAATTAATTTTTTGCAAAGGCGTACCCTTTCCTAAAATATTGATGAAACATTTTTTTTCTTAAATGCTTGCGATTTGAGATTTTTCAGAAGCTTCTTCGCATTTGAATCTCATTTCAATACTTGCTTATTAGAAATGAACGCATTTTGGGCAAAGTCGGGCAAAATTGTGTTTCAACCAAAAATATTATTTATTGCAAAGGGGTACCCCTTTCCTAAAATATTGATGAAAAGTTTTTTTCTTAAATGCTTTCGATTTGAGATTTTTCGGAAGCTTCTTCGCATTTGAATCTCCTTTCAATACTTGCTTATTAGAAATGAACGCCTTTTGGGCAAAATTGGGTAAAATTGTGTTTCAACCAAAAAATTTATTTATTGCAAAGGGGTACCCCTTTCCTAAAATATTGACGACAAATTTTTTTTCTTAAATGCTTGCGATTTTTCGGAAGCTTCTTCGCATTTGAATCTCCTTTCAATACTTGCTTATTAGAAATGAACGCATTTTGGGCAAAGTCGGGCAAAATTGTGTTTCAACCAAAAAAATTATTTATTGCAAAGGGGTACCCCTTTCCTAAAATATTGATAAAAAATTTTTTTTCTTAAATGCTTGCGATTTGAGATTTTTCGGAAGCTTCTTCGCATTTGAAACTCATTTCAATACTTGCTTATTAGAAATAAACGCCTTTTGGGCAAAATTGGGTAAAATTGTGTTTCAACCAAAAAAATTATTTATTGCAAAGGGGTACCCCTTTCCTAAAATATTGATAACAAATTTTTTTCTTAAATGCTTGCGATTTGAGATTTTTCGGAAGCTTTTTCGCATTTGAATACTTGCTTATTAGAAATGAACGCATTTTGGGCAAAGTCGGGCAAAATTGTGTTTCAACCAAAAAATTTATTTATTGCAAAGGGGTACCCCTTTCCTAAAATATTGATGAAAAATTGTTTTTCTTAAATGCTTGCGATTTGAGATTTTTCGGAAGCTTCTTCGCATTTGAATCTCATTTCAATACTTGCTTATTAGAAATGAACGCCTTTTGGGCAAAATTGGGTAAAATTGTGTTTCAACCAAAAAATGTATTTTTTGCAAAGGGGTACCCCTTTCCTAAAATATTGATGAAAAATTTTTTTTCTTGAATGCTTGCGATTTGAGATTTTTCAGAAGCTTCTTCGCATTCGAAACTCATTTCAATACTTGCTTATTAGAAATAAACGCCTTTTGGGCAAAATTGGGTAAAATTGTGTTTCAACCAAAAAATGTATTTTTTGCAAAGGGGTTCCCCTTTCCTAAAATATTGATGAAAAATTTTTTTTTCTTAAATGCTTGCGATTCGAGATTTTTCGAAAGCTTCTCCGCATTTGAATCTCCTTTCAATACTTGCTTATTAGAAATGAACGCATTTTGGGCAAAGTCGGGTAAAATTGTGTTTCAACCAAAAAATTTATGTATTGCAAAGGGGCACCCCTTTCCTAAAATATTGATGACAAATTTTTTTTCTTGAATGCTTGCGATTTGAGATTTTTCAGAAGCTTCTTCGCATTCGAAACTCATTTCAATACTTGCTTATTAGAAATAAACGCCTTTTGGGCAAAATTGGGTAAAATTGTGTTTCAACCAAAAAATGTATTTTTTGCAAAGGCGTACGTACCCCTTTCCTAAAATATTGATGAACAATTTTTTTTTTCATAAATGCTTGCGATTTGAGATTTTTCGGAAGCTTCTTCGCATTTGAATCTCATTTCAATACTTGCTTATTAGAAATGAACGCATTTTGGGCAAAGTCGGGCAAAATTGTGTTTCAACCAAAAATATTATTTATTGCAAAGGGGTACCCCTTTCCTAAAATATTGATGAAAAGTTTTTTTCTTAAATGCTTTCGATTTGAGATTTTTCGGAAGCTTCTTCGCATTTGAATCTCCTTTCAATACTTGCTTATTAGAAATGAACGCCATTTGGGCAAAATTGGGTAAAAATGTGTTTCAACCAAAAAATTTATTTATTGCAAAGGGGTACCCCTTTCCTAAAATATTGATAACAAATTTTTTTTCTTAAATGCTTGCGATTTGAGATTTTTCGGAAGCTTCTTCGCATTTGAAACTCATTTCAATACTTGCTTATTAGAAATAAACGCCTTTTGGGCAAAATTGGGTAAAATTGTGTTTCAACCAAAAAAATTATTTATTGCAAAGGGGTACCCCTTTCCTAAAATATTGATAACAAATTTTTTTCTTAAATGCTTGCGATTTGAGATTTTTCGGAAGCTTTTTCGCATTTGAATACTTGCTTATTAGAAATGAACGCATTTTGGGCAAAGTCGGGCAAAATTGTGTTTCAACCAAAAAATTTATTTATTGCAAAGGGGTACCCCTTTCCTAAAATATTGATGAAAAATTGTTTTTCTTAAATGCTTGCGATTTGAGATTTTTCGGAAGCTTCTTCGCATTTGAATCTCATTTCAATACTTGCTTATTAGAAATGAACGCCTTTTGGGCAAAATTGGGTAAAATTGTGTTTCAACCAAAAAATGTATTTTTTGCAAAGGGGTACCCCTTTCCTAAAATATTGATGAAAAATTTTTTTTCTTGAATGCTTGCGATTTGAGATTTTTCGGAAGCTTCTTCGCATTTGAATCTCCTTTCAATACTTGCTAGATATTGATACTTATTAGATATTGATGGAACATATTTTTTTACTTAAATGGTTGCGATTTGAGATTTTTCGGAAGCTTCTTCGCATTTGAATCTCCTTTCAACACTTGCTTATTAGAAATGAACGCCTTTTGGTCGGGTAAAATTGTGTTTCAACCAAAAAATTTATTTTTTGCAAAGGGGTACCCCTTTCCTAAAATATTGATGAACAATTTTTTTTTTCATAAATGCTTGCGATTTGAGACTTTTTGGAATCTTCTTCTCATTTGAATCTCCTTTCAATACTTGCTTATTAGAAATGAACGCCTTTTGGGCTAAGTCGGGTAAAATTGTGTTTCAACCAAAAAATTAATTTATTGCAAAGGGGTACCCCTTCCTAAAATATTGATGAAAAATGTTTTTCTTAAATGCTTTCGATTTGAGATTTTTCGGAAGCTTCTTAGCATTTGAATCTCCTTTCAATATATGCTTATTAGAAATGAATGCCTTTTGGGCAAAATTGGGTAAAATTGTGTTTCAACCAAAAAATTTATGTATTGCAAAGGCGTACCCCTTTCCTAAAATATTGATGACAAATTTTTTTTTTAAATGCTTGCGATTTGGGATTTTTCGGAAGCTTCTTCGCATTTGAATCTCCTTTCAATACTTGCTTATTAGAAATAAACGCCTTTTGGGCAAAATTGGGTAAAATTGTGTTTCAACCAAAAAATTTATTTATTGCAAAGGGATACGCCTTTCCTAAAATATTGATAAAATTTTTTTTTTCTTAAATGCTTGCGGTTTGAGATTTTTCGGAAGCTTCTTCGCATTTGAATCTCCTTTCAATACTTGCTTATTAGAAATGAACGCCTTTTAGGCAAAATTGGGTAAAATTGTGTTTCAACCAAAAAATTTATTTATTGCAAAGGGATACCCCTTTCCTAAAATATTGATAAAATTTTTTTTTTCTTAAATGCTTGCGGTTTGAGATTTTTCGGAAGCTTCTTCGCATTTGAATCTCATTTCAATACTTGCTTATTAGAAATGAACGCATTTTGGGCAAAGTCGGGCAAAATTGTGTTTCAACCAAAAATATTATTTATTGCAAAGGGGTACCCCTTTCCTAAAATATTGATGAAAAGTTTTTTTCTTAAATGCTTTCGATTTGAGATTTTTCGGAAGCTTCTTCGCATTTGAATCTCCTTTCAATACTTGCTTATTAGAAATAAACGCCTTTTGGGCAAAATTGGGTAAAATTGTGTTTCAACCAAAAAATTGATTTTTAGCAAAGGGGTAAGTAAGCCTTTGCTAAAAAATTGGCAAATAATTTTTTTTCTTAAATGCATGCGATTTGAGATTTTTCGGAAGCTTCTTCGCATTTGAAACTCCTTTCAATACTCAGTTATTAGAAATGAACGCATTTTGGGAAAAGTCGGGCAAAAAAATTATTTATTGCAAAGGGGTACCCCTTTCCTAAAATATTGATAACAAATTTTTTTCTTAAATGCTTGCGATTTGAGATTTTTCGGAAGCTTTTTCGCATTTGAATACTTGCTTATTAGAAATGAACGCATTTTGGGCAAAGTCGGGCAAAATTGTGTTTCAACCAAAAAATTTATTTATTGCAAAGGGGTACCTCTTTCCTAAAATATTGATGATAATTTTTTCTTTCTTAAATGCTTGCGATTTGAGATTTTTCGGAAGTTTCTTCGCATTTAAATGTCCTTTCAATACTTGCTTATTAGAAATGAACGCCTTTTGGGCAAAGTCGGGAAAAGTTGTGTTTCATCCAAAAAAATATATTTATTGTAAAGGGGTACCCCTTTCCTAAAATATTGATAACAAATTTTTTTCTTAAATGCTTGCGATTTGAGATTTTTCGGAAGCTTCTTCGCATTTGAATCTCCTTTCAATACTTGCTTATTAGAAATGAACGCCTTTTGGGCAAAATTTGGTAAAACTGTGTTTCAACCAAAAAATTTATTTATTGCAAAGGGGTACCCCTTTCCTCAAATATTGATGAAACATTTTTTTTTCTTAAATGCTTGCGATTTGAGATTTTTCGGAAGCTTCTTCGCATTTGAATCTCCTTTCAATACTTGCTTATTAGAAATGAACGCCTTTTGGACAAAATTGGGTAAAATTGTGTTTCAACCAAAAAATTTATTTATTGCAAAGGGGTACCCTTTCCTAAAATATTGATAACAAATTTTTTTCTTAAATGCTTGCGATTTGAGATTTTTCGGAAGCTTCTTCGCATTTGAATCTCAACACTTGCTTATTAGAAATAAACGCCTTTTGGGCAAAGTCGGGTAAAATTGTGTTTCAACCAAAAAATTTATTTATTGCAAAGGGGTACCCCTTTCCTCAAATATTGACGAAACATTTTTTTTTCTTAAATGCTTGCGATTTGAGATTTTTCGGAAGCTTCTTCGCATTTGAATCTCCTTTCAATACTCAGCTATTAGAAATAAACGCCTTTTGGGCAAAATTGGGTAAAATTGTGTTTCAACCAAAAAAATTATTTATAGCAAAGGGGTACCCCTTTCCTAAAATATTGATGAAATTTTTTTTTTTCTTAAATGCTTGCGGTTTGAGATTTTTCGGAAACTTCTTTGCATTTGAATCTCCTTTCAATACTTGCTTATTAGAAATGAACGCCTTTTGGGCAAAGTCGGGTAAAATTGTGTTTCAACCAAAAAATTTATTTATTGCAAAGGGGTACCCCTTTCCTCAAATATTGATGAAACTTTTTTTTTTCTTAAATGCTTGCGATTTGAGATTTTTCGGAAGCTTCTTAGCATTTGAATCTCATTTCAATACTTGCTTATTAGAAATGAACGCCTTTTGGGCAAAATTGGGTAAAATTGTGTTTCAATTTATTTATAGCATAGGCGTACCCTTTCCTAAAATATTGATGAAACATTTTTTTTTTCTTAAATGCTTGCGATTTGAGATTTTTCGGAAGCTTCTTAGCATTTGAATCTCATTTCAATACTTGCTTATTAGAAATAAACGCCTTTTGGGCAATGTCGGGTAAAATTGTGTTTCAACCAAAAAATGTATTTATTGCAAAGGGGTACCCCTTTCCTAAAATATTGATGAAAAATTGTTTTTCTTAAATGCTTGCGATTTGAGATTTTTCGGAAGCTTCTTCGCATTTGAATACTTGCTTATTACAAATGAACGCATTTTGGGCAAAGTCGGGCAAAATTGTGTTTCAACCAAAAAATTTATTTATTGCAAAGGGGTACCCCTTTCCTCAAATATTGATGAAACATTTTTTTTTCTTAAATGCTTGCGATTTGAGATTTTTCGGAAGCTTCTTCGCATTTGAATCTCAACACTTGCTTATTAGAAATGAACGCCTTTTGGGCAAAGTCGGGTAAAGTTGTGTTTCATCCAAATAATATATTTATTGTAAAGGGGTACCCCTTTCCTAAAATATTGATGAAAAATTGTTTTTCTTAAATGCTTGCGATTTGAGATTTTTCGGAAGCTTCTTCGCATTTGAATCTCCTTTCAATACTTGCTTATTACAAATAAACGCCTTTTGGGCAATGTCGGGTAAAATTGTGTTTCAAACAAAAAATTTATTTATTGCAAAGGGGTACCCAAAATTGGGTAAAATTTTGTTTTTACCAAAAAATTTATGTATTGCAAAGGGGCACCCCTTTCCTAAAATATTGATGACAAATTTTTTTCTTAAATGCTTGCGATTTGGTATTTTTCGGAAGCTTCTTCGCATTTGAATCTCCTTTCAATACTTGCTTATTAGAAATAAACGCCTTTTGGGCAAAATTGGGTAAAATTGTGTTTCAACCAAAAAATGTATTTATTGCAAAGGGGTACCCCTTTCCTCAAATATTGATGAAAATTATTTTTTTTCATAAATGCTTGCGATTTGAGATTTTTCGGAAGCTTCTTCGCATTTGAATCTCCTTTCAACACTTGCTTATTAGAAATGAACGCATTTTGGGCAAAGTCGGGCAAAATTGTGTATCAACCAAAAAATTTATTTATTGCAAAGGGTTACTGTTTCCTAATATATTGATGAAAAATTTTTTTTCTTAAATGCTTGCGATTTGAGATTTTTCGGAAGCTTCTTCGCATTTGAATCTCCTTTCAATACTTGCTTATTAGAAATGAACGCCTTTTGGGCAAAGTCGGGTAAAATTGTGTTTCAACCAAAAAATTTATTTATTGCAAAGGGGTTCCCCTTTCCTAAAATATTGATAAAAAATTTTTTTTCTTAAATGCATGCGATTTGAGATTTTTCGGAAGCTTCTTCGCATTTGAATCTCCTTTCAACACTTGCTTATTAGAAATGAACGCCTTTTGGGCAAAGTCGGGTAAAATTGTGTTTCAACCAAAAAATTTATTTATTGCAAAGGGGTACCCCTTTCCTAAAATATTGATGAACAATTTTTTTTTCTTAAATGCTTGCGATTTGAGATTTTTCGGAAGCTTCTTCGCATTTGAATCTCAACACTTGCTTATTAGAAATGAACGCCTTTTGGGCAAAGTCGGGTAAAGTTGTGTTTCATCCAAAAAATATATTTATTGTAAAGGGGTACCCCTTTCCTAAAATATTGATGAAAAATTGTTTTTCTTAAATGCTTGCGATTTGAGATTTTTCGGAAGCTTCTTCGCATTTGAATCTCATTTCAATACTTGCTTATTAGAAATGAACGCCTTTTGGGCAAAATTGGGTAAAATTGTGTTTCAACCAAAAAAATTATTTATAGCAAAGGGGTACCCCTTTCCTAAAATATTAATGAACAATTTTTTTTTCTTAAATGCTTGCGATTTGAGATTTTTCGGAAGCTTCTTCGCATTTGAATCTCCTTTCAATACTTGCTTATTAGAAATGAACGCCTTTTGGGCAAAGTCGGGTAAAATTGTGTTTCAACCAAAAAATTTATTTATTGCAAAGGGGTTCCCCTTTCCTAAAATATTGATAAAAAATTTTTTTTCTTAAATGCATGCGATTTGAGATTTTTCGGAAGCTTCTTCGCATTTGAATCTCCTTTCAACACTTGCTTATTAGAAATGAACGCCTTTTGGGCAAAGTCGGGTAAAATTGTGTTTCAACCAAAAAATTTATTTATTGCAAAGGGGTACCCCTTTCCTAAAATATTGATGAACAATTTTTTTTTCTTAAATGCTTGCGATTTGAGATTTTTCGGAAGCTTCTTCGCATTTGAATCTCAACACTTGCTTATTAGAAATGAACGCCTTTTGGGCAAAGTCGGGTAAAGTTGTGTTTCATCCAAAAAATATATTTATAGCAAAGGGGTACCCCTTTCCTAAAATATTGATGGAACATATTTTTTTTCTTAAATGCATGCGATTTGAGATTTTTCGGAAGCTTCTTCGCGTTTGAAACTCCTTTCAATACTCAGTTATTAGAAATAAACGCCTTTTGGGCAAAATTGGGTAAAATTGTGTTTCAACCAAAAAATTGATTTTTAGCAAAGGGGTAAACCTTTCCTAAAAAATTGGCAAATAATTTTTTTTCTTAAATGCATGCGATTTGAGATTTTTCGGAAGCTTCTTCGCATTTGAATCTCCTTTCAATACTTGCTTATTAGAAATGAACGCCTTTTGGGCAAAATTGGGTAAAATTGTGTTTCAACCAAAAAATTTATTTCTTGCAAAGGTGTACCCCTTTTCTAAAATATTGATGAACAATTTTTTTTTTAAATGCTTGCGATTTGAGATTTTTCGGAAGCTTCTTCGCATTTGAATCTCATTTCAATACTTGCTTATTAGAAATAAACGCCTTTTGGGCAAAATTGGGTAAAATTGTGTTTCAACCAAAAAATAGATTTTTAGCAAAGGGGTAAGTAAGCCTTTCCTAAAAAATTGGCAAATAATTTTTTTTCTTAAATGCATGCGATTTGAGATTTTTCGGAAGCTTCTTCGCGTTTGAAACTCCTTTCAATACTCAGTTATTAGAAATAAACGCCTTTTGGGCAAAATTGGGTAAAATTGTGTTTCAACCAAAAAATTGATTTTTAGCAAAGGGGTAAACCTTTGCTAAAAAATTGGCAAATAATTTTTTTTCTTAAATGCATGCGATTTGAGATTTTTCGGAAGCTTCTTCGCATTTGAAACTCCTTTCAATACTCAGTTATTAGAAATGAACGCATTTTGGGAAAAGTCGGGCAAAAAAATTATTTATTGCAAAGGGGTACCCCTTTCCTAAAATATTGATAACAAATTTTTTTCTTAAATGCTTGCGATTTGAGATTTTTCGGAAGCTTTTTCGCATTTGAATACTTGCTTATTAGAAATGAACGCATTTTGGGCAAAGTCGGGCAAAATTGTGTTTCAACCAAAAAATTTATTTATTGCAAAGGGGTACCTCTTTCCTAAAATATTGATGATAATTTTTTCTTTCTTAAATGCTTGCGATTTGAGATTTTTCGGAAGTTTCTTCGCATTTAAATGTCCTTTCAATACTTGCTTATTAGAAATGAACGCCTTTTGGGCAAAGTCGGGAAAAGTTGTGTTTCATCCAAAAAAATATATTTATTGTAAAGGGGTACCCCTTTCCTAAAATATTGATAACAAATTTTTTTCTTAAATGCTTGCGATTTGAGATTTTTCGGAAGCTTCTTCGCATTTGAATCTCCTTTCAATACTTGCTTATTAGAAATGAACGCCTTTTGGGCAAAATTTGGTAAAACTGTGTTTCAACCAAAAAATTTATTTATTGCAAAGGGGTACCCCTTTCCTCAAATATTGATGAAACATTTTTTTTTCTTAAATGCTTGCGATTTGAGATTTTTCGGAAGCTTCTTCGCATTTGAATCTCCTTTCAATACTTGCTTATTAGAAATGAACGCCTTTTGGACAAAATTGGGTAAAATTGTGTTTCAACCAAAAAATTTATTTATTGCAAAGGGGTACCCTTTCCTAAAATATTGATAACAAATTTTTTTCTTAAATGCTTGCGATTTGAGATTTTTCGGAAGCTTCTTCGCATTTGAATCTCAACACTTGCTTATTAGAAATAAACGCCTTTTGGGCAAAGTCGGGTAAAATTGTGTTTCAACCAAAAAATTTATTTATTGCAAAGGGGTACCCCTTTCCTCAAATATTGACGAAACATTTTTTTTTCTTAAATGCTTGCGATTTGAGATTTTTCGGAAGCTTCTTCGCATTTGAATCTCCTTTCAATACTCAGCTATTAGAAATAAACGCCTTTTGGGCAAAATTGGGTAAAATTGTGTTTCAACCAAAAAAATTATTTATAGCAAAGGGGTACCCCTTTCCTAAAATATTGATGAAATTTTTTTTTTCTTAAATGCTTGCGGTTTGAGATTTTTCGGAAACTTCTTTGCATTTGAATCTCCTTTCAATACTTGCTTATTAGAAATGAACGCCTTTTGGGCAAAGTCGGGTAAAATTGTGTTTCAACCAAAAAATTTATTTATTGCAAAGGGGTACCCCTTTCCTCAAATATTGATGAAACTTTTTTTTTTCTTAAATGCTTGCGATTTGAGATTTTTCGGAAGCTTCTTAGCATTTGAATCTCATTTCAATACTTGCTTATTAGAAATGAACGCCTTTTGGGCAAAATTGGGTAAAATTGTGTTTCAATTTATTTATAGCATAGGCGTACCCTTTCCTAAAATATTGATGAAACATTTTTTTTTTCTTAAATGCTTGCGATTTGAGATTTTTCGGAAGCTTCTTAGCATTTGAATCTCATTTCAATACTTGCTTATTAGAAATAAACGCCTTTTGGGCAATGTCGGGTAAAATTGTGTTTCAACCAAAAAATGTATTTATTGCAAAGGGGTACCCCTTTCCTAAAATATTGATGAAAAATTGTTTTTCTTAAATGCTTGCGATTTGAGATTTTTCGGAAGCTTCTTCGCATTTGAATACTTGCTTATTACAAATGAACGCATTTTGGGCAAAGTCGGGCAAAATTGTGTTTCAACCAAAAAATTTATTTATTGCAAAGGGGTACCCCTTTCCTCAAATATTGATGAAACATTTTTTTTTCTTAAATGCTTGCGATTTGAGATTTTTCGGAAGCTTCTTCGCATTTGAATCTCAACACTTGCTTATTAGAAATGAACGCCTTTTGGGCAAAGTCGGGTAAAGTTGTGTTTCATCCAAATAATATATTTATTGTAAAGGGGTACCCCTTTCCTAAAATATTGATGAAAAATTGTTTTTCTTAAATGCTTGCGATTTGAGATTTTTCGGAAGCTTCTTCGCATTTGAATCTCCTTTCAATACTTGCTTATTACAAATAAACGCCTTTTGGGCAATGTCGGGTAAAATTGTGTTTCAAACAAAAAATTTATTTATTGCAAAGGGGTACCCAAAATTGGGTAAAATTTTGTTTTTACCAAAAAATTTATGTATTGCAAAGGGGCACCCCTTTCCTAAAATATTGATGACAAATTTTTTTCTTAAATGCTTGCGATTTGGTATTTTTCGGAAGCTTCTTCGCATTTGAATCTCCTTTCAATACTTGCTTATTAGAAATAAACGCCTTTTGGGCAAAATTGGGTAAAATTGTGTTTCAACCAAAAAATGTATTTATTGCAAAGGGGTACCCCTTTCCTCAAATATTGATGAAAATTATTTTTTTTCATAAATGCTTGCGATTTGAGATTTTTCGGAAGCTTCTTCGCATTTGAATCTCCTTTCAACACTTGCTTATTAGAAATGAACGCATTTTGGGCAAAGTCGGGCAAAATTGTGTATCAACCAAAAAATTTATTTATTGCAAAGGGTTACTGTTTCCTAATATATTGATGAAAAATTTTTTTTCTTAAATGCTTGCGATTTGAGATTTTTCGGAAGCTTCTTCGCATTTGAATCTCCTTTCAATACTTGCTTATTAGAAATGAACGCCTTTTGGGCAAAGTCGGGTAAAATTGTGTTTCAACCAAAAAATTTATTTATTGCAAAGGGGTTCCCCTTTCCTAAAATATTGATAAAAAATTTTTTTTCTTAAATGCATGCGATTTGAGATTTTTCGGAAGCTTCTTCGCATTTGAATCTCCTTTCAACACTTGCTTATTAGAAATGAACGCCTTTTGGGCAAAGTCGGGTAAAATTGTGTTTCAACCAAAAAATTTATTTATTGCAAAGGGGTACCCCTTTCCTAAAATATTGATGAACAATTTTTTTTTCTTAAATGCTTGCGATTTGAGATTTTTCGGAAGCTTCTTCGCATTTGAATCTCAACACTTGCTTATTAGAAATGAACGCCTTTTGGGCAAAGTCGGGTAAAGTTGTGTTTCATCCAAAAAATATATTTATTGTAAAGGGGTACCCCTTTCCTAAAATATTGATGAAAAATTGTTTTTCTTAAATGCTTGCGATTTGAGATTTTTCGGAAGCTTCTTCGCATTTGAATCTCATTTCAATACTTGCTTATTAGAAATGAACGCCTTTTGGGCAAAATTGGGTAAAATTGTGTTTCAACCAAAAAAATTATTTATAGCAAAGGGGTACCCCTTTCCTAAAATATTAATGAACAATTTTTTTTTCTTAAATGCTTGCGATTTGAGATTTTTCGGAAGCTTCTTCGCATTTGAATCTCCTTTCAATACTTGCTTATTAGAAATGAACGCCTTTTGGGCAAAGTCGGGTAAAATTGTGTTTCAACCAAAAAATTTATTTATTGCAAAGGGGTTCCCCTTTCCTAAAATATTGATAAAAAATTTTTTTTCTTAAATGCATGCGATTTGAGATTTTTCGGAAGCTTCTTCGCATTTGAATCTCCTTTCAACACTTGCTTATTAGAAATGAACGCCTTTTGGGCAAAGTCGGGTAAAATTGTGTTTCAACCAAAAAATTTATTTATTGCAAAGGGGTACCCCTTTCCTAAAATATTGATGAACAATTTTTTTTTCTTAAATGCTTGCGATTTGAGATTTTTCGGAAGCTTCTTCGCATTTGAATCTCAACACTTGCTTATTAGAAATGAACGCCTTTTGGGCAAAGTCGGGTAAAGTTGTGTTTCATCCAAAAAATATATTTATAGCAAAGGGGTACCCCTTTCCTAAAATATTGATGGAACATATTTTTTTTCTTAAATGCATGCGATTTGAGATTTTTCGGAAGCTTCTTCGCGTTTGAAACTCCTTTCAATACTCAGTTATTAGAAATAAACGCCTTTTGGGCAAAATTGGGTAAAATTGTGTTTCAACCAAAAAATTGATTTTTAGCAAAGGGGTAAACCTTTCCTAAAAAATTGGCAAATAATTTTTTTTCTTAAATGCATGCGATTTGAGATTTTTCGGAAGCTTCTTCGCATTTGAATCTCCTTTCAATACTTGCTTATTAGAAATGAACGCCTTTTGGGCAAAATTGGGTAAAATTGTGTTTCAACCAAAAAATTTATTTCTTGCAAAGGTGTACCCCTTTTCTAAAATATTGATGAACAATTTTTTTTTTAAATGCTTGCGATTTGAGATTTTTCGGAAGCTTCTTCGCATTTGAATCTCATTTCAATACTTGCTTATTAGAAATAAACGCCTTTTGGGCAAAATTGGGTAAAATTGTGTTTCAACCAAAAAATAGATTTTTAGCAAAGGGGTAAGTAAGCCTTTCCTAAAAAATTGGCAAATAATTTTTTTTCTTAAATGCATGCGATTTGAGATTTTTCGGAAGCTTCTTCGCATTTGAATCTCCTTTCAATACTTGCTTATTAGAAATGAACGCCTTTTGGGCAAAATTGGGTAAAATTGTGTTTCAACCAAAAAATTTATTTATTGCAAAGGGGTACCCCTTTCCTAAAATATTGATGAAAAATTGTTTTTCTTAAATGCTTGCGATTTGAGATTTTTCGGAAGCTTCTTCGCATTTGAATACTTGCTTATTAGAAATGAACGCATTTTGGGCAAAGTCGGGCAAAATTGTGTTTCAACCAAAAAATTTATTTATTGCAAAGGGGTACCCCTTTCCTCAAATATTGATGAAACATTTTTTTTTCTTAAATGCTTGCGATTTGAGATTTTTCGGAAGCTTCTTCGCATTTGAATCTCAACACTTGCTTATTAGAAATGAACGCCTTTTGGGCAAAGTCGGGTAAAGTTGTGTTTCATCCAAAAAATATATTTATTGTAAAGGGGTACCCCTTTCCTAAAATATTGACGAAAAATTGTTTTTCTTAAATGCTTGCGATTTGAGATTTTTCGGAAGCTTCTTCGCATTTGAATCTCCTTTCAATACTTGCTTATTAGAAATAAACGCCTTTTGGGCAATGTCGGGTAAAATTGTGGTTCAGCCAAAAAATTTATTTCTTGCAAAGGGGTACCCCTTTTCTAAAATATTGATGAACAATTTTTTTTTTAAATGCTTGCGATTTGAGATTTTTCGGAAGCTTCTTCGCATTTGAATCTCATTTCAATACTTGCTTATTAGAAATGAACGCCTTTTGGACAAAATTGGGTAAAATTGTGTTTCAACCAAAAAATTGATTTTTAGCAAAGGGGTAAGTAAGCCTTTCCTAAAAAATTGGCAAATAATTTTTTTTCTTAAATGCATGCGATTTGAGATTTTTCGGAAGCTTCTTTGCATTTGAAACTCCTTTCAATACTCAGTTATTAGAAATGAACGCCTTTTGGGCAAAGTCGGGTAAAATTGTGTTTCAACCAAAAAATTTATTTATTGCAAAGGGGTACCCCTTCCTAAAATATTGATGAAAAATGTTTTTCTTAAATGCTTGCGATTTGAGATTTTTCGGAAGCTTCTTCGCATTTGAATCTCATTTCAATACTTGCTTATTAGAAATGAACGCCTTTTGGACAATATTGGGTAAAATTGTGGTTCAGCCAAAAAATTTATTTCTTGCAAAGGGGTACCCCTTTTCTAAAATATTGATGAACAATTTTTTTTTTAAATGCTTGCGATTTGAGATTTTTCGGAAGCTTCTTCGCATTTGAATCTCATTTCAATACTTGCTTATTAGAAATGAACGCCTTTTGGGCAAAGTCGGGTAAAATTGTGTTTCAACCAAAAAATTGATTTTTAGCAAAGGGGTAAGTAAGCCTTTCCTAAAAAATTGGCAAATAATTTTTTTTCTTAAATGCATGCGATTTGAGATTTTTCGGAAGCTTCTTCGCATTTGAATCTCCTTTCAACACTTGCTTATTAGAAATGAACGCCTTTTGGGCAAAATTGGGTAAAATTGTGTTTCAACCAAAAAATGTATTTATTGCAAAGGGGTACCCCTTTCCTCAAATATTGATGAAAATTATTTTTTTTTTCATAAATGCTTGCGATTTGAGATTTTTCGGAAGCTTCTTCGCATTTGAATCTCCTTTCAACACTTGCTTATTAGAAATGAACGCATTTTGGGCAAAGTCGGGCAAAATTGTGTTTCAACCAAAAAAATTATTTATTGCAAAGGGGTACCCAAAATTGGGTAAAATTTTGTTTTTACCAAAAAATTTATGTATTGCAAAGGGGCAACCCTTTCCTAAAATATTGATGACAAATTTTTTTCTTAAATGCTTGCGATTTGGGATTTTTCGGAAGCTTCTTCGCATTTGAATCTCCTTTCAATACTTGCTTATTAGAAATAAACGCCTTTTGGGCAAAATTGGGTAAAATTGTGTTTCAACCAAAAAATTGATTTTTAGCAAAGGGGTAAGTAAGCCTTTCCTAAAAAATTGGCAAATAATTTTTTTTCTTAAATGCATGCGATTTGAGATTTTTCGGAAGCTTCTTCGCATTTGAATCTCCTTTCAATACTTGCTTATTAGAAATAAACGCCTTTTGGGCAATGTCGGGTAAAATTGTGGTTCAGCCAAAAAATTTATTTCTTGCAAAGGGGTACCCCTTTTCTCAAATATTGATGAACAATTTTTTTTTAAATGCTTGCGATTTGAGATTTTTCGGAAGCTTCTTCGCATTTGAATCTCATTTCAATACTTGCTTATTAGAAATGAACGCCTTTTGGACAAAATTGGGTAAAATTGTGTTTTAACCAAAAAATTTATGTATTGCAAAGGGGTACCCCTTTCCTAAAATATTGACGACAAATTTTTTTTCTTAAATGCATGCGATTTGAGATTTTTCGGAAGCTTCTTCGCATTCGAAACTCATTTCAATACTTGCTTATTAGAAATGAACGCCTTTTGGGCAAAGTCGGGTAAAATTGTGTTTCAACCAAAAAATGTATTTATTGCAAAGGAGTACCCCTTTCCTAAAATATTGATGATAATTTTTTCTTTCTTGAATGCTTGCGATTTGAGATTTTTCGGAAGCTTCTTCGCATTTGAATCTCCTTTCAATACTTGCTTATTAGAAATGAACGCCTTTTGGGCTAAATTGGGTAAAATTGTGTTTCAACCAAAATATTTATGTATTGCAAAGGGGTACCCCTTTCCTAAAATATTGACGACAAATTTTTTTTCTTAAATGCTTGCGATTTTTCGGAAGCTTCTCCGCATTTGAATCTCATTTCAATACTTGCTTATTAGAAATGAACGCCTTTTGGGCAAAATTGGGTAAAATTGTGTTTCAACCAAAATATTTATGTATTGCAAAGGGGTACCCCTTTCCTAAAATATTGACGACAAATTATTTTTTTTTTCATAAATGCTTGCGATTTGAGATTATTCGGAAGCTTCTTCGCACTTGAATCTCCTTTCAATACTTGCTTATTAGAAATGAACGCCTTTTGGGCAAAGTCGGGTAAAATTGTGTTTCATCCAAAAAATATATTTATTGTAAAGGGGTACCCCTTTCCTAAAATATTGATAACAAATTTTTTTTCTTAAATGCTTGCGATTTGAGATTTTTCAGAAGCTTCTTCGCATTCGAAACTCATTTCAATACTTGCTTATTAGAAATGAACGCCTTTTGGGCAAAGTCGGGTAAAATTGTGTTTCAACCAAAAAATGTATTTATTGCAAAGGAGTACCCCTTTCCTAAAATATTGATGATAATTTTTTCTTTCTTGAATGCTTGCGATTTGAGATTTTTCGGAAGCTTCTTCGCATTTGAATCTCCTTTCAATACTTGCTTATTAGAAATGAACGCCTTTTGGGCAAAGTCGGGTAAAATTGTGTTTCAACCAAAAAATTTATTTATTGCAAAGGGGTACCCCTTTCCTAAAATATTGATAAACAATTTTTTTTTCTTAAATGCATGCGATTTGAGATTTTTCGGAAGCTTCTTCGCATTTGAATCTCCTTTCAATACTTGCTTATTAGAAATAAACGCCTTTTGGGCCATGTCGGGTAAAATTGTGTTTCAACCAAAAAATTTATTTATTGCAAAGGGGTACCCCTTCCTAAAATATTGATGAAAAATGTTTTTCTTAAATGCTTTCGATTTGAGATTTTTCGAAAGCTTTTTAGCATTTGAAACTCATTTCAATACTTGCTTATTAGAAATGAACGCCTTTTGGGCAAAGTCGGGAAAAGTTGTGTTTCATCCAAAAAATATATTTATTGTAAAGGGGTACCCCTTTCCTAAAATATTGATGAAAAATTTTTTTTCTTAAATGCTTGCGATTTGAGATTTTTCGGAAGCTTCTCCGCATTTGAATCTCCTTTCAATACTTGCTTATTAGAAATGAACGCCTTTTGGGCAAAATTGGGTAAAATTGTGTTTCAACCAAAAAATTTATTTATTGCAAAGGGATACCCCTTTCCTAAAATATTGATGAAAAATTGTTTTTCTTAAATGCTTGCGATTTGAGATTTTTCGGAAGCTTCTTCGCATTTGAAACTCCTTTCAATACTCAGTTATTAGAAATAAACGCCTTTTGGGCAAAATTGGGTAAAATTGTGTTTCAACCAAAAAATTGATTTTTAGCAAAGGGGTAAGCCTTTCCTAAAAAATTGGCAAATAATTTTTTTTCTTAAATGCATGCGATTTGAGATTTTTCGGAAGCTTCTTCGCATTTGAATCTCCTTTCAATACTTGCTTATTAGAAATGAACGCCTTTTGGGCAAAATTGGGTAAAATTGTGTTTCAACCAAAAAATTTATTTATTGCAAAGGGGTACCCCTTTCCTAAAATATTGATGAAAAATTGTTTTTCTTAAATGCTTGCGATTTGAGATTTTTCGGAAGCTTCTTCGCATTTGAATACTTGCTTATTAGAAATGAACGCATTTTGGGCAAAGTCGGGCAAAATTGTGTTTCAACCAAAAAATTTATTTATTGCAAAGGGGTACCCCTTTCCTAAAATATTGATGAAAAATTGTTTTTCTTAAATGCTTGCGATTTGAGATTTTTCGGAAGCTTCTTCGCATTTGAATCTCATTTCAATACTTGCTTATTAGAAATGAACGCCTTTTGGGCAAAATTAGGTAAAATTGTGTTTCAACCAAAAAATTTATTTATTGCAAAGGGGTACCGCTTTCCTCAAATATTGATGAAACATTTTTTTTTCTTAAATGCTTGCGATTTGAGATTTTTCGGAAGCTTCTTCGCATTTGAATCTCCTTTCAATACTTGCTTATTAGAAATGAACGCCTTTTGGGCAAAATTGGGTAAAATTGTGTTTCAACCAAAAAAATTATTTATAGCAAAGGGGTACCCCTTTCCTAAAATATTGATAACAAATTTTTTTCTTAAATGCTTGCGATTTGAGATTTTTAGGAAGCTTCTTCGCATTTGAAACTCCTTTCAATACTCAGTTATTAGAAATAAACGCCTTTTGGGCAAAATTGGGTAAAATTGTGTTTCAACCAAAAAATTGATTTTTAGCAAAGGGGTAAGCCTTTCCTAAAAAATTGGCAAATAATTTTTTTTCTTAAATGCATGCGATTTGAGATTTTTCGGAAGCTTCTTCGCATTTGAATCTCCTTTCAATACTTGCTTATTAGAAATAAACGCCTTTTGGGCAATGTCGGGTAAAATTGTGGTTCAGCCAAAAAATTTATTTCTTGCAAAGGGTTACCCTTTCCTAATATATTGATGAAAAATTTTTTTTCTTAAATGCTTGCGATTTGAGATTTTTCGGAAGCTTCTTCGCATTTGAATCTCCTTTCAATACTTGCTTATTAGAAATGAACGCCTTTTGGGCAAAATTAGGTAAAATTGTGTTTCAACCAAAAAATTTATTTCTTGCAAAGGGTTACCCTTTCCTAATATATAGATGAAAAATTTTTTTTCTTAAATGCTTGCGATTTGAGATTTTTCGGAAGCTTCTTCGCATTTGAATCTCCTTTCAATACTTGCTTATTAGAAATGAACGCCTTTTGGGCAAAGTCGGGTAAAATTGTGTTTCAACCAAAAAATTTATTTATTGCAAAGGGGTTCCCCTTTCCTAAAATATTGATAAAAAATTTTTTTTCTTAAATGCATGCGATTTGAGATTTTTCGGAAGCTTCTTCGCATTTGAATCTCCTTTCAACACTTGCTTATTAGAAATGAACGCCTTTTGGGCAAAGTCGGGTAAAATTGTGTTTCAACCAAAAAATTTATTTATTGCAAAAGGGTACCCCTTTCCTAAAATATTGATGAACAATTTTTTTTTCTTAAATGCTTGCGATTTGAGATTTTTCGGAAGCTTCTTCGCATTTGAATCTCAACACTTGCTTATTAGAAATGAACGCCTTTTGGGCAAAGTCGGGTAAAGTTGTGTTTCATCCAAAAAATATATTTATTGTAAAGGGGTACCCCTTTCCTAAAATATTGATGAAAAATTGTTTTTCTTAAATGCTTGCGATTTGAGATTTTTCGGAAGCTTCTTCGCATTTGAAACTCCTTTCAACACTTGCTTATTAGAAATGAACGCCTTTTGGGCAAAGTCGGGTAAAATTGTGTTTCAACCAAAAAATTTATTTATTGCAAAGGGGTACCCCTTCCTAAAATATTGATGAAAAATGGTTTTCTTAAATGCATGCGATTTGAGATTTTTCGGAAGCTTCTTCGCATTTGAATCTCCTTTCAATACTTGCTTATTAGAAATAAACGCCTTTTGGGCAAAGTCGGGTAAAATTGTGTTTCAACCAAAAAATTTATTTATTGCAAAGGGGTACCCCTTTTCTAAAATATTGATGAACAATTTTTTTTTTTAAATGCTTGCGATTTGAGATTTTTCGGAAGCTTCTTCGCATTTGAATCTCATTTCAATACTTGCTTATTAGAAATGAACGCCTTTTGGACAAAATTGGGTAAAATTGTGTTTCAACCAAAAAATTTATTTATTGCAAAGGGGTACCCTTTCCTAATATATTGATAACAAATTTTTTTCTTAAATGCTTGCGATTTGAGATTTTTCGGAAGCTTCTTCGCATTTGAAACTCATTTCAATACCTGCTTATTAGAAATGAACGCATTTTGGGCAAAGTCGTGCAAAATTGTGTTTCAACCAAAAAATTTATTTATTGCAAAGGGGTACCCCTTTCCTAAAATATTGATGAAAAATTGTTTTTCTTAAATGCTTGCGATTTGAGATTTTTCGGAAGCTTCTTCGCATTTGAATCTCATTTCAATACTTGCTTATTAGAAATGAACGCCTTTTGGGCAAAATTAGGTAAAATTGTGTTTCAACCAAAAAATTTATTTATTGCAAAGGGGTACCCCTTTCCTCAAATATTGATGAAACATTTTTTTTTCTTAAATGCTTGCGATTTGAGATTTTTCGGAAGCTTCTTCGCATTTGAATCTCCTTTCAATACTTGCTTATTAGAAATGAACGCCTTTTGGACAAAATTGGGTAAAATTGTGTTTCAACCAAAAAATTTATTTATTGCAAAGGGGTACCCTTTCCTAATATATTGATAACAAATTTTTTTCTTAAATGCTTGCGATTTGAGATTTTTCGGAAGCTTCTTCGCATTTGAAACTCCTTTCAACACTTGCCTATTAGAAATTAACGCCTTTTGGGCAAAGTCGGGTAAAATTGTGTTTCAACCAAAAAATTTATGTATTGCAAAGGCGTACCCCTTTCCTAATATATTGATGAACAATTTTTTTTTCTTAAATGCTTGCGATTTGAGATTTTTCGGAAGCTTCTTGGCATTTGAATCTCATTTCAATACTTGCTTATTAGAAATGAACGCCTTTTGGGCAAAATTAGGTAAAATTGTGTTTCAACCAAAAAATTTATTTATTGCAAAGGGGTACCCCTTCCTAAAATATTGATGAAAAATTTTTTTTTCTTAAATGCTTGCGATTTGAGATTTTTCGGAAGCTTCTTCGCATTTGAATCTCCTTTCAATACTTGCTTATTAGAAATAAACGCCTTTTGGGCAATGTCGGGTAAAATTGTGTTTCAACCAAAAAATTTATTTATTGCAAAGGGGTACCCCTTTCCTAAAATATTGATGAAACATTTTTTTTCTTAAATGCATGCGATTTGAGATTTTTCGGAAGCTTCTTCGCATTTTTTCTTAAATGCTTGCGATTTAAGATTATTCGGAAGCTTCTTCGCACTTGAATCTCCTTTCAATACTTGCTTATTAGAAATGAACGCCTTTTGGGCAAAGTCGGGTAAAATTGTGTTTCAACCAAAAAATTTATTTATTGCAAAGGGGTACCCCTTTCCTCAAATATTGATGAAACATTTTTTTTTCTTAAATGCTTGCGATTTTTCGGAAGCTTCTCCGCATTTGAATCTCCTTTCAATACTTGCTTATTAGAAATGAACGCCTTTTGGACAAAATTGGGTAAAATTGTGTTTCAACCAAAAAATTTATTTATTGCAAAGGGGTACCCCTTTCCTAAAATATTGATAACAAATTTTTTTCTTAAATGCTTGCGATTTGAGATTTTTCGGAAGCTTCTTCGCATTTGAATCTCATTTCAATACTTGCTTATTAGAAATGAACGCCTTTTGGACAAAATTGGGTAAAATTGTGTTTCAACCAAAAAATTTATTTATTGCAAAGGGGTACCCTTTCCTAATATATTGATAACAAATTTTTTTCTTAAATGCTTGCGATTTGAGATTTTTCGGAAGCTTCTTCGCATTTGAAACTCCTTTCAACACTTGCCTATTAGAAATTAACGCCTTTTGGGCAAAGTCGGGAAAAATTGTGTTTCAACCAAAAAATTTATGTATTGCAAAGGCGTACCCCTTTCCTAATATATTGATAAACAATTTTTTTTTTCTTAAATGCTTGCGATTTGAGATTTTTCGGAAGCTTCTTGGCATTTGAATCTCATTTCAATACTTGCTTATTAGAAATGAACGCCTTTTGGGCAAAATTAGGTAAAATTGTGTTTCAACCAAAAAATTTATTTATTGCAAAGGGGTACCCCTTCCTAAAATATTGATGAAAAATTTTTTTTTCTTAAATGCTTGCGATTTGAAATTTTTTGGAAGCCTCTTCGCATTTGAATCTCCTTTCAACACTTGCTTATTAGAAATGAACGCCTTTTGGGCAAAGTAGGGTAAAATTGTGTTTCAACCAAAAAATTTATTTATTGCAAAGGGGTACCCCTTTCCTAAAATATTGATGACAAATTTTTTTCTTAAATGCTTGCGATTTGGGATTTTTCGGAAGCTTCTTCGCATTTGAATGTCATTGCAATACTTGCTTATTAGAAATGAACGCCTTTTGGGCAAAGTCGGGTAAAATTGTGTTTCAACCAAAAAATTTATTTATTGCAAAGGGGTACCCCTTCCTAAAATATTGATGAAAAATGTTTTTCTTAAATGCATGCAATTTGAGATTTTTCGGAAGCTTCTTCGCATTTGAATCTCCTTTCAATACTTGCTTATTAGAAATAAACGCCTTTTGGGCAAAGTCGGGTAAAATTGTGTTTCAACCAAAAAATTTATTCATTGCAAAGGGGTACCCCTTTTCTAAAATATTGATGAACAATTTTTTTTTTTAAATGCTTGCGATTTGAGATTTTTCGGAAGCTTCTTCGCATTTGAATCTCATTTCAATACTTGCTTATTAGAAATGAACGCCTTTTGGACAAAATTGGGTAAAATGGTGTTTCAACCAAAAAATTTATTTATTGCAAAGGGGTTCCCTTTCCTAATATATTGATAACAAATTTTTTTCTTAAATGCTTGCGATTTGAGATTTTTCGGAAGCTTCTTCGCATTTGAATCTCCTTTCAACACTTGCTTATTAGAAATGAACGCCTTTTGGGCAAAATTGGGTAAAATTGTGTTTCAACCAAAAAATGTATTTTTTGCAAAGGGGTACCCCTTTCCTAAAATATTGATGAAAAATTTTTTTTTCTTAAATGCTTCCGATTTGAGATTTTTCGGAATCTTCTTCGCATTTGAATCTCATTTCAATACTTGCTTATTAGAAATGAACGCCTTTTGGGCAAAGTCGGGTAAAATTGTGTTTCAACCAAAAAATTTATTTATTGCAAAGGGGTACCCCTTTCCTAAAATATTGATGAACAATTTTTTTTTTCATAAATGCTTGCGATTTGAGATTTTTCGGAAGCTTCTTAGCATTTGAATCTCCTTTCAATACTTGCTTATTAGAAATAAACGCCTTTTGGGCAATGTCGGGTAAAACTGTGTTTCAACCAAAAAATTTATTTATTGCAAAGGGATACCCCTTTCCTAAAATATTGATGAAAAATTGTTTTTCTTAAATGCTTGCGATTTGAGATTTTTCGGAAGCTTCTTCGCATTTGAATCTCATTTCAATACTTGCTTATTAGAAATGAACGCCTTTTGGGCAAAATTAGGTAAAATTGTGTTTCAACCAAAAAATTTATTTATTGCAAAGGGGTACCCCTTTCCTCAAATATTGATGAAACATTTTTTTTCTTAAATACTTGCGATTTGAGATTTTTCGGAAGCTTCTTCGCATTTGAATCTCCTTTCAACACTTGCTTATTAGAAATGAACGCCTTTTGGGCAAAATTGGGTAAAATTGTGTTTCAACCAAAAAATGTATTTATTGTAAAGGGGTACCCCTTTCCTCAAATATTGATGAAAATTATTTTTTTTTCATAAATGCTTGCGATTTGAGATTTTTCGGAAGCTTCTTCGCATTTGAATCTCCTTTCAACACTTGCTTATTAGAAATGAACGCCTTTTGGGCAAAGTCGGGTAAAAGTGTGTTTCAACCAAAAAATTTATTTATTGCAAAGGCGTACCCCTTTCCTAATATATTGATGAACAATTTTTTTTTCTTAAATGCTTGCGATTTGAGATTTTTCGGAAGCTTCTTGGCATTTGAATCTCATTTCAATACTTGCTTATTAGAAATGAACGCCTTTTGGGCAAAATTAGGTAAAATTGTGTTTCAACCAAAAAATTTATTTATTGCAAAGGGGTACCCCTTCCTAAAATATTGATGAAAAATTTTTTTTTCTTAAATGCTTGCGATTTGAGATTTTTCGGAAGCTTCTTCGCATTTGAATCTTATTTCAATACCTGCTTATAAGAAATGAATGCCTTTTGGGCAAAATTGGGTAAAACTGTGTTTCAACCAAAAAATTTATTTATTGCAAAGGGGTACCCCTTCCTAAAATATTGATGAAAAATTTTTTTTTTAAATGCTTGCGATTTGAGATTCTTCGGAAGCTTCTTAGCATTTGAATCTCCTTTCAATACTTGCTTATTAGAAATAAACGCCTTTTGGGCAATGTCGGGTAAAACTGTGTTTCAACCAAAAAATTTATTTATTGCAAAGGGGTACCTCTTTCCTAAAATATTGATGATAATTTTTTCTTTCTTAAATGCTTGCGACTTGAGATTTTTCGGAAGCTTCTTGGCATTTGAATCTCATTTCAATACTTGCTTATTAGAAATGAACGCCTTTTGGGCAAAATTAGGTAAAATTGTGTTTCAACCAAAAAATTTATTTATTGCAAAGGGGTACCCCTTCCTAAAATATTAATGAAAAATTTTTTTTTCTTAAATGCTTGCGATTTGAGATTTTTCGGAAGCTTCTTCGCATTTGAATCTCCTTTCAATACTTGCTTATTAGAAATAAACGCCTTTTGGGCAATGTCGGGTAAAATTGTGTTTCAACCAAAAAATTTATTTATTGCAAAGGGGTACCCCTTTCCTAAAATATTGATGAAACATTTTTTTTCTTAAATGCATGCGATTTGAGATTTTTCGGAAGCTTCTTCGCATTTTTTTCTTAAATGCTTGCGATTTAAGATTATTCGGAAGCTTCTTCGCACTTGAATCTCCTTTCAATACTTGCTTATTAGAAATGAACGCCTTTTGGGCAAAGTCGGGTAAAATTGTGTTTCAACCAAAAAATTTATTTATTGCAAAGGGGTACCCCTTTCCTCAAATATTGATGAAACATTTTTTTTTCTTAAATGCTTGCGATTTTTCGGAAGCTTCTCCGCATTTGAATCTCCTTTCAATACTTGCTTATTAGAAATGAACGCCTTTTGGACAAAATTGGGTAAAATTGTGTTTCAACCAAAAAATTTATTTATTGCAAAGGGGTACCCCTTTCCTAAAATATTGATAACAAATTTTTTTCTTAAATGCTTGCGATTTGAGATTTTTCGGAAGCTTCTTCGCATTTGAATCTCATTTCAATACTTGCTTATTAGAAATGAACGCCTTTTGGACAAAATTGGGTAAAATTGTGTTTCAACCAAAAAATTTATTTATTGCAAAGGGGTACCCTTTCCTAATATATTGATAACAAATTTTTTTCTTAAATGCTTGCGATTTGAGATTTTTCGGAAGCTTCTTCGCATTTGAAACTCCTTTCAACACTTGCCTATTAGAAATTAACGCCTTTTGGGCAAAGTCGGGAAAAATTGTGTTTCAACCAAAAAATTTATGTATTGCAAAGGCGTACCCCTTTCCTAATATATTGATAAACAATTTTTTTTTCTTAAATGCTTGCGATTTGAGATTTTTCGGAAGCTTCTTGGCATTTGAATCTCATTTCAATACTTGCTTATTAGAAATGAACGCCTTTTGGGCAAAATTAGGTAAAATTGTGTTTCAACCAAAAAATTTATTTATTGCAAAGGGGTACCCCTTCCTAAAATATTGATGAAAAATTTTTTTTTCTTAAATGCTTGCGATTTGAAATTTTTTGGAAGCCTCTTCGCATTTGAATCTCCTTTCAACACTTGCTTATTAGAAATGAACGCCTTTTGGGCAAAGTAGGGTAAAATTGTGTTTCAACCAAAAAATTTATTTATTGCAAAGGGGTACCCCTTTCCTAAAATATTGATGATAAATTTTTTTCTTAAATGCTTGCGATTTGGGATTTTTCGGAAGCTTCTTCGCATTTGAATGTCATTGCAATACTTGCTTATTAGAAATGAACGCCTTTTGGGCAAAGTCGGGTAAAATTGTGTTTCAACCAAAAAATTTATTTATTGCAAAGGGGTACCCCTTCCTAAAATATTGATGAAAAATGTTTTTCTTAAATGCATGCAATTTGAGATTTTTCGGAAGCTTCTTCGCATTTGAATCTCCTTTCAATACTTGCTTATTAGAAATAAACGCCTTTTGGGCAAAGTCGGGTAAAATTGTGTTTCAACCAAAAAATTTATTCATTGCAAAGGGGTACCCCTTTTCTAAAATATTGATGAACAATTTTTTTTTTTAAATGCTTGCGATTTGAGATTTTTCGGAAGCTTCTTCGCATTTGAATCTCATTTCAATACTTGCTTATTAGAAATGAACGCCTTTTGGACAAAATTGGGTAAAATTGTGTTTCAACCAAAAAATTTATTTATTGCAAAGGGGTTCCCTTTCCTAATATATTGATAACAAATTTTTTTCTTAAATGCTTGCGATTTGAGATTTTTCGGAAGCTTCTTCGCATTTGAATCTCCTTTCAACACTTGCTTATTAGAAATGAACGCCTTTTGGGCAAAATTGGGTAAAATTGTGTTTCAACCAAAAAATGTATTTTTTGCAAAGGGGTACCCCTTTCCTAAAATATTGATGAAAAATTTTTTTTTCTTAAATGCTTCCGATTTGAGATTTTTCGGAATCTTCTTCGCATTTGAATCTCATTTCAATACTTGCTTATTAGAAATGAACGCCTTTTGGGCAAAGTCGGGTAAAATTGTGTTTCAACCAAAAAATTTATTTATTGCAAAGGGGTACCCCTTTCCTAAAATATTGATGAACAATTTTTTTTTTCATAAATGCTTGCGATTTGAGATTTTTCGGAAGCTTCTTAGCATTTGAATCTCCTTTCAATACTTGCTTATTAGAAATAAACGCCTTTTGGGCAATGTCGGGTAAAACTGTGTTTCAACCAAAAAATTTATTTATTGCAAAGGGGTACCTCTTTCCTAAAATATTGATGATAATTTTTTCTTTCTTAAATGCTTGCGACTTGAGATTTTTCGGAATCTTCTTCGCTTTTGAATGTCATTGCAATACTTGCTTATTAGAAATGAACGCCTTTTGGGCAAAATTAGGTAAAATTGTGTTTCAACCAAAAAATTTATTTATTGCAAAGGGGTACCCCTTCCTAAAATATTGATGAAAAATTTTTTTTTCTTAAATGCTTGCGATTTGAGATTTTTCGGAAGCTTCTTGGCATTTGAATCTCCTTTCAATACTTGCTTATTAGAAATAAACGCCTTTTGGGCAAAGTCGGGTAAAATTGTGTTTCAACCAAAAAATTTATTCATTGCAAAGGGGTACCCCTTTTCTAAAATATTGATGAACAATTTTTTTTTTTAAATGCTTGCGATTTGAGATTTTTCGGAAGCTTCTTCTCATTTGAATCTCCTTTCAACACTTGCTTATTAGAAATGAACGCCTTTTGGGCAAAATTGGGTAAAATTGTGTTTCAACCAAAAAATGTATTTTTTGCAAAGGGGTACCCCTTTCCTAAAATATTGATGAAAAATTTTTTTTTCTTAAATGCTTCCGATTTGAGATTTTTCGGAAGCTTCTTCGCATTTGAATCTCCTTTCAACACTTGCTTATTAGAAATGAACGCCTTTTGGGCAAAATTAGGTAAAATTGTGTTTCAACCAAAAAATTTATTTATTGCAAAGGGGTACCCCTTCCTAAAATATTGATGAAAAATTTTTTTTTCTTAAATGCTTGCGATTTGAGATTTTTCGGAAGCTTCTTCGCATTTGAATCTCCTTTCAACACTTGCTTATTAGAAATGAACGCCTTTTGGGCAAAATTGGGTAAAATTGTGTTTCAACCAAAAAATGTATTTATTGTAAAGGGGTACCCCTTTCCTCAAATATTGATGAAAATTATTTTTTTTTCATAAATGCTTGCGATTTGAGATTTTTCGGAAGCTTCTTCGCATTTGAATCTCATTTCAATACTTGCTTATTAGAAATGAACGCCTTTTGGACAAAATTGGGTAAAATTGTGTTTCAACCAAAAAATTTATTTATTGCAAAGGGGTACCCTTTCCTAATATGTTGATAACAAATTTTTTTCTTAAATGCTTGCGATTTGAGATTTTTCGGAAGCTTCTTCGCATTTGAAACTCCTTTCAACACTTGCCTATTAGAAATTAACGCCTTTTGGGCAAAGTCGGGAAAAATTGTGTTTCAACCAAAAAATTTATGTATTGCAAAGGCGTACCCCTTTCCTAATATATTGATAAACAATTTTTTTTTCTTAAATGCTTGCGATTTGAGATTTTTCGGAAGCTTCTTGGCATTTGAATCTCATTTCAATACTTGCTTATTAGAAATGAACGCCTTTTGGGCAAAATTAGGTAAAATTGTGTTTCAACCAAAAAATTTATTTATTGCAAAGGGGTACCCCTTCCTAAAATATTGATGAAAAATTTTTTTTTCTTAAATGCTTGCGATTTGAAATTTTTTGGAAGCCTCTTCGCATTTGAATCTCCTTTCAACACTTGCTTATTAGAAATGAACGCCTTTTGGGCAAAGTAGGGTAAAATTGTGTTTCAACCAAAAAATTTATTTATTGCAAAGGGGTACCCCTTTCCTAAAATATTGATGACAAATTTTTTTCTTAAATGCTTGCGATTTGGGATTTTTCGGAAGCTTCTTCGCATTTGAATGTCATTGCAATACTTGCTTATTAGAAATGAACGCCTTTTGGGCAAAGTCGGGTAAAATTGTGTTTCAACCAAAAAATTTATTTATTGCAAAGGGGTACCCCTTCCTAAAATATTGATGAAAAATGTTTTTCTTAAATGCATGCAATTTGAGATTTTTCGGAAGCTTCTTCGCATTTGAATCTCCTTTCAATACTTGCTTATTAGAAATAAACGCCTTTTGGGCAAAGTCGGGTAAAATTGTGTTTCAACCAAAAAATTTATTCATTGCAAAGGGGTACCCCTTTTCTAAAATATTGATGAACAATTTTTTTTTTTAAATGCTTGCGATTTGAGATTTTTCGGAAGCTTCTTCGCATTTGAATCTCATTTCAATACTTGCTTATTAGAAATGAACGCCTTTTGGACAAAATTGGGTAAAATTGTGTTTCAACCAAAAAATTTATTTATTGCAAAGGGGTTCCCTTTCCTAATATATTGATAACAAATTTTTTTCTTAAATGCTTGCGATTTGAGATTTTTCGGAAGCTTCTTCGCATTTGAATCTCCTTTCAACACTTGCTTATTAGAAATGAACGCCTTTTGGGCAAAATTGGGTAAAATTGTGTTTCAACCAAAAAATGTATTTTTTGCAAAGGGGTACCCCTTTCCTAAAATATTGATGAAAAATTTTTTTTTCTTAAATGCTTCCGATTTGAGATTTTTCGGAATCTTCTTCGCATTTGAATCTCATTTCAATACTTGCTTATTAGAAATGAACGCCTTTTGGGCAAAGTCGGGTAAAATTGTGTTTCAACCAAAAAATTTATTTATTGCAAAGGGGTACCCCTTTCCTAAAATATTGATGAACAATTTTTTTTTTCATAAATGCTTGCGATTTGAGATTTTTCGGAAGCTTCTTAGCATTTGAATCTCCTTTCAATACTTGCTTATTAGAAATAAACGCCTTTTGGGCAATGTCGGGTAAAACTGTGTTTCAACCAAAAAATTTATTTATTGCAAAGGGGTACCTCTTTCCTAAAATATTGATGATAATTTTTTCTTTCTTAAATGCTTGCGACTTGAGATTTTTCGGAATCTTCTTCGCTTTTGAATCTCATTTCAATACTTGCTTATTAGAAATGAACGCCTTTTGGGCAAAATTGGGTAAAATTCTGTTTCAACCAAAAAATTTATTTATTGCAAAGGGATACCCCTTTCCTAAAATATTGATGAAAAATTGTTTTTCTTAAATGCTTGCGATTTGAGATTTTTCGGAAGCTTCTTCGCATTTGAATCTCATTTCAATACTTGCTTATTAGAAATGAACGCCTTTTGGGCAAAATTAGGTAAAATTGTGTTTCAACCAAAAAATTTATTTATTGCAAAGGGGTACCCCTTTCCTCAAATATTGATGAAACATTTTTTTTCTTAAATACTTGCGATTTGAGATTTTTCGGAAGCTTCTTCGCATTTGAATCTCCTTTCAACACTTGCTTATTAGAAATGAACGCCTTTTGGGCAAAATTGGGTAAAATTGTGTTTCAACCAAAAAATGTATTTATTGTAAAGGGGTACCCCTTTCCTCAAATATTGATGAAAATTATTTTTTTTTCATAAATGCTTGCGATTTGAGATTTTTCGGAAGCTTCTTCGCATTTGAATCTCCTTTCAACACTTGCTTATTAGAAATGAACGCCTTTTGGGCAAAGTCGGGTAAAATTGTGTTTCAACCAAAAAATTTATTCATTGCAAAGGGGTACCCCTTTTCTAAAATATTGATGAACAATTTTTTTTTTAAATGCTTGCGATTTGAGATTTTTCGGAAGCTTCTTCGCATTTGAATCTCATTTCAATACTTGCTTATTAGAAATGAACGCCTTTTGGACAAAATTGGGTAAAATTGTGTTTCAACCAAAAAATTTATTTATTGCAAAGGGGTTCCCTTTCCTAATATATTGATAACAAATTTTTTTCTTAAATGCTTGCGATTTGAGATTTTTCGGAAGCTTCTTCGCATTTGAATCTCCTTTCAACACTTGCTTATTAGAAATGAACGCCTTTTGGGCAAAGTCGGGAAAAATTGTGTTTCAACCAAAAAATTTATGTATTGCAAAGGCGTACCCCTTTCCTAATATATTGATAAACAATTTTTTTTTCTTAAATGCTTGCGATTTGAGATTTTTCGGAAGCTTCTTGGCATTTGAATCTCATTTCAATACTTGCTTATTAGAAATGAACGCCTTTTGGGCAAAATTAGGTAAAATTGTGTTTCAACCAAAAAATTTATTTATTGCAAAGGGGTACCCCTTCCTAAAATATTGATGAAAAATTTTTTTTTCTTAAATGCTTGCGATTTGAAATTTTTTGGAAGCCTCTTCGCATTTGAATCTCCTTTCAACACTTGCTTATTAGAAATGAACGCCTTTTGGGCAAAGTAGGGTAAAATTGTGTTTCAACCAAAAAATTTATTTATTGCAAAGGGGTACCCCTTTCCTAAAATATTGATGACAAATTTTTTTCTTAAATGCTTGCGATTTGGGATTTTTCGGAAGCTTCTTCGCATTTGAATGTCATTGCAATACTTGCTTATTAGAAATGAACGCCTTTTGGGCAAAGTCGGGTAAAATTGTGTTTCAACCAAAAAATTTATTTATTGCAAAGGGGTACCCCTTCCTAAAATATTGATGAAAAATGTTTTTCTTAAATGCATGCAATTTGAGATTTTTCGGAAGCTTCTTCGCATTTGAATCTCCTTTCAATACTTGCTTATTAGAAATAAACGCCTTTTGGGCAAAGTCGGGTAAAATTGTGTTTCAACCAAAAAATTTATTCATTGCAAAGGGGTACCCCTTTTCTAAAATATTGATGAACAATTTTTTTTTTTAAATGCTTGCGATTTGAGATTTTTCGGAAGCTTCTTCGCATTTGAATCTCCTTTCAACACTTGCTTATTAGAAATGAACGCCTTTTGGGCAAAATTGGGTAAAATTGTGTTTCAACCAAAAAATGTATTTTTTGCAAAGGGGTACCCCTTTCCTAAAATATTGATGAAAAATTTTTTTTTCTTAAATGCTTCCGATTTGAGATTTTTCGGAATCTTCTTCGCATTTGAATCTCATTTCAATACTTGCTTATTAGAAATGAACGCCTTTTGGGCAAAGTCGGGTAAAATTGTGTTTCAACCAAAAAATTTATTTATTGCAAAGGGGTACCCCTTTCCTAAAATATTGATGAACAATTTTTTTTTTCATAAATGCTTGCGATTTGAGATTTTTCGGAAGCTTCTTAGCATTTGAATCTCCTTTCAATACTTGCTTATTAGAAATAAACGCCTTTTGGGCAATGTCGGGTAAAACTGTGTTTCAACCAAAAAATTTATTTATTGCAAAGGGGTACCTCTTTCCTAAAATATTGATGATAATTTTTTCTTTCTTAAATGCTTGCGACTTGAGATTTTTCGGAATCTTCTTCGCTTTTGAATCTCATTTCAATACTTGCTTATTAGAAATGAACGCCTTTTGGGCAAAATTGGGTAAAATTCTGTTTCAACCAAAAAATTTATTTATTGCAAAGGGATACCCCTTTCCTAAAATATTGATGAAAAATTGTTTTTCTTAAATGCTTGCGATTTGAGATTTTTCGGAAGCTTCTTCGCATTTGAATCTCATTTCAATACTTGCTTATTAGAAATGAACGCCTTTTGGGCAAAATTAGGTAAAATTGTGTTTCAACCAAAAAATTTATTTATTGCAAAGGGGTACCCCTTTCCTCAAATATTGATGAAACATTTTTTTTCTTAAATACTTGCGATTTGAGATTTTTCGGAAGCTTCTTCGCATTTGAATCTCCTTTCAACACTTGCTTATTAGAAATGAACGCCTTTTGGGCAAAATTGGGTAAAATTGTGTTTCAACCAAAAAATGTATTTATTGTAAAGGGGTACCCCTTTCCTCAAATATTGATGAAAATTATTTTTTTTTCATAAATGCTTGCGATTTGAGATTTTTCGGAAGCTTCTTCGCATTTGAATCTCCTTTCAACACTTGCTTATTAGAAATGAACGCCTTTTGGGCAAAGTCGGGTAAAATTGTGTTTCAACCAAAAAATTTATTTATTGCAAAGGCGTACCCCTTTCCTAATATATTGATGAACAATTTTTTTTTCTTAAATGCTTGCGATTTGAGATTTTTCGGAAGCTTCTTGGCATTTGAATCTCATTTCAATACTTGCTTATTAGAAATGAACGCCTTTTGGGCAAAATTAGGTAAAATTGTGTTTCAACCAAAAAATTTATTTATTGCAAAGGGGTACCCCTTCCTAAAATATTGATGAAAAATTTTTTTTTCTTAAATGCTTGCGATGTGAGATTTTTCGGAAGCTTCTTCGCATTTGAATCTTATTTCAATACCTGCTTATAAGAAATGAATGCCTTTTGGGCAAAATTGGGTAAAACTGTGTTTCAACCAAAAAATTTATTTATTGCAAAGGGGTACCCCTTCCTAAAATATTGATGAAAATTTTTTTTTTTAAATGCTTGCGATTTGAGATTCTTCGGAAGCTTCTTAGCATTTGAATCTCCTTTCAATACTTGCTTATTAGAAATAAACGCCTTTTGGGCAATGTCGGGTAAAACTGTGTTTCAACCAAAAAATTTATTTATTGCAAAGGGGTACCTCTTTCCTAAAATATTGATGATAATTTTTTCTTTCTTAAATGCTTGCGACTTGAGATTTTTCGGAATCTTCTTCGCATTTGAATCTCATTTCAATACTTGCTTATTAGAAATGAACGCCTTTTGGGCAAAATTGGGTAAAATTGTGTTTCAACCAAAAAATTTATTTATTGCAAAGGGATACCCCTTTCCTAAAATATTGATGAAAAATTGTTTTTCTTAAATGCTTGCGATTTGAGATTTTTCGGAAGCTTCTTCGCATTTGAATCTCATTTCAATACTTGCTTATTAGAAATTAACGCCTTTTGGGCAAAATTAGGTAAAATTGTGTTTCAACCAAAAAATTTATTTATTGCAAAGGGGTACCCCTTTCCTCAAATATTGATGAAACATTTTTTTTTTCTTAAATGCTTGCGATTTGAGATTTTTCGGAAGCTTCTTCGCATTTGAATCTCCTTTCAACACTTGCTTATTAGAAATGAACGCCTTTTGGGCAAAATTGGGTAAAATTGTGTTTCAACCAAAAAATGTATTTTTTGCAAAGGCGTACGTACCCCTTTTCTAAAATATTGATGAGAAATTTTTCTTTCTTAAATGCATGCGATTTGAGATTTTTCGGAAGCTTCTTCGCATTTGAAACTCCTTTCAACACTTGCCTATTAGAAATTAACGCCTTTTGGGCAAAATTGGGTAAAATTGTGTTTCAACCAAAAAATGTATTTATTGCAAAGGGGTACCCCTTTCCTCAAATATTGATGAAAATTTTTTTTTTTCATAAATGCTTGCGATTTGAGATTTTTCGGAAGCTTCTTCGCATTTGAAACTCATTTCAATACCTGCTTATTAGAAATGAACGCATTTTGGGCAAAGTCGGGCAAAATTGTGTTTCAACCAAAAAATTTATTTATTGCAAAGGGGTACACAAAATTGGGTAAAATTTTGTTTTTACCAAAAAATTTATGTATTGCAAAGGGGTACCCCTTTCCTCAAATATTGATGAAACATTTTTTTTCTTAAATGCTTGCGATTTGAGATTTTTCGGAAGCTTCTTCGCATTTGAATCTCATTTCAATACTTGCTTATTAGAAATGAACGCCTTTTGGGCAAAATTAGGTAAAATTGTGTTTCAACCAAAAAATTTATTTATTGCAAAGGGGTACCCCTTTCCTCAAATATTGATGAAAAATTGTTTTTCTTAAATGCTTGCGATTTGAGATTTTTCGGAAGCTTCTTCGCATTTGAATCTCATTTCAATACTTGCTTATTAGAAATGAACGCCTTTTGGGCAAAATTAGGTAAAATTGTGTTTCAACCAAAAAATTTATTTATTGCAAAGGGGTACCCCTTTCCTCAAATATTGATGAAACATTTTTTTTTCTTAAATGCTTGCGATTTGAGATTTTTCGGAAGCTTCTTCGCATTTGAATTTCCTTTCAACACTTGCTTATTAGAAATGAACGCCTTTTGGGCAAAATTGGGTAAAATTGTGTTTCAACCAAAAAATTTATTTATTGCAAAGGGGTTCCCCTTTCCTAAAATATTGATGAAAAATTTTTTTTTCTTAAATGCTTGCGATTTGAGATTTTTCGGAAGCTTCTTCGCATTTGAATTTCCTTTCAATACTTGCTTATTAGAAACGAACGCCTTTTGGGCAAAGTCGGGTAAAATTGTGTTTCAACCAAAAAATTTATTTATTGCAAAGGGATACCCCTTTCCTAAAATATTGATAAAATTTTTTTTTTCTTAAATGCTTGCGGTTTGAGATTTTTCGGAAGCTTCTTCGCATTTGAATCTCCTTTCAATACTTGCTTATTAGAAATGAACGCATTTTGGGCATAGTCGGGAAAAATTGTGTTTCAACCAAAATATTTATGTATTGCAAAGGGGTACCCCTTTCCTAAAATAGTGACGACAAATTTTTTTTTTTTCATAAATGCTTGCGATTTGAGATTTTTCGGAAGCTTCTTCGCATTTGAATACTTGCTTATTAGAAATGAACGCCTTTTGGGCAAAGTCGGGAAAAATTGTGTTTCAACCAAAATATTTATTTATTGCAAAGGGGTACCCCTTTCCTAAAATATTGATGAAACAAATTTTTTTCTTAAATGCTTGCGATTTGAGATTTTTCGGAAGCTTCTTAGCATTTGAATCTCCTTTTAATACTTGCTTATTAGAAATGAACGCCTTTTGGGCAAAATTGGGTAAAATTGTGTTTCAACCAAAAAATTTATTTATTGCAAAGGGGTTCCCCTTTCCTAAAATATTGATGAAAAATTTTTTTTTCTTAAATGCTTGCGATTTGAGATTTTTCGGAAGCTTCTTCGCATTTGAAACTCATTTCAATACTTGCTTATTAGAAATAAACGCCTTTTGGGCAAAATTGGGTAAAATTGTGTTTCACCCAAAAAAATTATTTATTGCAAAGGGGTACCCCTTTCCTCAAATATTGATGAAACATTTTTTTTTCTTAAATGCTTGCGATTTGAGATTTTTCGGAAGCTTCTTCGCATTTGAATCTCCTTTCAACACTTGCTTATTAGAAATGAACGCCTTTTGGGCAAAGTCGGGTAAAATTGTGTTTCAACCAAAAAATTTATTTATTGCAAAGGGGTACCCCTTTCCTCAAATATTGATGAAAATTATTTTTTTTTCATAAATGCTTGCGATTTGAGATTTTTCGGAAGCTTCTTCGCATTTGAATCTCCTTTCAACACTTGCTTATTAGAAATGAACGCCTTTTGGGCAAAGTCGGGTAAAATTGTGTTTCAACCAAAAAATTTATTTATTGCAAAGGGGTACCCCTTTCCTAAAATATTGATGAACAATTTTTTTTTCTTAAATGCATGCGATTTGAGATTTTTCGGAAGCTTCTTCGCATTTGAATCTCCTTTCAATACTTGCTTATTAGAAATAAACGCCTTTTGGGCAAAGTCGGGTAAAATTGTGTTTCAACCAAAAAATTTATTTATTGCAAAAGGGTACCCCTTTTCTAAAATATTGATGAACAATTTTTTTTTAAATGCTTGCGATTTGGGATTTTTCGGAAGCTTCTTCGCATTTGTATCTCCTTTCAATACTTGCTTATTAGAAATAAACGCCTTTTGGGCAAAATTGGGTAAAATTGTGTTTCAACCAAAAAATTTATTTATTGCAAAGGGGTACCAATTTCCTAAAATATTGATGAAAAATTGTTTTTCTTAAATGCTTGCGATTTGAGTTTTTTCAGAAGCTTCTTTGCATTTGAATCTCATTTCAATACATGCTTATTAGAAATAAACGCCTTTTGGGCAAAATTGGGTAAAATTGTGTTTCAAGCAAAAAATTTATTTATTGTAAAGGGGTACCCCTTTCCTAAAATATTGATGAAAAATTGTTTTTTTAAATGCTTGCGATTTGAGATTTTTCGGAAGCTTCTTCGCATTTGAATCTCATTTCAATACTTGCTTATTAGAAATGAACGCCTTTTGGGCAAAATTAGGTAAAATTGTGTTTCAACCAAAAAATTTATTTATTGCAAAGGGGTACCCCTTTCCTCAAATATTGATGAAACATTTTTTTTTCTTAAATGCTTGCGATTTGAGATTATTCGGAAGCTTCTTCGCATTTGAATCTCCTTTCAACACTTGCTTATTAGAAATGAACGCCTTTTGGGCAAAATTGGGTAAAATTGTGTTTCAACCAAAAAATTTATTTATTGCAAAGGGGTTCCCCTTTCCTAAAATATTGATGAAAAATTTTTTTTTCTTAAATGCTTGCGATTTGAGATTTTTCGGAAGCTTCTTCGCATTTGAATTTCCTTTCAATACTTGCTTATTAGAAACGAACGCCTTTTGGGCAAAGTCGGGTAAAATTGTGTTTCAACCAAAAAATTTATTTATTGCAAAGGGATACCCCTTTCCTAAAATATTGATAAAATTTTTTTTTTCTTAAATGCTTGCGGTTTGAGATTTTTCGGAAGCTTCTTCGCATTTGAATCTCCTTTCAATACTTGCTTATTAGAAATGAACGCATTTTGGGCATAGTCGGGAAAAATTGTGTTTCAACCAAAATATTTATGTATTGCAAAGGGGTACCCCTTTCCTAAAATAGTGACGACAAATTTTTTTTTTTTCATAAATGCTTGCGATTTGAGATTTTTCGGAAGCTTCTTCGCATTTGAATACTTGCTTATTAGAAATGAACGCCTTTTGGGCAAAGTCGGGAAAAATTGTGTTTCAACCAAAATATTTATTTATTGCAAAGGGGTACCCCTTTCCTAAAATATTGATGAAACAAATTTTTTTCTTAAATGCTTGCGATTTGAGATTTTTCGGAAGCTTCTTAGCATTTGAATCTCCTTTTAATACTTGCTTATTAGAAATGAACGCCTTTTGGGCAAAATTGGGTAAAATTGTGTTTCAACCAAAAAATTTATTTATTGCAAATGGGTTCCCCTTTCCTAAAATATTGATGAAAAATTTTTTTTTCTTAAATGCTTGCGATTTGAGATTTTTCGGAAGCTTCTTCGCATTTGAAACTCATTTCAATACTTGCTTATTAGAAATAAACGCCTTTTGGGCAAAATTGGGTAAAATTGTGTTTCACCCAAAAAAATTATTTATTGCAAAGGGGTACCCCTTTCCTCAAATATTGATGAAACATTTTTTTTTCTTAAATGCTTGCGATTTGAGATTTTTCGGAAGCTTCTTCGCATTTGAATCTCCTTTCAACACTTGCTTATTAGAAATGAACGCCTTTTGGGCAAAGTCGGGTAAAATTGTGTTTCAACCAAAAAATTTATTTATTGCAAAGGGGTACCCCTTTCCTCAAATATTGATGAAAATTATTTTTTTTTCATAAATGCTTGCGATTTGAGATTTTTCGGAAGCTTCTTCGCATTTGAATCTCCTTTCAACACTTGCTTATTAGAAATGAACGCCTTTTGGGCAAAGTCGGGTAAAATTGTGTTTCAACCAAAAAATTTATTTATTGCAAAGGGGTACCCCTTTCCTAAAATATTGATGAACAATTTTTTTTTCTTAAATGCATGCGATTTGAGATTTTTCGGAAGCTTCTTCGCATTTGAATCTCCTTTCAATACTTGCTTATTAGAAATAAACGCCTTTTGGGCAAAGTCGGGTAAAATTGTGTTTCAACCAAAAAATTTATTTATTGCAAAAGGGTACCCCTTTTCTAAAATATTGATGAACAATTTTTTTTTAAATGCTTGCGATTTGGGATTTTTCGGAAGCTTCTTCGCATTTGTATCTCCTTTCAATACTTGCTTATTAGAAATAAACGCCTTTTGGGCAAAATTGGGTAAAATTGTGTTTCAACCAAAAAATTTATTTATTGCAAAGGGGTACCAATTTCCTAAAATATTGATGAAAAATTGTTTTTCTTAAATGCTTGCGATTTGAGTTTTTTCAGAAGCTTCTTTGCATTTGAATCTCATTTCAATACATGCTTATTAGAAATAAACGCCTTTTGGGCAAAATTGGGTAAAATTGTGTTTCAAGCAAAAAATTTACTTATTGTAAAGGGGTACCCCTTTCCAAAAATATTGATGAAAAATTGTTTTTTTAAATGCTTGCGATTTGAGATTTTTCGGAAGCTTCTTCGCATTTGAATCTCATTTCAATACTTGCTTATTAGAAATGAACGCCTTTTGGGCAAAATTAGGTAAAATTGTGTTTCAACCAAAAAATTTATTTATTGCAAAGGGGTACCCCTTCCTCAAATATTGATGAAACATTTTTTTTTCTTAAATGCTTGCGATTTGAGATTTTTCGGAAGCTTCTTCGCATTTGAATCTCCTTTCAATACTTGCTTATTAGAAATGAACGCCTTTTGGACAAAATTGGGTAAAATTGTGTTTCAACCAAAAAATTTATTTATTGCAAAGGGGTACCCTTTCCTAATATATTAATAACAAATTTTTTTCTTAAATGCTTGCGATTTGAGATTTTTCGGAAGCTTCTTGGCATTTGAATCTCCTTTCAATACTTGCTTATTAGAAATAAACGCCTTTTGGGCAATGTCGGGTAAAATTGTGTTTCAACCAAAAAATTTATTTATTGCAAAGGGGTACCCCTTTCCTAAAATATTGATGAAACATTTTTTTTCTTAAATGCATGCGATTTGAGATTTTTCGGAAGCTTCTTCGCATTTTTTTCTTAAATGCTTGCGATTTAAGATTATTCGGAAGCTTCTTCGCACTTGAATCTCCTTTCAATACTTGCTTATTAGAAATGAACGCCTTTTGGGCAAAGTCGGGTAAAATTGTGTTTCAACCAAAAAATTTATTTATTGCAAAGGGGTACCCCTTTCCTCAAATATTGATGAAACATTTTTTTTTTCTTAAATGCTTGCGATTTTTCGGAAGCTTCTCCGCATTTGAATCTCCTTTCAATACTTGCTTATTAGAAATGAACGCCTTTTGGACAAAATTGGGTAAAATTGTGTTTCAACCAAAAAATTTATTTATTGCAAAGGGGTACCCCTTTCCTAAAATATTGATAACAAATTTTTTTCTTAAATGCTTGCGATTTGAGATTTTTCGGAAGCTTCTTCGCATTTGAATCTCATTTCAATACTTGCTTATTAGAAATGCACGCCTTTTGGACAAAATTGGGTAAAATTGTGTTTCAACCAAAAAATTTATTTATTGCAAAGGGGTACCCTTTCCTAATATATTGATAACAAATTTTTTTCTTAAATGCTTGCGATTTGAGATTTTTCGGAAGCTTCTTCGCATTTGAAACTCCTTTCAACACTTGCCTATTAGAAATTAACGCCTTTTGGGCAAAGTCGGGTAAAATTGTGTTTCAACCAAAAAATTTATGTATTGCAAAGGCGTACCCCTTTCCTAATATATTGATAAACAATTTTTTTTCTTAAATGCTTGCGATTTGAGATTTTTCGGAAGCTTCTTGGCATTTGAATCTCATTTCAATACTTGCTTATTAGAAATGAACGCCTTTTGGGCAAAATTAGGTAAAATTGTGTTTCAACCAAAAAATTTATTTATTGCAAAGGGGTACCCCTTCCTAAAATATTGATGAAAAATTTTTTTTTCTTAAATGCTTGCGATTTGAAATTTTTCGGAAGCTTCTTCGCATTTGAATCTCCTTTCAACACTTGCTTATTAGAAATGAACGCCTTTTGGGCAAAGTAGGGTAAAATTGTGTTTCAACCAAAAAATTTATTTATTGCAAAGGGGTACCCCTTTCCTAAAATATTGATGACAAATTTTTTTCTTAAATGCTTGCGATTTGGGATTTTTCGGAAGCTTCTTCGCATTTGAATGTCATTTCAATACTTGCTTATTAGAAATGAACGCCTTTTGGGCAAAGTCGGGTAAAATTGTGTTTCAACCAAAAAATTTATTTATTGCAAAGGGGTACCCCTTCCTAAAATATTGATGAAAAATGTTTTTCTTAAATGCATGCAATTTGAGATTTTTCGGAAGCTTCTTCGCATTTGAATCTCCTTTCAATACTTGCTTATTAGAAATAAACGCCTTTTGGGCAAAGTCGGGTAAAATTGTGTTTCAACCAAAAAATTTATTTATTGCAAAGGGGTACCCCTTTTCTAAAATATTGATGAACAATTTTTTTTTTAAATGCTTGCGATTTGAGATTTTTCGGAAGCTTCTTCGCATTTGAATCTCATTTCAATACTTGCTTATTAGAAATGAACGCCTTTTGGACAAAATTGGGTAAAATTGTGTTTCAACCAAAAAATTTATTTATTGCAAAGGGGTACCCTTTACTAATATATTGATAACAAATTTTTTTCTTAAATGCTTGCGATTTGAGATTTTTCGGAAGCTTCTTCGCATTTGAATCTCCTTTCAACACTTGCTTATTAGAAATGAACGCCTTTTGGGCAAAATTGGGTAAAATTGTGTTTCAACCAAAAAATGTATTTTTTGCAAAGGGGTACCCCTTTCCTAAAATATTGATGAAAAATTTTTTTTTCTTAAATGCTTCCGATTTGAGATTTTTCGGAATCTTCTTCGCATTTGAATCTCATTTCAATACTTGCTTATTAGAAATGAACGCATTTTGGGCAAAGTCGGGTAAAATTGTGTTTCAACCAAAAAATTTATTTATTGCAAAGGGGTACCCCTTTCCTAAAATATTGATGAACATTTTTTTTTTCATAAATGCTTGCGATTTGAGATTTTTCGGAAGCTTCTTAGCATTTGAATCTCCTTTCAATACTTGCTTATTAGAAATAAACGCCTTTTGGGCAATGTCGGGTAAAACTGTGTTTCAACCAAAAAATTTATTTATTGCAAAGGGGTACCTCTTTCCTAAAATATTGATGATAATTTTTTCTTTCTTAAATGCTTGCGACTTGAGATTTTTCGGAATCTTCTTCGCATTTGAATCTCATTTCAATACTTGCTTATTAGAAATGAACGCCTTTTGGGCAAAATTGGGTAAAATTCTGTTTCAACCAAAAAATTTATTTATTGCAAAGGGATACCCCTTTCCTAAAATATTGATGAAAAATTGTTTTTCTTAAATGCTTGCGATTTGAGATTTTTCGGAAGCTTCTTCGCATTTGAATCTCATTTCAATACTTGCTTATTAGAAATGAACGCCTTTTGGGCAAAATTAGGTAAAATTGTGTTTCAACCAAAAAATTTATTTATTGCAAAGGGGTACCCCTTTCCTCAAATATTGATGAAACATTTTTTTTTCTTAAATACTTGCGATTTGAGATTTTTCGGAAGCTTCTTCGCATTTGAATATCCTTTCAACACTTGCTTATTAGAAATGAACGCCTTTTGGGCAAAATTGGGTAAAATTGTGTTTCAACCAAAAAATGTATTTATTGCAAAGGGGTACCCCTTTCCTCAAATATTGATGAAAATTATTTTTTTTTCATAAATGCTTGCGATTTGAGATTTTTCGGAAGCTTCTTCGCATTTGAATCTCCTTTCAACACTTGCTTATTAGAAATGAACGCCTTTTGGGCAAAGTCGGGTAAAATTGTGTTTCAACCAAAAAATTTATTTATTGCAAAGGCGTACCCCTTTCCTAATATATTGATGAACAATTTTTTTTTCTTAAATGCTTGCGATTTGAGATTTTTCGGAAGCTTCTTGGCATTTGAATCTCATTTCAATACTTGCTTATTAGAAATGAACGCCTTTTGGGCAAAATTAGGTAAAATTGTGTTTCAACCAAAAAATTTATTTATTGCAAAGGGGTACCCCTTTCCTCAAATATTGATGAAACATTTTTTTTTCTTAAATACTTGCGATTTGAGATTTTTCGGAAGCTTCTTCGCATTTGAATCTCCTTTCAACACTTGCTTAATAGAAATGAACGCCTTTTGGGCAAAATTGGGTAAAATTGTGTTTCAACCAAAAAATGTATTTATTGCAAAGGGGTACCCCTTTCCTCAAATATTGATGAAAATTATTTTTTTTTCATAAATGCTTGCGATTTGAGATTTTTCGGAAGCTTCTTCGCATTTGAATCTCCTTTCAACACTTGCTTATTAGAAATGAACGCCTTTTGGGCAAAGTCGGGTAAAATTGTGTTTCAACCAAAAAATTTATTTATTGCAAAGGCGTACCCCTTTCCTAATATATTGATGAACAATTTTTTTTTCTTAAATGCTTGCGATTTGAGATTTTTCGGAAGCTTCTTGGCATTTGAATCTCATTTCAATACTTGCTTATTAGAAATGAACGCCTTTTGGGCAAAATTAGGTAAAATTGTGTTTCAACCAAAAAATTTATTTATTGCAAAGGGGTACCCCTTCCTAAAATATTGATGAAAATTTTTTTTTCTTAAATGCTTGCGATTTGAGATTTTTCGGAAGCTTCTTCGCATTTGAATCTCATTTCAATACTTGCTTATTAGAAATGAACGCCTTTTGGGCAAAATTGGGTAAAATTCTGTTTCAACCAAATAATTTATTTATTGCAAAGGGATACCCCTTTCCTAAAATATTGATGAAAAATTGTTTTTCTTAAATGCTTGCGATTTGAGATTTTTCGGAAGCTTCTTCGCATTTGAATCTCATTTCAATACTTGCTTATTAGAAATGAACGCCTTTTGGGCAAAATTAGGTAAAATTGTGTTTCAACCAAAAAATTTATTTATTGCAAAGGGGTACCCCTTTCCTCAAATATTGATGAAACATTTTTTTTTCTTAAATACTTGCGATTTGAGATTTTTCGGAAGCTTCTTCGCATTTGAATCTCCTTTCAACACTTGCTTATTAGAAATGAACGCCTTTTGGGCAAAATTGGGTAAAATTGTGTTTCAACCAAAAAATGTATTTATTGCAAAGGGGTACCCCTTTCCTCAAATATTGATGAAAATTATTTTTTTTTCATAAATGCTTGCGATTTGAGATTTTTCGGAAGCTTCTTCGCATTTGAATCTCCTTTCAACACTTGCTTATTAGAAATGAACGCCTTTTGGGCAAAGTCGGGTAAAATTGTGTTTCAACCAAAAAATTTATTTATTGCAAAGGCGTACCCCTTTCCTAATATATTGATGAACAATTTTTTTTTCTTAAATGCTTGCGATTTGAGATTTTTCGGAAGCTTCTTGGCATTTGAATCTCATTTCAATACTTGCTTATTAGAAATGAACGCCTTTTGGGCAAAATTAGGTAAAATTGTGTTTCAACCAAAAAATTTATTTATTGCAAAGGGGTACCCCTTCCTAAAATATTGATGAAAAATTTTTTTTCTTAAATGCTTGCGATTTGAGATTTTTCGGAAGCTTCTTCGCATTTGAATCTTATTTCAATACCTGCTTATAAGAAATGAATGCCTTTTGGGCAAAATTGGGTAAAACTGTGTTTCAACCAAAAAATTTATTTATTGCAAAGGGGTACCCCTTCCTAAAATATTGATGAAAAATTTTTTTTTTAAATGCTTGCGATTTGAGATTTTTCGGAAGCTTCTTAGCATTTGAATCTCCTTTCAATACTTGCTTATTAGAAATAAACGCCTTTTGGGCAATGTCGGGTAAAACTGTGTTTCAACCAAAAAATTTATTTATTGCAAAGGGGTACCTCTTTCCTAAAATATTGATGATAATTTTTTCTTTCTTAAATGCTTGCGACTTGAGATTTTTCGGAATCTTCTTCGCATTTGAATCTCATTTCAATACTTGCTTATTAGAAATGAACGCCTTTTGGGCAAAATTGGGTAAAATTGTGTTTCAACCAAAAAATTTATTTATTGCAAAGGGATACCCCTTTCCTAAAATATTGATGAAAAATTGTTTTTCTTAAATGCTTGCGATTTGAGATTTTTCGGAAGCTTCTTCGCATTTGAATCTCATTTCAATACTTGCTTATTAGAAATGAACGCCTTTTGGGCAAAATTAGGTAAAATTGTGTTTCAACCAAAAAATTTATTTATTGCAAAGGGGTACCCCTTTCCTCAAATATTGATGAAACATTTTTTTTTTCTTAAATGCTTGCGATTTGAGATTTTTCGGAAGCTTCTTCGCATTTGAATCTCCTTTCAACACTTGCTTATTAGAAATGAACGCCTTTTGGGCAAAATTGGGTAAAATTGTGTTTCAACCAAAAAATTTATTTTTTGCAAAGGCGTACGTACCCCTTTTCTAAAATATTGATGAGAAATTTTTCTTTCTTAAATGCATGCGATTTGAGATTTTTCGGAAGCTTCTTCGCATTTGAAACTCCTTTCAACACTTGCCTATTAGAAATTAACGCCTTTTGGGCAAAATTGGGTAAAATTGTGTTTCAACCAAAAAATGTATTTATTGCAAAGGGGTACCCCTTTCCTCAAATATTGATGAAAATTATTTTTTTTTCATAAATGCTTGCGATTTGAGATTTTTCGGAAGCTTCTTCGCATTTGAAACTCATTTCAATACCTGCTTATTAGAAATGAACGCATTTTGGGCAAAGTCGGGCAAAATTGTGTTTCAACCAAAAAATTTATTTATTGCAAAGGGGTACCCAAAATTGGGTAAAATTTTGTTTTTACCAAAAAATTTATGTATTGCAAAGGGGTACCCCTTTCCTCAAATATTGATGAAACATTTTTTTTCTTAAATGCTTGCGATTTGAGATTTTTCGGAAGCTTCTTCGCATTTGAATCTCATTTCAATACTTGCTTATTAGAAATGAACGCCTTTTGGGCAAAATTAGGTAAAATTGTGTTTCAACCAAAAAATTTATTTATTGCGAAGGGGTACCCCTTTCCTCAAATATTGATGAAAAATTGTTTATCTTAAATGCTTGCGATTTGAGATTTTTCGGAAGCTTCTTCGCATTTGAATCTCATTTCAATACTTGCTTATTAGAAATGAACGCCTTTTGGGCAAAATTAGGTAAAATTGTGTTTCAACCAAAAAATTTATTTATTGCAAAGGGGTACCCCTTTCCTCAAATATTGATGAAACATTTTTTTTCTTAAATGCTTGCGATTTGAGATTTTTCGGAAGCTTCTTCGCATTTGAATCTCCTTTCAACACTTGCTTATTAGAAATGAACGCCTTTTGCGCAAAATTGGGTAAAATTGTGTTTCAACCAAAAAATTTATTTATTGCAAAGGGGTTCCCCTTTCCTAAAATATTGATGAAAAATTTTTTTTTCTTAAATGCTTGCGATTTGAGATTTTTCGGAAGCTTCTTCGCATTTGAATTTCCTTTCAATACTTGCTTATTAGAAACGAACGCCTTTTGGGCAAAGTCGGGTAAAATTGTGTTTCAACCAAAAAATTTATTTATTGCAAAGGGATACCCCTTTCCTAAAATATTGATAAAATTTTTTTTTCTTAAATGCTTGCGGTTTGAGATTTTTCGGAAGCTTCTTCGCATTTGAATCTCCTTTCAATACTTGCTTATTAGAAATGAACGCATTTTGGGCATAGTCGGAAAAAATTGTGTTTCAACCAAAATATTTATGTATTGCAAAGGGGTACCCCTTTCCTAAAATAGTGACGACAAATTATTTTTTTTTCATAAATGCTTGCGATTTGAGATTTTTCGGAAGCTTCTTCGCATTTGAATACTTGCTTATTAGAAATGAACGCCTTTTGGGCAAAGTCGGGAAAAATTGTGTTTCAACCAAAATATTTATTTATTGCAAAGGGGTACCCCTTTCCTAAAATATTGATGAAACAAATTTTTTTCTTAAATGCTTGCGATTTGAGATTTTTCGGAAGCTTCTTAGCATTTGAATCTCCTTTTAATACTTGCTTATTAGAAATGAACGCCTTTTGGGCAAAATTGGGTAAAATTGTGTTTCAACCAAAAAATTTATTTATTGCAAAGGGGTTCCCCTTTCCTAAAATATTGATGAAAAATTTTTTTTTCTTAAATGCTTGCGATTTGAGATTTTTCGGAAGCTTCTTCGCATTTGAAACTCATTTCAATACTTGCTTATTAGAAATAAACGCCTTTTGGGCAAAATTGGGTAAAATTGTGTTTCAACCAAAAAAATTATTTATTGCAAAGGGGTACCCCTTTCCTCAAATATTGATGAAACATTTTTTTTTCTTAAATGCTTGCGATTTGAGATTTTTCGGAAGCTTCTTCGCATTTGAATCCCCTTTCAACACTTGCTTATTAGAAATGAACGCCTTTTGGGCAAAGTCGGGTAAAATTGTGTTTCAACCAAAAAATTTATTTATTGCAAAGGGGTACCCCTTTCCTCAAATATTGATGAAAATTATTTTTTTTTCATAAATGCTTGCGATTTGAGATTTTTCGGAAGCTTCTTCGCATTTGAATCTCCTTTCAACACTTGCTTATTAGAAATGAACGCCTTTTGGGCAAAGTCGGGTAAAATTGTGTTTCAACCAAAAAATTTATTTATTGCAAAGGGGTACCCCTTTCCTAAAATATTGATGAACAATTTTTTTTTCTTAAATGCATGCGATTTGAGATTTTTCGGAAGCTTCTTCGCATTTGAATCTCCTTTCAATACTTGCTTATTAGAAATAAACGCCTTTTGGGCAAAGTCGGGTAAAATTGTGTTTCAACCAAAAAATTTATTTATTGCAAAGGGGTACCCCTTTTCTAAAATATTGATGAACAATTTTTTTTTTAAATGCTTGCGATTTGGGATTTTTCGGAAGCTTCTTCGCATTTGTATCTCCTTTCAATACTTGCTTATTAGAAATAAACGCCTTTTGGGCAAAATTGGGTAAAATTGTGTTTCAACCAAAAAATTTATTTATTGCAAAGGGGTACCAATTTCCTAAAATATTGATGAAAAATTGTTTTTCTTAAATGCTTGCGATTTGAGTTTTTTCAGAAGCTTCTTTGCATTTGAATCTCATTTCAATACATGCTTATTAGAAATAAACGCCTTTTGGGCAAAATTGGGTAAAATTGTGTTTCAAGCAAAAAATTTATTTATTGTAAAGGGGTACCCCTTTCCTAAAATATTGATGAAAAATTGTTTTTTTAAATGCTTGCGATTTGAGATTTTTCGGAAGCTTCTTCGCATTTGAATCTCATTTCAATACTTGCTTATTAGAAATGAACGCCTTTTGGGCAAAATTAGGTAAAATTGTGTTTCAACCAAAAAATTTATTTATTGCAAAGGGGTACCCCTTTCCTCAAATATTGATGAAACATTTTTTTTTCTTAAATGCTTGCGATTTGAGATTTTTCGGAAGCTTCTTCGCATTTGAATCTCCTTTCAATACTTGCTTATTAGAAATGAACGCCTTTTGGACAAAATTGGGTAAAATTGTGTTTCAACCAAAAAATTTATTTATTGCAAAGGGGTACCCTTTCCTAATATATTGATAACAAATTTTTTTCTTAAATGCTTGCGGTTTGAGATTTTTCGGAAGCTTCTTGGCATTTGAATCTCATTTCAATACTTGCTTATTAGAAATGAACGCCTTTTGGGCAAAATTAGGTAAAATTGTGTTTCAACCAAAAAATTTATTTATTGCAAAGGGGTACCCCTTTCCTAAAATATTGATGGAACATATTTTTTTACTTAAATGGTTGCGATTTGAGATTTTTCGGAAGCTTCTTCGCATTTGAATCTTATTTCAATACCTGCTTATAAGAAATGAATGCCTTTTGGGCAAAATTGGGTAAAACTGTGTTTCAACCAAAAAATTTATTTATTGCAAAGGGGTACCCCTTCCTAAAATATTGATGAAAAATTTTTTTTTCTTAAATGCTTGCGATTTGAGATTTTTCGGAAGCTTCTTCGCATTTGAATCTCCTTTCAATACTTGCTTATTAGAAATAAACGCCTTTTGGGCAATGTCGGGTAAAATTGTGTTTCAACCAAAAAATTTATTTATTGCAAAGGGGTACCCCTTTCCTCAAATATTGATGAAACATTTTTTTTTCTTAAATGCTTGCGATTTTTCGGAAGCTTCTCCGCATTTGAATCTCCTTTCAATACTTGCTTATTAGAAATGAACGCCTTTTGGACAAAATTGGGTAAAATTGTGTTTCAACCAAAAAATTTATTTATTGCAAAGGGGTACCCCTTTCCTAAAATATTGATGGAACATATTTTTTTACTTAAATGGTTGCGATTTGAGATTTTTCGGAAGCTTCTTCGCATTTGAATCTCCTTTCAATACTTGCTTATTAGAAATGAACGCCTTTTGGACAAAATTGGGTAAAATTGTGTTTCAACCAAAAAATTTATTTATTGCAAAGGGGTACCCTTTCCTAATACATTGATAACAAATTTTTTTCTTAAATGCTTGCGATTTGAGATTTTTCGGAAGCTTCTTGGCATTTGAATCTTATTTCAATACCTGCTTATTAGAAATGAACGCCTTTTGGGCAAAGTAGGGTAAAATTGTGTTTCAACCAAAAAATTTATTTATTGCAAAGGGGTACCCCTTTCCTAAAATATTGATGACAAATTTTTTTCTTAAATGCTTGCGATTTGGGATTTTTCGGAAGCTTCTTCGCATTTGAATGTCATTTCAATACTTGTATTTATACGGGTTTGCCGGGGTTTTTAATTTCATTTACGTGGGGTTATTTCGATTTCAGTAAATAAGAAAACCGTAGAAATTTTTCTTAAACGTTATAAACGTGTGGGTAAGTATATTGAATATATATATGTAGGTATTACAATATGTGTAGATTAAGATTTAGGGTAAGTATATAACATTGAGGTAAGTTATATTAAAGCAAGTAGGTATGTATCTGAGATTCAAATATATAAGTATATATACAAATTAATTTGAAATTCTGTACATATGTATGCTAATTCACTTTTATTTTGTTTGTTTGTTTATTTGTTAATTCACTTAACTATTTTATCGTTTGTTTATTTGTTAATTCACTTAACTATTTTATTGTTGGTTTGTTTGTTCATTTGGTTCTTTTCGCACGCACTAGGCCAGAGTTAAAAACGATTTGTGTTCGGTCACTATTTATCAGTCTTGCTGTTGGTGTTGATTTTATTTAGGGGGGCATTATTGGCAAAGGTCAGGGTTGGACACAAATATACCTTTTGTTCACTGAGGTGAACATCCTCCCCGCCTACGTATCTGAAAGAAAACAACTGACTTTAGTATGAATCTTAATAAGAAATTGATAGGGTGTGGTAATGGGTCAATGGGTAAGTAAAATATACTTAGGACTTTTGTGTAACTGTTAACCGGAGTAACAGCCCATAATAAGCCACCCAAGAGAAGAGTCTTGGGCTAATAAAGATCCACCATCTACGCGTATAATGTTGGACTTGAGCACCTGGCTGTAGAGGTCGCCACCTAATTCCATGTCCACAGGAGTGTCAGTGTAAAAATTAGGATCCGCTAAGGCCAGATTTCCGAATTTTTCCTTTACCGACTCTTTAATGGGTGAAGGGTAAGGCTTCTTCGGTAAATCTCTCTTCACTAAGAAGTACATATTATATTTGACCGTAGATGTCATATTCGGGGTTATAGTCATTCTTGTATATTTTCTTCCGTCTACGTTGAAGGTGTCTAGCTCGTTTCGTTCCACGAATTCATTGGATACTTGCGACGATATAGAGCTCGGGTTTAGTAACGCTCTAACCGATTTGCATCCAGTATCCGTCATAATGTAGACTTCTACAGTGGGCACCAGTACTTGCTGCAAGGACATTGGCAAGGAAGAGGGTATGACGTTGGTTGTACTGCTAGCTGGTAAAGATCGACGTGGAGTAGGAACGGGTGGTTTTTTAGCCGGCGTTAAAGCATGGGTAGTGGAGATATCCTTCAATATCCTTTCTGGACCATGTAATATGGAATGGTGTTTACCGTTACATTTTTGACACCGGGCTTTACTATCACATTTATTTATAAGATGGTTCCTGGCTAGACAATTGACACAATAATGCAGCTTCACTGCAGTCTTATATTTTTGGGCCAAATTTAGTTTGGTGAACTTGTGGCAACTCGTTAGCCGATGATCTGCTTGGCAAATACCGCAACCAAAATAACGTTTCGCTTCTATATGCTTCGATCGGTTACTATTTTTGGATTCGTGTCGACGGTTGCCTGCCTGGGTATGCTTTCCACTCTTTTTATTTGGTGCCATGATCTGCATGAGAATTTGTGAAAATAGATAGCATTAAAATGAGAAATGGGTTAAAATGAGTGTAATACTTAAAGCATAGATCACTGTTATAATAATTTTTATGGGTTAATTGGGTAAATAAATTTGTTGTATAAAAAAGACAGTGATCAGACCGTTAAGTAATGAGTTAGGGTGAGTGTAAATGAGTTAGTTATGTACATAAATATGCATGGGTTAGTGTGTTTTCTCAAGGAACTCTACGACGGATTTACGTCGTGGGTAGAACTACAAGTTTTGTTATTGGACGTGTCAAAGTCCCATTTAGAGTACGTATGTCGGCAACTCTGATGTGTCCGTCACTACCTGGGTAGGTTTTAATTATACGTCCAAGTAACCATTCATTTGGGGGTAAGTTATCTTGTCTGATAACTACTATATCATTAACTTCAACTTGTCGCTTCGGGTTCTTCCACTTATATCTTTTATGTAGCTCTTTTAGGTATTCGTCTTTCCATCGTCTGCAGAAATTGTGATGTTGAACTTTCAACCTCTGCCACCGATTTGCCAGGGAAAGATTTTCATTGCTACAATCGGGTTCTGCGGGTGATAATATGGGTGAACCAATTAAAAAATGACCTGGGCTTAAAGGACTTAGATCTTGCGGGTTGTCACTTGACGGGCTTAAGGGTCTTGAGTTGAGGCATCCTTCAATTTTAGCAAGAAGCGTTGCTAGTTCTTCAAAGGTGTATTTCAACGTATTCAACTTCTTTAAATGCGATTTGAAGCTTTTTACGCCCGCTTCCCATAAGCCACCCATGTGTGGGGCTCCTGGCGGTATGAAGTGCCACGTCAAGTTCTGTAGACTGTTAATTGCAGTCACTGATCCTTTTATTTGTTTGAGGAATTCCTGTCGTTCTTTTTTCAATAAATGACTAGCTCCAACGAAATTTGTTCCATTGTCAGAGTAAATGGCGACAGGGCATCCCCGCCTCGAAAAAAATCGGGCGAATGCTGCCATAAAGGTTTGCGTTGATAGGTCGGAAGTTGGTTCTAAATGAATTGCTTTCGTTGCGAAGCAAACAAAAACGCATACATATCCTTTTGTTATTTTACAATTTCTGCCACTATACAATTTGATATCAAACGGCCCGGCAAAGTCAACTCCAGTGTTATAAAAGGGGCGGGTTATTTGTGTACGTTCAGGTGGCAAAGCTGCCATAAATTGAGTAGCTTGTCGATTCTTGTACTTTGTGCATGCTACGCATTTGTGTATTATTGCACTAACGAGATTCTGAAGTTTCGGAATCCAATAGCCAGATCTCAGTATCCTTAATGTGAGTTGATTTCCTCCATGTAGAGTTACCAAATGCACATGCAAAGTTAACAATTTTGCAAAATGACTTGCGTATGGTATTAGAACCGGGTGTCTTTCTGAATACGACAAACTATTGGAGTTGGCTAGTCGACCATTTGCGCGCATAATATTAGCAGAATCTAAAAATGGTGTTAGTGTGAGCAAGTTGCTCTTTTTTGGAATTGGGTGTTTCTTTTTTAGACAATTATATTCTTCTTCAAAATGTTTAAGCTGACAGAGAATAATGAGTCTATCTTGTGTTGATTTTATCTCTATAGCGTTAAGTTCAATGCTTGGGTGGTTTAACAAATTTTCAATTCTTACTTTGCTGGATTGATACTTAATCTTATCCAGAATGATTTTCTCCTTTCGAATTGATTGGGTTCGAGTGTGTGATGTGCGATCACAGAATCGATACACGTATGACATTACTCTCAGCGCTTTTGACAATTTTGAAAATCTTAATAATATATCTGGGTTTGTATCAGTTTGATTTTCAACGGGTGGGTGTATGGTAACTATAGTCGAAAATGATTGACTAATTTTAGCTTCAGCTTGAGTTTCAAAGTTTTTGTGTGTTGTCGGCCATTTTGACGGTGTTTCTTTTAGCCATAGTGGTCCATTCCACCACAGCATGTCTTCTTTTAGTTCCTCTGCATTACATCCTCGACTAGCAACATCAGCAGGGTTATCATGCGAGGCAACATGGTTCCAGTTGTCCACGCCTACAGTTTCTAAAATGGTAGAAACTCTGTTTGCCACAAACGTATTCCATGCGTTGGGTGGTTTGCTGATCCATGCTAAGACTATTGATGAGTCTGTCCAAAAATATGTTTGATATTGAGGTACGTTTATTTGGGTTAAGACCTGGTGGGTAATATTAGCTAACAACACAGCACCGCAAAGTTCTAATTTTGGTAGTGAGATTACTTTGATTGGTGCAACTCTCGTTTTAGCGAGAAGTAGGGTTACAGTACAAGGTCTATCTATGGGTGTAACTCGAGCATATAAAACTGCTGAGTAGGCCTTTTCGGAAGCATCTGAAAAGCCATGAAACTCTATTTTTGCTGAAGGTGAAAAATTAATCCATCTCGGAATGCGGATTTGATCAATATTGTCATAGAACTGCAAAAACTTGTGCCATTTAGTTAGGGTGAGTGGGGTAAGACATTCGTCCCATGCTGTATTGTCTTGCCATATTTGCTGCATAATAACCTTGGCAGAAATGACAATTGGCGCTAGCCATCCAGCTGGGTCAAATAGACGAGCTATGTCTGATAAAACAGATCGTTTTGTGTATGCTGACTTTCTTTCAATTCTTGGAACACTAAAAAAGAAGACATCATCTTTAGCATTCCATCTTATGCCTAATGTTTTGGCATTATTTGAATCGGGTAGTCTGAGTAAATCGACATCAAGCAAGTGTTCTTCGGGTAGACTATTTAATAATTCTTTAGTGTTAGATGTCCATTTTCTCAGGGGAAATCCAGCAGAGTCAAGAGCTGAGATCAATTGTGCTTGAGCACTTTTTGCTTCTTCAATTGTATGACCTCCAGCCAAAACGTCATCTACATACATATCATTTTTTAAAATTTTAGAAGCCATTGGGTGGGTAGATTGAATGTCTTTGGCTAATTCGTGTAGGGTTCTAATAGCCAAATATGGAGCACAATTAATTCCAAATGTCACTGTTTGTAGTTCAAATTCTTGGATGGGTTCATTGACGCTTTTACGAAATAGTATTCGTTGGAAGGGTGTTTGTGTTGGGTCTAACATAATTTGCCTATACATTTTTGTAATGTCGGCGTTAAAAACAATTTTATAAAAGCGCCATTTCAAAATAAGCACAACTAAATCTTGTTGTAGGGTGGGCCCAGTGTGTAAAATGTCATTCAAACTATTACCGTTAGAAGTTTTACTCGAAGCATTAAAAACGACTCTAATTTTTGTCGTAACACTTTCAAGTTTTATGACAGCATGATGGGGTAAGTAATACTGTTTATTTAAAGTTGTTTTAGGGTTGTATATTACGGGTTTCATATGACCTAAATCAATATATTCTTGCAACACGTTATCATATTCTACTTTTAATTCGGGTTTTTTCATCAAATTTCTTTCATTTCGTAAAAATTGAGCCATTGCGATATGGCGTGAATTTCCTAATTCAGTTGTAGGGGATCGAAATGGAAGACTTACTTGATAACGGCCGTTGGGTAATTTTCGTGTAGTTTTAACATAGTTTTCTTCACAAGCTAAGCCTTCTTCAGATGTATTGGGTCTGGTGGGTATATCTTCTATTTCCCAAAACTTGGTTATAAATTTATCAAGTTTTACAGAATTGAAATATGAGACAATGGGTTTGGGTGTATATGATTTTTGGAAGGGTCCGGTCAAAATCCAACCAAATTCGGTTTCTTGAGCTATCAAGGTATTAAGAAAATATTTTTTAACACCTGATTTTAAGATTTGTGGGTAGAAATCGCTGCCAATTATGAAATCTATGGGTCTGCTTTCGTAGAATTTATTGTCAGCTAATTGAATATCCTCTAATTCTTTTATGTGGGTTGGGTGCAAGTTTTGGGTGGGTAAGTGTTTTGTGAGAGTTTTCACAACAATTGCTTGGATATTCAATTTGAAATTATTTTCTGTATTGGACCGTAACATTACATCACATAATTTATTTGATTGTGCTGAAACAACTTCATTAAGTCCTGAAATTTCAGCCACAATAGGTATAGTGGGTAATCTAAGTTTTCGTCTAAGTTTGTCAGAAATAAACGAAAAATCTGAAGCTGGGTCAATTAGGGCTCTAGCTGGGAATTTTTCTCCTTGAACCTCCACATTTAGAACTGCTGTTCCTAGTAATTTTGTTCTGCTGTCTAACATGTGTTTGCTTGAGCGGGTATGTGTCGAGAAAGATTGTGCTGTATTTCGTGATGTTGATGGTTTATTATCATCCATTTGTGGGTTTGGGTTCGAATTGGGTTTGTGTAAAAGGGTATTGTGTTTCCCACCACAGTATCTGCATGTAAAGGTACTATGACAATCCTTGATTATGTGGGCAATGGCTAAACAATTATAACATATTCCATTCTTTTTCACAAATTCAATTCTTTCATTTATTCCTAATGAGGTAAATGATGAACATTCTCTTAAAGTGTGATGATTTTTGCAAAGTTTGCAAATTGATCCATCGGGTTTATTCTGTGAATTTGTACTATTTATAGGTTTTGTGTGATTTTGGGTATTTTGGAATTTGTTGTGGGGTTTAATTTTGGGGTGGGTTTCTTTTTGAGAATGGGTTACGTTATGAAAAGTTTTGCCTCTTCTGTCAAACAGATTCTTACTTTCCTGAAACTGCTTGGCTTTTGGGTGTGGGTTGTGTTGATCAAGTTGATTCTGGACATCATTTACTGATGTTAACTCCTTATAAGTATTGGTCAGAAACAAATCGAGATCAGTCCATAATGGCATTTCTGAACAATCAGAAAGCGTTTTTTCAAACTGTATTCGAACTTCTCTGGGTAGTTTCGTTGAACACAGATACACAATAATAGGATCCCAATTGTCTGTATCTATATCCAATGAATTCAAATTCGAAATACAACAATTTATTTTTCTTTGGAGTTTTCTTATTGAGGTACTACACATGGTACTCACAGTGGGTAAATTAAATAATGATTTTAACTGGGCATTAATTTGCATTCTTTTATTTTCATATTGTGAAACTAGTTGGTTCCATGCAACAAGAAATCCCTCATTTGTCAAGGGTGCATTGTCTACAATTTCTTTGGCTTCACCGGCAGTTTTTTGTTTCAAGTGGAAAAGTTTTTCAACTCCACTTAAACGGGTATTATTGCCATAAATAGCCTTAAAGAGATCTCGGAATGACGCCCATGTTTTGAAATCTCCACTAAATATTGGCATGTCGCATGGCGGTACATTAAATGTTACTGTGGAGTCGTTGGGTTGCGATATTGTTGCATTGGGTAAAGAGGGTCGCGTTTCTTGCAGTCGGCTTTCATTAACTCGAGTAAGGGTATCAATTGATTCTTCAATTTTTATCATAGAGCTCCTATAAAATTGTCTCGCTGCTCTAATTTGTTTTGTGATCTCGGGTACATTTATTGTATTATCTTTTGCCGCCTCACTTAAATCCAGAGATTCTCTAATTTGTTTATATTTTTTATCAATATCTGACCACAAAGTCTCCAATTCTCGTTTCTGGACTTGAAGCGCGGGTAAAGATTGAGAATACTCTTCGGAGTCTTCGTAATCCTCTTTTAACGCAGATAAATCTACCTCAATGTACTGCATTAAATCAGCAGCTAAAGCTTTCAATGTAGACATGTTGGGTTCTTTATTTAACGAAACTTGTGTATTTAAAAAGGGTTTGGGTAAGAGTGTTAATAAATTTAATAAGTTTTTTGAAAGTTTAATTTGTACCAGCAGACAAAATTCCAACTGGGTATTTCACAAATATTTGTGTGTGCTACACAACGTTAGAGTTAATATTTGTTTTCAAAGGCAATAAAAGAAAAGTTTTTAATATATAACCTTATTGGCTTGTGTGTGTGTAGTTACCAATAATTTCTAGTTATACTTTATTGTTTGCCTTTGAAATCAATATATAATATCACTTGTTATATGTGATATTAAAAATTTATGTAAGTTGTAATGATACAGACTTACCTTGTTTGCTGGGTATAGTTCACAAACCTTCGAAAAATTTAAAAAAATTTTTTGTGTTTTTCCTTTTGTATCGTCTTCCCGCTATGACTTGTGTTAAGATGATTGATGGTATTTTTGTTGTAGTTATATGGAATGTGTTTTTAATATATGTATGTATGTCCTGTTTTTAAAGTTTAGTGACTTTTAGAATTTAAAGTATAAAAAAAATATATTTATATATGTATGTATATATCAAAGCTTTTTGAATATATATGTAGTTATGTATTTTGCTGTATCGGTTTGTATGTATGATATTAATATTTTTGTGTAACAATTATTCTTGTAATGTTTTAACTTTATTTGTTTTTATGTAAACACATAAATTTAAATTTGTTGTACCTATAGTGCGAAATATTGTAATAATGGGTTTTGTAACACTTGTTTTATGTTTGTTTTTTAATATTAATATTAAAATTTATATTTTATATTTGAACAGCTTATGTTATTGAAATAAGGGTGGGTATTTCTAATTTGTATGTATGTATGTTTAATTTAGTGGACTGTAATTTTCACTTCACTTTTTCACTTTAAAGGTTCGAAAGGACCATATTTATACGGGTTTGCCGGGGTTTTTAATTTCATTTACGTGGGGTTATTTCGATTTCAGTAAATAAGAAAACCGTAGAAATTTTTCTTAAACGTTATAAACGTGTGGGTAAGTATATTGAATATATATATGTAGGTATTACAATATGTGTAGATTAAGATTTAGGGTAAGTATATAACATTGAGGTAAGTTATATTAAAGCAAGTAGGTATGTATCTGAGATTCAAATATATAAGTATATATACAAATTAATTTGAAATTCTGTACATATGTATGCTAATTCACTTTTATTTTGTTTGTTTGTTTATTTGTTAATTCACTTAACTATTTTATCGTTTGTTTATTTGTTAATTCACTTAACTATTTTATTGTTGGTTTGTTTGTTCATTTGGTTCTTTTCGCACGCACTAGGCCAGAGTTAAAAACGATTTGTGTTCGGTCACTATTTATCAGTCTTGCTGTTGGTGTTGATTTTATTTAGGGGGGCATTATTGGCAAAGGTCAGGGTTGGACACAAATATACCTTTTGTTCACTGAGGTGAACAACTTGCTTATTAGAAATGAACGCCTTTTGGGCAAAGTCGGGTAAAATTGTGTTTCAACCAAAAAATTTATTTATTGCAAAGGGGTACCCCTTTCCTAAAATATTGATGGAACATATTTTTTTACTTAAATGCTTGCGATTTGAGATTTTTCGGAAGCTTCTTCGCATTTGAATCTCCTTTCAATACTTGCTTATTAGAAATGAACGCCTTTTGGGCAAAATTAGGTAAAATTGTGTTTCAACCAAAAAATTTATTTATTGCAAAGGGGTACCCCTTTCCTCAAATATTGATGAAACATTTTTTTTTTCTTAAATGCTTGCGATTTGAGATTTTTCGGAAGCTTCTTCGCATTTGAATCTCCTTTCAATACTTGCTTATTAGAAATGAACGCCTTTTGGGCAAAGTCGGGTAAAATTGTGTTTCAACCAAAAAATTTATTTATTGCAAAGGGATACCCCTTTCCTAAAATATTGATGAACAATTTTTTTTTCTTAAATGCATGCGATTTGAGATTTTTCGGAAGCTTCTTCGCATTTGAATCTCCTTTCAATACTTTCTTATTAGAAATAAACGCCTTTTGGGCAATGTCGGGTAAAATTGTGTTTCAACCAACAAATTTATTTATTGCAAAGGGGTACCCCTTTCCTAAAATATTGATGAAAAATGTTTTTTTCTTAAATGCTTGCGATTTGAGATTTTTCGGAAGCTTCTTCGCATTTGAATCTCATTTCCATACTTGCTTATTAGAAATGAACGCCTTTTGGGCAAAATTGGGTAAAATTGTGTTTCAACCAAAAAATGTATTTTTTGCAAAGGCGTACGTACCCCTTTCCTAAAATATTGATGAAAAATTTTTCTTTCTTAAATGCATGCGATTTGAGATTTTTCGGAAGCTTCTTCGCATTTGAATCTCCTTTCAATACTTGCTTATTAGAAATAAACGCGTTTTGGGCAATGTCGGGTAAAATTGTGTTTCAACCAACAAATTTATTTATTGCAAAGGGGTACCCCTTTCCTAAAATATTGATGAAAAATTTTTTTTCTTAAATGCTTGCGATTTGAGATTTTTCGGAAGCTTCTTCGCATTTGAATCTCATTTCAATACTTGCTTATTAGAAATGAACGCCTTTTGGGCAAAATTGGGTAAAATTGTGTTTCAACCAAAAAAATTATTTATAGCAAAGGGGTACCCCTTTCCTAAAATATTGATAACAAATTTTTTTCTTAAATGCTTGCGATTTGAGATTTTTCGGAAGCTTCTTCGCATTTGAATCTCCTTTCAATACTTGCTTATTAGAAATAAACGCCTTTTGGGCAAAATTAGGTAAAATTGTGTTTCAACCAAAAAATTTATTTATTGCAAAGGGGTACCAATTTCCTCAAATATTGATGAAACATTTTTTTTTCTTAAATGCTTGCGATTTGAGATTTTTCGGAAGCTTCTTCGCATTTGAATCTCCTTTCAACACTTGCTTATTAGAAATGAACGCCTTTTGGGCAAAATTGGGTAAAATTGTGTTTCAACCAAAAAATGTATTTTTTGCAAAGGCGTACGTACCCCTTTCCTAAAATATTGATGAAAAATTTTTCTTTCTTAAATGCATGCGATTTGAGATTTTTCGGAAGCTTCTTCGCATTTGAAACTCCTTTCAACACTTGCCTATTAGAAATTAACGCCTTTTGGGCAAAGTCTGGTAAAATTGTGTTTCAACCAAAAAATTTATTTATTGCAAAGGGGTACCCCTTTCCTCAAATATTGATGAAACATTTTTTTTTCTTAAATGCTTGTGATTTGAGATTTTTCGGAAGCTTCTTCGCATTTGAATCTCCTTTCAATACTTGCTTATTAGAAATGACCGCCTTTTGGGCAAAGTCGGGTAAAATTGTGTTTCAACCAAAAAATTTATTTATTGCAAAGGGATACCCCTTTCCTAAAATATTGATGAACAATTTTTTTTTCTTAAATGCATGCGATTTGAGATTTTTCGGAAGCTTCTTCGCATTTGAATCTCCTTTCAATACTTGCTTATTAGAAATAAACGCCTTTTGGGCAATGTCGGGTAAAATTGTGTTTCAACCAACAAATTTATTTATTGCAAAGGGGTACCCCTTTCCTAAAATATTGATGAAAAATGTTTTTTTCTTAAATGCTTGCGATTTGAGATTTTTCGGAAGCTTCTTCGCATTTGAATCTCATTTCAATACTTGCTTATTAGAAATGAACTCCTTTTGGGCAAAATTGGTTAAAATTGTGTTTCAACCAAAAAATGTATTTTTTGCAAAGGCGTACGTACCCCTTTCCTAAAATATTGATGAAAAATTTTTCTTTCTTAAATGCATGCGATTTGAGATTTTTCGGAAGCTTCTTCGCATTTGAATCTCCTTTCAATACTTGCTTATTAGAAATAAACGCCTTTTGGGCAATGTCGGGTAAAATTGTGTTTCAACCAACAAATTTATTTATTGCAAAGGGGTACCCCTTTCCTAAAATATTGATGAACAATTTTTTTTTCTTAAATGCATGCGATTTGAGATTTTTCGGAAGCTTCTTCGCATTTGAATCTCCTTTCAATACTTGCTTATTAGAAATAAACGCCTTTTGGGCAAAGTCGGGTAAAATTGTGTTTCAACCAAAAAATTTATTTATTGCAAAGGGGTACCCCTTTCCTAAAATATTGATGGAACATATTTTTTTACTTAAATGGTTGCGATTTGAGATTTTTCGGAAGCTTCTTCGCATTTAAATCTCCTTTCAATACTTGCTTATTAGAAATGAACGCCTTTTGGGCAAAATTAGGTAAAATTGTGTTTCAACCAAAAAATTTATTTATTGCAAAGGGGTACCCCTTTCCTCAAATATTGATGAAACATTTTTTTTTCTTAAATGCTTGCGATTTGAGATTTTTCGGAAGCTTCTTCGCATTTGAATCTCCTTTCAATACTTGCTTATTAGAAATGAACGCCTTTTGGGCAAAGTCGGGTAAAATTGTGTTTCAACCAAAAAATTTATTTATTGCAAAGGGATACCCCTTTCCTAAAATATTGCTGAACAATTTTTTTTTCTTAAATGCATGCGATTTGAGATTTTTCGGAAGCTTCTTCGCATTTGAATCTCCTTTCAATACTTGCTTATTAGAAATAAACGCCTTTTGGGCAAAGTCGGGTAAAATTGTGTTTCAACCAAAAAATTTATTTATTGCAAAGGGGTACCCCTTTCCTCAAATATTGATGAAAATTATTTTTTTTTCATAAATGCTTGCGATTTGAGATTTTTCGGAAGCTTCTTCGCATTTGAATCTCCTTTCAATACTTGCTTATTAGAAATGAACGCCTTTTGGACAAAATTGTGTAAAATTGTGTTTCAACCAAAAAATTTATTTATTGCAAAGGGATACCCCTTTCCTAAAATATTGATGGAACATATTTTTTTACTTAAATGGTTGCGATTTGAGATTTTTCGGAAGCTTCTTCGCATTTAAATCTCCTTGCAATACTTGCTTATTAGAAATGAACGCCTTTTGGGCAAAATTAGGTAAAATTGTGTTTCAACCAAAAAATTTATTTATTGCAAAGGGGTACCCCTTTCCTCAAATATTGATGAAACATTTTTTTTTCTTAAATTCTTGCGATATGAGATTTTTCGGAAGCTTCTTCGCATTTGAATCTCATTTCAATACTTGCTTATTAGAAATGAACGCCTTTTGGGCAAAATTGGGTAAAATTGTGTTTCAACCAAAATATGTATTTTTTGCAAAGGCGTACGTACCCCTTTCCTAAAATATTGATGAAAATTTTTTCTTTCTTAAATGCATGCGATTTGAGATTTTTCGGAAGCTTCTTTGCATTTGAATCTCCTTTCAATACTTGCTTATTAGAAATAAACGCCTTTTGGGCAATGTCGGGTAAAATTGTGTTTCAACCAACAAATTTATTTATTGCAAAGGGGTACCCCTTTCCTAAAATATTGATGAAAAATTTTTTTTCTTAAATGCTTGCGATTTGAGATTTTTCGGAAGCTTCTTCGCATTTGAATCTCATTTCAATACTTGCTTATTAGAAATGAACGCCTTTTGGGCAAAATTGGGTAAAATTGTGTTTCAACCAAAAAAATTATTTATAGCAAAGGGGTACCCCTTTCCTAAAATATTGATAACAAATTTTTTTCTTAAATGCTTGCGATTTGAGATTTTTCGGAAGCTTCTTCGCATTTGAATCTCCTTTCAATACTTGCTTATTAGAAATAAACGCCTTTTGGGCAAAATTAGGTAAAATTGTGTTTCAACCAAAAAATTTATTTATTGCAAAGGGGTACCCCTTTCCTCAAATATTGATGAAACATTTTTTTTTCTTAAATGCTTGCGATTTGAGATTTTTCGGAAGCTTCTTCGCATTTGAATCTCCTTTCAACACTTGCTTATTAGAAATGAACGCCTTTTGGGCAAAATTGGGTAAAATTGTGTTTCAACCAAAAAATGTATTTTTTGCAAAGGCGTACGTACCCCTTTCCTAAAATATTGATGAAAAATTTTTCTTTCTTAAATGCATGCGATTTGATATTTTTCGGAAGCTTCTTCGCATTTGAAACTCCTTTCAACACTTGCCTATTAGAAATTAACGCCTTTTGGGCAAAGTCTGGTAAAATTGTGTTTCAACCAAAAAATTTATTTATTGCAAAGGGGTACCCCTTTCCTCAAATATTGATGAAACATTTTTTTTTTCTTAAATGCTTGTGATTTGAGATTTTTCGGAAGCTTCTTCGCATTTGAATCTCCTTTCAATACTTGCTTATTAGAAATGAACGCCTTTTGGGCAAAGTCGGGTAAAATTGTGTTTCAACCAAAAAATTTATTTATTGCAAAGGGATACCCCTTTCCTAAAATATTGATGAAAAATTTTTTTTTCTTAAATGCATGCGATTTGAGATTTTTCGGAAGCTTCTTCGCATTTGAATCTCCTTTCAATACTTGCTTATTAGAAATAAACGCCTTTTGGGCAATGTCGGGTAAAATTGTGTTCCAACCAACAAATTTATTTATTGCAAAGGGGTACCCCTTTCCTAAAATATTGATGAAAAATGTTTTTTTCTTAAATGCTTGCGATTTGAGATTTTTCGGAAGCTTCTTCGCATTTGAATCTCATTTCAATACTTGCTTATTAGAAATGAACGCCTTTTGGGCAAAATTGGGTAAAATTGTGTTTCAACCAAAAAATGTATTTTTTGCAAAGGCGTACGTACCCCTTTCCTAATATATTGATGAAAAATTTTTCTTTCTTAAATGCATGCGATTTGAGATTTTTCGGAAGCTTCTTCGCATTTGAATCTCCTTTCAATACTTGCTTATTAGAAATAAACGCCTTTTGGGCAATGTCGGGTAAAATTGTGTTTCAACCAAAAAATGTATTTTTTGCAAAGGCGTACGTACCCCTTTCCTAAAATATTGATGAAAAATTTTTCTTTCTTAAATGCATGCGATTTGAGATTTTTCGGAAGCTTCTTCGCATTTGAAACTCCTTTCAACACTTGCCTATTAGAAATTAACGCCTTTTGGGCAAAGTCTGGTAAAATTGTGTTTCAACCAAAAAATTTATTTATTGCAAAGGGGTACCCCTTTCCTCAAATATTGATGAAACATTTTTTTTTCTTAAATGCTTGCGATTTGAGATTTTTCGGAAGCTTCTTCGCATTTGAATCTCCTTTCAACACTTGCTTATTAGAAATGAACGCCTTTTGGGCAAAATTGGGTAAAATTGTGTTTCAACCAAAAAATGTATTTTTTGCAAAGGCGTACGTACCCCTTTCCTAAAATATTGATGAAAAATTTTTCTTTCTTAAATGCATGCGATTTGAGATTTTTCGGAAGCTTCTTCGCATTTGAAACTCCTTTCAACACTTGCCTATTAGAAATTAACGCCTTTTGGGCAAAGTCTGGTAAAATTGTGTTTCAACCAAAAAATTTATTTATTGCAAAGGGGTACCCCTTTCCTCAAATATTGATGAAACATTTTTTTTTCTTAAATGCTTGTGATTTGAGATTTTTCGGAAGCTTCTTCGCATTTGAATCTCCTTTCAATACTTGCTTATTAGAAATAAACGCCTTTTGGGCAATGTCGGGTAAAATTGTGTTTCAACCAACAAATTTATTTATTGCAAAGTGGTACCCCTTTCCTAAAATATTGATGAAAAATGTTTTTTTCTTAAATGCATGCGATTTGAGATTTTTCGGAAGCTTCTTCGCATTTGAATCTCCTTTCAATACTTGCTTATTAGAAATAAACGCCTTTTGGGCAATGTCGGGTAAAATTGTGTTTCAACCAACAAATTTATTTATTGCAAAGGGGTACCCCTTTCCTAAAATATTGATGAACAATTTTTTTTTCTTAAATGCATGCGATTTGAGATTTTTCGGAAGCTTCTTCGCATTTGAATCTCCTTTCAATACTTGCTTATTAGAAATAAACGCCTTTTGGGCAAAGTCGGGTAAAATTGTGTTTCAACCAAAAAATTTATTTATTGCAAAGGGGTACCCCTTTCCTAAAATATTGATGGAACATATTTTTTTACTTAAATGGTTGCGATTTGAGATTTTTCGGAAGCTTCTTCGCATTTAAATCTCCTTTCAATACTTGCTTATTAGAAATGAACGCCTTTTGGGCAAAATTAGGTAAAATTGTGTTTCAACCAAAAAATTTATTTATTGCAAAGGGGTACCCCTTTCCTCAAATATTGATGAAACATTTTTTTTTCTTAAATGCTTGCGATTTGAGATTTTTCGGAAGCTTTTTCCATCACGTGGATAACAATCTTGGCGCGATGTGGTGGCTCAGTGCTGGCTGTGGCAAGTGTCTCTGATTCAGACAGAACCTGGAGTAAGATGACCTTTTTAGGGTTTCTGCCTGTTTTTGGTGGCAAGTGCTCTAAAGGCTTGCATGGCAAATAGTTATCCCCCCTAAGCCGAGGTGTTATGCGACCCGTGCCTGTCGGCTGGTTTGCAGTCAGGGGTAACCGACTGTATTCTTACGGAGCCTTGCTGATACCTGGGCGCCTCAGCAAGTAATTAAGCCCTTACCTTGTCACTGGGGGCTATGACATGGTGGACATTTTCTCCCCTACACTCGTGGGAACAATAAGCGGAAGAACAGAAAAAACATCAAACTCGGACAGTACGACAAGGGATGACGGGCAACAGACACAAATGGGGAGTGTTTTTCAGGGACCTATACAAGGGGGGGCGGACAATGCTAAGGGCCAAGGGGGGGCAGACATAGTAGGGGACAGGTTTCTGAAAAGACAAGACAGGACAGTTAGTGACGATGACTTAGACATATTTCCAGGACTGGACGGACTTAACATCTACGAGACGGACGAGGATGACATCACCATGGTCTCCTCTGATACCAAGGACAGACAATCGGTGGGGGCGGACAGGAAGGTATCAGAGGCACAGGTGATGGAAGGAGCGGAGAAAAGACCGGACGAACGCAAAAAGCTGGCAGGCTACAAGCGTTCTCTCCGGTTTTTAAGGTCGTTGGAATCTCGAGATCCAACTTCCTTGACTCCCCGGGAGAAGGCTTTGCGGCGCAAGCATTCCTACCATGTTCGGAAGTATGAGGAGTCTCGGAATACTTCTGTCATGGAGGCAAGGCCAGAGACGGGGACGAACGTGGCCAGAAACCAGGGTAGGAAAGCGATCTCGGCATCAGCCGGGCCCTTAACTAAACCTGGACCGAGCACGATCACCGACTCGGAGAAATTGGACGATGGCCCTTCTACATCGAAAGGGGTGTCGTCCAAGTCAAAGAGAGGTGATGACCTACGCGGTAAAGCGAAAACCGCCGGCAAGGAGTCCTCAAGGCAAGCTCCATTCTCCTCTAAACGAGGTCACGGTGCTGGCAAAGGGGACCCTGCAGGGGGTTCTAGTGGCAAACGGCAAAGTTCGGGTGAGACGCAGATGCCTGAGGGCAAGCGGTTGAAACCATCAACTAGCTTGACATCAGCACCTGAGCTACAGGTAGCCATTATTGATCGCAGTCAGCCGGGGGGCAAAATGACAAATGATCAATGGCTGCTTCTGGAAGAACGAATTCTGCGCAGACTAGTGGACGCGCTCGCCACTTGTGACGATGACTCGTTCACTGCGTTTGATGGGGCAAAGTGGTCCAGAGGCGTCAAAATTATTGGTTGCGGTAATGAGAAGGCTCTCGGTTTTCTCAAAAACAGCATCCAAGAAGCTGGCGAGCTCTGGCCAGGAGCCAAAATTGAAATCGTGCCCTTGGACCAAGTTCCTTTTCAGGTGACGGTGCGCGTGTGGATTCCTCCTCCTATTCTGGAGGATGAGGCCACACTTACACTCATTAAGCGCCAGAATAAGGACCTTGGTACTGAGAACTGGACGATTGAACGTGGACGTGCCAGGGACAAGGGGGATGGCAAAGATCTCTGGATCAAAATTGATTCAGAATCCCTCCATCTCCTGCGCCCCAAAAAGGGCGTTATCAAATATGGGCTGAATCAGCTTAGGCTGATTCTGCCTACAAAGAAGGACTCACAAAATGGCGACTCCGAGCGGCATAAAGGTGGTGCAGATTAACTTGCATCACTCCGAGGCAGCATCGGACGAGCTGTTACGCTTTATGGAGAGGGAGTGCATATCCGTGGCCTTGATCCAAGAGCCTTGGTTAGTTGGAAATAAGGTTCGGGGCCTTCGGTCACGTTTGTTTACTCTTCTCTCTCCTACCACGGAAGGTAAGATTAGAAGCTGTATTCTGATTAGGAAAAACATCAATATTTTTCTTTTATCCCATTACAGCTCTGGCGATCTAACGGTAGCTGCGCTTGAACGCAAGGATCTCCCGATGGTGATCCTGGCATCGGCGTATCTACCGTATGAGGTGGATGACCCTCCTCCGAGTGCGGTGCGCACACTCATTGACTGGTGCGGGACACGTGGACATGACCTTGTACTGGGCGGTGATGTAAATGCGCATCACACACTCTGGGGTAGCACGGATATAAATAAACCAGGTGAGGATTTATTACAATTTCTCTTGTCAACCAATCTTAGGATTTGCAACAAGGGCAATAGGCCAACGTTTTTCAATAGGATCAGGCAACAGGTCATTGATTTAACTTTGGTTAGTGATAGGGACTCTATTAGAATATCTGACTGGAGGGTGAGCCTTGAGTGCTCATTCTCTGATCATAACAGAATCACTTTTACGATCGATCTTATTCCGAGTGGGGGCAAGCCTTACAGGAACCCTAGGCAAACGGATTGGGGAAGTTTCAGAAAGCTCGTGGATGCCCTACCACCTCCAGTAGCGGAGCAGGTGGGCAGCATCCAGGAGCTGGAGGACTCTTCAGTCCTTTTGTCAAGGACACTGAGCATCTTGTCGGGAGCGGCAACCGTCAACGAAAGTCCATCAGAAGTGGTGGAATCCGAGACTCAAGCAGCTCAGGACAGACTGCCGAAGACTTTTTAATAAGGCGAAGCGCGACAGAAATCCCATAGACTGGGATAACTATCGTAGGAGTTTCAACGCCTTCAAGAGCGAAATCAGGAAGGCAAAGAGGGAATCGTGGAAGCGTTTCTGTGGTGACTTGGAGAGCACATCTGAGGCTTCCCGCCTAAGAAAACTACTCTCTAAGGAGCCTGGCACGCCGGGATCCCTTATGAGGCCTGACGGAACTTTTACTGAAAGCAGCGAGGATACCCTGGAGCTACTAATGGAAACTCACTTTCCGGATTGCGAGGACGGGGCGGACGTACGTGGTACTGTCGTCCCCGTGCAAACAGCTATCCTAGGGAGTGATTTGGTGGACTCCATTGTGCAGTCAGCCAGGGTAAGATGGGCAGTGGCATCTTTTAAGCCCTATAAGTCAGCGGGGCCAGATGGTATTTTCCCAGCGCTGATGCAGCATGCCATGGAGGCGATTTTACCATGGCTGCTAACCATTTTTAGGGGAAGTCTCGTTTACGGGTACATTCCTATGGAGTGGAGGGAGGTTACTGTGGTATTTATTCCAAAAGCGGGTAGGATAAACCACGGTACCGCTAAAGATTACAGACCAATCAGTCTGTCATCTTTTCTATTGAAAACACTGGAGAGACTGGTTGATTTGTATGTCAAGGAACTTCTCTCGCCAGAGAATTTCTGCGGTGCACAGCATGCCTACCAGAAGGGTAGGTCGGTGGAGACGGCGCTGCATGATGTTGTCGGCACTATAGAAGATTCCCTTGACAAGAAGGATTTTGTTATGGCATCCTTCCTAGACATAGAGGGCGCTTTTAACAATCTGAACATATCCTCGATAACTGGGGCGCTCAGAGAGATCGGTGCGGACCAGTTAATTACGGACTGGGCAGGGAACATGCTTAGGAGCAGATCCATAGTATCCAGTTTGGGCATGAGTACGAGGAGGAAGGCTGTAACAAGGGGCACTCCGCAGGGGGGAGTTCTGTCTCCGCTCCTATGGAACCTTGTCCTGAACAGCATCCTTTTCAGGTTGAACGCAGGTGGCACCAAGGTAGTTGCTTATGCTGATGACGTTGTGCTCCTTATAAGGGGTAAATATTTGCCTACGATAAGTGAACTCATGGAATCGGCGCTGAACGAACTACTGGACTGGGCCAAGGGGAACGGTCTAGGCATAAACCCTTCGAAGACTGTACTGGTACTTTTTACCAAGAGATATAAGATCCCGGCTTTTAGGCCACCATGCCTTGGTGGCATGAGCTTGGGACTCTCGAGGGAAGCGAAGTACCTCGGCATTATTCTAGACTCTAAACTATCGTGGAGACGAAATGTGGAGGATAGAACGAGGAGGGCTCTATGTGCGTTTTACGCATGCAAGAGAGTTTCAGGGAGGAGATGGGGGTTGAAACCGTACATCCTTCACTGGATGTATACGGCGGTGATCAGACCCATTCTTACTTATGGATCACTTGTTTGGTGGAGGGCTGTGGACAAGAGGACATATCTCTCTATACTGGGCAAGGTACAGAGGCTAGCATGTCTTGCTGTGACTGGCGCAATGAGGTCGGCCCCTCAGGCCAGTCTAGAGACAATGCTTGATTTGGCTCCCCTTGATATATACATCAAGTACATATCTGCCAGATCTGCCCTCAGGCTCATGGAGTCGGGCAGTTTCAGGCATGATCGTACGGGACATGGCATTATCCTACAAAAGGTAGGAGGGCAGGTCCTGGGGGGACGGACTGATTATATGACTCCGGTCATGTGCTTCGACAAATCCTTCTCAGTCGCATTCCCGGAGAGGAAGGACTGGAAGGAAAACTCTGCGACTCGTAGTAATGCAACTTTGGGTTTTACGGACGGCTCGAAGATGGACACTGGCACTGGTTCGGGGGTATTTTCCGAGGGTCTCGGCCTTTCGGTATCGCTCAGGCTACCCGATACCTCGACAGTTTTCCAAGCAGAGATTTATGCCATTACCGAGGCAGCATTAAGGATTGATGGGTTCAATTTGGAGGCAAGAACTATTGACATCTGTGTAGATAGTCTGGCAGCAATTAGAGCCCTGGGTTCGGAGATTATAAAGTCGAGATGTGTACTGGCATGCATTCAATCTCTGGCCAGACTTAGGGGGCATGATGTCAATGTGGTTTGGGTTCCAGGGCATGAAGGCATTCATGGGAATGAGATGGCGGACGAATGCGCGAGAGCGGGTTCGGCCTTGGATGAAGCAGTATCGCGTAGGGACATTGACATTCCCTCAGTTGAGCTGCTGGGCAGATTTCAGAGGTGGGCAAGGAGGGAGGTGACAAACAGGTGGTCAAGTATTACCACCTGTAGGGTCTCCAAAACTCTATGGCCCTCGCTTAGCAGAGCTAGGACTAGGCAACTTCTGTTTTTTGGGAAACAGCCGCTGGCACTCCTGGTAGGGGTCTTGACGGGGCACTGTGCAATTGGGCACATGTCGGAGCGTTTGGGCTTTCCCCATGATGGCCGCTGCAGGAGCTGCTTCGATGAGGAGGAGGAGGAGTCAGTACAGCATTTCCTTTGTGACTGTCCGGCCCTGCAGGAGCGTAGGCTCAGACATCTAGGCTCTCGTTTCCTGCGGGATCTTGACTGCCTCAGGGATGCACCGCTGGCTGCCCTGGCGGGCTTTGTGAGAAGTTCTGGATGGTTCTCAGGAACCACCACTTCGTCTTGAGAAGAGTGTGTAGGGTATAGTCCTCTTGGGCATCACAATGGGCCTTTTGATGGCCTCCGAGTGTTTTTCTCGCTTACTGCGGGCAGCCCTTTTTAACCTTTAACCTAACCTTCTTCGCATTTGAATCTCCTTTCAATACTTGCTTATTAGAAATGAACGCCTTTTGGGCAAAGTCGGGTAAAATTGTGTTTCAACCAAAAAATTTATTTATTGCAAAGGGATACCCCTTTCCTAAAATATTGATGAACAATTTTTTTTTCTTAAATGCATGCGATTTGAGATTTTTCGGAAGCTTCTTCGCATTTGAATCTCCTTTCAATACTTGCTTATTAGAAATTAACGCCTTTTGGGCAAAGTCGGGTAAAATTGTGTTTCAGCCAAAAAATTTATTTATTGCAAAGGGGTACCCCTTTCCTCAAATATTGATGAAAATTATTTTTTTTTCATAAATGCTTGCGATTTGAGATTTTTCGGAAGCTTCTTCGCATTTGAATCTCCTTTCAATACTTGCTTATTAGAAATGAACGCCTTTTGGACAAAATTGGGTAAAATTGTGTTTCAACCAAAAAATTTATTTATTGCAAAGGGATACCCCTTTCCTAAAATATTGATGAACAATTTTTTTTTCTTAAATGCATGCGATTTGAGATTTTTCGGAAGCTTCTTCGCATTTGAATCTCCTTTCAATACTTGCTTATTAGAAGTAAACGCCTTTTGGGCAAAATTAGGTAAAATTGTGTTTCAACCAAAAAATTTATTTATTGCAAAGGGGTACCCCTTTCCTCAAATATTGATGAAACATTTTTTTTTCTTAAATGCTTGCGATTTGAGATTTTTCGGAAGCTTCTTCGCATTTGAATCTCCTTTCAACACTTGCTTATTAGAAATGAACGCCTTTTGGGCAAAATTGGGTAAAATTGTGTTTCAACCAAAAGATGTATTTTTTGCAAAGGCGTACGTACCCCTTTCCTAAAATATTAATGAAAAATTTTTCTTTCTTAAATGCATGCGATTTGAGATTTTTCGGAAGCTTCTTCGCATTTGAAACTCCTTTCAACACTTGCCTATTAGAAATTAACGCCTTTTGGGCAAAGTCTGGTAAAATTGTGTTTCAACCAAAAAATTTATGTATTGCAAAGGGGTACCCCTTTCCTAAAATATTGATGACAAATGTTTTTCTTAAATGCTTGCGACTTGAGATTTTTCGGAATCTTCTTCGCATTTGAATCTCATTTCAATACTTGCTTATTAGAAATGAACGCCTTTTGGGCAAAGTCGGGTAAAATTGTGTTTCAACCAAAAAATTTATTTATTGCAAAGGGGTACCCCTTTCCTAAAATATTGATGGAACATATTTTTTTACTTAAATGGTTGCGATTTGAGATTTTTCGGAAGCTTCTTCGCATTTAAATCTCCTTTCAATACTTGCTTATTAGAAATGAACGCCTTTTGGGCAAAATTAGGTAAAATTGTGTTTCAACCAAAAAATTTATTTATTGCAAAGGGGTACCCCTTTCCTCAAATATTGATGAAACATTTTTTTTTCTTAAATGCTTGCGATTTGAGATTTTTCGGAAGCTTCTTCGCATTTGAATCTCCTTTCAATACTTGCTTATTAGAAATGAACGCCTTTTGGGCAAAGTCGGGTAAAATTGTGTTTTAACCAAAAAATTTATTTATTGCAAAGGGATACCCCTTTCCTAAAATATTGATGAACAATTTTTTTTTCTTAAATGCATGCGATTTGAGATTTTTCGGAAGCTTCTTCGCATTTGAATCTCCTTTCAATACTTGCTTATTAGAAATAAACGCCTTTTGGGCAATGTCGGGTAAAATTGTGTTTCAACCAACAAATTTATTTATTGCAAAGGGGTACCCCTTTCCTAAAATATTGATGAAAAATGTTTTTTTCTTAAATGCTTGCGATTTGAGATTTTTCGGAAGCTTCTTCGCATTTGAATCTCATTTCAATACTTGCTTATTAGAAATGAACGCCTTTTGGGCAAAATTGGGTAAAATTGTGTTTCAACCAAAAAATGTATTTTTTGCAAAGGCGTACGTACCCCTTTCCTAAAATATTGATGAAAAATTTTTCTTTCTTAAATGCATGCGATTTGAGATTTTTCGGAAGCTTCTTCGCATTTGAATCTCCTTTCAATACTTGCTTATTAGAAATAAACGCCTTTTGGGCAATGTCGGGTAAAATTGTGTTTCAACCAAAAAATTTATTTATTGCAAAGGGGTACCCCTTTCCTCAAATATTGATGAAACATTTTTTTTTCTTAAATGCTTGCGAGTTGAGATTTTTCGGAAGCTTCTTCGCATTTGAATCTCCTTTCAACAATTGCTTATTAGAAATGAACGCCTTTTGGGCAAAATTGGGTAAAATTGTGTTTCAACCAAAAAATGTATTTTTTGCAAAGGCGTACGTACCCCTTTCCTAAAATATTGATGAAAAATTTTTCTTTCTTAAATGCATGCGATTTGAGATTTTTCGGAAGCTTCTTCGCATTTGAAACTCCTTTCAACACTTGCCTATTAGAAATTAACGCCTTTGGGCAAAGTCTGGTAAAATTGTGTTTCAACCAAAAAATTTATGTATTGCAAAGGGGTACCCCTTTCCTAAAATATTGATGACAAATGTTTTTCTTAAATGCTTGCGACTTGAGATTTTTCGGAATCTTCTTCGCATTTGAATCTCATTTCAATACTTGCTTATTAGAAATGAACGCCTTTTGGGCAAAGTCGGGTAAAATTGTGTTTCAACCAAAAAATTTATTTATTGCAAAGGGGTACCCCTTTCCTAAAATATTGATGGAACATATTTTTTTACTTAAATGGTTGCGATTTGAGATTTTTCGGAAGCTTCTTCGCATTTAAATCTCCTTTCAATACTTGCTTATTAGAAATGAACGCCTTTTGGGCAAAATTAGGTAAAATTGTGTTTCAACCAAAAAATTTATTTATTGCACAGGGGTACCCCTTTCCTCAAATATTGATGAAACATTTTTTTTTCTTAAATGCTTGCGATTTGAGATTTTTCGGAAGCTTCTTCGCATTTGAATCTCCTTTCAATACTTGCTTATTAGAAATGAACGCCTTTTGGGCAAAGTCGGGTAAAATTGTGTTTCAACCAAAAAATTTATTTATTGCAAAGGGGTACCCCTTTCCTCAAATATTGATGAAAATTATTTTTTTTTCATAAATGCTTGCGATTTGAGATTTTTCGGAAGCTTCTTCGCATTTGAATCTCCTTTCAACACTTGCTTATTAGAAATGAACGCCTTTTGGGCAAAGTCGGGTAAAATTGTGTTTCAACCAAAAAATTTATTTATTGCAAAGGGATACCCCTTTCCTAAAATATTGATGAAAAATTTTTTTTTCTTAAATGCTTGCGATTTGAGATTATTCGGAAGCTTCTTCGCACTTGAATCTCCTTTCAATACTTGCTTATTAGAAATGAACGCCTTTTGGGCAAAGTCGGGTAAAATTGTGTTTCAACCAAAAAATTTATTTATTGCAAAGAGGTACCCCTTTCCTAAAATATTGATGAAAAATTGTTTTTCTTAAATGCTTGCGATTTGAGATTTTTCGGAAGCTTCTTCGCATTTGAATCTCATTTCAATACTTGCTTATTAGAAATGAACGCCTTTTGGGCAAAATTGGGTAAAATTATGTTTCAACCAAAAAAATTATTTATAGCAAAGGGGTACCCCTTTCCTAAAATATTAATGAAAAATTTTTTTTTTCTTAAATGCTTGCGATTTGAGATTTTTCGGAAACTTCTTCGCATTTGAAACTCATTTCAATACTTCCTTATTAGAAATAAACGCCTTTTAGGCAAAGTCGGGAAAAATTGTGTTTCAACCAAAAAATTTACTTATTGCAAAAGGTTACCCCTTTCCTAAAATATTGATGAACATTTTTTTCTTTTTAAATGCTTGCGATTTGAGATTTTTCGGAAGCTTCTTCGCATTTGAATCTCATTTCAATACTTGTTTATTAGAATTGAACGCCTTTTGGGCAAAGTCGGGGGAAAAATTGTGTTTCAACCAAAGAATTTACTTATTGCAAAGGGGTACCCCTTTCCTAAAATATTGATGAAAAATTTTTTTTCTTAAATGCTTGCGATCTGAGATTTTTCGGAAGCTTCTTCGCATTTGAATCTCATTTCAATACTTGTTTATTAGAAATGAACGCCTTTTGGACAAATTCGGGTAAAATTGTGTTTTAACCAAAAAGTTTATTTATGGCAAAGGGGTACCCCTTTCCAAAAATATCGATGAAAAAAATTTTTTTTTATATGCTTGCGATTTGAGATTTTTCGGAAGCTTCTTCGCATTTGAATCTCCTTTCAATACTTGCTTATTAGAAATGAACGAATTTTGGCCAAAATTGGGTAAAATTGTGTTTCAACCAAAAAATTTACTTATTGCAAAGGGTTACCCCTTTCCTAAAATATTGATGAAAAATTTTTTTTTCTTAAATGCTTGCGATTTGAGATTTTTCGGAAGCTTCTTCGCATTGTAATCTCCTTTCAATACTTGCTTATTAGAAATGAACGCCTTTTGGACAAAATTGGGTAAAACTGTGTTTCAACCAAAAAATTTATTTATTGCAAAGGGGTACCTCTTTCCTAAAATATTGATGAAAAATTTTTTTTTCTTAAATGCATGCGATTTGAGATTTTTCGGAAGCTTCTTCGCATTTGAAACTCATTTCAATACTTGCTTATTAGAAATAAACGCCTTTTGGGCAAAGTCGGGTAAAATTGTGTTTCAACCAAAAAATGTATGTATTGCAAAGGGGTACGTACCCCTTTCCTAAAATATTGATGAAAAATTTTTTTTCTTAAATGCTTGCGATCTGAGATTTTTCGGAAGCTTCTTCGCATTTGAATCTCATTTCAATACTTGCTTATTAGAAATGAACGCCTTTTGGACAAATTCGGGTAAAATTGTGTTTTAACCAAAAAGTTTATTTATGGCAAAGGGGTACCCCTTTCCAAAAATATCGATGAAAAAAATTTTTTTTTATATGCTTGCGATTTGAGATTTTTCGGAAGCTTCTTCGCATTTGAATCTCCTTTCAATACTTGCTTATTAGAAATGAACGCCTTTTGGCCAAAATTGGGTGAAATTGTGTTTCAACCAAAAAATTTATTTATTGCAAAGGGGTACCCCTTTCCTCAAATATTGATGAAAATTATTTTTTTTTCATAAATGCTTGCGATTTGAGATTTTTCGGAAGCTTCTTCGCATTTGAATCTCCTTTCAACACTTGCTTATTAGAAATGAACGCCTTTTGGGCAAAGTCGGGTAAAATTGTGTTTCAACCAAAAAATTTATTTATTGCAAAGGGGTACCCCTTTCCTAAAATATTGATGAACAATTTTTTTTTCTTAAATGCATGCGATTTGAGATTTTTCGGAAGCTTCTTCGCATTTGAATCTCCTTTCAATACTTGCTTATTAGAAATAAACGCCTTTTGGGCAAAGTCGGGTAAAATTGTGTTTCAACCAAAAAATTTATTTATTGCAAAGGGATACCCCTTTCCTAAAATATTGATGAAAAATTGCTTTTCTTAAATGCTTGCGATTTGAGATTTTTCGGAAGTTTCTTCGCATTTGAATCTCATTTCAATACTTGCTTATTAGAAATGAACGCCTTTTGGGCAAAATTAGGTAAAATTGTGTTTCAACCAAAAAATTTATTTATTGCAAAGGGGTACCCCTTTCCTCAAGTATTGATGAAACATTTTTTTTTTCTTAAATGCTTGCGATTTGAGATTTTTCGGAAGCTTCTTCGCATTTGAATCTCCTTTCAATACTTGCTTATTAGAAATAAACGCCTTTTGGGCAATGTCGGGTAAAATTGTGTTTCAACCAAAAAATTTATTTATTGCAAAGGGGTACCCCCTTCCTAAAATATTGATGAAACATTTTTTTTCTTAAATGCATGCGATTTGAGATTTTTCGGAAGCTTCTTCGCTTTTGAATCTCCTTTCAACACTTGCTTATTAGAAATGAACGCCTTTTGGGCAAAGTCGGGTAAAATTGTGTTTCATCCAAAAAATATATTTATTGTAAAGGGGTACCCCTTTCCTAAAATATTGATGAAAAATTTTTTTCTTGAATGCTTTCGATTTGAGATTTTTCAGAAGCTTCTTCGCATTTGAATCTCCTTTCAACACTTGCTTATTAGAAATGAACGCCTTTTGGGCAAAATTGGGTAAAATTGTGTTTCAACCAAAAAATGTATTTTTTGCAAAGGCGTACGTACCCCTTTCCTAAAATATTGATGAACAATTTTTTTTTTCATAAATGCTTGCGATTTGAGATTTTTCGGAAGCTTCTTCGCATTTGAATCTCATTTCAATACTTGCTTATTAGAAATGAACGCCTTTTGGGCAAAGTCTGGTAAAATTGTGTTTCAACCAAAAAATTCATTTATTGCAAAGGGGTACCCCTTTCCTAAAATATTTATGAAAATTTTTTTTTCTTAAATGCTTGCGATTTGAGATTTTTCGGAATCTTCTTCGCATTTGAATCTCATTTCAATACTTGCTTATTAGAAATGAACGCCTTTTGGGCAAAGTCGGGTAAAATTGTGTTTCAACCAAAAAATTTATGTATTGCAAAGGGGTACCCCTTTCCTAAAATATTGATAACAAATTTTTTTTTTTAAATGCTTGCGATTTGAGATTTTTCGGAAGCTTCTTCGCATTTGAATCTCCTTTCAATACTTGCTTATTAGAAATGAACGCCTTTTGGGCAAAGTCGGGTAAAATTGTGTTTTAACCAAAAATTTATTTATTGCAAAGGGGTACCCCTTTCCTAAAATATTGATGAAAAATTTTTTTTTCTTAAATGCTTGCGATTTGAGATTTTTCGGAAGCTTCTTCGCATTTGAATTTCCTTTCAATACTTGCTTATTAGAAACGAACGCCTTTTGGGCAAAGTCGGGTAAAATTATGTTTTAACCAAAAAAATTATTTATTGCAAAGGCGTACCCCTTTCCTAAAATATTGATGAAATTTTTTTTCTTAAATGCTTGCGATTTGAGATTTTTCGGAAGCTTCTTCACATTTGAATCTCATTTCAATACTTGCTTATTAGAAATGAACGCCTTTTGGGCAAAGTCGGGAAAAATTGTGTTTCAACCAAAAAATTCATTTATTGCAAAGGGGTACCCCTTTCCTAAAATATTGATGGAATATATTTTTTTTCTTAAATGCTTGCGATTTGAGATTTTTCGAAAGCTTTTTCGCATTTGAATCTCCTTTCAATACTTGCTTATTAGAAATGAACGCATTTTGGGCAAAGTCGGGAAAAATTGTGTTTCAACCAAAAAAATTATTTATTGCAAAGGGGTATCCCTTTCCTAAAATATTGATAAAAAATTTTTTTTCTTAAATGCTTGCGATTCGAGATTTTTCGGAAGCTTCTCCGCATTTGAATCTCCTTTCAATACTTGCTTATTAGAAATGAACGCATTTTGGGCAAAGTCGGGAAAAATTGTGTTTCAACCAAAAAATTTATTTATTGCAAAGGGGTACCCCTTTCCTAAAATATTGATGAAAAATTTTTTTTTCTTAAATGCTTGCGATTTGAGATTTTTCGGAAGCTTCTTCGCATTTGAAACTCATTTCAATACTTGCTTATTAGAAATAAACGCCTTTTGGGCAAAGTCTGGTAAAATTGTGTTTCAACCAACAAATTTATTTATTGCAAAGGGGTACCTCTTTCCTAAAATATTGATGAAAAATGTTTCTTTCTTAAATGCATGCGATTTGAGATTTTTCGGAAGCTTCTTCGCATTTGAATCTTATTTCAATACTTGCTTATTAGAAATAAACGCCTTTTGGGCAAAGTCGGGGGAAAAATTGTGTTTCAACCAAAGAATTTACTTATTGCAAAGGGGTACCCCTTTCCTAAAATATTGATGAAAAATTTTTTTCTTAAATGCTTGCGATTTGAGATTTTTCGGAAGCTTCTTCGCATTTGAAACTCATTTCAATACTTGCTTATTAGAAATAAACGCCTTTTGAGCAAAGACTGGTAAAATTGTGTTTCAACCAAAAAATTTATTTATTGCAAAGGGGTACCCAAAATTGGGTAAAATTTTGTTTTTACCAAAAAATTTATTTATTGCAAAGGCGTACCCTTTCCTAAAATATTGATGAAAAAATTTTTTTTTTCATAAATGCTTGCGATTTGAGATTTTTCGGAAGCTTCTTCGCATTTGAAACTCATTTCAATACTTGCTTATTAGAAATGAACGCCTTTTGGGCAAAGTCAGGTAAAATTGTGTTTCAACCAAAAAATGTATTTTTTGCAAAGGCGTACGTACCCCTTTCCTAAAATATTGATGAACAATTTTTTTTTTCATAAATGCTAGCGATTTGAGATTTTTCGGAAGCTTCTTCGCATTTGAATCTTATTTCAATACCTGCTTATAAGAAATGAACGCCTTTTGGGCAAAGTCGGGTAAAATTGTGTTTCAACCAAAAAATTTATGTATTGCAAAGGGGTACCCCTTTCCTAAAATATTGATGACAAATTTTTTTCTTAAATGCTTGCGATTTGAGATTTTTCGGAAGCTTCTTCGCATTTGAATCTTATTTCAATACTTGCTTATTAGAAATAAACGCCTTTTGGGCAAAATTGGGTAAAATTGTGTTTCAACCAAAAAATTATTTTTTGCAAAGGGGTACCTCTTTCCTAAAATATTGATGAAACATTTTTTTTTCTTAAATGCTTGCGATTTGAGATTTTTCGGAAGCTTCTTAGCATTTGAATCTCCTTTTAATACTTGCTTATTAGAAATGAACGCCTTTTGGGCAAAGTCGGGTAAAATTGTGTTTCAACCAAAAAATTTATTTATTGTAAAGGGGTACCCCTTTCCTAAAATATTGATGAAAAATTTTTTTTCTTGAATGCTTGCGATTTGAGATTTTTCAGAAGCTTCTTCGCATTCGAAACTCATTTCAATACTTGCTTATTAGAAATGAACGCCTTTTGGGCAAAATTGGGTAAAATTGTGTTTCAACCAACAAATTTATTTATTGAAAAGGGGTACCTCTTTCCTAAAATATTGATGAAAAATGTTTCTTTGTTAAATGCATGCGATTTGAGATTTTTCGGAAGCTTCTTCGCATTTGAAATTCATTTCAATACTTGCTAATTAGAAATAAACGCCTTTTGGGCAAAGTCTGGTAAAATTGTGTTTCAACCAAAAAATTTATGTATTGCAAAGGGGTACCCCTTTCCTAAAATATTGATGAAAAATGTTTTTTTCTTAAATGCTTTCGATTTGAGATTTTTCGGAAGCTTCTTAGCATTTGAACCTCCTTTCAATATATGCTTATTAGAAATGAATGCCTTTTGGGCAAAATTGGGTAAAACTGTGTTTCAACCAAAAAATTTATTTATTGCAAAGGGGTACCCCTTTCCTAAAATATTGATAACAAATTTTTTTCTTAAATGCTTGCGATTTGAGATTTTTCGGAAGCTTCTTCGCATTTGAAACTCATTTCAATACTTGCTTATTAGAAATAAACGCCTTTTGGGCAAAATTGGGTAAAATTGTGTTTCAACCAAAATATTTATTTATTTCAAAGGGGTACCCAAAATTGGGTAAAATTTTGTTTTTACCAAAAAATTTATGTATTGCAAAGGGGCACCCCTTTCCTAAAATATTGATGACAAATTTTTTTCTTAAATGCTTGCGATTTGGGATTTTTCGGAAGCTTCTTCGCATTTGAAACTCCTTTCAACACTTGCCTATTAGAAATTAACGCCTTTTGGGCAAAGTCGGGTAAAATTGTGGTTCAACCAAAAAATTTATTTATTGCAAAGGGGTACCCTTTCCTAATATATTGATAACAAATTTTTTTCTTAAATGCTTGCGATTTGAGATTTTTCGGAAGCTTCTTCGCATTTGAATTTCCTTTCAATACTTGCTTATTAGAAATGAACACCTTTTGGGCAAGGTCGGGTAAAATTGTGTTTCAACCAAAAAATTTATTTATTGCAAAGGGGTACCCCTTTCCTAAAATATTGATGAAAAAATTTTTTTTTCTTAAATGCTTGCGATTTGAGATTTTTCGGAAGCTTCTTCGCATTTGAAACTCATTTCAATACTTGCTTATTAGAAATAAACGCCTTTTGGGCAAAGTCGGGTAAAATTGTGTTTCAACCAAAAAATTTATTTATTGCAAAGGGGTACCCCTTCCTAAAATATTGATGAAAAATGTTTTTCTTAAATGCTTTCGATTTGAGATTTTTCGGAAGCTTCTTAGCATTTGAATCTCCTTTCAATATATGCTTATTAGAAATGAATGCCTTTTGGGCAAAATTGGGTAAAACTGTGTTTCAACCAAAAAAATTATTTATTGCAAAGGGGTACCTCTTTCCTAAAATATTGATGAAAAATTTTTCTTTCTTAAATGCATGCGATTTGAGATTTTTCGGAAGCTTCTTCGCATTTGAAATTCATTTCAATACTTGCTAATTAGAAATAAACGCCTTTTGGGCAAAGTCTGGTAAAATTGTGTTTCAACCAAAAAATTTATTTATTGCAAAGGGGTACCTCTTTCCTAAAATATTGATGATAATTTTTTCTTTCTTAAATGCTTGCGATTTGAGATTTTTCGGAAGTTTCTTCGCATTTAAATCTCCTTTCAATACTTGCTTATTAGAAATAAACGCCTTTTGGGCAAAATTGGGTAAAACTGTGTTTCAACCAAAAAATTCATTTTTTGCAAAGGCGTACCTCTTTCCTAAAATATTGATGAACAATTTTTTTTTTCATAAATGCTTGCGATTTGAGATTTTTCGGAAGCTTCTCCGCATTTGAATCTCCTTTCAATACTTGCTTATTAGAAATGAACGCATTTTGGGCAAAGTCGGGAAAAATTGTGTTTCAACCAAAAAATTTATTTATTGCAAAGGGGCACCCCTTTCCTAAAATATTGATGACAAATTTTTTTCTTAAATGCTTGCGATTTGGGATTTTTCGGAAGCTTCTTCGCATTTGAAACTCCTTTCAACACTTGCCTATTAGAAATTAACGCCTTTTGGGCAAAGTCGGGTAAAATTGTGGTTCAACCAAAAAATTTATTTATTGCAAAGGGGTACCCTTTCCTAATATATTGATAACAAATTTTTTTCTTAAATGCTTGCGATTTGAGATTTTTCGGAAGCTTCTTCGCATTTGAATTTCCTTTCAATACTTGCTTATTAGAAATGAACACCTTTTGGGCAAGGTCGGGTAAAATTGTGGTTCAACCAAAAAATTTATTTATTGCAAAGGGGTACCCTTTCCTAATATATTGATAACAAATTTTTTTCTTAAATGCTTGCGATTTGAGATTTTTCGGAAGCTTCTTCGCATTTGAATTTCCTTTCAATATATGCTTATTAGAAATGAATGCCTTTTGGGCAAAATTGGGTAAAACTGTGTTTCAACCAAAAAATTTATTTATTGCAAAGGGGTACCCCTTTCCTAAAATATTGATAACAAATTTTTTTCTTAAATGCTTGCGATTTGAGATTTTTCGGAAGCTTCTTCGCATTTGAAACTCATTTCAATACTTGCTTATTAGAAATAAACGCCTTTTGGGCAAAATTGGGTAAAATTGGGTTTCAACCAAAATATTTATTTATTTCAAAGGGGTACCCAAAATTGGGTAAAAATTTGTTTTTACCAAAAAATTTATGTATTGCAAAGGGGCACCCCTTTCCTAAAATATTGATGACAAATTTTTTTCTTAAATGCTTGCGATTTGGGATTTTTCGGAAGCTTCTTCGCATTTGAAACTCCTTTCAACACTTGCCTATTAGAAATTAACGCCTTTTGGGCAAAGTCGGGTAAAATTGTGGTTCAACCAAAAAATTTATTTATTGCAAAGGGGTACCCTTTCCTAATATATTGATAACAAATTTTTTTCTTAAATGCTTGCGATTTGAGATTTTTCGGAAGCTTCTTCGCATTTGAATTTCCTTTCAATACTTGCTTATTAGAAATGAACACCTTTTGGGCAAGGTCGGGTAAAATTGTGTTTCAACCAAAAAATTTATTTATTGCAAAGGGGTACCCCTTTCCTAAAATATTGATGAAAAAATTTTTTTTTCTTAAATGCTTGCGATTTGAGATTTTTCGGAAGCTTCTTCGCATTTGAAACTCATTTCAATACTTGCTTATTAGAAATAAACGCCTTTTGGGCAAAGTCGGGTAAAATTGTGTTTCAACCAAAAAATTTATTTATTGCAAAGGGGTACCCCTTCCTAAAATATTGATGAAAAATGTTTTTCTTAAATGCTTTCGATTTGAGATTTTTCGGAAGCTTCTTAGCATTTGAATCTCCTTTCAATATATGCTTATTAGAAATGAATGCCTTTTGGGCAAAATTGGGTAAAACTGTGTTTCAACCAAAAAATTTATTTATTGCAAAGGGGTACCTCTTTCCTAAAATATTGATGAAAAATTTTTCTTTCTTAAATGCATGCGATTTGAGATTTTTCGGAAGCTTCTTCGCATTTGAAATTCATTTCAATACTTGCTAATTAGAAATAAACGCCTTTTGGGCAAAGTCTGGTAAAATTGTGTTTCAACCAAAAAATTTATTTATTGCAAAGGGGTACCTCTTTCCTAAAATATTGATGATAATTTTTTCTTTCTTAAATGCTTGCGATTTGAGATTTTTCGGAAGTTTCTTCGCATTTAAATCTCCTTTCAATACTTGCTTATTAGAAATAAACGCCTTTTGGGCAAAATTGGGTAAAACTGTGTTTCAACCAAAAAATTCATTTTTTGCAAAGGCGTACCTCTTTCCTAAAATATTGATGAACAATTTTTTTTTTCATAAATGCTTGCGATTTGAGATTTTTCGGAAGCTTCTCCGCATTTGAATCTCCTTTCAATACTTGCTTATTAGAAATGAACGCATTTTGGGCAAAGTCGGGAAAAATTGTGTTTCAACCAAAAAATTTATTTATTGCAAAGGGGCACCCCTTTCCTAAAATATTGATGACAAATTTTTTTCTTAAATGCTTGCGATTTGGGATTTTTCGGAAGCTTCTTCGCATTTGAAACTCCTTTCAACACTTGCCTATTAGAAATTAACGCCTTTTGGGCAAAGTCGGGTAAAATTGTGGTTCAACCAAAAAATTTATTTATTGCAAAGGGGTACCCTTTCCTAATATATTGATAACAAATTTTTTTCTTAAATGCTTGCGATTTGAGATTTTTCGGAAGCTTCTTCGCATTTGAATTTCCTTTCAATACTTGCTTATTAGAAATGAACACCTTTTGGGCAAGGTCGGGTAAAATTGTGTTTCAACCAAAAAATTTATTTATTGCAAAGGGGTACCCCTTTCCTAAAATATTGATGAAAAAATTTTTTTTTCTTAAATGTTTGCGATTTGAGATTTTTCGGAAGCTTCTTCGCATTTGAAACTCATTTCAATACTTGCTTATTAGAAATAAACGCCTTTTGGGCAAAGTCGGGTAAAATTGTGTTTCAACCAAAAAATTTATTTATTGCAAAGGGGTACCCCTTCCTAAAATATTGATGAAAAATGTTTTTCTTAAATGCTTTCGATTTGAGATTTTTCGGAAGCTTCTTAGCATTTGAATCTCCTTTCAATATATGCTTATTAGAAATGAATGCCTTTTGGGCAAAATTGGGTAAAACTGTGTTTCAACCAAAAAATTTATTTATTGCAAAGGGGTACCTCTTTCCTAAAATATTGATGAAAAATTTTTCTTTCTTAAATGCATGCGATTTGAGATTTTTCGGAAGCTTCTTCGCATTTGAAATTCATTTCAATACTTGCTAATTAGAAATAAACGCCTTTTGGGCAAAGTCTGGTAAAATTGTGTTTCAACCAAAAAATTTATTTATTGCAAAGGAGTACCTCTTTCCTAAAATATTGATGATAATTTTTTCTTTCTTAAATGCTTGCGATTTTAGATTTTTCGGAAGTTTCTTCGCATTTAAATCTCCTTTCAATACTTGCTTATTAGAAATAAACGCCTTTTGGGCAAAATTGGGTAAAACTGTGTTTCAACCAAAAAATTCATTTTTTGCAAAGGCGTACCTCTTTCCTAAAATATTGATGAACAATTTTTTTTTTCATAAATGCTTGCGATTTGAGATTTTTCGGAAGTTTCTCCGCATTTGAATCTCCTTTCAATACTTGCTTATTAGAAATGAACGCATTTTGGGCAAAGTCGGGAAAAATTGTGTTTCAACCAAAAAATTTATTTATTGCAAAGGGGCACCCCTTTCCTAAAATATTGATGACAAATTTTTTTCTTAAATGCTTGCGATTTGGGATTTTTCGGAAGCTTCTTCGCATTTGAAACTCCTTTCAACACTTGCCTATTAGAAATTAACGCCTTTTGGGCAAAGTCGGGTAAAATTGTGGTTCAACCAAAAAATTTATTTATTGCAAAGGGGTACCCTTTCCTAATATATTGATAACAAATTTTTTTCTTAAATGCTTGCGATTTGAGATTTTTCGGAAGCTTCTTCGCATTTGAATTTCCTTTCAATACTTGCTTATTAGAAATGAACACCTTTTGGGCAAGGTCGGGTAAAATTGTGTTTCAACCAAAAAATTTATTTATTGCAAAGGGGTACCCCTTTCCTAAAATATTGATGAAAAAATTTTTTTTTCTTAAATGCTTCCGATTTGAGATTTTTCGGAAGCTTCTTCGCATTTGAAACTCATTTCAATACTTGCTTATTAGAAATAAACGCCTTTTGGGCAAAGTCGGCTAAAATTGTGTTTCAACCAAAAAATTTATTTATTGCAAAGGGGTACCCCTTCCTAAAATATTGATGAAAAAATTTTTTTTTCTTAAATGCTTGCGATTTGAGATTTTTCGGAAGCTTCTTCGCATTTGAAACTCATTTCAATACTTGCTTATTAGAAATAAACGCCTTTTGGGCAAAGTCGGGTAAAATTGTGTTTCAACCAAAAAATTTATTTATTGCAAAGGGGTACCCCTTCCTAAAATATTGATGAAAAATTTTTCTTTCTTAAATGCATGCGATTTGAGATTTTTCGGAAGCTTCTTCGCATTTGAAATTCATTTCAATACTTGCTAATTAGAAATAAACGCCTTTTGGGCAAAGTCGGGTAAAATTGTGTTTCAACCAAAAAATTTATTTATTGCAAAGGGGTACCCCTTCCTAAAATATTGATGAAAAATTTTTCTTTCTTAAATGCTTGCGATTTGAGATTTTTCGGAAGCTTCTTCGCATTTGAAACTCATTTCAATACTTGCTTATTAGAAATAAACGCCTTTTGGGCAAAGTCGGGTAAAATTGTGTTTCAACCAAAAAATTTATTTATTGCAAAGGGGTACCCCTTCCTAAAATATTGATGAAAAATTTTTCTTTCTTAAATGCTTGCGATTTGAGATTTTTCGGAAGCTTCTTCGCATTTGAAACTCATTTCAATACTTGCTTATTAGAAATAAACGCCTTTTGGGCAAAGTCGGGTAAAATTGTGTTTCAACCAAAAAATTTATTTATTGCAAAGGGGTACCTCTTTCCTAAAATATTGATAACAAATTTTTTTCTTAAATGCTTGCGATTTGAGATTTTTCGGAAGCTTCTTCGCATTTGAATTTCCTTTCAATACTTGCTTATTAGAAATGAACACCTTTTGGGCAAGGTCGGGTAAAATTGTGTTTCAACCAAAAAATTTATTTATTGCAAAGGGGTACCCCTTCCTAAAATATTGATGAAAAATGTTTTTCTTAAATGCTTTCGATTTGAGATTTTTCGGAAGCTTCTTAGCATTTGAATCTCCTTTCAATACTTGCTTATTAGAAATAAACGCCTTTTGGGCAAAATTGGGTAAAACTGTGTTTCAACCAAAAAATTCATTTTTTGCAAAGGCGTACCTCTTTCCTAAAATATTGATGAACAATTTTTTTTTTCATAAATGCTTGCGATTTGAGATTTTTCGGAAGCTTCTCCGCATTTGAATCTCCTTTCAATACTTGCTTATTAGAAATGAACGCATTTTGGGCAAAGTCGGGAAAAATTGTGTTTCAACCAAAAAATTTATTTATTGCAAAGGGGCACCCCTTTCCTAAAATATTGATGACAAATTTTTTTCTTAAATGCTTGCGATTTGGGATTTTTCGGAAGCTTCTTCGCATTTGAAACTCCTTTCAACACTTGCCTATTAGAAATTAACGCCTTTTGGGCAAAGTCGGGTAAAATTGTGGTTCAACCAAAAAATTTATTTATTGCAAAGGGGTACCCTTTCCTAATATATTGATAACAAATTTTTTTCTTAAATGCTTGCGATTTGAGATTTTTCGGAAGCTTCTTCGCATTTGAATTTCCTTTCAATACTTGCTTATTAGAAATGAACACCTTTTGGGCAAGGTCGGGTAAAATTGTGTTTCAACCAAAAAATTTATTTATTGCAAAGGGGTACCCCTTTCCTAAAATATTGATGAAAAAATTTTTTTTTCTTAAATGCTTGCGATTTGAGATTTTTCGGAAGCTTCTTCGCATTTGAAACTCATTTCAATACTTGCTTATTAGAAATAAACGCCTTTTGGGCAAAGTCGGGTAAAATTGTGTTTCAACCAAAAAATTTATTTATTGCAAAGGGGTACCCCTTCCTAAAATATTGATGAAAAATTTTTCTTTCTTAAATGCATGCGATTTGAGATTTTTCGGAAGCTTCTTCGCATTTGAAATTCATTTCAATACTTGCTAATTAGAAATAAACGCCTTTTGGGCAAAGTCTGGTAAAATTGTGTTTCAACCAAAAAATTTATTTATTGCAAAGGGGTACCTCTTTCCTAAAATATTGATGATAATTTTTTCTTTCTTAAATGCTTGCGATTTGAGATTTTTCGGAAGTTTCTTCGCATTTAAATCTCCTTTCAATACTTGCTTATTAGAAATAAACGCCTTTTGGGCAAAATTGGGTAAAATTGTGTTTCAACCAAAAAATTTATTTATTGCAAAGGGGCACCCCTTTCCTAAAATATTGATGACAAATTTTTTTCATAAATGCTTGCGATTTGAGATTTTTCGGAAGCTTCTCCGCATTTGAATCTCCTTTCAATACTTGCTTATTAGAAATGAACGCATTTTGGGCAAAGTCGGGAAAAATTGTGTTTCAACCAAAAAATTTATTTATTGCAAAGGGGCACCCCTTTCCTAAAATATTGATGACAAATTTTTTTCTTAAATGCTTGCGATTTGGGATTTTTCGGAAGCTTCTTCGCATTTGAAACTCCTTTCAACACTTGCCTATTAGAAATTAACGCCTTTTGGGCAAAGTCGGGTAAAATTGTGGTTCAACCAAAAAATTTATTTATTGCAAAGGGGTACCCTTTCCTAATATATTGATAACAAATTTTTTTCTTAAATGCTTGCGATTTGAGATTTTTCGGAAGCTTCTTCGCATTTGAATTTCCTTTCAATACTTGCTTATTAGAAATGAACACCTTTTGGGCAAGGTCGGGTAAAATTGTGTTTCAACCAAAAAATTGATTTATTGCAAAGGGGTACCCGTTTCCTAAAATATTGATGAAAAAATTTTTTTTTCTTAAATGCTTGCGATTTGAGATTTTTCGGAAGCTTCTTCGCATTTGAAACTCATTTCAATACTTGCTTATTATAAATAAACTCCTTTTGGGTAAAATTGTGTTTCAACCAAAAAATTTATTTATTGCAAAGGGGTACCCCTTTCCTAAAATATTTATGAAAATTTTTTTTTCTTAAATGCTTGCGATTTGAGATTTTTCGGAATCTTCTTCGCATTTGAATCTCATTTCAATACTTGCTTATTAGAAATGAACGCCTTTTGGGCAAAATTGGGTAAAATTGTGTTTCAACCAAAAAAATTATTTATAGCAAAGGGGTACCTCTTTCCTAAAATATTGATGATAATTTTTTCTTTCTTAAATGCTTGCGATTTGAGATTTTTCGGAAGTTTCTTCGCATTTAAATCTCCTTTCAATACTTGCTTATTAGAAATAAACGCCTTTTGGGCAAAATTGGGTAAAATTGTGTTTCAACCAAAAAATTTATTTATTGCAAAGGGGTACCCCTTTCCTAAAATATTGATGAACAATTTTTTTTTTCATAAATGCTTGCGATTTGAGATTTTTCGGAAGCTTCTCCGCATTTGAATCTCCTTTCAATACTTGCTTATTAGAAATGAACGCATTTTGGGCAAAGTCGGGAAAAATTGTGTTTCAACCAAAAAATTTATTTATTGCAAAGGGGCACCCCTTTCCTAAAATATTGATTACAAATTTTTTTCTTAAATGCTTGCGATTTGGGATTTTTCGGAAGCTTCTTCGCATTTGAAACTCCTTTCAACACTTGCCTATTAGAAATTAACGCCTTTTGGGCAAAGTCGGGTAAAATTGTGGTTCAACCAAAAAATTTATTTATTGCAAAGGTGTACCCTTTCCTAATATATTGATAACAAATTTTTTTCTTAAATGCTTGCGATTTGAGATTTTTCGGAAGCTTCTTCGCATTTGAAATTCATTTCAATACTTGCTAATTAGAAATAAACGCCTTTTGGGCAAAATTGGGTAAAACTGTGTTTCAACCAAAAAATTCATTTTTTGCAAAGGCGTACCTCTTTCCTAAAATATTGATGAACAATTTTTTTTTTCATAAATGCTTGCGATTTGAGATTTTTCGGAAGCTTCTCCGCATTTGAATCTCCTTTCAATACTTGCCTATTAGAAATGAACGCATTTTGGGCAAAGTCGGGAAAAATTGTGTTTCAACCAAAAAATTTATTTATTGCAAAGGGGCACCCCTTTCCTAAAATATTGATGACAAATTTTTTTCTTAAATGCTTGCGATTTGGGATTTTTCGGAAGCTTCTTCGCATTTGAAACTCCTTTCAACACTTGCCTATTAGAAATTAACGCCTTTTGGGCAAAGTCGGGTAAAATTGTGGTTCAACCAAAAAATTTATTTATTGCAAAGGGGTACCCCTTCCTAAAATATTGATGAAAAATGTTTTTCTTAAATGCTTTCGATTTGAGATTTTTCGGAAGCTTCTTAGCATTTGAATCTCCTTGCCTTTTGGGCAAGGTCGGGTAAAATTGTGTTTCAACCAAAAAATTTATTTATTGCAAAGGGGTACCCCTTTCCTAAAATATTGATGAAAAAATTTTTTTTTCTTAAATGCTTGCGATTTGAGATTTTTCGGAAGCTTCTTCGCATTTGAAACTCATTTCAATACTTGCTTATTAGAAATAAACGCCTTTTGGGCAAAGTCGGGTAAAATTGTGTTTCAACCAAAAAATTTATTTATTGCAAAGGGGTACCCCTTCCTAAAATATTGATGAAAAATGTTTTTCTTAAATGCTTTCGATTTGAGATTTTTCGGAAGCTTCTTAGCATTTGAATCTCCTTTCAATATATGCTTATTAGAAATGAATGCCTTTTGGGCAAAATTGGGTAAAACTGTGTTTCAACCAAAAAATTTATTTATTGCAAAGGGGTACCTCTTTCCTAAAATATTGATGAAAAATTTTTCTTTCTTAAATGCATGCGATTTGAGATTTTTCGGAAGCTTCTTCGCATTTGAAATTCATTTCAATACTTGCTAATTAGAAATAAACGCCTTTTGGGCAAAGTCTGGTAAAATTGTGTTTCAACCAAAAAATTTATTTATTGCAAAGGGGTACCTCTTTCCTAAAATATTGATGATAATTTTTTCTTTCTTAAATGCTTGCGATTTGAGATTTTTCGGAAGTTTCTTCGCATTTAAATCTCCTTTCAATACTTGCTTATTAGAAATAAACGCCTTTTGGGCAAAATTGGGTAAAATTGTGTTTCAACCAAAAAATTTATTTATTGCAAAGGGGTACCCCTTTCCTAAAATATTGATGAACAATTTTTTTTTTCATAAATGCTTGCGATTTGAGATTTTTCGGAAGCTTCTCCGCATTTGAATCTCCTTTCAATACTTGCTTATTAGAAATGAACGCATTTTGGGCAAAGTCGGGAAAAATTGTGTTTCAACCAAAAAATTTATTTATTGCAAAGGGGCACCCCTTTCCTAAAATATTGATGACAAATTTTTTTCTTAAATGCTTGCGATTTGGGATTTTTCGGAAGCTTCTTCGCATTTGAAACTCCTTTCAACACTTGCCTATTAGAAATTAACGCCTTTTGGGCAAAGTCGGGTAAAATTGTGGTTCAACCAAAAAATTTATTTATTGCAAAGGGGTACCCTTTCCTAATATATTGATAACAAATTTTTTTCTTAAATGCTTGCGATTTGAGATTTTTCGGAAGCTTCTTCGCATTTGAATTTCCTTTCAATACTTGCTTATTAGAAATGAACACCTTTTGGGCAAGGTCGGGTAAAATTGTGTTTCAACCAAAAAATTTATTTATTGCAAAGGGGTACCCCTTTCCTAAAATATTGATGAAAAAATTTTTTTTTCTTAAATGCTTGCGATTTGAGATTTTTCGGAAGCTTCTTCGCATTTGAAACTCATTTCAATACTTGCTTATTATAAATAAACACCTTTTGGGTAAAATTGTGTTTCAACCAAAAAATTTATTTATTGCAAAGGGGTACCCCTTTCCTAAAATATTTATGAAAATTTTTTTTTCTTAAATGCTTGCGATTTGAGATTTTTCGGAATCTTCTTCGCATTTGAATCTCATTTCAATACTTGCTTATTAGAAATGAACGCCTTTTGGGCAAAATTGGGTAAAATTGTGTTTCAACCAAAAAAATTATTTATAGCAAAGGGGTACCTCTTTCCTAAAATATTGATGATAATTTTTTCTTTCTTAAATGCTTGCGATTTGAGATTTTTCGGAAGTTTCTTCGCATTTAAATCTCCTTTCAATACTTGCTTATTAGAAATAAACGCCTTTTGGGCAAAATTGGGTAAAATTGTGTTTCAACCAAAAAATTTATTTATTGCAAAGGGGTACCCCTTTCCTAAAATATTGATGAACAATTTTTTTTTTCATAAATGCTTGCGATTTGAGATTTTTCGGAAGCTTCTCCGCATTTGAATCTCCTTTCAATACTTGCTTATTAGAAATGAACGCATTTTGGGCAAAGTCGGGAAAAATTGTGTTTCAACCAAAAAATTTATTTATTGCAAAGGGGCACCCCTTTCCTAAAATATTGATGACAAATTTTTTTCTTAAATGCTTGCGATTTGGGATTTTTCGGAAGCTTCTTCGCATTTGAAACTCCTTTCAACACTTGCCTATTAGAAATTAACGCCTTTTGGGCAAAGTCGGGTAAAATTGTGGTTCAACCAAAAAATTTATTTATTGCAAAGGGGTACCCTTTCCTAATATATTGATAACTAATTTTTTTCTTAAATGCTTGCGATTTGAGATTTTTCGGAAGCTTCTTCGCATTTGAATTTCCTTTCAATACTTGCTTATTAGAAATGAACACCTTTTGGGCAAGGTCGGGTAAAATTGTGTTTCAACCAAAAAATTTATTTATTGCAAAGGGGTACCCCTTTCCTAAAATATTGATGAAAAATTTTTTTTTTCTTAAATGCTTGCGATTTGAGATTTTTCGGAAGCTTCTTCGCATTTGAAACTCATTTCAATACTTGCTTATTATAAATAAACTCCTTTTGGGTAAAATTGTGTTTCAAACAAAAAATTTATTTATTGCAAAGGGGTACCCCTTTCCTAAAATATTTATGAAAATTTTTTTTTCTTAAATGCTTGCGATTTGAGATTTTTCGGAATCTTCTTCGCATTTGAATCTCATTTCAATACTTGCTTATTAGAAATGAACGCCTTTTGGGCAAAATTGGGTAAAATTGTGTTTCAACCAAAAAAATTATTTATAGCAAAGGGGTACCCCTTTCCTAAAATATTGATAACAAATTTTTTTCTTAAATGCTTGCGATTTGAGATTTTTCGGAAGCTTCTTCGCATTTGAATCTCCTTTCAATACTTGCTTATTAGAAATAAACGCCTTTTGGGCAAAATTGGTTAAATTGTGTTTCAACCAAAAAATTTATTTATTGCAAAGGGGTACCCCTTTCCTAAAATATTGATGAAAATTTTTTTTTTCTTAAATGCTTGCGATTTGAGATTTTTCGGAAGCTTCTTCGCATTTGAATCTTATTTCAATACCTGCTTATAAGAAATGAACGCCTTTTGGGCAAAGTCGGGTAAAATTGTGTTTCAACCAAAAAATTTATTTATTGTAAAGGGGTACCCCTTTCCTAAAATATTGATGAAAAATTTTTTTTCTTGAATGCTTGCGATTTGAGATTTTTCAGAAGCTTCTTCGCATTCGAAACTCATTTCAATACATGCTTATTAGAAATGAACGCCTTTTGGGCAAAATTGGGTAAAATTGTGTTTCAACCAAAATATTTATTTATTGCAAAGGAGTACCCCTTTCCTAAAATATTGATGAAAAATTTTTCTTTCTTAAATGCTTGCTATTTGAGATTTTTCGGAATCTTCTTCGCATTTGAAACTCATTTCAATACTTGCTTATTAAAAATAAACGCGTTTTGGGCAAAGTTGGGTAAAATTGTGTTTCAACCAAAAAATTTATTTATTGCGAAGGGGTACCCCTTTCCTAAAATATTGATAAAATTTTTTTTTTCTTAAATGCTTGCGATTTGAGATTTTTCGGAAGCTTCTTCGCATTTGAATCTCCTTTCAATACTTGCTTATTAGAAATGAACGCCTTTTGGGCAAAATTGGGTAAAATTGTGTTTCAACCAAAAAATTTATTTATTGCAAAGGGGTTCCCCTATCCTAAAATATTGATGAAACATTTTTTTTCTTAAATGCTTGCGATTTGAGATTTTTCGGAAGCTTCTTCGCATTTGAAACTCATTTCAATACTTGCTTATTAGAAATAAACGCCTTTTGGGCAAAGTCGGGAAAAATTGTGTTTCAACCAAAAAATTTATGTATTGCAAAGGGGTACCCCTTTCCTAAAATATTGATGACAAATGTTTTTCTTAAATGCTTGCGACTTGAGATTTTTCGGAAGCTTCTTCGCATTTGAAACTCCTTTCAACACTTGCCTATTAGAAATTAACGCCTTTTGGGCAAAGTCGGGTAAAATTGTGGTTCAACCAAAAAATTTATTTATTGCAAAGGGGTACCCCTTTCCTAAAATATTGATAACAAATTTTTTTCTTAAATGCTTGCGATTTGAGATTTTTCGGAAGCTTCTTCGCATTTGAATCTCCTTTCAATACTTGCTTATTAGAAATAAACGCCTTTTGGGCAAAATTGGTTAAATTGTGTTTCAACCAAAAAATTTATTTATTGCAAAGGGGTACCCCTTTCCTAAAATATTGATGAAAATTTTTTTTTTCTTAAATGCTTGCGATTTGAGATTTTTCGGAAGCTTCTTCGCATTTGAATCTTATTTCAATACCTGCTTATAAGAAATGAACGCCTTTTGGGCAAAGTCGGGTAAAATTGTGTTTCAACCAAAAAATTTATTTATTGTAAAGGGGTACCCCTTTCCTAAAATATTGATGAAAAATTTTTTTTCTTGAATGCTTGCGATTTGAGATTTTTCAGAAGCTTCTTCGCATTCGAAACTCATTTCAATACATGCTTATTAGAAATGAACGCCTTTTGGGCAAAATTGGGTAAAATTGTGTTTCAACCAAAAAATTCATTTTTTGCAAAGGCGTACCTCTTTCCTAAAATATTGATGAACAATTTTTTTTTTCATAAATGCTTGCGATTTGAGATTTTTCGGAAGCTTCTCCGCATTTGAATCTCCTTTCAATACTTGCTTATTAGAAATGAACGCATTTTGGGCAAAGTCGGGAAAAATTGTGTTTCAACCAAAAAATTTATTTATTGCAAAGGGGCACCCCTTTCCTAAAATATTGATGACAAATTTTTTTCTTAAATGCTTGCGATTTGGGATTTTTCGGAAGCTTCTTCGCATTTGAAACTCCTTTCAACACTTGCCTATTAGAAATTAACGCCTTTTGGGCAAAGTCGGGTAAAATTGTGGTTCAACCAAAAAATTTATTTATTGCAAAGGGGTACCCTTTCCTAATATATTGATAACAAATTTTTTTCTTAAATGCTTGCGATTTGAGATTTTTCGGAAGCTTCTTCGCATTTGAATTTCCTTTCAATACTTGCTTATTAGAAATGAACACCTTTTGGGCAAGGTCGGGTAAAATTGTGTTTCAACCAAAAAATTTATTTATTGCAAAGGGGTACCCCTTTCCTAAAATATTGATGAAAAAATTTTTTTTTCTTAAATGCTTGCGATTTGAGATTTTTCGGAAGCTTCTTCGCATTTGAAACTCATTTCAATACTTGCTTATTAGAAATAAACGCCTTTTGGGCAAAGTCGGGTAAAATTGTGTTTCAACCAAAAAATTTATTTATTGCAAAGGGGTACCCCTTCCTAAAATATTGATGAAAAATTTTTCTTTCTTAAATGCATGCGATTTGAGATTTTTCGGAAGCTTCTTCGCATTTGAAATTCATTTCAATACTTGCTAATTAGAAATAAACGCCTTTTGGGCAAAGTCTGGTAAAATTGTGTTTCAACCAAAAAATTTATTTATTGCAAAGGGGTACCTCTTTCCTAAAATATTGATGATAATTTTTTCTTTCTTAAATGCTTGCGATTTGAGATTTTTCGGAAGTTTCTTCGCATTTAAATCTCCTTTCAATACTTGCTTATTAGAAATAAACGCCTTTTGGGCAAAATTGGGTAAAATTGTGTTTCAACCAAAAAATTTATTTATTGCAAAGGGGCACCCCTTTCCTAAAATATTGATGACAAATTTTTTTCATAAATGCTTGCGATTTGAGATTTTTCGGAAGCTTCTCCGCATTTGAATCTCCTTTCAATACTTGCTTATTAGAAATGAACGCATTTTGGGCAAAGTCGGGAAAAATTGTGTTTCAACCAAAAAATTTATTTATTGCAAAGGGGCACCCCTTTCCTAAAATATTGATGACAAATTTTTTTCTTAAATGCTTGCGATTTGGGATTTTTCGGAAGCTTCTTCGCATTTGAAACTCCTTTCAACACTTGCCTATTAGAAATTAACGCCTTTTGGGCAAAGTCGGGTAAAATTGTGGTTCAACCAAAAAATTTATTTATTGCAAAGGGGTACCCTTTCCTAATATATTGATAACAAATTTTTTTCTTAAATGCTTGCGATTTGAGATTTTTCGGAAGCTTCTTCGCATTTGAATTTCCTTTCAATACTTGCTTATTAGAAATGAACACCTTTTGGGCAAGGTCGGGTAAAATTGTGTTTCAACCAAAAAATTGATTTATTGCAAAGGGGTACCCGTTTCCTAAAATATTGATGAAAAAATTTTTTTTTCTTAAATGCTTGCGATTTGAGATTTTTCGGAAGCTTCTTCGCATTTGAAACTCATTTCAATACTTGCTTATTATAAATAAACTCCTTTTGGGTAAAATTGTGTTTCAACCAAAAAATTTATTTATTGCAAAGGGGTACCCCTTTCCTAAAATATTTATGAAAATTTTTTTTTCTTAAATGCTTGCGATTTGAGATTTTTCGGAATCTTCTTCGCATTTGAATCTCATTTCAATACTTGCTTATTAGAAATGAACGCCTTTTGGGCAAAATTGGGTAAAATTGTGTTTCAACCAAAAAAATTATTTATAGCAAAGGGGTACCTCTTTCCTAAAATATTGATGATAATTTTTTCTTTCTTAAATGCTTGCGATTTGAGATTTTTCGGAAGTTTCTTCGCATTTAAATCTCCTTTCAATACTTGCTTATTAGAAATAAACGCCTTTTGGGCAAAATTGGGTAAAATTGTGTTTCAACCAAAAAATTTATTTATTGCAAAGGGGTACCCCTTTCCTAAAATATTGATGAACAATTTTTTTTTTCATAAATGCTTGCGATTTGAGATTTTTCGGAAGCTTCTCCGCATTTGAATCTCCTTTCAATACTTGCTTATTAGAAATGAACGCATTTTGGGCAAAGTCGGGAAAAATTGTGTTTCAACCAAAAAATTTATTTATTGCAAAGGGGCACCCCTTTCCTAAAATATTGATTACAAATTTTTTTCTTAAATGCTTGCGATTTGGGATTTTTCGGAAGCTTCTTCGCATTTGAAACTCCTTTCAACACTTGCCTATTAGAAATTAACGCCTTTTGGGCAAAGTCGGGTAAAATTGTGGTTCAACCAAAAAATTTATTTATTGCAAAGGTGTACCCTTTCCTAATATATTGATAACAAATTTTTTTCTTAAATGCTTGCGATTTGAGATTTTTCGGAAGCTTCTTCGCATTTGAAATTCATTTCAATACTTGCTAATTAGAAATAAACGCCTTTTGGGCAAAATTGGGTAAAACTGTGTTTCAACCAAAAAATTCATTTTTTGCAAAGGCGTACCTCTTTCCTAAAATATTGATGAACAATTTTTTTTTTCATAAATGCTTGCGATTTGAGATTTTTCGGAAGCTTCTCCGCATTTGAATCTCCTTTCAATACTTGCCTATTAGAAATGAACGCATTTTGGGCAAAGTCGGGAAAAATTGTGTTTCAACCAAAAAATTTATTTATTGCAAAGGGGCACCCCTTTCCTAAAATATTGATGACAAATTTTTTTCTTAAATGCTTGCGATTTGGGATTTTTCGGAAGCTTCTTCGCATTTGAAACTCCTTTCAACACTTGCCTATTAGAAATTAACGCCTTTTGGGCAAAGTCGGGTAAAATTGTGGTTCAACCAAAAAATTTATTTATTGCAAAGGGGTACCCCTTCCTAAAATATTGATGAAAAATGTTTTTCTTAAATGCTTTCGATTTGAGATTTTTCGGAAGCTTCTTAGCATTTGAATCTCCTTGCCTTTTGGGCAAGGTCGGGTAAAATTGTGTTTCAACCAAAAAATTTATTTATTGCAAAGGGGTACCCCTTTCCTAAAATATTGATGAAAAAATTTTTTTTTCTTAAATGCTTGCGATTTGAGATTTTTCGGAAGCTTCTTCGCATTTGAAACTCATTTCAATACTTGCTTATTAGAAATAAACGCCTTTTGGGCAAAGTCGGGTAAAATTGTGTTTCAACCAAAAAATTTATTTATTGCAAAGGGGTACCCCTTCCTAAAATATTGATGAAAAATGTTTTTCTTAAATGCTTTCGATTTGAGATTTTTCGGAAGCTTCTTAGCATTTGAATCTCCTTTCAATATATGCTTATTAGAAATGAATGCCTTTTGGGCAAAATTGGGTAAAACTGTGTTTCAACCAAAAAATTTATTTATTGCAAAGGGGTACCTCTTTCCTAAAATATTGATGAAAAATTTTTCTTTCTTAAATGCATGCGATTTGAGATTTTTCGGAAGCTTCTTCGCATTTGAAATTCATTTCAATACTTGCTAATTAGAAATAAACGCCTTTTGGGCAAAGTCTGGTAAAATTGTGTTTCAACCAAAAAATTTATTTATTGCAAAGGGGTACCTCTTTCCTAAAATATTGATGATAATTTTTTCTTTCTTAAATGCTTGCGATTTGAGATTTTTCGGAAGTTTCTTCGCATTTAAATCTCCTTTCAATACTTGCTTATTAGAAATAAACGCCTTTTGGGCAAAATTGGGTAAAATTGTGTTTCAACCAAAAAATTTATTTATTGCAAAGGGGTACCCCTTTCCTAAAATATTGATGAACAATTTTTTTTTTCATAAATGCTTGCGATTTGAGATTTTTCGGAAGCTTCTCCGCATTTGAATCTCCTTTCAATACTTGCTTATTAGAAATGAACGCATTTTGGGCAAAGTCGGGAAAAATTGTGTTTCAACCAAAAAATTTATTTATTGCAAAGGGGCACCCCTTTCCTAAAATATTGATGACAAATTTTTTTCTTAAATGCTTGCGATTTGGGATTTTTCGGAAGCTTCTTCGCATTTGAAACTCCTTTCAACACTTGCCTATTAGAAATTAACGCCTTTTGGGCAAAGTCGGGTAAAATTGTGGTTCAACCAAAAAATTTATTTATTGCAAAGGGGTACCCTTTCCTAATATATTGATAACAAATTTTTTTCTTAAATGCTTGCGATTTGAGATTTTTCGGAAGCTTCTTCGCATTTGAATTTCCTTTCAATACTTGCTTATTAGAAATGAACACCTTTTGGGCAAGGTCGGGTAAAATTGTGTTTCAACCAAAAAATTTATTTATTGCAAAGGGGTACCCCTTTCCTAAAATATTGATGAAAAAATTTTTTTTTCTTAAATGCTTGCGATTTGAGATTTTTCGGAAGCTTCTTCGCATTTGAAACTCATTTCAATACTTGCTTATTATAAATAAACACCTTTTGGGTAAAATTGTGTTTCAACCAAAAAATTTATTTATTGCAAAGGGGTACCCCTTTCCTAAAATATTTATGAAAATTTTTTTTTCTTAAATGCTTGCGATTTGAGATTTTTCGGAATCTTCTTCGCATTTGAATCTCATTTCAATACTTGCTTATTAGAAATGAACGCCTTTTGGGCAAAATTGGGTAAAATTGTGTTTCAACCAAAAAAATTATTTATAGCAAAGGGGTACCTCTTTCCTAAAATATTGATGATAATTTTTTCTTTCTTAAATGCTTGCGATTTGAGATTTTTCGGAAGTTTCTTCGCATTTAAATCTCCTTTCAATACTTGCTTATTAGAAATAAACGCCTTTTGGGCAAAATTGGGTAAAATTGTGTTTCAACCAAAAAATTTATTTATTGCAAAGGGGTACCCCTTTCCTAAAATATTGATGAACAATTTTTTTTTTCATAAATGCTTGCGATTTGAGATTTTTCGGAAGCTTCTCCGCATTTGAATCTCCTTTCAATACTTGCTTATTAGAAATGAACGCATTTTGGGCAAAGTCGGGAAAAATTGTGTTTCAACCAAAAAATTTATTTATTGCAAAGGGGCACCCCTTTCCTAAAATATTGATGACAAATTTTTTTCTTAAATGCTTGCGATTTGGGATTTTTCGGAAGCTTCTTCGCATTTGAAACTCCTTTCAACACTTGCCTATTAGAAATTAACGCCTTTTGGGCAAAGTCGGGTAAAATTGTGGTTCAACCAAAAAATTTATTTATTGCAAAGGGGTACCCTTTCCTAATATATTGATAACTAATTTTTTTCTTAAATGCTTGCGATTTGAGATTTTTCGGAAGCTTCTTCGCATTTGAATTTCCTTTCAATACTTGCTTATTAGAAATGAACACCTTTTGGGCAAGGTCGGGTAAAATTGTGTTTCAACCAAAAAATTTATTTATTGCAAAGGGGTACCCCTTTCCTAAAATATTGATGAAAAATTTTTTTTTTCTTAAATGCTTGCGATTTGAGATTTTTCGGAAGCTTCTTCGCATTTGAAACTCATTTCAATACTTGCTTATTATAAATAAACTCCTTTTGGGTAAAATTGTGTTTCAACCAAAAAATTTATTTATTGCAAAGGGGTACCCCTTTCCTAAAATATTTATGAAAATTTTTTTTTCTTAAATGCTTGCGATTTGAGATTTTTCGGAATCTTCTTCGCATTTGAATCTCATTTCAATACTTGCTTATTAGAAATGAACGCCTTTTGGGCAAAATTGGGTAAAATTGTGTTTCAACCAAAAAAATTATTTATAGCAAAGGGGTACCCCTTTCCTAAAATATTGATAACAAATTTTTTTCTTAAATGCTTGCGATTTGAGATTTTTCGGAAGCTTCTTCGCATTTGAATCTCCTTTCAATACTTGCTTATTAGAAATAAACGCCTTTTGGGCAAAATTGGTTAAATTGTGTTTCAACCAAAAAATTTATTTATTGCAAAGGGGTACCCCTTTCCTAAAATATTGATGAAAATTTTTTTTTTCTTAAATGCTTGCGATTTGAGATTTTTCGGAAGCTTCTTCGCATTTGAATCTTATTTCAATACCTGCTTATAAGAAATGAACGCCTTTTGGGCAAAGTCGGGTAAAATTGTGTTTCAACCAAAAAATTTATTTATTGTAAAGGGGTACCCCTTTCCTAAAATATTGATGAAAAATTTTTTTTCTTGAATGCTTGCGATTTGAGATTTTTCAGAAGCTTCTTCGCATTCGAAACTCATTTCAATACATGCTTATTAGAAATGAACGCCTTTTGGGCAAAATTGGGTAAAATTGTGTTTCAACCAAAATATTTATTTATTGCAAAGGAGTACCCCTTTCCTAAAATATTGATGAAAAATTTTTCTTTCTTAAATGCTTGCTATTTGAGATTTTTCGGAATCTTCTTCGCATTTGAAACTCATTTCAATACTTGCTTATTAAAAATAAACGCGTTTTGGGCAAAGTTGGGTAAAATTGTGTTTCAACCAAAAAATTTATTTATTGCGAAGGGGTACCCCTTTCCTAAAATATTGATAAAATTTTTTTTTTCTTAAATGCTTGCGATTTGAGATTTTTCGGAAGCTTCTTCGCATTTGAATCTCCTTTCAATACTTGCTTATTAGAAATGAACGCCTTTTGGGCAAAATTGGGTAAAATTGTGTTTCAACCAAAAAATTTATTTATTGCAAAGGGGTTCCCCTATCCTAAAATATTGATGAAACATTTTTTTTCTTAAATGCTTGCGATTTGAGATTTTTCGGAAGCTTCTTCGCATTTGAAACTCATTTCAATACTTGCTTATTAGAAATAAACGCCTTTTGGGCAAAATTGGGTAAAATTGTGTTTCAACCAAAATATTTATTTATTGCAAAGGGGTACCCCTTTCCTAAAATATTGATGAAAAATTTTTCTTTCTTAAATGCTTGCGATTTGAGATTTTTCGGAAGTTTCTTCGCATTTGAAACTCATTTCAATACTTGCTTATTAGAAATAAACGCCTTTTGGGCAAAGTCGGGTAAAATTGTGTTTCAACCAAAAAATTTATTTATTGCAAAGGGGTACCCCTTTCCTAAAATATTGATGAAAATTTTTTTTCTTAAATGCTTGCGATTTGAGTTTTTTCGGAAGCTTCTTCGCATTTGAAACTCATTTCAATACTTGCTTATTAGAAATGAACGCCTTTTGGGCAAAGTCGGGTAAAATTGTGTTTCAACCAAAAAATTTATTTATTGCAAAGGCGTACCCCTTTCCTAAAATATTGATGACAAATTTTTTTTTAAATGCTTGCGATTTGAGATTTTTCGGAAGCTTCTTCGCATTTGAATCTCATTTCAATACTTGCTTATTAGAAATGAACGCCTTTTGGGCAAAGTCGGGTAAAATTGTGTTTCAACCAAAAAATTTATTTATTGCAAAGGGGTACCCCTTTCCTAAAATATTGATGAACAATTTTTTTTTTCATAAATGCTTGCGATTTGAGATTTTTCGGAAGCTTCTTAGCATTTGAATCTCCTTTCAATACTTGCTTATTAGAAATAAACGCCTTTTGGGCAATGTCGGGTAAAACTGTGTTTCAACCAAAAAATTTATTTATTGCAAAGGGGTACCTCTTTCCTAAAATATTGATGATAATTTTTTCTTTCTTAAATGCTTGCGATTTGAGATTTTTCGGAATCTTCTTCGCATTTGAATCTCCTTTCAATACTTGCTTATTAGAAATGAACGCCTTTTGGGCAAAATTTGGTAAAACTGTGTTTCAACCAAAAAATTTATTTATTGCAAAGGGGTACCTCTTTCCTAAAATATTGATGAACAATTTTTTTTTCTTAAATGCTTGCGATTTGAGATTTTTCGGAAGCTTCTTCGCATTTGAATCTTATTTCAATACCTGCTTATAAGAAATGAACGCCTTTTGGGCAAAGTCGGGTAAAATTGTGTTTCAACCAAAAAATTTATTTATTGCAAAGGGGTACCCCTTTCCTAAAATATTGACGAAAAATTTTTTTTTCTTAAATGCTTGCGATTTGAGATTTTTCGGAAGCTTCTTCGCATTTGAAACTCATTTCAATACTTGCTTATTAGAAATAAACGCCTTTTGGACAAAATTGGGTAAAATTGTGTTTCAACCAAAATATTTATGTATTGCAAAGGGGTACCCCTTTCCTAAAATATTGACGACAAATTTTTTTTCTTAAATGCTTGCAATTTTTCGGAAGCTTCTTCGCATTTGAATCTCCTTTCAATACTTGCTTATTAGAAATAAACGCCTTTTGGGCAAAATTAGGTAAAATTGTGTTTCAACCAAAAAATTCATTTATTGCAAAGGGGTACCCCTTTCCTAAAATATTGATGGAACATATTTTTTTTCTTAAATGCTTGCGATTTGAGATTTTTCGAAAGCTTCTTCGCATTTGAATCTCCTTTCAATACTTGCTTATTAGAAATGAACGCATTTTGGGCAAAGTCGGGAAAAATTGTGTTTCAACCAAAAAAATTATTTATTGCAAAGGGGTACCCCTTTCCTAAAATATTGATAAAAAATTTTTTTTCTTAAATGCTTGCGATTCGAGATTTTTCGGAAGCTTCTCCGCATTTGAATCTCCTTTCAATACTTGCTTATTAGAAATGAACGCATTTTGGGCAAAGTCGGGAAAAATTGTGTTTCAACCAAAAAATTTATTTATTGCAAAGGGGTACCCCTTTCCTAAAATATTGATGAAAAATTGTTTTTCTTAAATGCTTGCGATTTGAGATTTTTCGGAAGCTTCTTCGCATTTGAATCTCCTTTCAATACTTGCTTATTAGAAATAAACGCCTTTTGGCCAAAATTAGGTAAAATTGTGTTTCAACCAAAAAATTCATTTATTGCAAAGGGGTACCCCTTTCCTAAAATATTGATGGAACATATTTTTTTTCTTAAATGCTTGCGATTTGAGATTTTTCGGAAGCTTCTTCGCATTTGAATCTCATTTCAATACTTGCTTATTAGAAATGAACGCCTTTTGGGCAAAATTGGGTAAAATTGTGTTTCAACCAAAAAAATTATTTATAGCAAAGGGGTACCCCTTTCCTAAAATATTGATGAAAAATTATTTTTTTTTCATAAATGCTTGCGATTTGAGATTTTTCGGAAGCTTCTTCGCATTTGAATCTCATTTCAATACTAGCTTATTAGAAATGAACGCCTTTTGGGCAAAATTGGGTAAAATTGTGTTTCAACCAAAAAAATTATTTATAGCAAAGGGGTACCCCTTTCCTAAAATATTGATAACAAATTTTTTTCTTAAATGCTTGCGATTTGAGATTTTTCGGAAGCTTCTTCGCATTTGAATCTCCTTTCAATACTTGCTTATTAGAAATGAACGCCTTTTGGGCAAAATTGGGTAAAATTGTGTTTCAACCAAAAAAATTATTTATAGCAAAGGGGTACGCCTTTCCTAAAATATTGATGAAAAATGTTTTTTCTTTAATGCTTCCGATTTTTCGGAAGCTTCTTCGCATTTGAATCTCATTTCAATACTTGCTTATAAAAAATGAACGCCTTTTGGGCAAAGTCGGGTAAAATTGTGTTTCAACCAAAAAAATTATTTATAGCAAAGGGGTACCCCTTTCCTAAAATATTGATAACAAATTTTTTTCTTAAATGCTTGCGATTTGAGATTTTTCGGAAGCTTCTTCGCATTTGAATCTCCTTTCAATACTTGCTTATTAGAAATAAACGCCTTTTGGGCAAAATTAGGTAAAATTGTGTTTCAACCAAAAAATTTACTTATTGCAAAGGGGTACCCCTTTCCTAAAATATTGATGAAAATTTTTTTTCTTAAATGCTTGCGATTTGAGATTTTTCGGAAGCTTCTTCGCATTTGAATACTTGCTTATTAGAAATGAACGCCTTTTGGGCAAAGTCGGGTAAAATTGTTTTTCAACCAAAAAATTTATTTATTGCAAAGGGGTACCCCTTTCCTAAAATATTGATGAAAATTTTTTTTTCTTAAATGCTTGCGATTTGAGATTTTTCGGAAGCTTCTTCGCATTTGAATCTCATTTCAATACTTGCTTATTAGAAATGAACGCCTTTTGGGCAAAATTGGGTAAAATTGTGTTTCAACCAAAAAAATTATTTATAGCAAAGGGGTACCCCTTTCCTAAAATATTAATGAAAATTTTTTTTTTCTTAAATGCTTGCGATCTGAGATTTTTCGGAAACTTCTTCGCATTTGAAACTCATTTCAATACTTCCTTATTAGAAATAAACGCCTTTTGGACAAAGTCGGGAAAAATTGTGTTTCAACCAAAAAATTTGCTTATTGCAAAGGGTTACCCCTTTCCTAAAATATTGATGAACATTTTTTTCTTCTTAAATGCTTGCGATTTGAGATTTTTCGGAAGCTTCTTCGCATTTGAATCTCATTTCAATACTTGCTTATTAGAAATGAACGCCTTTTGGGCAAAGTCGGGTAAAATTGTGTTTCAACCAAAAAATTTATTTATTGCAAAGGGGTACCCCTTTCCTAAAATATTGATGAAAAATTATTTTTTTTTCATAAATGCTTGCGATTTGAGATTTTTCGGAAGCTTCTTCGCATTCGAATCTCCTTTCAACACTTGCTTATTAGAAATGAACGCCTTTTGGGCAAAGTCGGGAAAAATTGTGGTTCAACCAAAAAATTTATTTATTGCAAAGGGGTTCCCCTTTCCCAAAATATTGATGAAAATTTTTTTTTTCTTAAATTCTTGCGATTTGAGATTTTTCGGAAGCTTCTTCGCATTTGAATCTCCTTTCAATACTTGCTTATTAGAAATGAACGCCTTTTGGGCAAAGTCGGGTAAAATTGTGTTTCAACCAAAAAATTTATTTATTGCAAAGGGGTACCCCTTTCCTAAAATATTGATGAAACATATTTTTTCTTAAATGCTTGCGATTTGAGATTTTTCGGAAGCTTCTTCGCATTTGAATCTCCTTTCAATACTTGCTTATTAGAATGTCGGGTAAAATTGTGTTTCAACCAAAAAATTTATTTATTGCAAAGGGGCACCCCTTTCCTAAAATATTGATGACAAATTTTTTTTTCTTAAATGCTTGCGATTTGAGATTTTTCGGAAGCTTCTTCGCATTTGAATCTCCTTTCAATACTTGCTTATTAGAAATGAACGCCTTTTGGGCAAAATTAGGTAAAATTGTGTTTCAACCAAAAAATTTATTTATTGCAAAGGGGTACCCCTTTCCTAAAATATTGATGAAACATATTTTTTCTTAAATGCTTGCGATTTGAGATTTTTCGGAAGCTTCTTCGCATTTGAATCTCCTTTCAATACTTGCTTATTAGAATGTCGGGTAAAATTGTGTTTCAACCAAAAAATTTATTTATTGCAAAGGGGCACCCCTTTCCTAAAATATTGATGACAAATTTTTTTTTCTTAAATGCTTGCGATTTGAGATTTTTCGGAAGCTTCTTCGCATTTGAATCTCCTTTCAATACTTGCTTATTAGAAATGAACGCCTTTTGGGCAAAATTAGGTAAAATTGTGTTTCAACCAAAAAATTTATTTATTGCAAAGGGGTACCCCTTTCCTCAAATATTGATGAAACATTTTTTCTTTCTTAAATGCTTGCGATTTGAGATTTTTCGGAAGTTTCTTCGCATTTAAATCTCCTTTCAATACTTGCTTATTAGAAATAAACGCCTTTTGGGCAAAATTGGGTAAAATTGTGTTTCAACCAAAAAATTTATTTATTGCAAAGGGGTACCCCTTTCCTAAAATATTGATGAACAATTTTTTTTTTCATAAATGCTTGCGATTTGAGATTTTTCGGAAGCTTCTCCGCATTTGAATCTCCTTTCAATACTTGCTTATTAGAAATGAACGCATTTTGGGCAAAGTCGGGAAAAATTGTGTTTCAACCAAAAAATTTATTTATTGCAAAGGGGCACCCCTTTCCTAAAATATTGATGACAAATTTTTTTCTTAAATGCTTGCGATTTGGGATTTTTCGGAAGCTTCTTCGCATTTGAAACTCCTTTCAACACTTGCCTATTAGAAATTAACGCCTTTTGGGCAAAGTCGGGTAAAATTGTGGTTCAACCAAAAAATTTATTTATTGCAAAGGGGTACCCTTTCCTAATATATTGATAACTAATTTTTTTCTTAAATGCTTGCGATTTGAGATTTTTCGGAAGCTTCTTCGCATTTGAATTTCCTTTCAATACTTGCTTATTAGAAATGAACACCTTTTGGGCAAGGTCGGGTAAAATTGTGTTTCAACCAAAAAATTTATTTATTGCAAAGGGGTACCCCTTTCCTAAAATATTGATGAAAAAATTTTTTTTTCTTAAATGCTTGCGATTTGAGATTTTTCGGAAGCTTCTTCGCATTTGAAACTCATTTCAATACTTGCTTATTATAAATAAACTCCTTTTGGGTAAAATTGTGTTTCAACCAAAAAATTTATTTATTGCAAAGGGGTACCCCTTTCCTAAAATATTTATGAAAATTTTTTTTTCTTAAATGCTTGCGATTTGAGATTTTTCGGAATCTTCTTCGCATTTGAATCTCATTTCAATACTTGCTTATTAGAAATGAACGCCTTTTGGGCAAAATTGGGTAAAATTGTGTTTCAACCAAAAAAATTATTTATAGCAAAGGGGTACCCCTTTCCTAAAATATTGATAACAAATTTTTTTCTTAAATGCTTGCGATTTGAGATTTTTCGGAAGCTTCTTCGCATTTGAATCTCCTTTCAATACTTGCTTATTAGAAATAAACGCCTTTTGGGCAAAATTGGTTAAATTGTGTTTCAACCAAAAAATTTATTTATTGCAAAGGGGTACCCCTTTCCTAAAATATTGATGAAAATTTTTTTTTTCTTAAATGCTTGCGATTTGAGATTTTTCGGAAGCTTCTTCGCATTTGAATCTTATTTCAATACCTGCTTATAAGAAATGAACGCCTTTTGGGCAAAGTCGGGTAAAATTGTGTTTCAACCAAAAAATTTATTTATTGCGAAGGGGTACCCCTTTCCTAAAATATTGATAAAATTTTTTTTTTCTTAAATGCTTGCGATTTGAGATTTTTCGGAAGCTTCTTCGCATTTGAATCTCCTTTCAATACTTGCTTATTAGAAATGAACGCCTTTTGGGCAAAGTCGGGTAAAATTGTGTTTCAACCAAAAAATTTATGTATTGCAAAGGGGTAACCCTTTCCTAAAATATTGATAACAAATTTTTTTCTTAAATGCTTGCGATTTGAGATTTTTCGGAAGCTTCTTCGCATTTGAATCTCCTTTCAATACTTGCTTATTAGAAATAAACGCCTTTTGGGCAAAATTGGGTAAAATTGTGTTTCAACCAAAATATTTATTTATTGCAAAGGAGTACCCCTTTCCTAAAATATTGATGAAAAATTTTTCTTTCTTAAATGCTTGCTATTTGAGATTTTTCGGAATCTTCTTCGCATTTGAAACTCATTTCAATACTTGCTTATTAAAAATAAACGCGTTTTGGGCAAAGTTGGGTAAAATTGTGTTTCAACCAAAAAATTTATTTATTGCGAAGGGGTACCCCTTTCCTAAAATATTGATAAAATTTTTTTTTCTTAAATGCTTGCGATTTGAGATTTTTCGGAAGCTTCTTCGCATTTGAATCTCCTTTCAATACTTGCTTATTAGAAATGAACGCCTTTTGGGCAAAATTGGGTAAAATTGTGTTTCAACCAAAAAATTTATTTATTGCAAAGGGGTTCCCCTTTCCTAAAATATTGATGAAACATTTTTTTTCTTAAATGCTTGCGATTTGAGATTTTTCGGAAGCTTCTTCGCATTTGAAACTCATTTTAATACTTGCTTATTAGAAATAAACGCCTTTTGGGCAAAGTCGGGAAAAATTGTGTTTCAACCAAAAAATTTATGTATTGCAAAGGGGTACCCCTTTCCTAAAATATTGATGACAAATGTTTTTCTTAAATGCTTGCGACTTGAGATTTTTCGGAAGCTTCTTCGCATTTGAATCTCCTTTCAATACTTGCTTATTAGAAATAAACGCCTTTTGGGCAAAGTCGGGTAAAATTGTGTTTCAACCAAAAAATTTATGTATTGCAAAGGGGTAACCCTTTCCTAAAATATTGATAACAAATTTTTTTCTTAAATGCTTGCGATTTGAGATTTTTCGGAAGCTTCTTCGCATTTGAATCTCCTTTCAATACTTGCTTATTAGAAATGAACGCCTTTTGGGCAAAGTCGGGAAAAGTTGTGTTTCATCCAAAAAATATATTTATTGTAAAGGGGTACCCCTTTCCTAAAATATTGATGAAAAATTTTTTTTCTTGAATGCTTGCAATTTGAGATTTTTCAGAAGCTTCTTCGCATTCGAAACTCATTTCAATACTTGCTTATTAGAAATGAACGCCTTTTGGGCAAAATTGGGTAAAATTGTGTTTCAACCAAAATATTTATTTATTGCAAAGGGGTACCCCTTTCCTAAAATATTGATGAAAAATTTTTCTTTCTTAAATGCTTGCGATTTGAGATTTTTCGGAAGTTTCTTCGCATTTGAAACTCATTTCAATACTTGCTTATTAGAAATAAACGCCTTTTGGGCAAAGTCGGGTAAAATTGTGTTTCAACCAAAAAATTTATTTATTGCAAAGGGGTACCCCTTTCCTAAAATATTGATGAAAATTTTTTTTCTTAAATGCTTGCGATTTGAGTTTTTTCGGAAGCTTCTTCGCATTTGAAACTCATTTCAATACTTGCTTATTAGAAATGAACGCCTTTTGGGCAAAGTCGGGTAAAATTGTGTTTCAACCAAAAAATTTATTTATTGCAAAGGCGTACCCCTTTCCTAAAATATTGATGACAAATTTTTTTTTTAAATGCTTGCGATTTAAGATTTTTCGGAAGCTTCTTCGCATTTGAATCTCATTTCAATACTTGCTTATTAGAAATGAACGCCTTTTGGGCAAAGTCGGGTAAAATTGTGTTTCAACCAAAAAATTTATTTATTGCAAAGGGGTACCCCTTTCCTAAAATATTGATGAACAATTTTTTTTTTCATAAATGCTTGCGATTTGAGATTTTTCGGAAGCTTCTTAGCATTTGAATCTCCTTTCAATACTTGCTTATTAGAAATAAACGCCTTTTGGGCAATGTCGGGTAAAACTGTGTTTCAACCAAAAAATTTATTTATTGCAAAGGGGTACCTCTTTCCTAAAATATTGATGATAATTTTTTCTTTCTTAAATGCTTGCGATTTGAGATTTTTCGGAATCTTCTTCGCATTTGAATCTCCTTTCAATACTTGCTTATTAGAAATGAACGCCTTTTGGGCAAAATTTGGTAAAACTGTGTTTCAACCAAAAAATTTATTTATTGCAAAGGGGTACCTCTTTCCTAAAATATTGATGAACAATTTTTTTTTCTTAAATGCTTGCGATTTGAGATTTTTCGGAAGCTTCTTCGCATTTGAATCTTATTTCAATACCTGCTTATAAGAAATGAACGCCTTTTGGGCAAAGTCGGGTAAAATTGTGTTTCAACCAAAAAATTTATTTATTGCAAAGGGGTACCCCTTTCCTAAAATATTGACGAAAAATTTTTTTTTCTTAAATGCTTGCGATTTGAGATTTTTCGGAAGCTTCTTCGCATTTGAAACTCATTTCAATACTTGCTTATTAGAAATAAACGCCTTTTGGACAAAATTGGGTAAAATTGTGTTTCAACCAAAATATTTATGTATTGCAAAGGGGTACCCCTTTCCTAAAATATTGACGACAAATTTTTTTTCTTAAATACTTGCAATTTTTCGGAAGCTTCTTCGCATTTGAATCTCCTTTCAATACTTGCTTATTAGAAATAAACGCCTTTTGGGCAAAATTAGGTAAAATTGTGTTTCAACCAAAAAATTCATTTATTGCAAAGGGGTACCCCTTTCCTAAAATATTGATGGAACATATTTTTTTTCTTAAATGCTTGCGATTTGAGATTTTTCGAAAGCTTCTTCGCATTTGAATCTCCTTTCAATACTTGCTTATTAGAAATGAACGCATTTTGGGCAAAGTCGGGAAAAATTGTGTTTCAACCAAAAAAATTATTTATTGCAAAGGGGTACCCCTTTCCTAAAATATTGATAAAAATTTTTTTTCTTAAATGCTTGCGATTCGAGATTTTTCGGAAGCTTCTCCGCATTTGAATCTCCTTTCAATACTTGCTTATTAGAAATGAACGCATTTTGGGCAAAGTCGGGAAAAATTGTGTTTCAACCAAAAAATTTATTTATTGCAAAGGGGTACACCCCTTTCCTAAAATATTGATGAAAAATTTTTTTTCTTAAATGCTTGCGATTTGAGATTTTTCGGAAGTTTCTTCGCATTTGAATCTCCTTTCAATCTTGCTTATTAGAAATAAACGCCTTTTGGGCAAAATTAGGTAAAATTGTGTTTCAACCAAAAAATTCATTTATTGCAAAGGGGTACCCCTTTCCTAAAATATTGATGGAACATATTTTTTTTCTTAAATGCTTGCGATTTGAGATTTTTCGGAAGCTTCTTCGCATTTGAATACTTGCTTATTAGAAATGAACGCCTTTTGGGCAAAGTCGGGTAAAATTGTGTTTCAACCAAAAAATTTATTTATTGCAAAGGGGTACCCCTTTCCTAAAATATTGATGAAAATTTTTTTTTCTTAAATGCTTGCGATTTGAGATTTTTCGGAAGCTTCTTCGCATTTGAATCTCATTTCAATACTTGCTTATTAGAAATGAACGCCTTTTGGGCAAAATTGGGTAAAATTGTGTTTCAACCAAAAAAATTATTTATAGCAAAGGGGTACCCCTTTCCTAAAATATTAATGAAAATTTTTTTTTTTCTTAAATGCTTGCGATCTGAGATTTTTCGGAAACTTCTTCGCATTTGAAACTCATTTCAATACTTCCTTGTTAGAAATAAACGCCTTTTGGGCAAAGTCGGGAAAAATTGTGTTTCAACCAAAAAATTTGCTTATTGCAAAGGGTTACCCCTTTCCTAAAATATTGATGAACATTTTTTTCTTCTTAAATGCTTGCGATTTGAGATTTTTCGGAAGCTTCTTCGCATTTGAATCTCATTTCAATACTTGCTTATTAGAAATGAACGCCTTTTGGGCAAAGTCGGGTAAAATTGTGTTTCAACCAAAAAATTTATTTATTGCAAAGGGGTACCCCTTTCCTAAAATATTGATGAAAAATTATTTTTTTTTCATAAATGCTTGCGATTTGAGATTTTTCGGAAGCTTCTTCGCATTCGAATCTCCTTTCAACACTTGCTTATTAGAAATGAACGCCTTTTGGGCAAAGTCGGGAAAAATTGTGGTTCAACCAAAAAATTTATTTATTGCAAAGGGGTTCCCCTTTCCCAAAATATTGATGAAAATTTTTTTTTTTTTAAATTCTTGCGATTTGAGATTTTTCGGAAGCTTCTTCGCATTTGAATCTCCTTTCAATACTTGCTTATTAGAAATGAACGCCTTTTGGGCAAAGTCGGGTAAAATTGTGTTTCAACCAAAAAATTTATTTATTGCAAAGGGGTACCCCTTTCCTAAAATATTGATGAAACATATTTTTTCTTAAATGCTTGCGATTTGAGATTTTTCGGAAGCTTCTTCGCATTTGAATCTCCTTTCAATACTTGCTTATTAGAATGTCGGGTAAAATTGTGTTTCAACCAAAAAATTTATTTATTGCAAAGGGGCACCCCTTTCCTAAAATATTGATGACAAATTTTTTTTTCTTAAATGCTTGCGATTTGAGATTTTTCGGAAGCTTCTTCGCATTTGAATCTCCTTTCAATACTTGCTTATTAGAAATGAACGCCTTTTGGGCAAAATTAGGTAAAATTGTGTTTCAAAAAAAAAATTTATTTATTGCAAAGGGGTACCCCTTTCCTCAAATATTGATGAAACATTTTTTTTTCTTATATGCTTGCGATTTGAGATTTTTCGGAAGCTTCTTCGCATTTGAATCTCCTTTCAATACTTGCTTATTAGAAATGAACGCCTTTTGGGCAAAGTCGGGTAAAATTGTGGTTTAACCAAAAAATTTATTTATTGCAAAGGGGTACCCCTTTCCTAAAATATTGATGAACAATTTTTTTTCTTGAATGCTTGCGATTTGAGATTTTTCGGAAGCTTCTTCGCATTTGAATCTCCTTTCAATACTTGCTTATTAGAAATAAACGCCTTTTGGGCAAAATTAGGTAAAATTGTGTTTCAACCAAAAAATTCATTTATTGCAAAGGGGTACCCCTTTTCTAAAATATTGATGGAACATATTTTTTTTCTTAAATGCTTGCGTTTTGAGATTTTTCGGAAGCTTCTCCGCATTTGAATCTCCTTTCAATACTTGCTTATTAGAAATAAACGCCTTTTGGGCAAAATTTGGTAAAATTGTGTTTCAACCAAAAAATTTATTTATTGCAAAGGGATACCCCTTTCCTAAAATATTGATGAAAAATTGTTTTTCTTAAATGCTTGCGATTTGAGATTTTTCGGAAGCTTCTTCGCATTTGAATCTCATTTCAATACTTGCTTATTAGAAATAAACGCCTTTTGGACAAAATTGGGTAAAATTGTGTTTCAACCAAAATATTTATGTATTGCAAAGGGGTACCCCTTTCCTAAAATATTGACGACAAATTTTTTTTCTTAAATGCTTGCGATTTTTCGGAAGCTTCTTCGCATTTGAATCTCCTTTCAATACTTGCTTATTAGAAATAAACGCCTTTTGGGCAAAGTCGGGTAAAAATGTGTTTCAACCAAAAAATTTATTTATTGCAAAGGGGTACCCCTTTCCTAAAATATTGATGAACAATTTTTTTTTTTTCATAAATGCTTGCGATTTGAGATTTTTCGGAAGCTTCTTCGCATTTGAATCTCCTTTCAATACTTGCTTATTAGAAATAAACGCCTTTTGGGCAATGTCGGGTAAAACTGTGTTTCAACCAAAAAATGTATTTATTGCAAAGGGGTACCTCTTTCCTAAAATATTGATGATAATTTTTTCTTTCTTAAATGCTTGCGATTTGAGATTTTTCGGAATCTTCTTCGCATTTGAATCTCCTTTCAATACTTGCTTATTAGAAATGAACGCCTTTTGGGCAAAATTGGGTAAAATTGTGTTTCAACCAAAAAATTAATTTTTTGCATAGGCGTACCCTTTCCTAAAATATTGATGGAACATATTTTTTTCTTAAATGCTTCCGATTTGAGATTTTTCGAAAGCTTCTTCGCATTTGAATCTCATTTCAATACTTGCTTATTAGAAATAAACGCCTTTTGGGCAAAGTCGGGAAAAATTGTGTTTCAACCAAAAAATTTATTTATTGCAAAGGGGTACCCCTTTCCTCAAATATTGATGAAACATTTTTTTTCTTAAATGCTTGCGATTTGAGATTTTTCGGAAGCTTCTTCGCAATTGAATCTCCTTTCAACACTTGCTTATTAGAAATGAACGCCTTTTGGGCAAAGTCGGGTAAAATTGTGTTTCAACCAAAAAATTCATTTATTGCAAAGGGGTACCCCTTTCCTAAAATATTGATGACAAATTTTTTTTTAAATGCTTGCGATTTGAGATTTTTCGGAAGCTTCTTAGCATTTGAATCTCCTTTCAATACTTGCTTATTAGAAATAAACGCCTTTTGGGCAATGTCGGGTAAAACTGTGTTTCAACCAAAAAATTTATTTATTGCAAAGGGGTACCTCTTTCCTAAAATATTGATGAAACATTTTTTTCCTTAAATGCTTGCGATTTGAGATTTTTCGGAATCTTCTTCGCATTTGAATCTCCTTTCAATACTTGCTTATTAGAAATGAACGCCTTTTGGGCAAAGTCGGGTAAAATTGTGGTTCAACCAAACAATTTATTTATTGCAAAGGGGTACCCCTTTCCTAAAATATTGATGAACAATTTTTTTTCTTGAATGCTTGCGATTTGAGATTTTTCGGAATCTTCTTCGCATTTGAATCTCCTTTCAATACTTGCTTATTAGAAATGAACGCCTTTTGGGCAAAGTCGGGAAAAGTTGTGTTTCATCCAAAAAATTTATTTATTGCAAAGGGGTACCCCTTTCCTCAAATATTGATGAAACATTTTCTTTCTTAAATGCTTGCGATTTGAGATTTTTCGGAAGCTTCTTTGCATTTGAAACTCATTTCAATACTTGCTTATTATAAATAAACGCCTTTTGGGTAAAATTGTGTTTCAACCAAAAAATTTATTTATTGCAAAGGGGTACCCCTTTCCTAAAATATTGATGAACAATTTTTTTTTTCATAAATGCTTGCGATTTGAGATTTTTCGGAAGCTTCTTAGCATTTGAATCTCCTTTCAATACTTGCTTATTAGAAATAAACGCCTTTTGGGCAATGTCGGGTAAAACTGTGTTTCAACCAAAAAATTTATTTATTGCAAAGGGGTACCTCTTTCCTAAAATATTGATGATAATTTTTTCTTTCTTAAATGCTTGCGATTTGAGATTTTTCGGAATCTTCTTCGCATTTGAATCTCCTTTCAATACTTGCTTATTAGAAATGAACGCCTTTTGGGCAAAGTCGGGAAAAATTGTGTTTCAACCAAAAAATTCATTTATTGCAAAGGGGTACCCCTTTCCTAAAATATTGATGGAACATTTTTTTTCTTAAATGCTTGCGATTTGAGATTTTTCGGAAGCTTCTTCGCATTTGAATACTTGCTTATTAGAAATGAACGCATTTTGGGCAAAGTCGGGCAAAATTGTGTTTCAACCAAAAATATTATTTATTGCAAAGGGGTGCCCTTTCCTAATATATTAATGCAATTTTTTTTTTCTTAAATGCTTGCGATTTGAGATTTTTCGGAAGCTTCTTCGCATTAAAATCTCCTTTCAATACTTGCTTATTAGAAATAAACGCCTTTTGGACAAAATTGGGTAAAATTGTGTTTCAACCAAAAAATTAATTTTTTGCAAAGGCGTACCCTTTCCTAAAATATTGATGAAAAATTATTTTTTTTTCATAAATGCTTGCGATTTGAGATTTTTCGGAAGCTTCTTCGCATTTGAATCTCCTCTCAACACTTGCTTATTATAAATAAACGCCTTTTGGACAAAATTGGGTAAAATTGTGTTTCAACCAAAATATTTATGTATTGCAAAGGGGTACCACTTTCCTAAAATATTGATGAAATTTTTTTTTTTCTTAAATGCTTGCGGTTTGAGATTTTTCGGAAGCTTCTTCGCATTTGAAACTCCTTTCAATACTCAGTTATTAGAAATAAACGCCTTTTGGGCAAAATTGGGTAAAATTGTGTTTCAGCCAAAAAATTGATTTTTAGCAAAGGGGTACCCCTTTCCTAAAATATTGATGAACAATTTTTTTTTCGTAAATGCATGCGATTTGAGATTTTTCGGAAGCTTCTTCGCATTTGAATCTCCTTTCAATACTTGCTTATTAGAAATAAACGCCTTTTGGGCAATGTCGGGTAAAATTGTGTTTCAACCAAAAAATTTATTTTTTGCAAAGGCGTACCCTTTCCTAAAATATTGATGAAAAATTATTTTTTTTTCATAAATGCTTGCGATTTGAGATTTTTCGGAAGCTTCTCCGCATTTGAATCTCCTTTCAATACTTCCTTATTAGAAATGAACGCCTTTTGGGCAAAATTAGGTAAAATTGTGTTTCAACCAAAAAATTTATTTATTGCAAAGGGGTACCCCTTTCCTCAAATATTGATGAAACATTTTTTTTTCTTAAATGCTTGCGATTTGAGATTTTTCGGAAGCTTCTTCGCATTTGAATCTCCTTTCAACACTTGCTTATTAGAAATGAACGCCTTTTGGGCAAAATTGGGTAAAATTGTGTTTCAACCAAAAAATGTATTTTTTGCAAAGGCGTACGTACCCCTTTCCTAAAATATTGATGAAAAATTTTTCTTTCTTAAATGCATGCGATTTGAGATTTTTCGGAAGCTTCTTCGCATTTGAAACTCCTTTCAACACTTGCCTATTAGAAATTAACGCCTTTTGGGCAAAGTCTGGTAAAATTGTGTTTCAACCAAAAAATTTATGTATTGCAAAGGGGTACCCCTTTCCTAAAATATTGATGACAAATGTTTTTCTTAAATGCTTTCGACTTGAGATTTTTCGGAATCTTCTTCGCATTTGAATCTCATTTCAATACTTGCTTATTAGAAATGAACGCCTTTTGGGCAAAGTCGGGTAAAATTGTGTTTCAACCAAAAAATTTATTTATTGCAAAGGGGTACCCCTTTCTAAAATATTGATGGAACATATTTTTTTACTTAAATGGTTGCGATTTGAGATTTTTCGGAAGCTTCTTCGCATTTAAATCTCCTTTCAATACTTGCTTATTAGAAATGAACGCCTTTTGGGCAAAGTCGGGTAAAATTGTGTTTTAACCAAAAAATTTATGTATTGCAAAGGGGCACCCCTTTCCTAAAATATTGATGACAAATTTTTTTCTTAAATGCTTGCGATTTGGGATTTTTCGGAAGTTTCTTCGCATTTAAATCTCCTTTCAATACTTGCTTATTAGAAATAAACGCATTTTGGGCAAAGTCGGGAAAAATTGTGTTTCAACCAAAAAATTTATTTATTGCAAAGGGGTACCCCTTTCCTCAAATATTGATAAAAAAATTTTTTTCTTAAATGCTTGCGATTCGAGATTTTTCGGAAGCTTCTCCGCATTTGAATCTCCTTTCAATACTTGCTTATTAGAAATGAACGCATTTTGGGCAAAGTCGGGAAAAATTGTGTTTCAACCAAAACTTTTATTTATTGCAAAGGGGTACCCTTTCCTAATATATTGATAACAAATTTTTTTCTTAAATGCTTGCGATTTGAGATTTTTCGGAAGCTTCTTCGTATTTGAATCTCCTTTCAATACTTGCTTATTAGAAATGAACGCCTTTTGGGCAAAGTCGAGGGAAAAATTGTGTTTCAACCAAAGAATTTACTTATTGCAAAGGGGTACCCCTTTCCTAAAATATTGATGAAAAATTATTTTTTTTTCATAAATGCTTGCGATTTGAGATTTTTCGGAAGCTTCTTCGCATTTGAATCTCATTTCAATACTTGCTTATTAGAAATGAACGCCTTTTGGGCAAAATTGGGTAAAATTGTGTTTCAACCAAAAAATTTATTTATTGCAAAGGGATACCCCTTTCCTCAAATATTGATGAAAAATTTTTTTTTCTTAAATGCTTGCGATTTGAGATTTTTCGGAAGCTTCTTCGCATTTGAATCTCCTTTCAATACTTGCTTATTAGAAATAAACGCCTTTTGGGCAAAATTAGGTAAAATTGTGTTTCAACCAAAAAATTCATTTATTGCAAAGGGGTACCCCTTTCCTAAAATATTGATGGAACATATTTTTTTTCTTAAATGCTTGCGATTTGAGATTTTTCGGAAGCTTCTTCGCATTTGAATCTCATTTCAATACTTGCTTATTAGAAATGAACGCCTTTTGGGCAAAATTGGGTAAAATTGTGTTTCAACCAAAAAAATTATTTATAGCAAAGGGGTACCCCTTTCCTAAAATATTGATGAAAAATTATTTTTTTTTCATAAATGCTTGCGATTTGAGATTTTTCGGAAGCTTCTTCGCATTTGAATCTCATTTCAATACTTGCTTATTAGAAATGAACGCCTTTTGGGCAAAATTAGGTAAAATTGTGTTTCAACCAAAAAATTCATTTATTGCAAAGGGGTACCCCTTTCCTAAAATATTGATGGAACATATTTTTTTTCTTAAATGCTTGCGATTTGAGATTTTTCGGAAGCTTCTTCGCATTTGAATCTCCTTTCAATACTTGCTTATTAGAAATAAACGCCTTTTGGGCAAAATTTGGTAAAATTGTGTTTCAACCAAAAAATTTATTTATTGCAAAGGGATACCCCTTTCCTAAAATATTGATGAAAAATTGTTTTTCTTAAAAGCTTGCGATTTGAGATTTTTCGGAAGCTTCTTCGCATTTGAATCTCATTTCAATACTTGCTTATTAGAAATAAACGCCTTTTGGACAAAATTGGGTAAAATTGTGTTTCAACCAAAATATTTATGTATTGCAAAGGGGTACCCCTTTCCTAAAATATTGACGACAAATTTTTTTTCTTAAATGCTTGCGATTTTTCGGAAGCTTCTTCGCATTTGAATCTCCTTTCAATACTTGCTTATTAGAAATAAACGCCTTTTGGGCAAAGTCGGGTAAAATTGTGTTTCAACCAAAAAATTTATTTATTGCAAAGGGGTACCCCTTTCCTAAAATATTGATGAACAATTTTTTTTTCATAAATGCTTGCGATTTGAGATTTTTCGGAAGCTTCTTAGCATTTGAATCTCCTTTCAATACTTGCTTATTAGAAATAAACGCCTTTTGGGCAATGTCGGGTAAAACTGTGTTTCAACCAAAAAATTTATTTATTGCAAAGGGGTACCTCTTTCCTAAAATATTGATGAAACATTTTTTTCCTTAAATGCTTGCGATTTGAGATTTTTCGGAATCTTCTTCGCATTTGAATCTCCTTTCAATACTTGCTTATTAGAAATGAACGCCTTTTGGGCAAAGTCGGGTAAAATTGTGGTTCAACCAAAAAATTTATTTATTGCAAAGGGGTACCCCTTTCCTAAAATATTGATGAACAATTTTTTTTCTTGAATGCTTGCGATTTGAGATTTTTCGGAATCTTCTTCGCATTTGAATCTCCTTTCAATACTTGCTTATTAGAAATGAACGCCTTTTGGGCAAAGTCGGGAAAAGTTGTGTTTCATCCAAAAAATTCATTTATTGCAAAGGGGTACCCCTTTCCTAAAATATTGATGGAACATTTTTTTTCTTAAATGCTTGCGATTTGAGATTTTTCGGAAGCTTCTTCGCATTTGAATACTTGCTTATTAGAAATAAACGCCTTTTGGGCAATGTCGGGTAAAATTGTGTTTCAACCAAAAAATTTATTTATTGTAAAGGGGTACCCCTTTCCTAAAATATTGATGAAAAATTTTTTTTCTTGAATGCTTGCGATTTGAGATTTTTCGGAAGCTTCTTCGCATTTGAAATTCATTTCAATACTTGCTAATTAGAAATGAATGCCTTTTGGGTAAAATTGTGTTTCAAACAAAAAATTTATTTATTGCAAAGGGGTACCCCTTTCCTAAAATATTTATGAAAATTTTTTTTTCTTAAATGCTTGCGATTTGAGATTTTTGGGAATCTTCTTCGCATTTGAATCTCATTTCAATACTTGCTTATTAGAAATGAACGCCTTTTGGGCAAAATTGGGTAAAATTGTGTTTCAACCAAAATATTTATTTATTGCAAAGGGGTACCCCTTTCCTAATATATTGATGAAAAATTTTTTTTCTTAAATGCTTGCGATTTGAGATTTTTCGGAAGCTTCTTCGCATTTGAATCTCCTTTCAATACTTGCTTATTAGAAATAAACGCCTTTTGGACAAAATTGGGTAAAATTGTGTTTCAACCAAAATATTTATGTATTGCAAAGGGGTACCCCTTTCCTAAAATATTGACGACAAATTTTTTTTCTTAAATGCTTGCGATTTTTCGGAAGCTTCTCCGCATTTGAATCTCCTTTCAATACTTGCTTATTAGAAATGAACGCATTTTGGGCAAAGTCGGGAAAAATTGTGTTTCAACCAAAATATTTATGTATTGCAAAGGGGCACCCCTTTCCTAAAATATTGACGACAAATTTTTTTTCTTAAATGCTTGCGATTTTTCGGAAGCTTCTCCGCATTTGAATCTCCTTTCAATACTTGCTTATTAGAAATGAACGCATTTTGGGCAAAGTCGGGAAAAATTGTGTTTCAACCAAAAAATTTATTTATTGCAAAGGGGTACCCCTTCCTTAAATATTGATGAAACATTTTTTTTTTCTTAAATGCTTGCGATTTGAGATTTTTCGAAAGCTTCTTCGCATTTGAAACTCATTTCAATACTTGCTTATTAGAAATGAACGCATTTTGGGCAAAATTGGGTAAAATTGTGTTTCAACCAAAAAAATTATTTATTGCAAAGGGGTACCCCTTTCCTAAAATATTGATAAAAAATTTTTTTCTTAAATGCTTGCGATTCGAGATTTTTCGGAAGCTTCTCCGCATTTGAATCTCATTTCAATACTTGCTTATTAGAAATGAACACCTTTTGGGCAAGGTCGGGTAAAATTGTGTTTCAACCAAAAAATTTATTTATTGCAAAGGGGTGTACCCCTTTCCTAGAAATTGATGAAAAATTTTTTTTTTCTTAAATGCTTGCGATTTGAGATTTTTCGGAAGCTTCTTCGCATTTGTATCTCCTTTCAATACTTGCTTATTAGAAATAAACGCCTTTTGGGCAAAATTGGGTAAAATTGTGTTTCAACCAAAAAATGTATTTATTGCAAAGGAGTACCCCTTTCCTAAAATATTGATGATAATTTTTTCTTTCTTAAATGCTTGCGATTTGAGATTTTTCGGAAGCTTCTTCGCATTTGAGACTCATTTCAATACTTGCTTATTAGAAATAAACGCCTTTTGGGCAAAGTCGGGTAAAATTGTGTTTCAACCAAAAAATTTATTTATTGCAAAGGGGTACCCCTTCCTAAAATATTGATGAAAAATGTTTTTCTTAAATGCTTTCGATTTGAGATTTTTCGGAAGCTTCTTAGCATTTGAATCTCCTTTCAATATATGCTTATTATAAATGAATGCCTTTTGGGCAAAATTGGGTAAAATTGTGTTTCAACCAAAAAGTTTGTTTATTGCAAAGGGGTACCCCTTTCCTAAAATATTGATGGAACATATTTTTTTACTTAAATGGTTGCGATTTGAGATTTTTCGGAAGCTTCTTCGCATTTGAATCTCATTTCAATACTTGCTTATTAGAAATGAACGCCTTTTGGGCAAAATTGGGTAAAATTGTGTTTCAACCAAAAAATTAATTTTTTGCATAGGCGTACCCTTTCCTAAAATATTGATGAAACATATTTTTTTCTTAAATGCTTCCGATTTGAGATTTTTCGAAAGCTTCTTCGCATTTGAATCTCATTTCAATACTTGCTTATTAGAAATGAACGCCTTTTGGGCAAAGTCGGGAAAAATTGTGTTTCAAGCAAAAAATTTATTTATTGCAAAGGGGTACCCCTTTCCTAAAATATTGATGGAACATATTTTTTTACTTAAATGGTTGCGATTTGAGATTTTTCGGAAGCTTCTTCACATTTGAATCTCATTTCAATACTTGCTTATTAGAAATGAACGCCTTTTGGGCAAAGTCGGGAAAAGTTGTGTTTCATCCAAAAAATATATTTATTGTAAAGGGGTACCCCTTTCCTAAAATATTGATGATAATTTTTTCTTTCTTAAATGCATGCGATTTGAGATTTTTCGGAAGCTTCTTCGCATTTGAAACTCATTTCAATACTTGCTTATTAGAAATAAACGCCTTTTGGGCAAAGTCGGGTAAAATTGTGTTTCAACCAAAAAATTTATTTATTGCAAAGGGGTACCCTTTCCTAAAATATTGATGAAAAATGTTTTTCTTAAATGCTTGCGATTTGAGATTTTTCGGAAGCTTCTTAGCATTTGAATCTCCTTTTAATACTTGCTTATTAGAAATGAACGCCTTTTGGGCAAAATTTGGTAAAACTGTGTTTCAACCAAAAAATTTATTTATTGCAAAGGGGTACCCCTTTCCTAAAATATTGATGAAAAATTTTTCTTTCTTAAATGCTTGCGATTTGAGATTTTTCGGAAGCTTCTTTGCATTTGAAACTCATTTCAATACTTGCTTATTATAAATAAACGCCTTTTGGGTAAAATTGTGTTTCAACCAAAAAAATTATTTATAGCAAAGGGGTACCCCTTTCCTAAAATATTGATAACAAATTTTTTTCTTAAATGCTTGCGATTTGAGATTTTTCGGAAGCTTCTTCGCATTTGAATCTCCTTTCAATACTTGCTTATTAGAAATGAACGCCTTTTGGGCAAAGTCGGGTAAAATTGTGTTTCAACCAAAAAATTTATTTATTGCAAAGGGGTTCCCCTTTCCTAAAATATTGATGAAACATTTTTTTTCTTAAATGCTTGCGATTTGAGATTTTTCGGAAGCTTCTTCGCATTTGAATCTCCTTTCAATACTTGCTTATTAGAAATGAACGCCTTTTGGGCAAAGTCGGGTAAAATTGTGTTTCAACCAAAAAATTTATGTATTGCAAAGGCGTACCCCTTTCCTAAAATATTGATGAAAAATGTTTTTCTTAAATGCTTTCGATTTGAGATTTTTCGGAAGCTTCTTCGCATTTGAATCTCCTTTCAATATATGCTTATTAGAAATGAATGCCTTTTGGGCAAAATTGGGTAAAACTGTGTTTCAACCAAAAAATTTATTTATTGCAAAGGGGTACCTCTTTCCTAAAATATTGATGAAAAATTTTTCTTTCTTAAATGCATGCGATTTGAGATTTTTCGGAAGCTTCTTCGCATTTGAAATTCATTTCAATACTTGCTAATTAGAAATAAACGCCTTTTGGGCAAAGTCTGGTAAAATTGTGTTTCAACCAAAAAATTTATTTGTTGCAAAGGGGTACCTCTTTCCTAAAATATTGATGATAATTTTTTCTTTCTTAAATGCTTGCGATTTGAGATTTTTCGGAAGCTTCTTCGCATTTGAATTTCCTTTCAATACTTACTTATTAGAAACGAACGCCTTTTGGGCAAAGTCGGGTAAAATTGTGTTTTAACCAAAAAAATTATTTATTGCAAAGGCGTACCCCTTTCCTAAAATATTGATGAAATTTTTTTTCTTAAATGCTTGCGATTTGAGATTTTTCGGAAGCTTCTTCGCATTTGAATCTCCTTTCAATACTTGCTTATTAGAAATGAACGCCTTTTGGGCAAAGTCGGGTAAAATTGTGTTTCAACCAAAAAATTTATGTATTGCAAAGGGGCACCCCTTTCCTAAAATATTGATGACAATTTTTTTTTTTAAATGCTTGCGATTTGGGATTTTTCGGAAGCTTCTTCGCATTTGAATCTCCTTTCAATACTTGCTTATTAGAAATAAACGCCTTTTGGGCAAAATTGAGTAAAATTGTGTTTCAACCAAAAAATTTATTTATAGCAAAGGGGTACCCCTTTCCTAAAATATTGATAAAAAATTTTTTTTCTTAAATGCTTGCGATTCGAGATTTTTCGGAAGCTTCTCCGCATTTGAAACTCATTTCAATACTTGCTTATTAGAAATGAACGCCTTTTGGGCAAAATTGAGTAAAATTGTGTTTCAACCAAAAAATTTATTTATTGCAAAGGGGTACCCTTTCCTAATATATTGATAACAAATTTTTTTCTTAAATGCTTGCGATTTGAGATTTTTCGGAAGCTTCTTCGCATTTGAAACTCCTTTCAACACTTGCCTATTAGAAATTAACGCCTTTTGGGCAAAATTGAGTAAAATTGTGTTTCAACCAAAAAATTTATGTATTGCAAAGGGGCACCCCTTTCCTAAAATATTGATGACAAATTTTTTTTTTAAATGCATGCGATTTGAGATTTTTCGGAAGCTTCTTCGCATTTGAAAATCATTTCAATACTTGCTAAGTAGAAATAAACGCCTTTTGGGCAAAGTCTGGTAAAATTGTGTTTCAACCAAAAAATTTATTTATTGCAAAGGGGTACCTCTTTCCTAATATATTGATGATAATTTTTTCTTTCTTAAATGCTTGCGATTTGAGATTTTTCGGAAGTTTCTTCGCATTTAAATCTCCTTTCAATACTTGCTTATTAGAAATGAACGCCTTTTGGGCAAAGTCGGGAAAAGTTGTGTTTCATCCAAAAAATATATTTATTGTAAAGGGGTACCGCTTTCCTAAAATATTGATGAAAAATTTTTTTTCTTAAATGCTTGCGATTTTTCGGAAGCTTCTCCGCATTTGAATCTCCTTTCAATACTTGCTTATTAGAAATGAACGCCTTTTGGGCAAAGTCGGGTAAAATTGTGTTTCAACCAAAAAATTTATGTATTGCAAAGGGGTACCCCTTTCCTAAAATATTGATGAAACATTTTTTTTTCTTAAATGCTTCCGATTTGAGATTTTTCGGAAGCTTCTTCGCATTTGAATCTCATTTCAATACTTGGTTATAAGAAATGAACGCCTTTTGGGCAAAATTGGGTAAAATTGTGTTTCAAGCAAAAAATTTATTTATTGCAAAGGGGTACCCCTTTCCTAAAATATTGATAACACATTTTTTTCTTAAATGCTTGCGATTTGAGATTTTTCGGAAGCTTCTTCGCATTTGAATCTCATTTCAATACTTGCTTATTAGAAATGAACGCCTTTTGGGCAAAGTCGGGTAAAATTGTGTTTCAACCAAAAAATTTATTTATTGCAAAGGGGTACCCCTTTCCTAAAATATTGATGAACAATTTTTTTTTTTCATAAATGCTTGCGATTTGAGATTTTTCGGAAGCTTCTTAGCATTTGAATCTCCTTTCAATACTTGCTTATTAGAAATAAACGCCTTTTGGGCAATGTCGGGTAAAACTGTGTTTCAACCAAAAAATTTATTTATTGCAAAAAAATATTGATGATAATTTTTTCTTTCTTAAATGCTTGCGATTTGAGATTTTTCGGAATCTTCTTCGCATTTGAATCTCCTTTCAATACTTTCTTATTAGAAATGAACGCCTTTTGGGCAAAGTCGGGAAAAGTTGTGTTTCAACCAAAAAATTCATTTATTGCAAAGGGGTACCCCTTTCCTAAAATATTGATGGAACATTTTTTTTCTTAAATGCTTGCGATTTGAGATTTTTCGGAAGCTTCTTCGCATTTGAATACTTGCTTATTAGAAATGAACGCATTTTGGGCAAAGTCGGGTAAAATTGTGTTTCAACCAAAAAATTTATTTATTGCAAAGGGGTACCCCTTTCCTAAAATATTGATGACCAATTTTTTTTTTCATAAATGCTTGCGATTTGAGATTTTTCGGAAGCTTCTTAGCATTTGAATCTCCTTTCAATACTTGCTTATTAGAAATAAACGCCTTTTGGGCAATGTCGGGTAAAACTGTGTTTCAACCAAAAAATTTATTTATTGCAAAGGGGTACCAATTTCCTAAAATATTGATGAAACATTTTTTTTCTTAAATGCTTGCGATTTGAGATTTTTCGGAAGCTTCTTCGCATTTGTATCTCCTTTCAATACTTGCTTATTAGAAATAAACGCCTTTTGGGCAAAATTGGGTAAAATTGTGTTTCAACCAAAAAATGTATTTATTGCAAAGGAGTACCCCTTTCCTAAAATATTGATGAACAATTTTTTCTTTCTTAAATGCTTGCGATTTGAGATTTTTCGGAAGCTTCTTCACATTTGAATCTCATTTCAATACTTGCTTATTAGAAATGAACGCCTTTTGGGCAAAGTCGGGAAAAATTGTGTTTCAACCAAAAAATTCATTTATTGCAAAGGGGTACCCCTTTCCTAAAATATTGATGGAACATATTTTTTTACTTAAATGGTTGCGATTTGAGATTTTTCGGAAGCTTCTTCGCATTTGAATCTCCTTTCAATACTTGCTTATTAGAAATGAACGCCTTTTGGGCAAAGTCGGGAAAAGTTGTGTTTCATCCAAAAAATATATTTATTGTAAAGGGGTACCTCTTTCCTAAAATATTGATGATAATTTTTTCTTTCTTAAATGCTTGCGATTTGAGATTTTTCGGAATCTTCTTCGCATTTGAATCTCCTTTCAATACTTGCTTATTAGAAATAAACGCCTTTTGGGCAAAGTCGGGTAAAATTGTGTTTCAACCAAAAAATTTATTTATTGCAAAGGGGTACCCCTTTCCTAAAATATTGATGAACAATTTTTTTTTTCATAAATGCTTGCAATTTGAGATTTTTCGGAAGCTTCTTAGCATTTGTATCTCCTTTCAATACTTGCTTATTAGAAATAAACGCCTTTTGGGCAAAATTGGGTAAAATTGTGTTTCAACCAAAAAATGTATTTATTGCAAAGGGGTACCTCTTTCCTAAAATATTGATGATAATTTTTTCTTTCTTAAATGCTTGCGATTTGAGATTTTTCGGAATCTTCTTCGCATTTGAATCTCCTTTCAATACTTGCTTATTAGAAATAAACGCCTTTTGGGCAAAGTCGGGTAAGATTGTGTTTCAACCAAAAAATTTATTTATTGCAAAGGGGTACCCCTTTCCTAAAATATTGATGAACAATTTTTTTTATAAATGCTTGCGATTTGAGATTTTTCGGAAGCTTCTTAGCATTTGTATCTCCTTTCAATACTTGCTTATTAGAAATAAACGCCTTTTGGGCAAAATTGGGTAAAATTGTGTTTCAACCAAAAAATGTATTTATTGCAAAGGGGTACCTCTTTCCTAAAATATTGATGATAATTTTTTCTTTCTTAAATGCTTGCGATTTGAGAATTTTCGGAATCTTCTTCGCATTTGAATCTCCTTTCAATACTTGCTTATTAGAAATAAACGCCTTTTGGGCAAAATTGGGTAAAATTGTGTTTCAACCAAAAAATGTATTTATTGCAAAGGGGTACCTCTTTCCTAAAATATTGATGATAATTTTTTCTTTCTTAAATGCTTGCGATTTGAGATTTTTCGGAATCTTCTTCGCATTTGAATCTCCTTTCAATACTTGCTTATTAGAAATAAACGCCTTTTGGGCAAAGTCGGGTAAAATTGTGTTTCAACCAAAAAATTTATTTATTGCAAAGGGGTACCCCTTTCCTAAAATATTGATGAACAATTTTTTTTTTCATAAATGCTTGCGATTTGAGATTTTTCGGAAGCTTCTTAGCATTTGTATCTCCTTTCAATACTTGCTTATTAGAAATAAACGCCTTTTGGGCAAAATTGGGTAAAATTGTGTTTCAACCAAAAAATGTATTTATTGCAAAGGGGTACCTCTTTCCTAAAATATTGATGATAATTTTTTCTTTCTTAAATGCTTGCGATTTGAGATTTTTCGGAATCTTCTTCGCATTTGAATCTCCTTTCAATACTTGCTTATTAGAAATAAACGCCTTTTGGGCAAAGTCGGGTAAAATTGTGTTTCAACCAAAAAATTTATTTATTGCAAAGGGGTACCCCTTTCCTAAAATATTGATGAACAATTTTTTTTTTTCATAAATGCTTGCGATTTGAGATTTTTCGGAAGCTTCTTAGCATTTGTATCTCCTTTCAATACTTGCTTATTAGAAATAAACGCCTTTTGGGCAAAATTGGGTAAAATTGTGTTTCAACCAAAAAATGTATTTATTGCAAAGGGGTACCTCTTTCCTAAAATATTGATGATAATTTTTTCTTTCTTAAATGCTTGCGATTTGAGAATTTTCGGAATCTTCTTCGCATTTGAATCTCCTTTCAATACTTGCTTATTAGAAATAAACGCCTTTTGGGCAAAATTGGGTAAAATTGGGTTTCAACCAAAAAATGTATTTATTGCAAAGGGGTACCTCTTTCCTAAAATATTGATGATAATTTTTTCTTTCTTAAATGCTTGCGATTTGAGATTTTTCGGAATCTCCTTCGCATTTGAATCTCCTTTCAATACTTGCTTATTAGAAATAAACGCCTTTTGGGCAATGTCGGGTAAAACTGTGTTTCAACCAAAAAATTTATTTATTGCAAAGGGGTACCTCTTTCCTAAAATATTGATGATAATTTTTTTTTTTCTTAAATGCTTGCGATTTGAGATTTTTCGGAAGCTTCTTCGCATTTGTATCTCCTTTCAATACTTGCTTATTAGAAATAAACGCCTTTTGGGCAAAATTGGGTAAAATTGTGTTTCAACCAAAAAATGTATTTATTGCAAAGGGGTACCTCTTTCCTAAAATATTGATGATAATTTTTTCTTTCTTAAATGCTTGCGATTTGAGATTTTTCGGAATCTTCTTCGCATTTGAATCTCCTTTCAATACTTGCTTATTAGAAATGAACACCTTTTGGGCAAAGTCGGGTAAAATTGTGTTTCAACCAAAAAATTTATTTATTGCAAAGGGGTACCCCTTTCCTAAAATATTGATGAACAATTTTTTTTTTCATAAATGCTTGCGATTTGAGATTTTTCGGAAGCTTCTTAGCATTTGAATCTCCTTTCAATACTTGCTTATTAGAAATAAACGCCTTTTGGGCAATGTCGGGTAAAACTGTGTTTCAACCAAAAAATGTATTTATTGCAAAGGGGTACCTCTTTCCTAAAATATTGATGATAATTTTTTTTTTCTTAAATGCTTGCGATTTGAGATTTTTCGGAAGCTTCTTCGCATTTGTATCTCCTTTCAATACTTGCTTATTAGAAATAAACGCCTTTTGGGCAAAATTGGGTAAAATTGTGTTTCAACCAAAAAATGTATTTATTGCAAAGGAGTACCCCTTTCCTAAAATATTGATGATAATTTTTTCTTTCTTAAATGCTTGCGATTTGAGATTTTTCGGAAGCTTCTTCACATTTGAATCTCATTTCAATACTTGCTTATTAGAAATGAACGCCTTTTGGGCAAAGTCGGGAAAAATTGTGTTTCAACCAAAAAATTCATTTATTGCAAAGGGGTACCCCTTTCCTAAAATATTGATGGAACATATTTTTTTACTTAAATGGTTGCAATTTGAGATTTTTCGGAAGCTTCTTCGCATTTGAATCTCCTTTCAATACTTGCTTATTAGAAATGAACGCCTTTTGGGCAAAGTCGGGAAAAGTTGTGTTTCATCCAAAAAATATATTTATTGTAAAGGGGTACCTCTTTCCTAAAATATTGATGATAATTTTTTCTTTCTTAAATGCTTGCGATTTGAGATTTTTCGGAATCTTCTTCGCATTTGAATCTCCTTTCAATACTTGCTTATTAGAAATAAACGCCTTTTGGGCAAAGTCGGGTAAAATTGTGTTTCAACCAAAAAATTTATGTATTGCAAAGGGGCACCCCTTTCCTAAAATATTGATGACAAATTTTTTTCTTAAATGCTTGCGATTTGAGATTTTTCGGAAGCTTCTTCGCATTTGAATCTCCTTTCAATACTTGCTTATTAGATATGAACGCCTTTTGGGCAAAATTGGGTAAAATTGTGTTTCAACCAAAAAATTTATTTATTGCAAAGGGGTACCCCTTTCCTAAAATATTGATGAACAATTTTTTTTTTTCATAAATGCTTGCGATTTGAGATTTTTCGGAAGCTTCTTAGCATTTGAATCTCCTTTCAATACTTGCTTATTAGAAATAAACGCCTTTTGGGCAATGTCGGGTAAAACTGTGTTTCAACCAAAAAATTTATTTATTGGAAAGGGGTACCCCTTTCCTAAAATATTGATGAAAATTGTGTTTCAAGCAAAACATTTATTTATAGCAAAGGGGTACCCCTTTCATTATATATTGATGACAAATTTTTTTCTTAAATACTTGCGATTTGAGATTTTTCGGAAGCTTCTTCGCATTTGAAACTCATTTCAATACTTGCTTATTAGAAATAAACGCCTTTTGGGCAAAGTCGGGTAAAATTGTGTTTCAACCAAAAAATTTATTTATTGCAAAGGGGTGTACCCCTTTCCTAGAAATTGATGAACAATTTTTTTTTCTTAAATGCTTGCGATTTGAGATTTCTCGGAAGCTTTTTCGCATTTGAAACTCATTTCAATACTTGCTTATTAGAAATGAACGCCTTTTGGGCAAAATTGGGTAAAATTGTGTTTCAACCAAAAAATTTATGTATTGCAAAGGGGCACCCCTTTCCTAAAATATTGATGAAACATTTTTTTTTTCTTAAATGCTTGCGATTTGAAATTTTTCGGAAGCTTCTTCGCATTTGAAACTCCTTTCAACACTTGCCTATTAGAAATTAACGACTTTTGGGCAAAGTCGGGTAAAATTGTGTTTCAACCAAAAAATTTATTTATTGCAAAGGGGTACCCCTTTCCTAAAATATTGACGAAAAATTTTTTTTTCTTAAATGCTTGCAATTTGAGATTTTTCGGAAGCTTCTTCGCATTTGAAACTCATTTCAATACTTGCTTATTAGAAATGAACGCCTTTTGGGCAAAGTCAGGTAAAATTGTGGTTCAACCAAAAAATTTATTTATTGCAAAGGGGTACCCAAAATTGGGTAAAATTTTGTTTTTACCAAAAAATTTATGTATTGCAAAGGGGCACCCCTTTGATTTGGGATTTTTCGGAAGCTTCTTCGCATTTGAAACTCCTTTCAACACTTGCCTATTAGAAATTAACGCCTTTTGGGCAAAATTGAGTAAAATTGTGTTTCAACCAAAAAATTTGTTTATTGCAAAGGGGTACCCCTTTCCTAAAATATTGATGAAAATTTTTTTTTCTTAAATGCTTGCGAGTTGAGATTTTTCGGAAGCTTCTTCGCATTTGAATCTCCTTTCAATACTTGCTTATTAGAAATGAACGCCTTTTGGGCAAAATTGGGTAAAATTGTGTTTCAACCAAAAAATTTATTTATAGCAAAGGGGGGCCCCTTTCCTAAAATATTGATGAAAATTGTGTTTCAAGCAAAACATTTATTTATAGCAAAGGGGTACCCCTTTCATAAAATATTGATGACAAATTTTTTTCTTAAATGCTTGCGATTTGAGATTTTTCGGAAGCTTCTTCGCATTTGAAACTCATTTCAATACTTGCTTATTAGAAATGAACGCCTTTTGGGCAAAATTGGGTAAAATTGTGTTTCAACCAAAAAATTTATTTATTGCAAAGGGGTACCTCTTTCCTAAAATATTGATGATAATTTTTTTTTTCTTAAATGCTTGCGATTTGAGATTTTTCGGAAGCTTCTTCGCATTTGTATCTCCTTTCAATACTTGCTTATTAGATATAAACGCCTTTTGGGCAAAATTGGGTAAAATTGTGTTTCAACCAAAAAATGTATTTATTGCAAAGGGGTACCCCTTTCCTAAAATATTGATGAAAAATGTTTTTCTTAAATGCTTTCGATTTGAGATTTCTCGGAAGCTTTTTCGCATTTGAAACTCATTTCAATACTTGCTTATTAGAAATGAACGCCTTTTGGGCAAAATTGGGTAAAATTGTGTTTCAACCAAAAAATGTATTTATTGCAAAGGAGTACCCCTTTCCTAAAATATTGATGATAATTTTTTCTTTCTTAAATGCTTGCGATTTGAGATTTTTCGGAAGCTTCTTCACATTTGAATCTCATTTCAATACTTGCTTATTAGATATAAACGCCTTTTGGGCAAAATTGGGTAAAATTGTGTTTCAACCAAAAAAATTATTTATTGCAAAGGGGTACCCCTTTCCTAAAATATTGATGAAAAATGTTTTTCTTAAATGCTTTCGATTTGCGATTTTTCGGAAGCTTCTTCGCATTTGAATCTCCTTTCAATATATGCTTATTAGAAATGAATGCATTTTGGGCAAAGTCGGGCAAAATTGTGTTTCAACCAAAAAATTTATTTATTGCAAAGGGATACCCCTTTCCTAAAATATTGATGAAAAATTTTTTTTTTTAAATGCTTGCGATTTGAGATTTCTCGGAAGCTTTTTCGCATTTGAAACTCATTTCAATACTTGCTTATTAGAAATGAACGCCTTTTGGGCAAAATTGGGTAAAATTGTGTTTCAACCAAAAAATTTATGTATTGCAAAGGGGCACCCCTTTCCTAAAATATTGATGAAACATTTTTTTTTCTTAAATGCTTGCGATTTGAGATTTTTCGGAAGCTTCTTCGCATTTGAATCTCCTTTCAATACTTGCTTATTAGAAATGAACGCCTTTTGGGCAAAATTGGGTAAAATTGTGTTTCAACCAAAAAATTTATTTATAGCAAAGGGGGGCCCCTTTCCTAAAATATTGATGAAAATTGTGTTTCAAGCAAAACATTTATTTATAGCAAAGGGGTACCCCTTTCATAAAATATTGATGACAAATTTTTTTCTTAAATGCTTGCGATTTGAGATTTTTCGGAAGCTTCTTCGCATTTGAAACTCATTTCAATACTTGCTTATTAGAAATGAACGCCTTTTGGGCAAAATTGGGTAAAATTGTGTTTCAACCAAAAAATTTATTTATTGCAAAGGGGTACCTCTTTCCTAAAATATTGATGATAATTTTTTTTTTCTTAAATGCTTGCGATTTGAGATTTTTCGGAAGCTTCTTCGCATTTGTATCTCCTTTCAATACTTGCTTATTAGAAATAAACGCCTTTTGGGCAAAATTGGGTAAAATTGTGTTTCAACCAAAAAATGTATTTATTGCAAAGGAGTACCCCTTTCCTAAAATATTGATGATAATTTTTTCTTTCTTAAATGCTTGCGATTTGAGATTTTTCGGAAGCTTCTTCACATTTGAATCTCATTTCAATACTTGCTTATTAGAAATAAACGCCTTTTGGGCAAAATTGGGTAAAATTGTGTTTCAACCAAAAAAATTATTTATTGCAAAGGGGTACCCCTTTCCTAAAATATTGATGAAAAATGTTTTTCTTAAATGCTTTCGATTTGAGATTTTTCGGAAGCTTCTTCGCATTTGAATCTCCTTTCAATACTTGCTTATTAGAAATGAACGCCTTTTGGGCAAAATTGGGTAAAATTGTGTTTCAACCAAAAAATTTATTTATAGCAAAGAGGGGCCCCTTTCCTAAAATATTGATGAAAATTGTGTTTCAAGCAAAACATTTATTTATAGCAAAGGGGTACCCCTTTCATAAAATATTGATGACAAATTTTTTTCTTAAATGCTTGCGATTTGAGATTTTTCGGAAGCTTCTTCGCATTTGAAACTCATTTCAATACTTGCTTATTAGAAATGAACGCCTTTTGGGCAAAATTGGGTAAAATTGTGTTTCAACCAAAAAATTTATGTATTGCAAAGGGGCACCCCTTTCCTAAAATATTGATGAAACATTTTTTTTTTCTTAAATGCTTGCGATTTGAGATTTTTCGGAAGCTTCTTCGCATTTGAAACTCCTTTCAACACTTGCCTATTAGAAATTAACGCCTTTTGGGCAAAGTCGGGTAAAATTGTGTTTCAACCAAAAAATTTATTTATTGCAAAGGGGTACCCCTTTCCTAAAATATTGACGAAAAATTTTTTTTTCTTAAATGCTTGCGATTTGAGATTTTTCGGAAGCTTCTTCGCATTTGAATCTCATTTCAATACTTGCTTATTAGAAATGAACGCATTTTGGGCAAAGTCGGGTAAAATTGTGTTTCAACCAAAAAATTTATTTATTCCTAAAATATTGACGAAAAATTTTTTTTTCTTAAATGCTTGCGATTTGAGATTTTTCGGAAGCTTCTTCGCATTTGAAACTCATTTCAATACTTGCTTATTAGAAATGAACGCCTTTTGGGCAAAGTCAGGTAAAATTGTGGTTCAACCAAAAAATTTATTTATTGCAAAGGGGTACCCAAAATTGGGTAAAATTTTGTTTTTACCAAAAAATTTATGTATTGCAAAGGGGCACACCTTTCCTAAAATATTGATGACAAATTTTTTTCTTAAATGCTTGCGATTTGGGATTTTTCGGAAGCTTCTTCGCATTTGAAACTCCTTTCAACACTTGCCTATTAGAAATTAACGCCTTTTGGGCAAAATTGAGTAAAATTGTGTTTCAACCAAAAAATTTGTTTATTGCAAAGGGGTACCCCTTTCCTAAAATATTGATGAAAATTTTTTTTTCTTAAATGCTTGCGATTTGAGATTTTTCGGAAGCTTCTTCGCATTTGAATCTCCTTTCAATACTTGCTTATTAGAAATGAACGCCTTTTGGGCAAAATTGGGTAAAATTGTGTTTCAACCAAAAAATGTATTTATTGCAAAGGGGTACCCCTTTCCTAAAATATTGATGAAAAATGTTTTTCTTAAATGCTTTCGATTTGAGATTTCTCGGAAGCTTTTTCGCATTTGAAACTCATTTCAATACTTGCTTATTAGAAATGAACGCCTTTTGGGCAAAATTGGGTAAAATTGTGTTTCAACCAAAAAATGTATTTATTGCAAAGGAGTACCCCTTTCCTAAAATATTGATGATAATTTTTTCTTTCTTAAATGCTTGCGATTTGAGATTTTTCGGAAGCTTCTTCACATTTGAATGTCATTTCAATACTTGCTTATTAGAAATAAACGCCTTTTGGGCAAAATTGGGTAAAATTGTGTTTCAACCAAAAAAATTATTTATTGCAAAGGGGTACCCCTTTCCTAAAATATTGATGAAAAATGTTTTTCTTAAATGCTTTCGATTTGAGATTTTTCGGAAGCTTCTTCGCATTTGAATCTCCTTTCAATATATGCTTATTAGAAATGAATGCATTTTGGGCAAAGTCGGGCAAAATTGTGTTTCAACCAAAAAATTTATTTATTGCAAAGGGATACCCCTTTCCTAAAATATTGATGAAAATTTTTTTTTTTAAATGCTTGCGATTTGAGATTTCTCGGAAGCTTTTTCGCATTTGAAACTCATTTCAATACTTGCTTATTAGAAATGAACGCCTTTTGGGCAAAATTGGGTAAAATTGTGTTTCAACCAAAAAATTTATTTATAGCAAAGGGGGGCCCCTTTCCTAAAATATTGATGAAAATTGTGTTTCAAGCAAAACATTTATTTATAGCAAAGGGGTACCCCTTTCATAAAATATTGATGACAAATTTTTTTCTTAAATGCTTGCGATTTGAGATTTTTCGGAAGCTTCTTCGCATTTGAAACTCATTTCAATACTTGCTTATTAGAAATGAACGCCTTTTGGGCAAAATTGGGTAAAATTGTGTTTCAACCAAAAAATTTATTTATTGCAAAGGGGTACCTCTTTCCTAAAATATTGATGATAATTTTTTTTTTCTTAAATGCTTGCGATTTGAGATTTTTCGGAAGCTTCTTCGCATTTGTATCTCCTTTCAATACTTGCTTATTAGAAATAAACGCCTTTTGGGCAAAATTGGGTAAAATTGTGTTTCAACCAAAAAATGTATTTATTGCAAAGGAGTACCCCTTTCCTAAAATATTGATGATAATTTTTTCTTTCTTAAATGCTTGCGATTTGAGATTTTTCGGAAGCTTCCTCACATTTGAATCTCATTTCAATACTTGCTTATTAGAAATAAACGCCTTTTGGGCAAAATTGGGTAAAATTGTGTTTCAACCAAAAAAATTATTTATTGCAAAGGGGTACCCCTTTCCTAAAATATTGATGAAAAATGTTTTTCTTAAATGCTTTCGATTTGAGATTTTTCGGAAGCTTCTTCGCATTTGAATCTCCATTCAATACTTGCTTATTAGAAATGAACGCCTTTTGGGCAAAATTGGGTAAAATTGTGTTTCAACCAAAAAATTTATTTATAGCAAAGAGGGGCCCCTTTCCTAAAATATTGATGAAAATTGTGTTTCAAGCAAAACATTTATTTATAGCAAAGGGGTACCCCTTTCATAAAATATTGATGACAAATTTTTTTCTTAAATGCTTGCGATTTGAGATTTTTCGGAAGCTTCTTCGCATTTGAAACTCATTTCAATACTTGCTTATTAGAAATGAACGCCTTTTGGGCAAAATTGGGTAAAATTGTGTTTCAACCAAAAAATTTATGTATTGCAAAGGGGCACCCCTTTCCTAAAATATTGATGAAACATTTTTTTTTTTCTTAAATGCTTGCGATTTGAGATTTTTCGGAAGCTTCTTCGCATTTGAAACTCCTTTCAACACTTGCCTATTAGAAATTAACGCCTTTGGGCAAAGTCGGGTAAAATTGTGTTTCAACCAAAAAATTTATTAATTGCAAAGGGGTACCCCTTTCCTAAAATATTGACGAAAAATTTTTTTTTCTTAAATGCTTGCGATTTGAGATTTTTCGGAAGCTTCTTCGCATTTGAATCTCATTTCAATACTTGCTTATTAGAAATGAACGCATTTTGGGCAAAGTCGGGTAAAATTGTGTTTCAACCAAAAAATTTATTTATTGCAAAGGGGTACCCCTTTCCTAAAATATTGACGAAAAATTTTTTTTTCTTAAATGCTTGCGATTTGAGATTTTTCGGAAGCTTCTTCGCATTTGAAACTCATTTCAATACTTGCTTATTAGAAATGAACGCCTTTTGGGCAAAGTCAGGTAAAATTGTGGTTCAACCAAAAAATTTATTTATTGCAAAGCGGTACCCAAAATTGGGTAAAATTTTGTTTTTACCAAAAAATTTATGTATTGCAAAGGGGCACCCCTTTCCTAAAATATTGATGACAAATTTTTTTCTTAAATGCTTGCGATTTGGGATTTTTCGGAAGCTTCTTCGCATTTGAAACTCCTTTCAACACTTGCCTATTAGAAATTAACGCCTTTTGGGCAAAATTGAGTAAAATTGTGTTTCAACCAAAAAATTTGTTTATTGCAAAGGGGTACCCCTTTCCTAAAATATTGATAAAAATTTTTTTTTCTTAAATGCTTGCGATTTGAGATTTTTCGGAAGCTTCTTCGCATTTGAATCTCCTTTCAATACTTGCTTATTAGAAATGAACGCCTTTTGGGCAAAATTGGGTAAAATTGTGTTTCAACCAAAAAATTTATTTATAGCAAAGGGGGGCCCCTTTCCTAAAATATTGATGAAAATTGTGTTTCAAGCAAAACATTTATTTATAGCAAAGGGGTACCCCTTTCATAAAATATTGATGACAAATTTTTTTCTTAAATGCTTGCGATTTGAGATTTTTCGGAAGCTTCTTCGCATTTGAAACTCATTTCAATACTTGCTTATTAGAAATAAACGCCTTTTGGGCAAAGTCGGGTAAAATTGTGTTTCAACCAAAAAATTTATTTATTGCAAAGGGGTGTACCCCTTTCCTAGAAATTGATGAAAAATTTTTTTTTCTTAAATGCTTGCGATTTGAGATTTCTCGGAAGCTTTTTCGCATTTGAAACTCATTTCAATACTTGCTTATTAGAAATGAACGCCTTTTGGGCAAAATTGGGTAAAATTGTGTTTTAACCAAAAAATTTATGTATTGCAAAGGGGCACCCCTTTCCTAAAATATTGATGAAACATTTTTTTTTTCTTAAATGCTTGCGATTTGAGATTTTTCGGAAGCTTCTTCGCATTTGAATCTCATTTCAATACTTGCTTATTAGAAACGCATTTTGGGCAAAGTCGGGTAAAATTGTGTTTCAACCAAAAAATTTATTTATTGCAAAGGGATACCCCTTTCCTAACATATTGATGAAAATTTTTTTTTCTTAAATGCTTGCGATTTGAGATTTTTCGGAAGCTTCTTCGCATTTGTATCTCCTTTCAATACTCTGTTATTAGAAATGAACGCCTTTTGGGCAAAATTGGGTAAAATTGTGTTTCAATTTATTTATAGCATAGGCGTACCCTTTCCTAAAATATTGATGAAACATTTTTTTTTCTTAAATGCTTGCGATTTGATATTTTTCGGAAGCTTCTTCGCATTTGAAACCCATTTCAGTACTTGCTTATTAGAAATGAACGCCTTTTAGGCAAAGTCGGGTAAAATTAAGTTTCAACCAACAAATTTATGTATTGCAAAGGGATACCCCTTTCCTAAAATATTGATAACAAATTTTTTTCTTAAATGCTTGCGATTTGAGATTTTTCGGAAGCTTTTTCGCATTTGAAACTCCTTTCAATACTCAGTTATTAGAAATAAACGCCTTTTGGGCAAAATTGGGTAAAATTGTGTTTCAACCAAAAAATTGATTTTTAGCAAAGGAGTAAGTAAGCCTTTCCTAAAAAATTGGCAAATAATTTTTTTTCTTAAATGCATGCGATTTGAGATTTTTCGGAAGCTTCTTCCCATTTGAAACTTTTTTCAATACCCAGTTATTAGAAATAAACGCCTTTTGGGCAAAATTGGGTAAAATTGTGTTTCAACCAAAAAATTGATTTTTAGCAAAGGGGTAAGCCTTTCCTAAAAAATTGGCAAATAATTTTTTTTCTTAAATGCATGCGATTTGAGTTTTTTCGGAAGCTTCTTCGCATTTGAAACTCCTTTCAATACTCTGTTATTAGAAATAAACGCCTTTTGGGCAAAATTGGGTAAAATTGTGTTTCAACCAAAAAATTGATTTTTAGCAAAGGGGTAAGTAAGCCTTTCCTAAAAAATTGGCAAATAATTTTTTTTCTTAAATGCATGCGATTTGAGATTTTTCGGAAGCTTCTTCGCATTTGAAACTCCTTTCAATACTCAGTTATTAGAAATAAACGCCTTTTGGGCAAAATTGGGTAAAATAGTGTTTCAACCAAAAAATTGATTTTAAGCAAAGGGGTAAGCCTTTCCTAAAAAATTGGCAAATAATTTTTTTTCTTAAATGCTTGCGGTTTGAGATTTTTCGGAAGCTTCTTCGCATTTGAATCTCCTTTCAATACTTGCTTATTAGAAATAAACGCCTTTTGGGCAATGTCGGGTAAAATTGTGGTTCAGCCAAAAAATTTATTTCTTGCAAAGGGTTACCCTTTCCTAATATATTGATGAAAAATTTTTTTTCTTAAATGCTTGCGATTTGAGATTTTTCGGAAGCTTCTTCGCATTTGAATCTCCTTTCAATACTTGCTTATTAGAAATGAACGCCTTTTGGGCAAAATTAGGTAAAATTGTGTTTCAACCAAAAAATTTATGTATTGCAAAGGGGCACCCCTTTCCTAAAATATTGTTGACAAATTTTTTTCTTAAATGCTTGCGATTTGGGATTTTTCGGAAGCTTCTTCGCATTTGAAACTCATTTCAATACTTGCTTATTAGAAATGAACGCCTTTTGGCAAAGTCGGGTAAAATTAAGTTTCAACCAACAAATTTATGTATTGCAAAGGGGCACCCCTTTCCTAAAATATTGATGACAAATTTTTTTTTCTTAAATGCTTGCGATTTGAGATTTTTCGGAAGCTTCTTCGCATTTGAAACTCATTTCAATACTTGCTTATTAGAAATAAACGCCTTTTGGGCAAAGTCGGGTAAAATTGTGTTTCAACCAAAAAATTTATTTATTGCAAAGGGGTACCCCTTCCTAAAATATTGATGAAAAATGTTTTTCTTAAATGCTTTCGATTTGAGATTTTTCGGAAGCTTCTTAGCATTTGAATCTCCTTTCAATATATGCTTATTAGAAATGAATGCCTTTTGGGCAAAATTGGGTAAAACTGTGTTTCAACCAAAAAATTTATTTATTGCAAAGGGGTACCTCTTTCCTAAAATATTGATGAAACATTTTTTTTCTTAAATGCTTGCGATTTGAGATTTTTCGGAAGCTTCTTCGCATTTGAAACTCATTTCAATACTTGCTTATTAGAAATAAACGCCTTTTGGGCAAAATTGGGTAAAATTGTGTTTCAACCAAAAAATTTATTTATTGCAAAGGGATACCCCTTTCCTAACATATTGATGAAAATTTTTTTTTCTTAAATGCTTGCGATTTGCGATTTTTCGGAAGCTTCTTCGCATTAGAAACTCCTTTCAACACTTGCCTATTAGAAATTAACGCCTTTGGGCAAAGTCGGGTAAAATTGTGTTTCAACCAAAAAATTTATTTATTGCAAAGGGGTACCCCTTTCCTAAAATATTGACGAAAAATTTTTTTTTCTTAAATGCTTGCGATTTGAGATTTTTCGGAAGCTTCTTCGCATTTGAAACTCATTTCAATACTTGCTTATTAGAAATGAACGCCTTTTGGGCAAAGTCAGGTAAAATTGTGGTTCAACCAAAAAATTTATTTATTGCAAAGGGGTACCCAAAATTGGGTAAAATTTTGTTTTTACCAAAAAATTTATGTATTGCAAAGGGGCACCCCTTTCCTAAAATATTGATGACAAATTTTTTTCTTAAATGCTTGCGATTTGGGATTTTTCGGAAGCTTCTTCGCATTTGAAACTCCTTTCAACACTTGCCTATTAGAAATTAACGCCTTTTGGGCAAAATTGAGTAAAATTGTGTTTCAACCAAAAAATTTGTTTATTGCAAAGGGGTACCCCTTTCCTAAAATATTGATAAAAATTTTTTTTTCTTAAATGCTTGCGATTTGAGATTTTTCGGAAGCTTCTTCGCATTTGAATCTCCTTTCAATACTTGCTTATTAGAAATGAACGCCTTTTGGGCAAAATTGGGTAAAATTGTGTTTCAACCAAAAAATTTATTTATAGCAAAGGGGGGCCCCTTTCCTAAAATATTGATGAAAATTGTGTTTCAAGCAAAACATTTATTTATAGCAAAGGGGTACCCCTTTCATAAAATATTGATGACAAATTTTTTTCTTAAATGCTTGCGATTTGAGATTTTTCGGAAGCTTCTTCGCATTTGAAACTCATTTCAATACTTGCTTATTAGAAATAAACGCCTTTTGGGCAAAGTCGGGTAAAATTGTGTTTCAACCAAAAAATTTATTTATTGCAAAGGGGTGTACCCCTTTCCTAGAATTTGATGAAAAATTTTTTTTTCTTAAATGCTTGCGATTTGAGATTTCTCGGAAGCTTTTTCGCATTTGAAACTCATTTCAATACTTGCTTATTAGAAATGAACGCCTTTTGGGCAAAATTGGGTAAAATTGTGTTTTAACCAAAAAATTTATGTATTGCAAAGGGGCACCCCTTTCCTAAAATATTGATGAAACATTTTTTTTTTCTTAAATGCTTGCGATTTGAGATTTTTCGGAAGCTTCTTCGCATTTGAATCTCATTTCAATACTTGCTTATTAGAAACGCATTTTGGGCAAAGTCGGGTAAAATTGTGTTTCAACCAAAAAATTTATTTATTGCAAAGGGATACCCCTTTCCTAACATATTGATGAAAATTTTTTTTTCTTAAATGCTTGCGATTTGAGATTTTTCGGAAGCTTCTTCGCATTTGTATCTCCTTTCAATACTCTGTTATTAGAAATGAACGCCTTTTGGGCAAAATTGGGTAAAATTGTGTTTCAATTTATTTATAGCATAGGCGTACCCTTTCCTAAAATATTGATGAAACATTTTTTTTTCTTAAATGCTTGCGATTTGATATTTTTCGGAAGCTTCTTCGCATTTGAAACTCATTTCAGTACTTGCTTATTAGAAATGAACGCCTTTTGGGCAAAGTCGGGTAAAATTAAGTTTCAACCAACAAATTTATGTATTGCAAAGGGATACCCCTTTCCTAAAATATTGATAACAAATTTTTTTCTTAAATGCTTGCGATTTGAGATTTTTCGGAAGCTTCTTCGCATTTGAATCTCCTTTCAATACTTGCTTATTAGAAATGAACGCCTTTTGGGCAAAGTCGGGTAAAATTGTGTTTCAACCAAAAAATTTATGTATTGCAAAGGCGTACCCCTTTCCTAAAATATTGATGACAAATTATTTTTTTAAATGCTTGCGATTTGGGATTTTTCGGAGGCTTCTTCGCATTTGAAACTCATTTCAATACTTGCTTATTAGAAATAAACGCCTTTTGGGCAAAGTCTGGTAAAATTGTGTTTCAACCAAAAAATTTATGTATTGCAAAGGGGTACCCCTTTCCTAAAATATTGATGGAACATATTTTTTTTCTTAAATGCTTTCGATTTGAGATTTTTCGGAAGCTTCTTAGCATTTGAATCTCATTTCAATACTTGCTTATTAGAAATGAACGCCTTTTGGGCAAAATTGGGTAAAATTGTGTTTCAATTTATTTATAGCATAGGCGTACCCTTTCCTAAAATATTGATGAAAAATTTTTTTTTCTTAAATGCTTGCGATTTGATATTTTTCGGAAGCTTCTTCGCATTTGAAACTCATTTCAGTACTTGCTTATTAGAAATGAACGCCTTTTGGGCAAAGTCGGGTAAAATTAAGTTTCAACCAACAAATTTATGTATTGCAAAGGGATACCCCTTTCCTAAAATATTGATAACAAATTTTTTTCTTAAATGCTTGCAATTTGAGATTTTTCGGAAGCTTTGTCGCATTTGAAACTCCTTTCAATACTCAGTTATTAGAAATAAACGCCTTTTGGGCAAAATTGGGTAAAATTGTGTTTCAACCAAAAAATTGATTTTTAGCAAAGGGGTAAGTAAGCCTTTCCTAAAAAATTGGCAAAATAATTTTTTTTCTTAAATGCATGCGATTTGAGATTTTTCGGAAGCTTCTTCGCATTTGAAACTCCTTTCAATACTCAGTTATTAGAAATAAACGCCTTTTGGGCAAAATTGGGTAAAATTGTGTTTCAACCAAAAAATTGATTTTTAGCAAAGGGGTAAGCCTTTCCTAAAAAATTGGCAAATAATTTTTTTTCTTAAATGCATGCGATTTGAGATTTTTAGGAAGCTTCTTCGCATTTGAAACTCCTTTCAATACTCAGTTATTAGAAATAAACGCCTTTTGGGCAAAATTGGGTAAAATTGTGTTTCAACCAAAAAATTGATTTTTAGCAAAGGGGTAAGCCTTTCCTAAAAAATTGGCAAATAATTTTTTTTCTTAAATGCATGCGATTTGAGTTTTTTCGGAAGCTTCTTCGCATTTGAAACTCCTTTCAATACTCTGTTATTAGAAATAAACGCCTTTTGGGCAAAATTGGGTAAAATTGTGTTTCAACCAAAAAATTGATTTTTAGCAAAGGGGTAAGTAAGCCTTTCCTAAAAAATTGGCAAATAATTTTTTTTCTTAAATGCATGCGATTTGAGATTTTTCGGAAGCTTCTTCGCATTTGAAACTCCTTTCAATACTCAGTTATTAGAAATAAACGCCTTTTGGGCAAAATTGGGTAAAATAGTGTTTCAACCAAAAAATTGATTTTAAGCAAAGGGGTAAGCCTTTCCTAAAAAATTGGCAAATAATTTTTTTTCTTAAATGCTTGCGGTTTGAGATTTTTCGGAAGCTTCTTCGCATTTGAATCTCCTTTCAATACTTGCTTATTAGAAATAAACGCCTTTTGGGCAATGTCGGGTAAAATTGTGGTTCAGCCAAAAAATTTATTTCTTGCAAAGGGTTACCCTTTCCTAATATATTGATGAAAAATTTTTTTTCTTAAATGCTTGCGATTTGAGATTTTTCGGAAGCTTCTTCGCATTTGAATCTCCTTTCAATACTTGCTTATTAGAAATGAACGCCTTTTGGGCAAAATTAGGTAAAATTGTGTTTCAACCAAAAAATTTATGTATTGCAAAGGGGCACCCCTTTCCTAAAATATTGTTGACAAATTTTTTTCTTAAATGCTTGCGATTTGGGATTTTTCGGAAGCTTCTTTGCATTTGAAACTCATTTCAATACTTGCTTATTAGAAATGAACGCCTTTTGGCAAAGTCGGGTAAAATTAAGTTTCAACCAACAAATTTATGTATTGCAAAGGGGCACCCCTTTCCTAAAATATTGATGACAAATTTTTTTTTCTTAAATGCTTGCGATTTGAGATTTTTCGGAAGCTTCTTCGCATTTGAAACTCATTTCAATACTTGCTTATTAGAAATAAACGCCTTTTGGGCAAAATTGGGTAAAATTGTGTTTCAACCAAAAAATTTATTTATTGCAAAGGGGTACCCCTTCCTAAAATATTGATGAAAAATGTTTTTCTTAAATGCTTTCGATTTGAGATTTTTCGGAAGCTTCTTAGCATTTGAATCTCCTTTCAATATATGCTTATTAGAAATGAATGCCTTTTGGGCAAAATTGGGTAAAACTGTGTTTCAACCAAAAAATTTATTTATTGCAAAGGGGTACCTCTTTCCTAAAATATTGATGAAACATTTTTTTTCTTAAATGCTTGCGATTTGAGATTTTTCGGAAGCTTCTTCGCATTTGAAACTCATTTCAATACTTGCTTATTAGAAATAAACGCCTTTTGGGCAAAATTGGGTAAAATTGTGTTTCAACCAAAAAATTTATTTATTGCAAAGGGATACCCCTTTCCTAACATATTGATGAAAATTTTTTTTTCTTAAATGCTTGCGATTTGAGATTTTTCGGAAGCTTCTTCGCATTTGTATCTTCTTTCAATACTCTGTTATTAGAAATGAACGCCTTTTGGGCAAAATTGGGTAAAATTGTGTTTCAATTTATTTATAGCATAGGCGTACCCTTTAGTAAAATATTGATGAAACATTTTTTTTTCTTAAATGCTTGCGATTTGATATTTTTCGGAAGCTTCTTCGCATTTGAAACTCATTTCAGTACTTGCTTATTAGAAATGAACGCCTTTTGGGCAAAGTCGGGTAAAATTAAGTTTCAACCAACAAATTTATGTATTGCAAAGGGATACCCCTTTCCTAAAATATTGATAACAAATTTTTTTCTTAAATGCTTGCGATTTGAGATTTTTCGGAAGCTTTTTCGCATTTGAAACTCCTTTCAATACTCAGTTATTAGAAATAAACGCCTTTTGGGCAAAATTGGGTAAAATTGTGTTTCAACCAAAAAATTGATTTTTAGCAAAGGGGTAAGTAAGCCTTTCCTAAAAAATTGGCAAATAATTTTTTTTCTTAAATGCATGCGATTTGAGATTTTTCGGAAGCTTCTTCGCATTTGAAACTCCTTTCAATACTCAGTTATTAGAAATAAACGCCTTTTGGGCAAAATTGGGTAAAATTGTGTTTCAACCAAAAAATTGATTTTTAGCAAAGGGGTAAGTAAGCCTTTCCTAAAAAATTGGCAAATAATTTTTTTTCTTAAATGCTTGCGATTTGATATTTTTCGGAAGCTTCTTCGCATTTGAATCTCCTTTCAATACTTGCTTATTAGAAATGAACGCCTTTTGGGCAAAGTCGGGTAAAATTGTGTTTCAACCAAAAAATTTATGTATTGCAAAGGCGTACCCCTTTCCTAAAATATTGATGACAATTTTTTTTTTTAAATGCTTGCGATTTGGGATTTTTCGGAAGCTTCTTCGCATTTGAAACTCATTTCAATACTTGCTTATTAGAAATAAACGCCTTTTGGGCAAAATTGGGTAAAACTGTGTTTCAACCAAAAAATTTATTTATTGCAAAGGGGTACCTCTTTCCTAAAATATTGATGAAACATTTTTTTTCTTAAATGCTTGCGATTTGAGATTTTTCGGAAGCTTCTTCGCATTTGAAACTCATTTCAATACTTGCTTATTAGAAATAAACGCCTTTTGGGCAAAATTGGGTAAAATTGTGTTTCAACCAAAAAATTTATTTATTGCAAAGGGATACCCCTTTCCTAACATATTGATGAAAATTTTTTTTTCTTAAATGCTTGCGATTTGATATTTTTCGGAAGCTTCTTCGCATTTGAAACTCATTTCAGTACTTGCTTATTAGAAATGAACGCCTTTTGGGCAAAGTCGGGTAAAATTAAGTTTCAACCAACAAATTTATGTATTGCAAAGGGATACCCCTTTCCTAAAATATTGATAACAAATTTTTTTCTTAAATGCTTGCGATTTGAGATTTTTCGGAAGCTTTTTCGCATTTGAAACTCCTTTCAATACTCAGTTATTAGAAATAAACGCCTTTTGGGCAAAATTGGGTAAAATTGTGTTTCAACCAAAAAATTGATTTTTAGCAAAGGGGTAAGTAAGCCTTTCCTAAAAAATTGGCAAATAATTTTTTTTCTTAAATGCATGCGATTTGAGATTTTTCGGAAGCTTCTTCGCATTTGAAACTCCTTTCAATACTCAGTTATTAGAAATAAACGCCTTTTGGGCAAAATTGGGTAAAATTGTGTTTCAACCAAAAAATTGATTTTTAGCAAAGGGGTAAGTAAGCCTTTCCTAAAAAATTGGCAAATAATTTTTTTTCTTAAATGCTTGCGATTTGATATTTTTCGGAAGCTTCTTCGCATTTGAATCTCCTTTCAATACTTGCTTATTAGAAATGAACGCCTTTTGGGCAAAGTCGGGTAAAATTGTGTTTCAACCAAAAAATTTATGTATTGCAAAGGCGTACCCCTTTCCTAAAATATTGATGACAAATTTTTTTTTTAAATGCTTGCGATTTGGGATTTTTCGGAAGCTTCTTCGCATTTGAAACTCATTTCAATACTTGCTTATTAGAAATAAACGCCTTTTGGGCAAAGTCTGGTAAAATTGTGTTTCAACCAAAAAATGTATGTATTGCAAAGGGGTACCCCTTTCCTAAAATATTGATGGAACATATTTTTTTTCTTAAATGCTTTCGATTTGAGATTTTTCGGAAGCTTCTTAGCATTTGAATCTCATTTCAATACTTGCTTATTAGAAATGAACGCCTTTTGGGCAAAATTGGGTAAAATTGTGTTTCAATTTATTTATAGCATAGGCGTACCCTTTCCTAAAATATTGATGAAACATTTTTTTTTCTTAAATGCTTGCGATTTGATATTTTTCGGAAGCTTCTTCGCATTTGAAACTCATTTCAGTACTTGCTTATTAGAAATGAACGCCTTTTGGGCAAAGTCGGGTAAAATTAAGTTTCAACCAACAAATTTATGTATTGCAAAGGGATACCCCTTTCCTAAAATATTGATAACAAATTTTTTTCTTAAATACTTGCGATTTGAGATTTTTCGGAAGCTTTTTCGCATTTGAAACTCCTTTCAATACTCAGTTATTAGAAATAAACGCCTTTTGGGCAAAATTGGGTAAAATTGTGTTTCAACCAAAAAATTGATTTTTAGCAAAGGAGTAAGTAAGCCTTTCCTAAAAAATTGGCAAATAATTTTTTTTCTTAAATGCATGCGATTTGAGATTTTTCGGAAGCTTCTTCGCATTTGAAACTCCTTTCAATACTCAGTTATTAGAAATAAACGCCTTTTGGGCAAAATTGGGTAAAATTGTGTTTCAACCAAAAAATTGATTTTTAGCAAAGGGGTAAGCCATTTTTTGGTTGAAACACAATTCTACCCAATTTTGCCCAAAAGGCGTTTATTTCTAATAAGCAAGTATTGAAATGAGTTTCAAATGCGAAGAAGCTTCCGAAAAATCTCAAATCGCAAGCATTTAAGAAAAAAAAATTTGTCATCAATATTTTAGGAAATTGGTACCCCTTTGCAATAAATACATTTTTTGGTTGAAACACAATTTTACCCAATTTTGCCCAAAAGGCGTTCATTTCTAATAAGCAAGTATTGAAAGGAGATTCAAATGCGAAGAAGCTTCCGAAGAATCTTAAATCGCAAGCATTTAAGAAAAAAAATTGTTCATCAATATTTTAGGAATAAATAAATTTTTTGGTTGAAACACAATTTTACCCGACCTTGCCCAAAAGGCGTTCATTTCTAATAAGCAAGTACTGAAATGAGTTTCAAATGCGAAGAAGCTTTCGAAAAATCTCAAATCGCAAGCATTTAAGAAAAAAAAAATTTCATCAATATTTTAGGAAAGGGGTACGCCTTTGCAATAAATAAATTTTTTGGTTGAAACACAATTTTACCCGACTTTGCCCAAAAGGCGTTTATTTCTAATAAGCATATATTGAAAGGAGATTCAAATGCTAAGAAGCTTCCGAAAAATCTCAAATCGCAAGCATTTAAGAAAAAAAATGTTTCATCAATATTTTAGGAAAGGGGTACGCCTTTGCAAGGAATTAATTTGTTGGTTGAAACACAATTTTACCCAATTTTGGCCAAAAGGCGTTTATTTCTAATAAGCAAGTATTGAAATGAGTTTCAAATGCGAAGAAGCTTCCGAAAAATCTCAAATCGCAAGCATTTAAGAAAAAAAAAATGTTTCATCAATATTTTAGGAAATTGGTACGCCTTTGCAAGGAATTAATTTTTTGGTTGAAACACAATTTTACCCAATTTTGCCCAAAAGGCGTTCATTTCTAATAAGCAAGTATTGAAAGGAGATTCAAATGCGAAGAAGCTTCCGAAAATTCTCAAATCGCAAGCATTTAAGAAAAAAACTTTTCATCAATATGTTAGGAAAGGGTACCCCTTTGCAATAAATAAATTTTTTGGTTGAAACACAATTTTACCCAATTTTGTCCAAAAGGCGTTCATTTCTAATAAGCAAGTATTGAAAGGAGATTCAAATGCGAAGAAGCTTCCGAAAAATCTCAAATCGCAAGCATTTAAGAAAAAAAAATGTTTCATCAATATTTTAGGAAAGGGTACGCCTTTGCAAGGAATTAATTTTTTGGTTGAAACACAATTTTACCCGACTTTGCCCAAAAGACGTTCATTTCTAATAAGCAAGTATTGAAATGAGTTTCTAATGCGAAGAAGCTTCCAAAAAATCGCAAGCATTTAAGAAAAAAAATTTGTCGTCAATATTTTAGGAAATTGGTACCCCTTTGCAATAAATACATTTTTTGGTTGAAACACAGTTTTACCCAATTTTGCCCAAAAGGCATTCATTTCTAATAAGCATATATTGAAAGGAGATTCAAATGCTAAGAAGCTTCCGAAAAATCTCAAATCGAAAGCATTTAAGAAAAACATTTTTCATCAATATTTTAGGAAAGGGGTACCCCTTTGCAATAAATAAATATTTTGGTTGAAACACAATTTTACCCAATTTTGCCCAAAAGGCGTTTATTTCTAATAAGCATATATTGAAAGGAGATTCAAATGCTAAGAAGCTTCCGAAAAATCTCAAATCGCAAGCATTTAAGAAAAAATATGTTTCATCAATATTTTAGGAAAGGGGTACGTACGCCTTTGCAAAAAATACATTTTTTGGTTGAAACACAATTTTACCCAATTTTGCCCAAAAGGCGTTTATTTCTAATAAGCAAGTATTGAAAGGAGATTCAAATGCGAAGAAGCTTCCGAAAAATCGCAAGCATTTAAGAAAAAAATTTGTCATCAATATTTTAGGAAATTGGTACCCCTTTGCAATACATAAATTTTTTGGTTGAAACACAATTTTACCAGACTTTGCTCAAAAGGCGTTTATTTCTAATAAGCAAGTATTGAAATGAGTTTCAAATGCGAAGAAGCTTCCGAAAAATCTCAAATCGCAAGCATTTATGAAAAAAAAAATTTTTTCATCAATATTTTAGGAAAGGGTACGCCTTTGCAATAAATAAATTTTTTGGTTGAAACACAATTTTACCCGACTTTGCCCAAAAGGCGTTTATTTCTAATAAGCATATATTGAAAGGAGATTCAAATGCTAAGAAGCTTCCGAAAAATCTCAAATCGCAAGCATTTAAGAAAAAAAATGTTTCATCAATATGTTAGGAAAGGGGTACGCCTTTGCAAGGAATTAATTTGTTGGTTGAAACACAATTTTACCCAATTTTGGCCAAAAGGCGTTTATTTCTAATAAGCAAGTATTGAAATGAGTTTCAAATGCGAAGAAGCTTCCGAAAAATCTCAAATCGCAAGCATTTAAGAAAAAAAAAATGTTTCATCAATATTTTAGGAAATTGGTACGCCTTTGCAAGGAATTAATTTTTTGGTTGAAACACAATTTTACCCAATTTTGCCCAAAAGGCGTTCATTTCTAATAAGCAAGTATTGAAAGGAGATTCAAATGCGAAGAAGCTTCCGAAAAATCTCAAATCGCAAGCATTTAAGAAAAAAAAATGTTTCATCAATATTTTAGGAAAGGGTACGCCTTTGCAAGGAATTAATTTTTTGGTTGAAACACAATTTTACCCGACTTTGCCCAAAAGACGTTCATTTCTAATAAGCAAGTATTGAAATGAGTTTCTAATGCGAAGAAGCTTCCGAAAAATCGCAAGCATTTAAGAAAAAAAATTTGTCGTCAATATTTTAGGAAATTGGTACCCCTTTGCAATAAATACATTTTTTGGTTGAAACACAGTTTTACCCAATTTCACCCAAAAGGCATTCATTTCTAATAAGCATATATTGAAAGGAGATTCAAATGCTAAGAAGCTTCCGATAAATCTCAAATCGAAAGCATTTAAGAAAAACATTTTTCATCAATATTTTAGGAAAGGGGTACCCCTTTGCAATAAATAAATATTTTGGTTGAAACACAATTTTACCCAATTTTGCCCAAAAGGCGTTTATTTCTAATAAGCATATATTGAAAGGAAATTCAAATGCTAAGAAGCTTCCGAAAAATCTCAAATCGCAAGCATTTAAGAAAAAATATGTTTCATCAATATTTTAGGAAAGGGGTACGTACGCCTTTGCAAAAAATACATTTTTTGGTTGAAACACAATTTTACCCAATTTTGCCCAAAAGGCGTTTATTTCTAATAAGCAAGTATTGAAAGGAGATTCAAATGCGAAGAAGCTTCAAAAAAATCGCAAGCATTTAAGAAAAAAATTTGTCATCAATATTTTAGGAAATTGGTACCCCTTTGCAATACATAAATTTTTTGGTTGAAACACAATTTTACCAGACTTTGCTCAAAAGGCGTTTATTTCTAATAAGCAAGTATTGAAATGAGTTTCAAATGCGAAGAAGCTTCCGAAAAATCTCAAATCGCAAGCATTTATGAAAAAAAAAATTTTTTCATCAATATTTTAGGAAAGGGTACGCCTTTGCAATAAATAAATTTTTTGGTTGAAACACAATTTTACCCGACTTTGCCCAAAAGGCGTTTATTTCTAATAAGCAAGTATTGAAAGGAGATACAAATGCGAAGAAGCTTCCGAAAAATCTCAAACCGCAAGCATTTAAGAAAAAAACTTTTTTCATCAATATTTTAGGAAAGGGGTACCCCTTTGCAATAAATAATTTTTTTGGTTGAAACACAATTTTACCCAATTTTGCCCAAAAGGCGTTCGTTTCTAATAAGCAAGTATTGAAATGAGTTTCAAATGCGAAGAAGCTTCCGAAAAATCTCAAATCACAAGCATTTAAGAAAAAAATTTGTTTCATCAATATTTTAGGAAAGGGGTACCCCTTTGCAATAAATAATTTTTTTGGTTGAAACACAATTTTACCCAATTTTGCCCAAAAGGCGTTCTTTCTAATAAGCAAGTATTGAAATGAGATTCAAATGCGAAGAAACTTCCGAAAAATCTCAAATCGCAAGCATTTAAGAAAAAAAATTTCATCAATATTTTAGGAAAGGGGTACCCCTTTGCAATAAATAAATTTTTTGGTTGAAACACAATTTTTCCCGACTTTGCCCAAAAGGCGTTCATTTCTAATAAGCAAGTATTGAAATGAGTTTCAAATGCGAAGAACCTTCCGAAAAATCTCAAATCGCAAGCATTTAAGAAAAAAAAATGTTTCATCAATATTTTAGGAAAGGGGTACCCCTTTGCAATAAATAAATTTTTTGGTTGAAACACAATTTTTCCCCCGACTTTGCCCAAAAGGCGTTCATTTCTAATAAGCAAGTATTGAAAGGAGATTCAAATGCGAAGAAGCTTCCGAAAAATCTCAAATCGCAAGCATTTAAGAAAAAAAAATGTTTCATCAATATTTTAGGAAAGGGGTACCCCTTTGCAATAAATAAATTTTTTGGTTGAAACACAATTTTACCCGACTTTGCCCAAAATGCGTTCATTTCTAATAAGCAAGTATTGAAATGAGTTTCAAATGCGAAGAAGCTTCCGAAAAATCTCAAATCGCAAGCATTTAAGAAAAAAAAATGTTTCATCAATATTTTAGGAAAGGGGTGCCCCTTTGCAATACATAAATTTTTTGGTTGAAAAACAATTTTACACAATTTTGCCCAAAAGGCGTTCGTTTCTAATAAGCAAGTATTGAAATGAGTTTCAAATGCGAAGAAGCTTCCGAAAAATCTCAAATCGCAAGCATTTAAGAAAAAAATTTGTTTCATCAATATTTTAGGAAAGGGGTACGTACGCCTTTGCAAAAAATACATTTTTTGGTTGAAACACAATTTTACCCAATTTTGCCCAAAAGACGTTTATTTCTAATAAGCAAGTATTGAAAGGAGATTCAAATGCGAAGAAGCTTCCGAAAAATCGCAAGCATTTAAGTAAAAAATTTGTCATCAATATTTTAGGAAATTGGTACCCCTTTGCAATACATAAATTTTTTGGTTGAAACACAATTTTACCAGACTTTGCTCAAAAGGCGTTTATTTCTAATAAGCAAGTATTGAAATGAGTTTCAAATGCGAAGAAGCTTCCGAAAAATCTCAAATCGCAAGCATTTATGAAAAAAAAAATTTTTTCATCAATATTTTAGGAAAGGGTACGCCTTTGCAATAAATAAATTTTTTGGTTGAAACACAATTTTACCCGACTTTGCCCAAAAGGCGTTTATTTCTAATAAGCAAGTATTGAAAGGAGATACAAATGCGAAGAAGCTTCCGAAAAATCTCAAACCGCAAGCATTTAAGAAAAAAACTTTTTTCATCAATATTTTAGGAAAGGGGTACCCCTTTGCAATAAATAATTTTTTTGGTTGAAACACAATTTTACCCAATTTTGCCCAAAAGGCGTTCGTTTCTAATAAGCAAGTTGTTCAGTTTTGTAAAAACTAAATGTTTCTTTGTCTGGTTTTTAGTGTCTAGTTAAACCGATTGTGTTTGCTTTAAAACATATTGTTTATGGTGGTAGCGTAGCCTAAACAAATAGTAGCATAAACACATCGGTTATAGATATGAATTAGACAAAGAAACATCATCTGTGTAAATACAATAATTAGTATTTAAGATAAGATTTTACATGTATAAGAGAGTACATCTTGTACGGGTGTATTAGTATTTAGTTAGCGATAAGATTTTTGTATATAAGACAAAACATGATTGAAATAAAGTGGAGTTCTAAATTTAAAGTGAAAGTGAGAGGTTGATTTATTGTTTAGTTGCTGTATTAAACATTTGGTGACCCCGACGTGATTCTTGGAAGTGGTTATAAACATTTGGTCAAACCAGATCAAAACTTGGACAAAAGGAGTTTAAATAATGGATTCCGTAGAACGAATTAAACAGCAGGAAGAGTTAGGGCAAAATATCGCTACTCTTTATAATTCTTTAAGTGCCTTGGTGCAACAAGGTGATGTTAGTACAGAGGAACTAGCAATAAATACAACAAAGCTCAGGGAATCTTTCAAAAGCAGTTATGCTGAATTTGAGAAAAACGACAAGGAACTCCGCCCATCCTCCGCAACATTGGAGCGAAATGCGTATTTTAAAAAAGGGTTTGCAGGCAAGGTAAGACAAGCTGCAGAAAATTTTGAAAGTTTATATCAAACAGTGAAGAGTAAAATTAATGAGGAAAACTCGTTATCAAAATTGTCTGGCCAAAGTTTAAAAACACAAAAACCGGCATTTCAGGAAGATAAAAAAACGCCTTCTACACAAATAGGAGAAAGAAAAATAAAAAATTTTGGACTGCAGAGGCAGTTTCAATATATTCTTGATGATTTAGAATCAAAGCTAGAACATTTCAAACAAAAATATGTGACAATTGATAGTGTTAGAGAAAAATTTGAAACAACAGAAAAAGTATTTTTCCAATATATAGGTGAATTTCCCGATGATGAGCTGACAGAAGTTTTTTATTCCTTAAGGGATTCATATCAAGAAATTCCAGATGTAAACAAACGTTTTAAGTCCTTGCCATTTACATTACCATCTATTGACATACCACAATTTGATGGAAAGTTTACGGATTGGGATACATTTAAGGAATTGTTTGAAGAATTGATTTTGTCTCAACCAATTTCAAAAACACAAAAAATGTGTATATTAAAATCAAAATTAGTTGGGGAAGCAATAAAGAAAATTTCTAAATTGCCATCCAGGGAAGAAAACTTTGATGTAGCTTGGAATATTTTAAATGAATGTTATTCAAACAATAGAGCAACAACTTCAATTTATTTCAAATCTATCCTAGATGCTCCATTTGTAAAATGCAATTCCAAAAGTGTAAGCAAGTTTTTGAGCATAGTGAATGAAAGTTTGCAAGCACTTTATGCTGTAAAAATAGATACTGAACAAATGTATAAATCGTTCATTTGTTTTATATTGCAACGAAAACTGGACGACCAGATGAGACTTCAATTTGAACAACACTTAGGTAAATCCCGAGATCTCCCAAGGGTAGAGCAACTGGTAGATTTTTTGCAGCAAATGCAATATTCATTGGAAGCGAGCCAACAATTTATAAAATGGGACGATAGCAGATTCCGAGAAACTAATCAACAAGTTTATCATAATTTCAAGAAAGAAGAAGATCAAATAGTAAATCAGTCTAAAACTCCAAACTTTAATAATCCAAAATGTTTGTTAGGCTGCACTTCAAGGCATATTTTGTTTAAATGTTCAAAATTTAGAAGTTTGTCTATTAAAGAAAAATTAGAAAAGGTAAAAAATTTTAAATTATGCTACAAATGTCTTTGTCCAGGTCATCTCACAAAAATGTGTAATAGCCAATTTAATTGTAGAATTTGTAAAAATGAACATAATACGCTGATTCATGAAGACAGAACTAAACCAAAGACTGTTTTGGTGAACAGTGACAATGAAGATAATAATGACTGCGTTTTGTTATCAACTGCAATTGTACAGGTTAAAACAGGAGACAATAAATGGATAGATTGTCGTGTATTACTAGATGGAGGTTCTCAGATAAATCTCGTAACAAAAGAGTTGAAGAACAAATTAAATTTACCTAATGTTATGAAAGTAAATAAAAATATAGAGGGATTACAAATGAAAAAATTACCCATACACGAACAAATTGGCATTAATATGAAATCAAAGGTAACTAAGTATAAAACTTTTTTAAATGCAGCAGTACTAGATAAAATTGTGTCTAACGTCCCAAGTTCAAAAATGTTACCAGGAACTTTTCCAAAGAGCGTTAAGCTAGCAGATCCAAAATATAACATTCCGAAAGGAGTTGACATGCTCCTTTCAAATGAATTTGTATTTGATCTTATATGCAATGGAAAATTACAGGACCCAAAAACTAAAACAAAATTACAAAATACAAAATTAGGTTGGGTTGCTTATAGCATGACACAATTGGTTGATAGTATACCAAAGCAGAATGTTGTAACGATAGATACAACTACAGAAAAAATATTAGAAAAATTCTGGGAAGTAGAAGAAGTGCCGAAAGTGAATAACTTAACGGCCCTTCAGAAAGAATGTGAAAAATCATTCGATGAAAATACAAACAGATTAGCAGACGGTAAATTTCAAGTAACATTACCTTTTAAAGATAATATTAATAAATTAGGTAATTCCTGCCTCATTGCTAAAAGAAGATTTTTTGCTCTGGAGAGAAAATTACAAAAGAATACAGAATTGAAAGAACAATACCATGCATTTATGCGTCAATATTTAGAGATGGGTCATATGGAATTAACAAAAGGTGTTTCTTCAATAGGATATTATTTACCACATCATTGTATTTGTAGACCAGAAAGCACTTCTACAAAATTAAGGGTTGTATTTGATGCTTCCTGTAAGACTACAAGTAATATATCGTTAAACGATTTACTGCACACAGGTCCTAAAATTCAGGAAAATTTATTTAATATTTTGCTGAGATTCAGGAAACATAGATACGTTTTTTCAGCGGATATAGAGAAAATGTACAGACAAATTTGGATGTCAGAAAATGATAGAAAATACCAATTAATATTTTGGCGCTTCAATGAAACAGAGCAAATAGAAACATACGCTCTTAAAACTGTTACTTACGGTACGTCAGCTGCTCCATATTTAGCAGTAAAATGTTTAGAAAAAATTGCGGATTGGAAAAGAAACCAATTTCCGGATGAATCGGCAATAATTAAAAACGATTTTTATATGGACGATTTAATGACAGGAGGCGACTGTTTGAAGAAGGTTACAGTATTAAGAAGGAATTTAGATGCAATATTGCTGGAATTTGGAATGCCATTAAAAAAGTGGTGCACAAACGAAAAAGTAATATTAAACGAAGTGAACGAAGAACATATAACGGAAAGTCTGGACATAAAATCTGACAACTCTAACTTCACTAGAACACTTGGCGTTATTTGGAATACAGGAATGGATCAACTAAGCTTAAACTGTAAATGGAAAAATTATGAAAAAATCTCAAAAAGAATGATATTACGGGAAATTTCAGGATTATTTGACCCACTTGGTTTAGTAGGACCTGTTACAGTTAGTACGAAGATTTTGTTACAAGAATTGTGGAAATTAAAAATCGATTGGGATGATCAAGTTCCTCAAGAGATAGGTCGCAAATGGCAGGCTATTAGTGATAATCTTAAATTCTTAAACCAGATAGCAGTACCCAGGCATTTTGTTTGTGTTAAACCAGCATACGTTGAATTGCATGGATTCTGCGATGCGTCCATGAAAGCATATGGTGCAGTAATATATATAAGATCAGTGGATTGTCATGGGAAAGTGCATTCATATTTAGCAACGTCAAAATCAAAGGTTGCTCCTATAAAAGTTATTACACTTCCACGATTGGAGCTATGTGCAGCGGTGTTATTATCTGAATTAATGAACGTGGTGATTGAAAGTCTTAAGATGGAATTTACTAATATTTTCTACTACTCTGACTCCACCATTGTTTTAAGCTGGATTAAACTAGATCCAACACGCTTACAAGTGTTTGTATCAAATAGAGTTAGTTTTATACAAACAAATACTAATGTAAATAATTGGAGGCATGTGCAGTCAGAGGAAAATCCAGCCGACCTTATATCGAGAGGATTGAGAGCAGATGAACTAGTTAAAAACAAATTTTGGTTTAATGGTCCCAACTTTTTATTTAATAAGGAACCGTATAATAATAACTCATTTATTACAGATTTTGAAGTTCCAGAAATAAAAAAGGGAATCAAGGTGATGCTTATCAAAAAGGTCGAGTGTATTTATGAGTCCATTAATCATAGAAATAATTTTAATTGTCTTCAAAATATAATAGCATATGTTTTAAAGTTTATTTATTTACTTAAAAAAGACAAATCTAAAACCTTTTTATTTTTCAGGAGAGAAGCATTAACAATAATTATTCTATATACTATTCAGCAAGACCATTTTGCAGAAGAAATAAGGAACTTAAACATGGGAAGAAACCTCCAAAAATCATCAAAATTAGCAACATTATGTCCGTTTTTAGACAAACAAAGACTAATTAGAGTCGGAGGAAGATTAGAAAATAGTTCACTGACCTATGACGTTAAACATCCGATTGTTCTCCCCTATAATGATAATATTGTCCGATTAATTATGACACAATTGCATAAGGACCATTTACTTGTGGGACCTCAAGGACTATTAGCAATAACCAGACAAAGGTTTTGGCCATTAAGAGGTAGGCAATTAGTAAAAAAAATAGTAAATAAATGTTATAGGTGTTTTAAAAAGGAACCAAGACAGTTACATCAATTAATGGGAAACTTACCGGGAAGCCGGGTCATTAGAACTCGCCCGTTTTTAAATGTAGGTATTGATTTTCTTGGTCCAATTACTATACATTATAAAATAAGGGGAAAAAAGATGGACAAATCTTATGTATGCGTATTTGTCTGTTTCACAACAAAAGCGGTGCACTTAGAAGTGGTATCGGACTTGACCTCCGCAGAGTTTATAGGAGCTCTAAAAAGATTTGTAGCCAGACGGGGGAGCCCACAAAAGATATTTTCAGATAACGCAACAAATTTTGTAGGGGCTGCTAATAGTTTAAATAAGTTAGTTACAGAAGCTAGAAATAACAAAATTGTAAATAATTTTTGTGAAAATAAAGAAATAGAATGGCTTAACATACCAGCAAGGTCACCTCACGTAGGAGGATTATGGGAATCCACAGTAAAATTAGTAAAAAAACACTTTTATAAGGCAACAGAAGGAATATTGACGTATGAAGAACTGTATACAATTATGACCCAAATAGAGGCAATTTTAAATTCACGACCGTTGGCTCCTCTATCAGATGATCCTAATGACTTACATGTCTTAACACCAGGACATTTTTTGATTGGGGAATCATTAACCACCTTTAATGATTCATCAGATAGTCAATGCTATCACAAAATGCATCAGCATTGGAAGGCTGTACAAGCAAACATAGAAGAATTTTGGAGACGATGGTCTTCAGAATATTTAGTCGAATTACAAAAAAGGTATAAATGGAAAAAATCCATAGAAAATATTAAACCTGGAACTTTAGTTCTTTTAAAAGAAGATAACACTCCTGCCTTGAGCTGGAGGCGGGGGAGGGTCATCCGAACCATATTAGGATCGGATGGGCTATGCAGAATGGTGGACGTAAGGACCAGCAATGGGGAAACCAAAAGGTCAATTCACAATGTTTGTCCTTTTCCCACTGATAATGATGAAGATGACACAGCTAGTGGTACTAAGGTATCAAATGAACAAAAAGTGTGAACAATACACATTTAACGAATGATGCAAAAAACAAGGGTACTAAAAAGAAAATATATTATAAGAATCAAAATGAACATAAAATAAAGAATAAAAATATGTTATTAACCTTATTATCTTTGTTATCCATATTAAGTCCGGTCAAGACGCAAATTGATGTAAGCAATTTTAGTAATAAGTCAGGCATATTCTTTGAAAAGGTAGAGACAGTAGGACTGTCAACGAATTCATGGAACCTGTTAGTACATGTAAACATTTCCAGTTACATAGCAGCCAAGGTATCCCTAGATGAGGCCATGAGTACAATTGAAAACTTAAAGGGAAGAAATGAAATGTTTGCGTCGTCAGCTGGACAAAATCTGCATACATTGTATGAACGGATTTTAGACAGACATGAGTTGATAATGTCTTCAGTACCAAACCGTAGGACCCGATCATTGCTGCCGTTCATTGGAAATATTCAACATGCATTATTTGGGTTAATGGATGAAGAACATGCCGAAGAAATATCGTGGAAATTAAAGCAGAACTCTGAAGAAACTTTACAAATGCTAAATGCCGTTCAAAATATTTCAGCTGTTCAGGATATAACAATGGATGTCATTAAGAAAGAGAACATCGTCGTTTTCAAGAATATTGTGAAGCTTAGTGATGCTATTAAATTAGTAGAGTCCGAGATCCATGAGACGAAAGATGAGGCAGAACGGATAAGGGCGATTACAAATATGCTGACATCGGTAAAGTTACTTGAACAAATACAGGAAGACGTAATTGAAATACTCTTAAATCTGAAAGGCAATTTTATTCATCGAATATTGCCTGTGAAGAAATTTAAGCAGCAAATTCAGATTATAAAATCCAATATAAGCTTTTTGGTACAACTTCCTTCAGAAAATCCTCTTGAATTGGCAAGGGTTGCACAAGTGTCAACAAGAACAACGACCGACTTTATTTTGTTTAACATACGCCTCCCACTAATTAATAAAGAGATAATGCAGGCGTATGAAATTCATACATATCCTATTCTTCATGATGGTTTATCGATAAAACTTCATATAAAAAATAGATATATTCTAATCAATTCAAATAAGAAGACATATTACAAGCTAAATTACGACGAATTCGGTCATTGTCAAAAAATTAATAGGATGATGTTATGCCAACAAATTCATCCAATTTTCAACACTAAAGGAGCAACCAGTTGTGAAGTTCAACTTTTTTTAAAGGCAAGAGAAATTCCGAATAGCTGTGAAATTGAAATGAAAAGGTTTCAGAATTATTGGCACCAAATGCACACACCTAACTCGTGGATATTTTCTGTTAAAGAAGACACCCTAGCAGAGGTAATATGTCATGATAAAGTTCATCCTATTAGGATGCAAGGCGCGGGCATTTTAAAATTGCAAGCGAATTGCCACCTCGAGTCAGACGAAGTGAATCTCTGGGCCTATGATCTGTATCATTCTGAAGTTAGCTACGTCTTTCCTGTGGTTAATATTTCTAATTCCGTACCATCACTTGCCCATATTAAAATTAATAGTGAAATGGAAATCTACAAAATTCCGGACATTCCGGCACCTGTAACATTATTTGGTTTCAACACACAACTCGGGTTTCATCATCTAACACACTATGGGATAAATTTTACAACCCTTATAATCATCAGTATACTAATAATTGTTGTAATCTGCATATTAAGGAAGTTGTGCAGGATGTCCTCAAATTATCTACCAGCAGCTGTTTCTCTACCTAGATTAATATAAGTTTCAATTTGTATTTTATTTATTATTTGTTTGTTAGAAAGATGCGTTCTTTCAAGGCCGGCAGAATGTTCAGTTTTGTAAAAACTAAATGTTTCTTTGTCTGGTTTTTAGTGTCTAGTTAAACCGATTGTGTTTGCTTTAAAACATATTGTTTATGGTGGTAGCGTAGCCTAAACAAATAGTAGCATAAACACATCGGTTATAGATATGAATTAGACAAAGAAACATCATCTGTGTAAATACAATAATTAGTATTTAAGATAAGATTTTACATGTATAAGAGAGTACATCTTGTACGGGTGTATTAGTATTTAGTTAGCGATAAGATTTTTGTATATAAGACAAAACATGATTGAAATAAAGTGGAGTTCTAAATTTAAAGTGAAAGTGAGAGGTTGATTTATTGTTTAGTTGCTGTATTAAACACAAGTATTGAAATGAGTTTCAAATGCGAAGAAGCTTCCGAAAAATCTCAAATCGCAAGCATTTAAGAAAAAAATTTGTTTCATCAATATTTTAGGAAAGGGGTACCCCTTTGCAATAAATAATTTTTTTGGTTGAAACACAATTTTACCCAATTTTGCCCAAAAGGCGTTCGTTTCTAATAAGCAAGTATTGAAATGAGATTCAAATGCGAAGAAACTTCCGAAAAATCTCAAATCGCAAGCATTTAAGAAAAAAAAATTCATCAATATTTTAGGAAAGGGGTACCCCTTTGCAATAAATAAATTTTTTGGTTGAAACACAATTTTTCCCGACTTTGCCCAAAAGGCGTTCATTTCTAATAAGCAAGTATTGAAATGAGTTTCAAATGCGAAGAAGCTTCCGAAAAATCTCAAATCGCAAGCATTTAAGAAAAAAAAATGTTTCATCAATATTTTAGGAAAGGGGTACCCCTTTGCAATAAATAAGTTTTTTGGTTGAAACACAATTTTTCCCCCGACTTTGCCCAAAAGGCGTTCATTTCTAATAAGCAAGTATTGAAAGGAGATTCAAATGCGAAGAAGCTTCCGAAAAATCTCAAATCGCAAGCATTTAAGAAAAAAAAATGTTTCATCAATATTTTAGGAAAGGGGTACCCCTTTGCAATAAATAAATTTTTTGGTTGAAACACAATTTTACCCAACTTTGCCCAAAATGCGTTCATTTCTAATAAGCAAGTATTGAAATGAGTTTCAAATGCGAAGAAGCTTCCGAAAAATCTCAAATCGCAAGCATTTAAGAAAAAAAAATGTTTCATCAATATTTTAGGAAAGGGGTGCCCCTTTGCAATACATAAATTTTTTGGTTGAAACACAATTTTACCCGACTTTGCCCAAAAGGCGTTCATTTCTAATAAGCAAGTATTGAAATGAGTTTCAAATGCGAAGAAGCTTCCGAAAAATCTCAAATCGCAAGCATTTAAGAAAAAAAAATGTTTCATCAATATTTTAGGAAAGGGGTACCCCTTTGCAATACATAAATTTTTTGGTTGAAAAACAATTTTACCCAATTTTGCCCAAAAGGCGTTCATTTCTAATAAGCAAGTAGTGAAAGGAAATTCAAATGCGAAGAAGCTTCCGAAAAATCTCAAATCGCAAGCATTCAAGAAAAAAAATTTTTCATCAATATTTTAGGAAAGGGGAACCCCTTTGCAATAAATAAATTTTTTGGTTGAAACACAATTTTACCCAATTTTGCCCAAAAGGCGTTCATTTCTAATAAGCAAGTATTGAAATGAGTTTCTAATGCGAAGAAGCTTCCGAAAAATCTCAAATCGCAAGCATTTAAGAAAGAAAAAAATGTTTCATCAATATTTTAGGAAAGGGGTACCCCTTTGCAATAAATAAATTTTTTGGTTGAAACACAATTTTTCCCGACTTTGCCCAAAATGCGTTCATTTCTAATAAGCAAGTATTGAAAGGAGATTCTAATGCGAAGAAGCTTCCGAAAAATCTCAAATCGCAAGCATTTAAGAAAAAAAAAATGTTTCATCAATATTTTAGGAAAGGGGTACCCCTTTGCAAAAAATGAATTTTTTGGTTGAAACACAATTTTACCCGACTTTGCCCAAAAGGCGTTCATTTCTAATAAGCAAGTATTGAAATGCGAAGAAGCTTCCGAAAAATCTCAAATCGAAAGCATTTAAGAAAAAAAAAAATTTGTTATCAATATTTTAGGAAAGGGGTACCCCTTTGCAATAAATAAATTTTTTGGTTGAAACACAATTTTACCCAATTTTGCCCAAAAGGCGTTCGTTTCTAATAAGCAAGTAGTGAAAGGAAATTCAAATGCGAAGAAGCTTCCGAAAAATCTCAAATCGCAGGCATTTAAGAAAAAAAATGTTTCATCAGTATTTTAGGAAAGGGGTACCCCTTTGCAATAAATAATTTTTTTGGTTGAAACACAATTTTACCCAATTTTGCCCAAAAGGCGTTCGTTTCTAATAAGCAAGTATTGAAATGAGATTCAAATGCGAAGAAACTTCCGAAAAATCTCAAATCGCAAGCATTTAAGAAAAAAAATTTCATCAATATTTTAGGAAAGGGGTACCCCTTTGCAATAAATAAATTTTTTGGTTGAAACACAATTTTTCCCGACTTTGCCCAAAAGGCGTTCATTTCTAATAAGCAAGTATTGAAATGAGTTTCAAATGCGAAGAAGCTTCCGAAAAATCTCAAATCGCAAGCATTTAAGAAAAAAAAATGTTTCATCAATATTTTAGGAAAGGCGTACCCCTTTGCAATAAATAAATTTTTTGGTTGAAACACAATTTTTCCCCCGACTTTGCCCAAAAGGCGTTCATTTCTAATAAGCAAGTATTGAAAGGAGATTCAAATGCGAAGAAGCTTCCGAAAAATCTCAAATCGCAAGCATTTAAGAAAAAAAAATGTTTCATCAATATTTTAGGAAAGGGGTACCCCTTTGCAATAAATAAATTTTTTGGTTGAAACACAATTTTACCCGACTTTGCCCAAAATGCGTTCATTTCTAATAAGCAAGTATTGAAATGAGTTTCAAATGCGAAGAAGCTTCCGAAAAATCTCAAATCGCAAGCATTTAAGAAAAAAAAATGTTTCATCAATATTTTAGGAAAGGGGTGCCCCTTTGCAATACATAAATTTTTTGGTTGAAACACAATTTTACCCGACTTTGCCCAAAAGGCGTTCATTTCTAATAAGCAAGTATTGAAATGAGTTTCAAATGCGAAGAAGCTTCCGAAAAATCTCAAATCGCAAGCATTTAAGAAAAAAAAATGTTTCATCAATATTTTAGGAAAGGGGTACCCCTTTGCAATACATAAATTTTTTGGTTGAAAAACAATTTTACCCAATTTTGCCCAAAAGGCGTTCATTTCTAATAAGCAAGTAGTGAAAGGAAATTCAAATGCGAAGAAGCTTCCGAAAAATCTCAAATCGCAAGCATTCAAGAAAAAAAATTTTTCATCAATATTTTAGGAAAGGGGAACCCCTTTGCAATAAATAAATTTTTTGGTTGAAACACAATTTTACCCAATTTTGCCCAAAAGGCGTTCATTTCTAATAAGCAAGTATTGAAATGAGTTTCTAATGCGAAGAAGCTTCCGAAAAATCTCAAATCGCAAGCATTTAAGAAAGAAAAAAATGTTTCATCAATATTTTAGGAAAGGGGTACCCCTTTGCAATAAATAAATTTTTTAGTTGAAACACAATTTTTCCCGACTGCCCAAAATGCGTTCATTTCTAATAAGCAAGTATTGAAAGGAGATTCTAATGCGAAGAAGCTTCCGAAAAATCTCAAATCGCAAGCATTTAAGAAAAAAAAATGTTTCATCAATATTTTAGGAAAGGGGTACCCCTTTGCAAAAAATGAATTTTTTGGTTGAAACACAATTTTACCCGACTTTGCCCAAAAGGCGTTCATTTCTAATAAGCAAGTATTGAAATGCGAAGAAGCTTCCGAAAAATCTCAAATCGAAAGCATTTAAGAAAAAAAAAAAAATTTGTTATCAATATTTTAGGAAAGGGGTACCCCTTTGCAATAAATAAATTTTTTGGTTGAAACACAATTTTACCCGACTTTTCCTAAAAGGCGTTCATTTCTAATAAGCAAGTATTGAAATGAGATACAAATGCGAAGAAGCTTCCGAAAAATCTCAAATCGCAGGCATTTAAGAAAAAAAAATGTTTCATCAATATTTTAGGAAAGGGGTACCCCTTTGCAATAAATAAATTTTTTGGTTGAAACACAATTTTACCCGACTTTGCCCAAAATGCGTTCATTTCTAATAAGCAAGTATTGAAATGAGATTCAAATGCGAAGAAGCTTCCGAAAAATCTCAAATCGCAAGCATTTAAGAAAAAAAATTTCATCAATATTTTAGGAAAGGGGTACCCCTTTGCAATAAATAATTTTTTTGGTTGAAACACAATTTTACCCAATTTTGCCCAAAAGGCGTTAATTTCTAATAAGCAAGTATTGAAAGGAGATTCAAATGCTAAGAAGCTTCCGAAAAATCTCAAATCGCACGCATTTAAGAAAAAAAAATGTTTCATCAATATTTTAGGAAAGGGGTACCCCTTTGCAATAAATAATTTTTTTGGTTGAAACGCAATTTTACCCAATTTTGCCCAAAAGGCGTTAATTTCTAATAAGCAAGTATTGAAAGGAGATTCAAATGCTAAGAAGCTTAAGAAAAATCTCAAATCGCAAGCATTTAAGAAAAAAAATGTTTCATCAATATTTTAGGAAAGGGGTGCCCCTTTGCAATACATAAATTTTTTGGTTGAAACACAATTTTACCCGACTTTGCCCAAAAGGCGTTCATTTCTAATAAGCAAGTATTGAAATGAGTTTCAAATGCGAAGAAGCTTCCGAAAAATCTCAAATCGCAAGCATTTAAGAAAAAAAATGTTTCATCAATATTTTAGGAAAGGGGTACCCCTTTGCAATACATAAATTTTTTGGTTGAAAAACAATTTTACCTAATTTTGCCCAAAAGGCGTTCATTTCTAATAAGCAAGTAGTGAAAGGAAATTCAAATGCGAAGAAGCTTCCGAAAAATCTCAAATCGCAAGCATTCAAGAAAAAAAATTTTTCATCAATATTTTAGGAAAGGGGAACCCCTTTGCAATAAATAAATTTTTTGGTTGAAACACAATTTTACCCAATTTTGCCCAAAAGGCGTTCATTTCTAATAAGCAAGTATTGAAATGAGTTTCTAATGCGAAGAAGCTTCCGAAAAATCTCAAATCGCAAGCATTTAAGAAAGAAAAAAATGTTTCATCAATATTTTAGGAAAGGGGTACCCCTTTGCAATAAATAAATTTTTTGGTTGAAACACAATTTTTCCCGACTTTGCCCAAAATGCGTTCATTTCTAATAAGCAAGTATTGAAAGGAGATTCTAATGCGAAGAAGCTTCCGAAAAATCTCAAATCGCAAGCATTTAAGAAAAAAAAATGTTTCATCAATATTTTAGGAAAGGGGTACCCCTTTGCAAAAAATGAATTTTTTGGTTGAAACACAATTTTACCCGACTTTGCCCAAAAGGCGTTCATTTCTAATAAGCAAGTATTGAAATGCGAAGAAGCTTCCGAAAAATCTCAAATCGAAAGCATTTAAGAAAAAAAAAAAAATTTGTTATCAATATTTTAGGAAAGGGGTACCCCTTTGCAATAAATAAATTTTTTGGTTGAAACACAATTTTACCCGACTTTTCCTAAAAGGCGTTCATTTCTAATAAGCAAGTATTGAAATGAGATACAAATGCGAAGAAGCTTCCGAAAAATCTCAAATCGCAGGCATTTAAGAAAAAAAAATGTTTCATCAATATTTTAGGAAAGGGGTACCCCTTTGCAATAAATAAATTTTTTGGTTGAAACACAATTTTACCCGACTTTGCCCAAAATGCGTTCATTTCTAATAAGCAAGTATTGAAATGAGATTCAAATGCGAAGAAGCTTCCGAAAAATCTCAAATCGCAAGCATTTAAGAAAAAAAATTTCATCAATATTTTAGGAAAGGGGTACCCCTTTGCAATAAATAATTTTTTTGGTTGAAACACAATTTTACCCAATTTTGCCCAAAAGGCGTTAATTTCTAATAAGCAAGTATTGAAAGGAGATTCAAATGCTAAGAAGCTTCCGAAAAATCTCAAATCGCACGCATTTAAGAAAAAAAAATGTTTCATCAATATTTTAGGAAAGGGGTACCCCTTTGCAATAAATAAATTTTTTGGTTGAAACACAATTTTACCCAATTTTGCCCAAAAGGCGTTCATTTCTTATAAGCAAGTATTGAAATGAGATTCAAATGCGAAGAAACTTCCGAAAAATCTCAAATCGCAAGCATTTAAGAAAAAAAATTTCATCAATATTTTAGGAAAGGGGTACCCCTTTGCAATAAATAATTTCTTTGGTTGAAACACAATTTTACCCAATTTTGCCCAAAAGGCGTTCGTTTCTAATAAGCAAGTAGTGAAAGGAAATTCAAATGCGAAGAAGCTTCCGAAAAATCTCAAATCGCAGGCATTTAAGAAAAAAAATTTCATCAATATTTTAGGAAAGGGGTACCCCTTTGCAATAAATAATTTTTTTGGTTGAAACACAATTTTACCCAATTTTGCCCAAAAGGCGTTAATTTCTAATAGGCAAGTATTGAAAGGAGATTCAAATGCTAAGAAGCTTCCGAAAAATCTCAAATCGCACGCATTTAAGAAAAAAAAATTTTTCATCAATATTTTAGGAAAGGGGTACCCCTTTGCAATAAATAAATTTTTTGGTTGAAACACAATTTTACCCAATTTTGCCCAAAAGGCGTTCATTTCTTATAAGCAAGTATTGAAATGAGATTCAAATGCGAAGAAACTTCCGAAAAATCTCAAATCGCAAGCATTTAAGAAAAAAAATTTCATCAATATTTTAGGAAAGGGGTACCCCTTTGCAATAAATAATTTTTTTGGTTGAAACACAATTTTACCCAATTTTGCCCAAAAGGCGTTCGTTTCTAATAAGCAAGTAGTGAAAGGAAATTCAAATGCGAAGAAGCTTCCGAAAAATCTCAAATCGCAGCATTTAAGAAAGAAAAAATTGTTCATCAATATTTTAGGAAAGGGGTACTCCTTTGCAATAAATAAATTTTTTGGTTGAACCACAATTTTACCCGACTTTGCCCAAAAGGCGTTCATTTCTAATAAGCAAGTACTGAAAGTACATTCAAATGCGAAGAAGCTTCCGAAAAATCTCAAATCGCAAGCATTTAAGAAAAAAAAATTTTTCATCAATATTTTAGGAAAGGGGTACCCCTTTGCAAAAAATGAATTTTTTGGTTGAAACACAATTTTACCCAATTTTGCCCAAAAGGCGTTCGTTTCTAATAAGCAAGTATTGAAATGAGATTCAAATGCGAAGAAACTTCCGAAAAATCTCAAATCGCAAGCATTTAAGAAAAAATATTTCATCAATATTTTAGGAAAGGGGTACCCCTTTGCAATAAATAAATTTTTTGGTTGAAACACAATTTTTCCCGACTTTGCCCAAAAGGCGTTCATTTCTAATAAGCAAGTATTGAAATGAGTTTCAAATGCGAAGAAGCTTCCGAAAAATCTCAAATCGCAAGCATTTAAGAAAAAAAAAATGTTTCATCAATATTTTAGGAAAGGGGTACCCCTTTGCAATAAATAAATTTTTTGGTTTAAACACAATTTTTCCCCCGACTTTGCCCAAAAGGCGTTCATTTCTAATAAGCAAGTATTGAAAGGAGATTCAAATGCGAAGAAGCTTCCGAAAAATCTCAAATCGCAAGCATTTAAGAAAAAAAAATGTTTCATCAATATTTTAGGAAAGGGGTACCCCTTTGCAATAAATAAATTTTTTGGTTGAAACACAATTTTTCCCGACTTTGCCCAAAAGGCGTTCATTTCTAATAAGCAAGTATTGAAATGAGTTTCAAATGCGAAGAAGCTTCCGAAAAATCTCAAATCGCAAGCATTTAAGAAAAAAAATTTCATCAATATTTTAGGAAAGGGGTACCCCTTTGCAATAAATAATTTTTTTGGTTGAAACACAATTTTACCCAATTTTGCCCAAAAGGCGTTCGTTTCTAATAAGCAAGTAGTGAAAGGAAATTCAAATGCGAAGAAGCTTCCGAAAAATCTCAAATCGCAAGCATTTAAGAAAAAAAAAATTGCATTAATATATTAGGAAAGGGGCACCCCTTTGCAATAAATAAATTTTTTGGTTGAAACACAATTTTACCCGACTTTGCCCAAAAGGCGTTCATTTCTAATAAGCAAGTATTGAAAGGAGATTCAAATGCGAAGAAGCTTCCGAAAAATCTCAAATCGCAAGCATTTAAGAAAAAAAATGTTTCATCAATATTTTAGGAAAGGGTACGCCTTTGCAAGGAATTAATTTTTTGGTTGAAACACAATTTTACCCGACTTTGCCCAAAAGACGTTCATTTCTAATAAGCAAGTATTGAAATGAGTTTCTAATGCGAAGAAGCTTCCGAAAAATCGCAAGCATTTAAGAAAAAAAATATGTCGTCAATGTTTTAGGAAAGGGGTACCCCTTTGCAATAAATAAATTTTTTGCTTGAAACACAATTTTTCCCGACTTTGCCCAAAATGCGTTCATTTCTAATAAGCAAGTATTGAAAGGAGATTCAAATGCGGAGAAGCTTCCGAAAAATCTCGAATCGCAAGCATTTAAGAAAAAAAAATTTTTCATCAATATTTTAGGAAAGGGGAACCCCTTTGCAATAAATAAATTTTTTGGTTGAAACACAATTTTACCCAATTTTGCCCAAAAGGCGTTCATTTCTAATAAGCAAGTATTGAAATGAGTTTCTAATGCGAAGAAGCTTCCGAAAAATCTCAAATCGCAAGCATTTAAGAAAGAAAAAAATGTTTCATCAATATTTTAGGAAAGGGGTACCCCTTTGCAATAAATAAATTTTTTGGTTGAAACACAATTTTTCCCGACTTTGCCCAAAATGCGTTCATTTCTAATAAGCAAGTATTGAAAGGAGATTCAAATGCGGAGAAGCTTCCGAAAAATCTCGAATCGCAAGCATTTAAGAAAAAAAATTTTTTATCAATATTTTAGGAAAGGGGTACCCCTTTGCAATAAATAATTTTTTTGGTTGAAACACAATTTTGCCCGACTTTGCCCAAAATGCGTTCATTTCTTATAAGCAAGTATTGAAATGAGATTCAAATGCGAAGAAACTTCCGAAAAATCTCAAATCGCAAGCATTTAAGAAAAAAAATTTCATCAATATTTTAGGAAAGGGGTACCCCTTTGCAATAAATAATTTTTTTGGTTGAAACACAATTTTACCCAATTTTGCCCAAAAGGCGTTCGTTTCTAATAAGCAAGTAGTGAAAGGAAATTCAAATGCGAAGAAGCTTCCGAAAAATCTCAAATCGCAAGCATTTAAGAAAGAAAAAATTGTTCATCAATATTTTAGGAAAGGGGTACTCCTTTGCAATAAATAAATTTTTTGGTTGAACCACAATTTTACCCGACTTTGCCCAAAAGGCGTTCATTTCTAATAAGCAAGTACTGAAAGTACATTCAAATGCGAAGAAGCTTCCGAAAAATCTCAAATCGCAAGCATTTAAGAAAAAAAAATTTTTCATCAATATTTTAGGAAAGGGGTACCCCTTTGCAAAAAATGAATTTTTTGGTTGAAACACAATTTTACCCAATTTTGCCCAAAAGGCGTTCGTTTCTAATAAGCAAGTATTGAAATGAGATTCAAATGCGAAGAAACTTCCGAAAAATCTCAAATCGCAAGCATTTAAGAAAAAAAATTTCATCAATATTTTAGGAAAGGGGTACCCCTTTGCAATAAATAAATTTTTTGGTTGAAACACAATTTTTCCCGACTTTGCCCAAAAGGCGTTCATTTCTAATAAGCAAGTATTGAAATGAGTTTCAAATGCGAAGAAGCTTCCGAAAAATCTCAAATCGCAAGCATTTAAGAAAAAAAAAAATGTTTCATCAATATTTTAGGAAAGGGGTACCCCTTTGCAATAAATAAATTTTTTGGTTTAAACACAATTTTTCCCCCGACTTTGCCCAAAAGGCGTTCATTTCTAATAAGCAAGTATTGAAAGGAGATTCAAATGCGAAGAAGCTTCCGAAAAATCTCAAATCGCAAGCATTTAAGAAAAAAAAATGTTTCATCAATATTTTAGGAAAGGGGTACCCCTTTGCAATAAATAAATTTTTTGGTTGAAACACAATTTTTCCCGACTTTGCCCAAAAGGCGTTCATTTCTAATAAGCAAGTATTGAAATGAGTTTCAAATGCGAAGAAGCTTCCGAAAAATCTCAAATCGCAAGCATTTAAGAAAAAAAATTTCATCAATATTTTAGGAAAGGGGTACCCCTTTGCAATAAATAATTTTTTTGGTTGAAACACAATTTTACCCAATTTTGCCCAAAAGGCGTTCGTTTCTAATAAGCAAGTAGTGAAAGGAAATTCAAATGCGAAGAAGCTTCCGAAAAATCTCAAATCGCAAGCATTTAAGAAAAAAAAAATTGCATTAATATATTAGGAAAGGGGCACCCCTTTGCAATAAATAAATTTTTTGGTTGAAACACAATTTTACCCGACTTTGCCCAAAAGGCGTTCATTTCTAATAAGCAAGTATTGAAAGGAGATTCAAATGCGAAGAAGCTTCCGAAAAATCTCAAATCGCAAGCATTTAAGAAAAAAAAATGTTTCATCAATATTTTAGGAAAGGGTACGCCTTTGCAAGGAATTAATTTTTTGGTTGAAACACAATTTTACCCGACTTTGCCCAAAAGACGTTCATTTCTAATAAGCAAGTATTGAAATGAGTTTCTAATGCGAAGAAGCTTCCGAAAAATCGCAAGCATTTAAGAAAAAAAATTTGTCGTCAATGTTTTAGGAAAGGGGTACCCCTTTGCAATAAATAAATTTTTTGGTTGAAACACAATTTTTCCCGACTTTGCCCAAAATGCGTTCATTTCTAATAAGCAAGTATTGAAAGGAGATTCAAATGCGGAGAAGCTTCCGAAAAATCTCGAATCGCAAGCATTTAAGAAAAAAAAATTTTTCATCAATATTTTAGGAAAGGGGAACCCCTTTGCAATAAATAAATTTTTTGGTTGAAACACAATTTTACCCAATTTTGCCCAAAAGGCGTTCATTTCTAATAAGCAAGTATTGAAATGAGTTTCTAATGCGAAGAAGCTTCCGAAAAATCTCAAATCGCAAGCATTTAAGAAAGAAAAAAATGTTTCATCAATATTTTAGGAAAGGGGTACCCCTTTGCAATAAATAAATTTTTTGGTTGAAACACAATTTTTCCCGACTTTGCCCAAAATGCGTTCATTTCTAATAAGCAAGTATTGAAAGGAGATTCAAATGCGAAGAAGCTTCCGAAAAATCGCAAGCATTTAAGAAAAAAAATTTGTCGTCAATATTTTAGGAAAGGGGTACCCCTTTGCAATAAATAATTTTTTTGGTTGAAACACAATTTTGCCCGACTTTGCCCAAAATGCGTTCATTTCTAATAAGCAAGTATTGAAAGGAGATTCAAATGCGAAGAAGCTTCCGAAAAATCGCAAGCATTTAAGAAAAAAAATTTGTCGTCAATATTTTAGGAAAGAGGTACCCCTTTGCAATAAATAAATTTTTTGGTTGAAACACAATTTTGCCCGACTTTGCCCAAAATGCGTTCATTTCTAATAAGCAAGTATTGAAAGGAGATTCAAATGCGGAGAAGCTTCCGAAAAATCTCGAATCGCAAGCATTTAAGAAAAAAAATTTTTTATCAATATTTTAGGAAAGGGGTACCCCTTTGCAATAAATAATTTTTTTGGTTGAAACACAATTTTGCCCGACTTTGCCCAAAATGCGTTCATTTCTAATAAGCAAGTATTGAAAGGAGATTCAAATGCGAAGAAGCTTCCGAAAAATCGCAAGCATTTAAGAAAAAAAATTTGTCGTCAATATTTTAGGAAAGGGGTACCCCTTTGCAATAAATAAATTTTTTGGTTGAAACACAATTTTGCCCGACTTTGCCCAAAATGCGTTCATTTCTAATAAGCAAGTATTGAAAGGAGATTCAAATGCGAAGAAGCTTCCGAAAAATCGCAAGCATTTAAGAAAAAAAATTTGTCGTCAATATTTTAGGAAAGGGGTGCCCCTTTGCAATACATACATTTTTTGGTTGAAACACAATTTTACCCAATTTTGCCCAAAAGGCGTTCATTTCTAATAAGCAAGTATTGAAATGAGTTTCAAATGCGAAAAAGCTTCCGAGAAATCTCAAATCGCAAGCATTTAAGAAAAAAAAATTTCTCATCAATTTCTAGGAAAGGGGTACACCCCTTTGCAATAAATAAATATTTTGGTTGAAACACAATTTTACCCGACCTTGCCCAAAAGGCGTTCATTTCTAATAAGCAAGTATTGAAATGAGTTTCAAATGCGAAAAAGCTTCCGAGAAATCTCAAATCGCAAGCATTTAAGAAAGAAAAAAATGTTTCATCAATATTTTAGGAAAGGGGTACCCCTTTGCAATAAATAAATTTTTTGGTTGAAACACAATTTTTCCCGACTTTGCCCAAAATTGCGTTCATTTCTAATAAGCAAGTATTGAAAGGAGATTCAAATGCGAAGAAGCTTCGAAAAATCTCAAATCGCAAGCATTTAAGAAAAAAATTTGTTATCAATATTTTAGGAAAGGGGTACCCCTTTGCAATACATAAATTTTTTGGTTGAAACACAATTTTGCCCGACTTTGCCCAAAATGCGTTCATTTCTAATAAGCAAGTATTGAAAGGAGATTCAAATGCGAAGAAGCTTCCGAAAAATCGCAAGCATTTAAGAAAAAAAATTTGTCGTCAATATTTTAGGAAAGGGGTACCCCTTTGCAATAAATGAATTTTTTGGTTGAAACACAATTTTACCCGACTTTGCCCAAAAGGCGTTCATTTCTAATAAGCAAGTGTTGAAAGGAGATTCAAATGCGAAGAAGCTTCCGAAAAATCTCAAATCGCAGGCATTTAAGAAAAAAAATGTTTCATCAATATTTTAGGAAAGGGGTACCCCTTTGCAATAAACAAATTTTTTGGTTGAAACACAATTTTACTCAATTTTGCCCAAAAGGCGTTTATTTCTAATAAGCAAGTATTGAAAGGAGATTCAAATGCGAAGAAGCTTTCGAAAAATTTCAAATCGGAAGCATTTAAGAAAAAAACATTTTTCGTCAATATTTTAGGAAAGGGGTAGCCCTTTGCAATAAATGAATTTTTTGGTTGAAACACAATTTTACCCGACTTTGCCCAAAAGGCGTTCATTTCTAATAAGCAAGTATTCAAATGCGAAGAAGCTTCCGAAAAATCTCAAATCGCAAGCATTTATGAAAAAAAAATAATTTGTCGTCAATATTTTAGGAAAGGGGTACCCCTTTGCAATACATAAATATTTTGGTTGAAACACAATTTTTCCCGACTTTGCCCAAAATGCGTTCATTTCTAATAAGCAAGTATTGAAAGGAGATTCAAATGCGAAGAAGCTTCTGAAAAATCTCAAATCGCAAGCATTTAAGAAAAAAAGTTTTCATCAATATTTTAGGAAAGGGGTACCCCTTTGCTATAAATAAATTGAAACACAATTTTACCCAATTTTGCCCAAAAGGCGTTCATTTCTAATAAGCAAGTATTGAAATGAGATTCAAATGCTAAGAAGCTTCCGAAAAATCTCAAATCGAAAGCATTTAAGAAAAAAAAAATTTTCATCAATATTTTAGGAAAGGGGTATCCCTTTGCAATAAATAAATTTTTTGGTTGAAACACAATTTTTCCCCCGACTTTGCCCAAAAGGCGTTCATTTCTAATAAGCAAGTATTGAAAGGAGATTCAAATGCGAAGAAGCTTCCGAAAAATCTCAAATCGCAAGCATTTAAGAAAAAAAAATGTTTCATCAATATTTTAGGAAAGGGGTACCCCTTTGCAATAAATAAATTTTTTGGTTGAAACACAATTTTTCCCGACTTTGCCCAAAAGGCGTTCATTTCTAATAAGCAAGTATTGAAATGAGTTTCAAATGCGAAGAAGCTTCCGAAAAATCTCAAATCGCAAGCATTTAAGAAAAAAAATTTCATCAATATTTTAGGAAAGGGGTACCCCTTTGCAATAAATAATTTTTTTGGTTGAAACACAATTTTACCCAATTTTGCCCAAAAGGCGTTCGTTTCTAATAAGCAAGTAGTGAAAGGAAATTCAAATGCGAAGAAGCTTCCGAAAAATCTCAAATCGCAAGCATTTAAGAAAAAAAAAATTGCATTAATATTTTAGGAAAGGGGTACCCCTTTGCAATAAATAAATTTTTTGGTTGAAACACAATTTTACCCGACTTTGCCCAAAAGGCGTTCATTTCTAATAAGCAAGTATTGAAAGGAGATTCAAATGCGAAGAAGCTTCCGAAAAATCTCAAATCGCAAGCATTTAAGAAAAAAAAAATGTATCATCAATATTTTAGGAAAGGGGTACCCCTTTGCAATAAATAAATTTTTTGGTTGAAACACAATTTTTCCCGACTTTGCCCAAAAGGCGTTCATTTCTAATAAGCAAGTATTGAAATGAGTTTCAAATGCGAAGAAGCTTCCGAAAAATCTCAAATCGCAAGCATTTAAGAAAAAAAATTTCATCAATATTTTAGGAAAGGGGTACCCCTTTGCAATAAATAATTTTTTTGGTTGAAACACAATTTTACCCAATTTTGCCCAAAAGGCGTTCGTTTCTAATAAACAAGTAGTGAAAGGAAATTCAAATGCGAAGAAGCTTCCGAAAAATCTCAAATCGCAAGCATTTAAGAAAAAAAAAATTGCATTAATATATTAGGAAAGGGGCACCCCTTTGCAATAAATAAATTTTTTGGTTGAAACACAATTTTACCCGACTTTGCCCAAAAGGCGTTCATTTCTAATAAGCAAGTATTGAAAGGAGATTCAAATGCGAAGAAGCTTCCGAAAAATCTCAAATCGCAAGCATTTAAGAAAAAAAAATGTTTCATCAATATTTTAGGAAAGGGTACGCCTTTGCAAGGAATTAATTTTTTGGTTGAAACACAATTTTACCCGACTTTGCCCAAAAGACGTTCATTTCTAATAAGCAAGTATTGAAATGAGTTTATAATGCGAAGAAGCTTCCGAAAAATCGCAAGCATTTAAGAAAAAAAATTTGTCGTCAATGTTTTAGGAAAGGGGTACCCCTTTGCAATAAATAAATTTTTTGGTTGAAACACAATTTTTCCCGACTTTGCCCAAAATGCGTTCATTTCTAATAAGCAAGTATTGAAAGGAGATTCAAATGCGGAGAAGCTTCCGAAAAATCTCGAATCGCAAGCATTTAAGAAAAAAAAATTTTTCATCAATATTTTAGGAAAGGGGAACCCCTTTGCAATAAATAAATTTTTTGGTTGAAACACAATTTTACCCAATTTTGCCCAAAAGGCGTTCATTTCTAATAAGCAAGTATTGAAATGAGTTTCTAACGCGAAGAAGCTTCCGAAAAATCTCAAATCGCAAGCATTTAAGAAAGAAAAAATGTTTCATCAATATTTTAGGAAAGGGGTACCCCTTTGCAATAAATAAATTTTTTGGTTGAAACACAATTTTACTCAATTTTGCCCAAAAGGCGTTTATTTCTAATAAGCAAGTATTGAAAGGAGATTCAAATGCGAAGAAGCTTTCGAAAAATTTCAAATCGGAAGCATTTAAGAAAAAAACATTTTTCGTCAATATTTTAGGAAAGGGGTAGCCCTTTGCAATAAATGAATTTTTTGGTTGAAACACAATTTTACCCGACTTTGCCCAAAAGGCGTTCATTTCTAATAAGCAAGTATTCAAATGCGAAGAAGCTTCCGAAAAATCTCAAATCGCAAGCATTTATGAAAAAAAAATAATTTGTCGTCAATATTTTAGGAAAGGGGTACCCCTTTGCAATACATAAATATTTTGGTTGAAACACAATTTTTCCCGACTTTGCCCAAAATGCGTTCATTTCTAATAAGCAAGTATTGAAAGGAGATTCAAATGCGAAGAAGCTTCTGAAAAATCTCAAATCGCAAGCATTTAAGAAAAAAAGTTTTCATCAATATTTTAGGAAAGGGGTACCCCTTTGCTATAAATAAATTGAAACACAATTTTACCCAATTTTGCCCAAAAGGCGTTCATTTCTAATAAGCAAGTATTGAAATGAGATTCAAATGCTAAGAAGCTTCCGAAAAATCTCAAATCGAAAGCATTTAAGAAAAAAAAAATTTTCATCAATATTTTAGGAAAGGGGTATCCCTTTGCAATAAATAAATTTTTTGGTTGAAACACAATTTTACCCGACTTTGCCAAAAAGGCGTTCATTTCTACTAAGCAAGTATTGAAAGGAGATTACAATGCGAAGAAGCTTCCGAAAAATCTCAAGTCGCAAGCATTTAAGAAAAACATTTGTCATCAATATTTTAGGAAAGGGGTACCCCTTTGCAATACATAAATTTTTTGGTTGAAACACAATTTTACCCAATTTTGTCCAAAAGGCGTTTATTTCTAATAAGCAAGTATTGAAATGAGCTTCAAATGCGAAGAAGCTTCCGAAAAATCTCAAATCGCAAGCATTTAAGAAAAAAATATTTTAATCAATATTTTAGGAAAGTGGTACCCCTTTGCAAAAAATGGATTTTTTGGTTGAAACACAATTTTACTCAATTTTGCCCAAAAGGCGTTCATTTCTAATAAGCAAGTATTGAAATGAGATTCAAATGCGAAGAAGCTTCCGAAAAATCTCAAATCGAAAGCATTTAAGAAAAACATTTTTCATCAATATTTTAGGAAAGTGGTACCCCTTTGCAAAAAATGGATTTTTTGGTTGAAACACAATTTTACTCAATTTTGCCCAAAATGCGTTCATTTCTAATAAGCAAGTATTGAAATGAGTTTCAAATGCTAAGAAGCTTCCGAAAAATCTCAAATCGCACGCATTTAAGAAAAAAACATTTTTCGTCAATATTTTAGGAAAGGGGTACTCCTTTGCAATAAATAAATTTGTTGGTTTAAACACAATTTTACCCAATTTTGCCCAAAATACGTTCATTTCTAATAAGCAAGTATTGAAATGAGTTTCTAATGCGAAGAAGCTTCCGAAAAATCGCAAGCATTTAAGAAAAAAAATTTGTCGTCAATATTTTAGGAAAGGGGTGCCCCTTTGCAATACATAAATTTTTTGGTTGAAACACAGTTTTACCCAATTTTGCCCAAAAGGCATTCATTTCTAATAAGCATATATTGAAAGGAGATTCAAATGCGAAGAAGCTTCCGAAAAATCTCAAATCGCAAGCATTTAAGAAAAAAATTTGTTATCAATATTTTAGGAAAGGGGTACCCCTTTGCTATAAATAATTTTTTTGGTTGAAACACAATTTTACCCGACTTTGCCCAAAAGGCGTTCATTTCTAATAAGCAAGTATTGAAAGGAGATTCAAATGCGAAGAAGCTTCCGAAAAATCTCAAATCGCAAGCATTTAAGAAAAAAAAAATTTTTCATCAATATTTTAGGAAAGGGGTACCCCTTTGCAATAAATGAATTTTTTGGTTGAAACACAATTTTACCTAATTTTGCCCAAAAGGCGTTTATTTCTAATAAGCAAGTATTGAAAGGAGATTCAAATGCGAAGAAGCTTCCGAAAAATCTCAAATCGCTAGCATTTAAGAAAAAAAATTTTTCATCAATATTTTAGGAAAGGGGTACCCCTTTGCAATAAATAAATTTTTTGGTTGAAACACAATTTTACCCGACTTTGCCCAAAAGGCGTTCATTTCTAATAAGCAAGTATTGAAAGGAGATTCAAATGCGAAGAAGCTTCCGAAAAATCTCAAATCGCAAGCATTTAAGAAAAAAAAATTTTTCATCAATATATTAGGAAAGGGGTACCCCTTTGCAATAAATGAATTTTTTGGTTGAAACACAATTTTACCTAATTTTGCCCAAAAGGCGTTTATTTCTAATAAGCAAGTATTGAAAGGAGATTCAAATGCGAAGAAGCTTCCGAAAAATCTCAAATCGCAAGCATTTAAGAAAAAAATTTGTTATCAATATTTTAGGAAAGGGGTACCCCTTTGCAATACATAAATTTTTTGGTTGAAACACAATTTTACCCAATTTTGCCCAAAAGGCGTTTATTTCTAATAAGCAAGTATTGAAATGAGATTCAAATGCGAAGAAGCTTCCGAAAAATCTCAAATCGCAAGCATTTAAGAAAAAAATTTGTTATCAATATTTTAGGAAAGGGGTACCCCTTTGCAATACATAAATTTTTTGGTTGAAACACAATTTTACCCAATTTTGTCCAAAAGGCGTTTATTTCTAATAAGCAAGTATTGAAATGAGTTTCAAATGCGAAGAAGCTTCCGAAAAATCTCAAATCGCAAGCATTTAAGAAAAAAATATTTTAATCAATATTTTAGGAAAGTGGTACCCCTATGCAAAAAATGGATTTTTTGGTTGAAACACAATTTTACTCAATTTTGCCCAAAAGGCGTTCATTTCTAATAAGCAAGTATTGAAATGAGATTCAAATGCGAAGAAGCTTCCGAAAAATCTCAAATCGAAAGCATTTAAGAAAAACATTTTTCATCAATATTTTAGGAAAGTGGTACCCCTTTGCAAAAAATGGATTTTTTGGTTGAAACACAATTTTACTCAATTTTGCCCAAAATGCGTTCATTTCTAATAAGCAAGTATTGAAATGAGTTTCAAATGCTAAGAAGCTTCCGAAAAATCTCAAATCGCACGCATTTAAGAAAAAAACATTTTTCGTCAATATTTTAGGAAAGGGGTACTCCTTTGCAATAAATAAATTTGTTGGTTTAAACACAATTTTACCCAATTTTGCCCAAAATACGTTCATTTCTAATAAGCAAGTATTGAAATGAGTTTCTAATGCGAAGAAGCTTCCGAAAAATCGCAAGCATTTAAGAAAAAAAATTTGTCGTCAATATTTTAGGAAAGGGGTGCCCCTTTGCAATACATAAATTTTTTGGTTGAAACACAGTTTTACCCAATTTTGCCCAAAAGGCATTCATTTCTAATAAGCATATATTGAAAGGAGATTCAAATGCGAAGAAGCTTCCGAAAAATCTCAAATCGCAAGCATTTAAGAAAAAAATTTGTTATCAATATTTTAGGAAAGGGGTACCCCTTTGCTATAAATAATTTTTTTGGTTGAAACACAATTTTACCCGACTTTGCCCAAAAGGCGTTCATTTCTAATAAGCAAGTATTGAAAGGAGATTCAAATGCGAAGAAGCTTCCGAAAAATCTCAAATCGCAAGCATTTAAGAAAAAAAAATTTTTCATCAATATTTTAGGAAAGGGGTACCCCTTTGCAATAAATGAATTTTTTGGTTGAAACACAATTTTACCTAATTTTGCCCAAAAGGCGTTTATTTCTAATAAGCAAGTATTGAAAGGAGATTCAAATGCGAAGAAGCTTCCGAAAAATCTCAAATCGCTAGCATTTAAGAAAAAAAATTTTTCATCAATATTTTAGGAAAGGGGTACCCCTTTGCAATAAATAAATTTTTTGGTTGAAACACAATTTTACCCGACTTTGCCCAAAAGGCGTTCATTTCTAATAAGCAAGTATTGAAAGGAGATTCAAATGCGAAGAAGCTTCCGAAAAATCTCAAATCGCAAGCATTTAAGAAAAAAAAAATTTTTCATCAATATATTAGGAAAGGGGTACCCCTTTGCAATAAATGAATTTTTTGGTTGAAACACAATTTTACCTAATTTTGCCCAAAAGGCGTTTATTTCTAATAAGCAAGTATTGAAAGGAGATTCAAATGCGAAGAAGCTTCCGAAAAATCTCAAATCGCAAGCATTTAAGAAAAAAATTTGTTATCAATATTTTAGGAAAGGGGTACCCCTTTGCAATACATAAATATTTTGGTTGAAACACAATTTTACCCAATTTTGCCCAAAAGGCGTTTATTTCTAATAAGCAAGTATTGAAATGAGATTCAAATGCGAAGAAGCTTCCGAAAAATCTCAAATCGCAAGCATTTAAGAAAAAAATTTGTTATCAATATTTTAGGAAAGGGGTACCCCTTTGCAATACATAAATTTTTTGGTTGAAATACAATTTTACCCAATTTTGCCCAAAAGGCGTTTATTTCTAATAAGCAAGTATTGAAAGGAGATTCAAATGCGAAGAAGCTTCCGAAAAATCTCAAATCGCAAGCATTTAAGAAAAAAATATTTTAATCAATATTTTAGGAAAGGGGTACCCCTTTGCAATAAATAAATTTTTTGGTTGAAACACAATTTTACCCGACTTTGCCCAAAAGGCGTTCATTTCTAATAAGCAAGTATTGAAATGAGTTTCAAATGCGAAGAAGCTTCCGATAAATCTTAAATCGCAAGCATTTATGAAAAAAAAAATTGTTCATCAATATTTTAGGAAAGGGGTACGCCTTTGCAATAAATAATTTTTTTTGTTAAAACACAATTTTACCCGACATTGCCCAAAAGGCGTTTATTTCTAATAAGCAAGTATTGAAATGAGTTTCAAATGCGAAGAAGCTTCCGAAAAATCTCAAATCGCAGGCATTTAAGAAAAAAAATGTTTCATCAATATTTTAGGAAAGGGGTACCCCTTTGCAATAAATAAATTTTTTGGTTGAAACACAATTTTACCCGACTTTGCCCAAAAGGCGTTCATTTCTTATAAGCATATATTGAAAGGAGATTCAAATGCTAAGAAGCTTCCGAAAAATCTCAAATCGAAAGCCTTTAAGAAAAACATTTTTCATAAATATTTTAGGAAAGGGGTACCCCTTTGCAATAAATAAATTTTTTGGTTGAAACACAATTTTTCCCGACTTTGGCCAAAAGGCGTTTATTTCTAATAAGCAAGTATTGAAATGAGTTTCAAATGCGAAGAAGCTTCCGAAAAATCTCAAATCGCAAGCATTTAAGAAAAAAAAATTTGTCATCAATATTTTAGGAAATTGGTACCCCTTTGCAATAAATACATTTTTTGGTTGAAACTTAATTTTACCCGACTTTGCAAAAAAGGCGTTCATTTCTAATAAGCAAGTGTTGAGATTCAAATGCGAAGAAGCTTCCGAGAAATCTCAAATCGCAAGCATTTAAGAAAAAAATTTCATCAATATTTTAGGAAAGGGGTACCCCTTTGCAATAAATAAATTTTTTGGATGAAACACAATTTTACCCGACTTTGCCCAAAAGGCGTTCATTTCTAATAAGCAAGTGTTGAGATTCAAATGCGAAGAAGCTTCCGAAAAATCTCAAATCGCAAGCATTTAAGAAAAAAATTTGTCATCAATATTTTAGGAAAGGGGTGCCCCTTTGCAATACATAAATTTTTTGGTTGAAACACAATTTTACCCAATTTTGCCCAAAAGGCGTTTATTTCTAATAACCAAGTATTGAAATGAGATTCAAATGCGAAGAAGCTTCCGAAAAATCTCAAATCGCAAGCATTTAAGAAAAAAATTTGTTATCAATATTTTAGGAAAGGGGTACCCCTTTGCAATACATAAATTTTTTGGTTGAAACACAATTTTACCCAATTTTGCCCAAAAGGCGTTTATTTCTAATAAGCAAGTATTGAAATGAGTTTCAAATGCGAAGAAGCTTCCGAAAAATCTCAAATCGCAAGCATTTAAGAAAAAAAAAATTTTTCATCAATATTTTAGGAAAGGGGTACCCCTTTGCAATAAATGAATTTTTTGGTTGAAACACAATTTTACCTAATTTTGCCCAAAAGGCGTTTATTTCTAATAAGCAAGTATTGAAAGGAGATTCAAATGCGAAGAAGCTTCCGAAAAATCTCAAATCGCAAGCATTTAAGAAAAAAATATTTTAATCAATATTTTAGGAAAGGGGTACCCCTTTGCAATAAATAAATTTTTTGGTTGAAACACAATTTTACCCGACTTTGCCCAAAAGGCGTTCATTTCTAATAAGCAAGTATTGAAATGAGTTTCAAATGCGAAGAAGCTTCCGATAAATCTTAAATCGCAAGCATTTATAAAAAAAAATTGTTCATCAATATTTTAGGAAAGGGGTACGCCTTTGCAATAAATAATTTTTTTGGTTAAAACACAATTTTACCCGACATTGCCCAAAAGGCGTTTATTTCTAATAAGCAAGTATTGAAAGGAGATTCAAATGCGAAGAAGCTTCCGAAAAATCTCAAATCGCAAGCATTTAAGAAAAACAATTTTTTATCAATATTTTAGGAAGGGGGTACCCCTTTGCAATAAATGAATTTTTTGGTTGAAACACAATTTTACCCGTCTTTGCCCAAAAGGCGTTCATTTCTAATAAGCAAGTATTGAAATGAGTTTCAAATGCGAAGAAGCTTCCCAAAAATCTCAAATCGCAGGCATTTAAGAAAAAAAATGTTTCATCAATATTTTAGGAAAGGGGTACCCCTTTGCAATAAATAAATTTTTTGGTTGAAACACAATTTTACCCGACTTTGCCCAAAAGTCGTTCATTTCTTATAAGCATATATTGAAAGGAGATTCAAATGCTAAGAAGCTTCCGAAAAATCTCAAATCGAAAGCATTTAAGAAAAACATTTTTCATCAATATTTTAGGAAAGGGGTACCCCTTTGCAATAAAAAAATTTTTTGGTTGAAACACAATTTTTCCCGACTTTGCCCAAAAGGCGTTCATTTCTAATAAGCAAGTATTGAAATGGGATTCAAATGCGAAGAAGCTTCCGAAAAATCTCAAATCGAAAGCATTTAAGAAAAACATTTTTCATCAATATTTTAGGAAAGGGGTACCCCTTTGCAATAAATAAATTTTTTGGTTGAAACACAATTTTTCCCGACTTTGGCCAAAAGGCGTTTATTTCTAATAAGCAAGTATTGAAATGAGTTTCAAATGCGAAGAAGCTTCCGAAAAATCTCAAATCGCAAGCATTTAAGAAAAAAAAATTTGTCATCAATATTTTAGGAAATTGGTACCCCTTTGCAATAAATACATTTTTTGGTTGAAACTTAATTTTACCCGACTTTGCCCAAAATGCGTTCATTTCTAATAAGCAAGTGTTGAGATTCAAATGCGAAGAAGCTTCCGAGAAATCTCAAATCGCAACCATTTAAGAAAAAAATTTCATCAATTATTTAGGAAAGGGGTACCCCTTTGCAATAAATGAATTTTTTGGTTGAAACACAATTTTACCTAATTTTGCCCAAAAGGCGTTTATTTTTAATAAGAAATTATTGAAAGGAGATTCAAATGCGAAGAAGCTTCCGAAAAATCTCAAATCGCAAGCATTTAAGAAAAAAATATTTTAATCAATATTTTAGGAAAGGGGTACCCCTTTGCAATAAATAAATTTTTTGGTTGAAACACAATTTTACCCGACTTTGCCCAAAAGGCGTTCATTTCTAATAAGCAAGTATTGAAATGAGTTTCAAATGCGAAGAAGCTTCCGATAAATCTTAAATCGCAAGCATTTATGAAAAAAAAAATTGTTCATCAATATTTTAGGAAAGGGGTACGCCTTTGCAATAAATAATTTTTTTGGTTAAAACACAATTTTACCCGACATTGCCCAAAAGGCGTTTATTTCTAATAAGCAAGTATTGAAAGGAGATTCAAATGCGAAGAAGCTTCCGAAAAATCTCAAATCGCAAGCATTTAAGAAAAACAATTTTTCATCAATATTTTAGGAAAGGGGTACCCCTTTGCAATAAATGAAATTTTTGGTTGAAACACAATTTTACCCGACTTTGCCCAAAAGGCGTTCATTTCTAATAAGCAAGTATTGAAATGAGTTTCAAATGCGAAGAAGCTTCCGAAAAATCTCAAATCGCAGGCATTTAAGAAAAAAAATGTTTCATCAATATTTTAGGAAAGGGGTACCCCTTTGCAATAAATAAATTTTTTGGTTGAAACACAATTTTACCCGACTTTGCCCAAAAGGCGTTCATTTCTTATAAGCATATATTGAAAGGAGATTCAAATGCTAAGAAGCTTCCGAAAAATCTCAAATCGAAAGCATTTAAGAAAAACATTTTTCATCAATATTTTAGGAAAGGGGTACCCCTTTGCAATAAATAAATTTTTTGGTTGAAACACAATTTTTCCCGACTTTGCCCAAAAGGCGTTCATTTCTAATAAGCAAGTATTGAAATGAGATTCAAATGCGAAGAAGCTTCCGAAAAATCTCAAATCGAAAGCATTTAAGAAAAACATTTTTCATCAATATTTTAGGAAAGGGGTACCTCTTTGCAATAAATAAATTTTTTGGTTAAAACACAATTTTTCCCGACTTTGGCCAAAAGGCGTTTATTTCTAATAAGCAAGTATTGAAATGAGTTTCAAATGCGAAGAAGCTTCCGAAAAATCTCAAATCGCAAGCATTTAAGAAAAAAAAATTTGTCATCAATATTTTAGGAAATTGGTAGCCCTTTGCAATAAATACATTTTTTGGTTGAAACTTAATTTTACCCGACTTTGCCCAAAAGGCGTTCATTTCTAATAAGCAAGTGTTGAGATTCAAATGCGAAGAAGCTTCCGAGAAATCTCAAATCGCAAGCATTTAAGAAAAAAATTTCATCAATATTTTAGGAAAGGGGTACCCCTTTGCAATAAATAAATTTTTTGGTTTAAACACAATTTTACCCGACTTTGCCCAATAGGCGTTCATTTCTAATAAGCAAGTATTGAAAGGAGATTCAAATGCGAAGAAGCTTCCGAAAAATCTCAAATCGCAAGCATTTAAGAAAAAAAAATGTTTCATCAATATTTGAGGAAAGGGGTACCCCTTTGCAATAAATAAATTTTTTGGTTGAAACACAATTTTACCTAATTTTGCCCAAAAGGCGTTTATTTCTAATAAGCAAGTATTGAAATGAGTTTCAAATGCGAAGAAGCTTCCGAAAAATCTCAAATCGCAAGCATTTAAGAAAAAAAAATTTGTCATCAATATTTTAGGAAATTGGTACCCCTTTGCAATAAATACATTTTTTGGTTGAAACTTAATTTTACCCGACTTTGCCCAATAGGCGTTCATTTGTAATAAGCAAGTATTGAAAGGAGATTCAAATGCGAAGAAGCTTCCGAAAAATCTCAAATCGCAAGCATTTAAGAAAAAAATTTGTCATCAATATTTTAGGAAAGGGGTGCCCCTTTGCAATACATAAATTTTTTGGTTGAAACACAATTTTACCCAATTTTGCCCAAAAGGCGTTTATTTCTAATAACCAAGTATTGAAATGAGATTCAAATGCGAAGAAGCTTCCGAAAAATCTCAAATCGCAAGCATTTAAGAAAAAAATTTGTTATCAATATTTTAGGAAAGGGGTACCCCTTTGCAATACATAAATTTTTTGGTTGAAACACAATTTTACCCAATTTTGCCCAAAAGGCGTTTATTTCTAATAAGCAAGTATTGAAATGAGTTTCAAATGCGAAGAAGCTTCCGAAAAATCTCAAATCGCAAGCATTTAAGAAAAAAAAAATTTTTCATCAATATTTTAGGAAAGGGGTACCCCTTTGCAATAAATGAATTTTTTGGTTGAAACACAATTTTACCTAATTTTGCCCAAAAGGCGTTTATTTCTAATAAGCAAGTATTGAAAGGAGATTCAAATGCGAAGAAGCTTCCGAAAAATCTCAAATCGCAAGCATTTAAGAAAAAAATATTTTAATCAATATTTTAGGAAAGGGGTACCCCTTTGCAATAAATAAATTTTTTGGTTGAAACACAATTTTACCCGACTTTGCCCAAAAGGCGTTCATTTCTAATAAGCAAGTATTGAAATGAGTTTCAAATGCGAAGAAGCTTCCGATAAATCTTAAATCGCAAGCATTTATAAAAAAAAATTGTTCATCAATATTTTAGAAAGGGGTACGCCTTTGCAATAAATAATTTTTTTGGTTAAAACACAATTTTACCCGACATTGCCCAAAAGGCGTTTATTTCTAATAAGCAAGTATTGAAAGGAGATTCAAATGCGAAGAAGCTTCCGAAAAATCTCAAATCGCAAGCATTTAAGAAAAACAATTTTTTATCAATATTTTAGGAAGGGGGTACCCCTTTGCAATAAATGAATTTTTTGGTTGAAACACAATTTTACCCGACTTTGCCCAAAAGGCGTTCATTTCTAATAAGCAAGTATTGAAATGAGTTTCAAATGCGAAGAAGCTTCCCAAAAATCTCAAATCGCAGGCATTTAAGAAAAAAAATGTTTCATCAATATTTTAGAAAAGGGGTACCCCTTTGCAATAAATAAATTTTTTGGTTGAAACACAATTTTACCCGACTTTGCCCAAAAGGCGTTCATTTCTTATAAGCATATATTGAAAGGAGATTCAAATGCTAAGAAGCTTCCGAAAAATCTCAAATCGAAAGCATTTAAGAAAAACATTTTTCATCAATATTTTAGGAAAGGGGTACCCCTTTGCAATAAAAAAATTTTTTGGTTGAAACACAATTTTTCCCGACTTTGCCCAAAAGGCGTTCATTTCTAATAAGCAAGTATTGAAATGAGATTCAAATGCGAAGAAGCTTCCGAAAAATCTCAAATCGAAAGCATTTAAGAAAAACATTTTTCATCAATATTTTAGGAAAGGGGTACCCCTTTGCAATAAATAAATTTTTTGGTTGAAACACAATTTTTCCCGACTTTGGCCAAAAGGCGTTTATTTCTAATAAGCAAGTATTGAAATGAGTTTCAAATGCGAAGAAGCTTCCGAAAAATCTCAAATCGCAAGCATTTAAGAAAAAAAAATTTGTCATCAATATTTTAGGAAATTGGTACCCCTTTGCAATAAATACATTTTTTGGTTGAAACTTAATTTTACCCGACTTTGCCCAAAAGGCGTTCATTTCTAATAAGCAAGTGTTGAGATTCAAATGCGAAGAAGCTTCCGAGAAATCTCAAATCGCAACCATTTAAGAAAAAAATTTCATCAATTATTTAGGAAAGGGGTACCCCTTTGCAATAAATGAATTTTTTGGTTGAAACACAATTTTACCTAATTTTGCCCAAAAGGCGTTTATTTTTAATAAGAAATTATTGAAAGGAGATTCAAATGCGAAGAAGCTTCCGAAAAATCTCAAATCGCAAGCATTTAAGAAAAAAATATTTTAATCAATATTTTAGGAAAGGGGTACCCCTTTGCAATAAATAAATTTTTTGGTTGAAACACAATTTTACCCGACTTTGCCCAAAAGGCGTTCATTTCTAATAAGCAAGTATTGAAATGAGTTTCAAATGCGAAGAAGCTTCCGATAAATCTTAAATCGCAAGCATTTATGAAAAAAAAAATTGTTCATCAATATTTTAGGAAAGGGGTACGCCTTTGCAATAAATAATTTTTTTGGTTAAAACACAATTTTACCCGACATTGCCCAAAAGGCGTTTATTTCTAATAAGCAAGTATTGAAAGGAGATTCAAATGCGAAGAAGCTTCCGAAAAATCTCAAATCGCAAGCATTTAAGAAAAACAATTTTTCATCAATATTTTAGGAAAGGGGTACCCCTTTGCAATAAATGAAATTTTTGGTTGAAACACAATTTTACCCGACTTTGCCCAAAAGGCGTTCATTTCTAATAAGCAAGTATTGAAATGAGTTTCAAATGCGAAGAAGCTTCCGAAAAATCTCAAATCGCAGGCATTTAAGAAAAAAAATGTTTCATCAATATTTTAGGAAAGGGGTACCCCTTTGCAATAAATAAATTTTTTGGTTGAAACACAATTTTACCCGACTTTGCCCAAAAGGCGTTCATTTCTTATAAGCATATATTGAAAGGAGATTCAAATGCTAAGAAGCTTCCGAAAAATCTCAAATCGAAAGCATTTAAGAAAAACATTTTTCATCAATATTTTAGGAAAGGGGTACCCCTTTGCAATAAATAAATTTTTTGGTTGAAACACAATTTTTCCCGACTTTGCCCAAAAGGCGTTCATTTCTAATAAGCAAGTATTGAAATGAGATTCAAATGCGAAGAAGCTTCCGAAAAATCTCAAATCGAAAGCATTTAAGAAAAACATTTTTCATCAATATTTTAGGAAAGGGGTACCTCTTTGCAATAAATAAATTTTTTGGTTAAAACACAATTTTTCCCGACTTTGGCCAAAAGGCGTTTATTTCTAATAAGCAAGTATTGAAATGAGTTTCAAATGCGAAGAAGCTTCCGAAAAATCTCAAATCGCAAGCATTTAAGAAAAAAAAATTTGTCATCAATATTTTAGGAAATTGGTAGCCCTTTGCAATAAATACATTTTTTGGTTGAAACTTAATTTTACCCGACTTTGCCCAAAAGGCGTTCATTTCTAATAAGCAAGTGTTGAGATTCAAATGCGAAGAAGCTTCCGAGAAATCTCAAATCGCAAGCATTTAAGAAAAAAATTTCATCAATATTTTAGGAAAGGGGTACCCCTTTGCAATAAATAAATTTTTTGGTTTAAACACAATTTTACCCGACTTTGCCCAATAGGCGTTCATTTCTAATATGCAAGTATTGAAAGGAGATTCAAATGCGAAGAAGCTTCCGAAAAATCTCAAATCGCAAGCATTTAAGAAAAAAAAATGTTTCATCAATATTTGAGGAAAGGGGTACCCCTTTGCAATAAATAAATTTTTTGGTTGAAACACAATTTTACCTAATTTTGCCCAAAAGGCGTTTATTTCTAATAAGCAAGTATTGAAATGAGTTTCAAATGCGAAGAAGCTTCCGAAAAATCTCAAATCGCAAGCATTTAAGAAAAAAACATTTTTCATCAATATTTTAGGAAAGGGGTACCCCTTTGCAATAAATAAATTTTTTGGTTGAAACACAATTTTACCCGACTTTGCCCAAAAGGCGTTCATTTCTAATAAGCAAGTGTTGAGATTCAAATGCGAAGAAGCTTCCGAAAAATCTCAAATCGCAAGCATTTAAGAAAAAAATTTGTCATCAATATTTTAGGAAAGGGGTGCCCCTTTGCAATACATAAATTTTTTGGTTGAAACACAATTTTACCCGACTTTGCCCAAAAGGCGTTCATTTCTAATAAGCAAGTATTGAAATGAGTTTCAAATGCGAAGAAGCTTCCGATAAATCTTAAATCGCAAGCATTTATGAAAAAAAAATTTGTCATCAATATTTTAGGAAAGGGGTACGCCTTTGCAATAAATAATTTTTTTGGTTAAAACACAATTTTACCCGACATTGCCCAAAAGGCGTTTATTTCTAATAAGCAAGTATTGAAAGGAGATTCAAATGCGAAGAAGCTTCCGAAAAATCTCAAATCGCAAGCATTTAAGAAAGAAAAAATTATCATCAATATTTTAGGAAAGAGGTACCCCTTTGCAATAAATAAATTTTTTGGTTGAAACACAATTTTACCCGACTTTGCCCAAAAGGAGTTTATTTCTAATAAGCAAGTATTGAAATGAGTTTCAAATGCGAAGAAACTTCCGAAAAATCTCAAATCGCAAGCATTTAAGAAAAAAAAAATGTTTCATCAATATTTGAGGAAAGGGGTACCCCTTTGCAATACATAAATTTTTTGGTTGAAACACAATTTTGCCCGACTTTGCCCAAAATGCGTTCATTTCTAATAAGCAAGTATTGAAAGGAGATTCAAATGCGAAGAAGCTTCCGAAAAATCTCAAATCGCAAGCATTTAAGAAAAAAAAATTTTTTCATCAATATTTTAGGAAAGGGGTACCCATTTGCAATACATAAATTTTTTGGTTGAAACACAATTTTACCCGACTTTGCCCAAAAGGCGTTCATTTCTAATAAGCAAGTATTGAAATGAGATTCAAATGCGAAGAAGCTTCCGAAAAATCTCAAATCGCAAGCATTTAAGAAAAAAACATTTTTCATCAATATTTTAGGAAAGGGGTACCCCTTTGCAATAAATAAATTTTTTGGTTGAAACACAATTTTACCCGACTTTGCCCAAAAGGCGTTCATTTCTAATAAGCAAGTGTTGAGATTCAAATGCGAAGAAGCTTCCGAAAAATCTCAAATCGCAAGCATTTAAGAAAAAAATTTGTCATCAATATTTTAGGAAAGGGGTGCCCCTTTGCAATACATAAATTTTTTGGTTGAAACACAATTTTACCCGACTTTGCCCAAAAGGCGTTCATTTCTAATAAGCAAGTATTGAAATGAGTTTCAAATGCGAAGAAGCTTCCGATAAATCTTAAATCGCAAGCATTTATGAAAAAAAAAATTGTTCATCAATATTTTAGGAAAGCGGTACGCCTTTGCAATAAATAATTTTTTTGGTTAAAACACAATTTTACCCGACATTGCCCAAAAGGCGTTTATTTCTAATAAGCAAGTATTGAAAGGAGATTCAAATGCGAAGAAGCTTCCGAAAAATCTCAAATCGCAAGCATTTAAGAAAGAAAAAATTATCATCAATATTTTAGGAAAGAGGTACCCCTTTGCAATAAATAAATTTTTTGGTTGAAACACAATTTTACCCGACTTTGCCCAAAAGGCGTTTATTTCTAATAAGCAAATATTGAAATGAAGTTCAAATGCGAAGAAACTTCCGAAAAATCTCAAATCGCAAGCATTTAAGAAAAAAAAAATGTTTCATCAATATTTTAGGAAAGAGGTACCCCTTTGCAATAAATAAATTTTTTGGTTGAAACACAATTTTACCAGACTTTGCCCAAAAGGCGTTTATTTCTAATTAGCAAGTATTGAAATGAATTTCAAATGCGAAGAAGCTTCCGAAAAATCTCAAATCGCAAGCATTTAAGAAAAAAAAATTTTCATAAATATTTTAGGAAAGGGGTACCCCTTTGCAATACATAAATATTTTGGTTGAAACACAATTTTACCCAATTTTGTCCAAAAGGCGTTTATTTCTAATAAGCAAGTATTGAAAGGAGATTCAAATGCGAAGAAGCTTCCGAAAAATCTCAAATCGCAAGCATTTAAGAAAAAAAATTTTTCATCAATATATTAGGAAAGGGGTACCCCTTTGCAATAAATAAATATTTTGGTTGAAACACAATTTTACCCAATTTTGCCCAAAAGGCGTTCATTTCTAATAAGCAAGTATTGAAATGAGATTCAAATGCGAAGAAGATTCCGAAAAATCTCAAATCGCAAGCATTTAAGAAAAAAATTTGTCATCAATATTTTAGGAAAGGGGTGCCCCTTTGCAATACATAAATTTTTTGGTTGAAACACAATTTTACCCGACATTGCCCAAAAGGCGTTTATTTCTAATAAGCAAGTATTGAAATGAGATTCAAATGCGAAGAAGATTCCGAAAAATCTCAAATCGCAAGCATTTAAGAAAAAAAAATTTTCATAAATATTTTAGGAAAGGGGTACCCCTTTGCAATACATAAATATTTTGGTTGAAACACAATTTTTCCCGACTTTGCCCAAAATGCGTTCATTTCTAATAAGCAAGTATTGAAAGGAGATTCAAATGCGAAGAAGCTTCCGAAAAATCGCAAGCATTTAAGAAAAAAAATTTGTCGTCAATATTTTAGGAAAGGGGTACCCCTTTGCAATACATAAATATTTTGGTTGAAACACAATTTTACCCGACTTTGCCCAAAAGGCGTTCATTTCTAATAAGCAAGTATTGAAAGGAGATTCAAGTGCGAAGAAGCTTCCGAAAAATCTCAAATCGCAAGCATTTAAGACAAACAATTTTTCATCAATATTTTAGGAAAGGGGTACCCCTTTGCAATAAATAAATTTTTTGGTTGAAACACAATTTTACCCGACTTTGCCCAAAAGGCGTTCATTTCTAATAAGCAAGTATTGAAAGGAGATTCAAATGCGAAGAAGCTTCCGAAAAATCTCAAATCGCAAGCATTTAAGAAAGAAAAAATTATCATCAATATTTTAGGAAAGAGGTACCCCTTTGCAATAAATAAATTTTTTGGTTGAAACACAATTTTACCCGACTTTGCCCAAAAGGCGTATATTTCTAATAAGCAAGTATTGAAATGAGTTTCAAATGCGAAGAAACTTCCGAAAAATCTCAAATCGCAAGCATTTAAGAAAAAAAAAAATTTTTCATCAATATTTGAGGAAAGGGGTACCCCTTTGCAATACATAAATTTTTTGGTTGAACCACAATTTTTCCCGACTTTGCCCAAAATGCGTTCATTTCTAATAAGCAAGTATTGAAAGGAGATTCAAATGCGAAGAAGCTTCCGAAAAATCTCAAATCGCAACCATTTAAGTAAAAAAATATGTTCCATCAATATTTTAGGAAAGGGGTACCCCTTTGCAATACATAAATTTTTTGGTTGAAACACAATTTTGCCCGACTTTGCCCAAAATGCGTTCATTTCTAATAAGCAAGTATTGAAAGGAGATTCAAATGCGAAGAAGCTTCCGAAAAATCTCAAATCGCAAGCATTTAAGAAAAAAAAATTTTTTCATCAATATTTTAGGAAAGGGGTACCCCTTTGCAATACATAAATTTTTTGGTTGAAACACAATTTTTCCCGACTTTGCCCAAAATGCGTTCATTTCTAATAAGCAAGTATTGAAATGAGTTTCAAATGCGAAGAAGCTTCCGAAAAATCTCAAATCGAAAGCATTTAAGAAAAACATTTTTCATCAATATTTTAGGAAAGGGGTATCCCTTTGCAATAAATAAATTTTTTGGTTGAAACACAATTTTACCCGACTTTGCCCAAAAGGCGTTCATTTCTAATAAGCAAGTGTTGAAAGGAGATTCAAATGCGAAGAAGCTTCCGAAAAATCTCAAATCGCAAGCATTTAAGAAAAAAAAAATTTTCATCAATATTTTAGGAAAGGGGTACCCCTTTGCTATAAATAATTTTTTTGGTTGAAACACAATTTTACCCAATTTTTATTTATTTATTTATTTCATCTACAGATTAAATCTTACAGATTACTTAAATAATTAGTGTTTAATTAAAATACTTAAACAATATTAACTTAAAATTTACTAAATTTGTATCAAAATTTAACGGTGGGTTAAAGCTATTACATAAATGCATACATCTTGCAATTGGCTCATTTTCGGCATAATTTGTCCTATGAATGAGTTCAACAAAACATCTATTTTTCCTCAAATTCCTAGGGGCATCATATAGAGCAAATAAACTTACAATTTCTTCACAACTAATTCCACCAGATATAACATTATAAGCGAATAAAACTGATAAATAACTTCTGCGGTCTTCCAGCGATTGTAAACCGAGTAGTTTCCTTCTTACACCATATGACGGTAATTCGTTTTGCCAACAAAGTCTTAATGCCGATTTGGTAAAAATTTTTTGCACTCGTTCAATACGTTTAGACTGACCTGAATAATACGGACTCCAAATAAGTGAACAATATTCCAGATTACTGCGTACTAATGTTACATATAGAGATTTAAGGGTGTACGCATCCTTAAAGTCCTTTGAGTTTCTCCTTATAAAACCAACCATGCAATAAGATTTACAGATAATATAGTCAATGTGGTACGAAAAGGTCAACTTATTGTCGAAAATAACACCCAAATCTTTAACTTGAGACTCACGTTTCAGTGGAGTACCGTTAATACTGTAAATATAATTCACTGGTGTTATGTTACGTGAATATGATACCATACAACATTTTGAAATATTAATTATAATACCATTAGCCAAACACCAATTGGAAAGCCTAGTCAGATCTGACTGCAGTTTTTCACAATCATCCATTACCGATATTCTTCTAAATAGTTTCAAGTCGTCAGCAAATAACAGACATTTAGAAAATTTGAAGCAGAGCGGTAAATCATTAATAAAAATTACAAAAAGTAACGGGCCAATGTGTGTGCCCTGCGGAATGCCAGAATACGCATTTATTAGTAATGAAGAGGAAATCTTCCCAATATTAACGCTCAAAGACCTATTTAATAGAAAGCTTTTGAAAAACATTATAAGATTGTTGGACAGACCTAACATACACAGTTTCTTCAACAGAAGTGTATGGCTCACGGTATCAAATGCTTTGGCAAAGTCAGTATAAATGACATCACATTGAGACTTCTGTTCCATGGCGTTAATAATGTTATGGGTTAACAGTAACAAATTAGTTGCAGTTGACCTACCAGGCATAAATCCATGTTGAAATGGAGAAATAAAGTTTTCAACACATTTAAAAAGTTTATTTTTAATAATTGCGTCAAAGAGCTTAGCAAAAGTACTTTGTTTCACTATTGGCCTATAATTCGTGATCAGACTACGGTCCCCGGATTTAAAAATCGGCACTACTGAACAAAGTTTCCATTCATCCAAAAATTTGCCTTTCATAAGACATGTGTTAAACAGTTTAGTAATAGCAAAAGCAATATTTTGCGAACACTCTTTGAAAAATATGGCTGGATAGCCCCCCACTGAGCAGTTAGTTTCTGTATTCAATGCTTTAATAGCTACACTTACGTCCTCCACGGTTATATTTTGCCCAAAAGGCGTTCATTTCTAATAAGCAAGTATTGAAATGAGATTCAAATGCGAAGAAGCTTCCGAAAAATCTCAAAACGCAAGCATTTAAGAAAAACATTTTTCATCAATATTTTAGGAAGGGGTACCCCTTTGCAATAAATAAATTTTTTGGTTGAAACACAATTTTACCCGACTTTGCCCAAAAGGCGTTAATTTCTAATAAGCAAGTACTGAAATGAGTTTCAAATGCGAAGAAGCTTCCGAAAAATCTCAAATCGCAAGCATTTAAGAAAAAAAAAATGTTTCATCAATATTTGAGGAAAGGGGTACCCCTTTGCAATACATAAATTTTTTGGTAAAAACAAAATTTTACCCAATTTTGGGTACCCCTTTGCAATAAATAAATTTTTTGGTTGAAACACAATTTTACCCGACTTTGCCAAAAAGGCGTTCATTTCTAATAAGCAGGTATTGAAATGAGTTTCAAATGCGAAGAAGCTTCCGAAAAATCCCAAATCGCAAGCATTTAAGAAAAAAAAAATTTTTCATCAATATTTTAGGAAAGGGGTACCCCTTTGCAATAAATAAATTTTTTGGTAGAAACACAGTTTTACCCAATTTTGCCCAAAAGGCATTCATTTCTAATAAGCATATATTGAAAGGAGATTCAAATGCTAAGAAGCTTCCGAAAAATCTCAAATCGAAAGCATTTAAGAAAAACATTTTTCATCAATATTTTAGGAAGGGGTACCCCTTTGCAATAAATAAATTTTTTGGTTGAAACACAATTTTGCCCGACTTTGCCCAAAAGGCGTTCATTTCTAATAAGCAAGTATTGAAATGAGATTCAAATGCGAAGAAGCTTCCGAAAAATCTCAAATCGCAAGCATTTAAGAAAAAAACATTTTTCATCAATATTTTAGGAAGGGGTACCCCTTTGCAATAAATAAATTTTTTGGTTGAAACACAATTTTACCCGACTTTGCCCAAAAGGCGTTAATTTCTAATAAGCAAGTACTGAAATGAGTTTCAAATGCGAAGAAGCTTCCGAAAAATCTCAAATCGCAAGCATTTAAGAAAAAAAAAATGTTTCATCAATATTTGAGGAAAGGGGTACCCCTTTGCAATACATAAATTTTTTGGTAAAAACAAAATTTTACCCAATTTTGGGTACCCCTTTGCAATAAATAAATTTTTTGGTTGAAACACAATTTTACCCGACTTTGCCAAAAAGGCGTTCATTTCTAATAAGCAGGTATTGAAATGAGTTTCAAATGCGAAGAAGCTTCCGAAAAATCCCAAATCGCAAGCATTTAAGAAAAAAATTTGTCATCAATATTTTAGGAAAGGGGTGCCCCTTTGCAATACATAAATTTTTTGGTAAAAACAAAATTTTACCCAATTTTGGGTACCCCTTTGCAATAAATAAATTTTTTGGTTGAACCACAATTTTACCCAATTTTGCCCAAAAGGCGTTCATTTCTAATAAGCAAGTATTGAAATGAGATTCAAATGCGAAGAAGCTTCCGAAAAATCTCAAATCGCAAGCATTTAAGAAAAAAAAATTTTTCATCAATATTTTAGGAAAGAGGTACCCCTTTGCAATAAATAAATTTTTTGGTTGAAACACAATTTTACCCAATTTTGCCCAAAAGGCGTTTATTTCTAATAAGCAAGTATTGAAATGAGTTTCAAATGCGAAGAAGCTTCCGAAAAATCTCAAATCGCAAGCATTTAAGAAAAACATTTGTCATCAATATTTTAGGAAAGGGGTACCCCTTTGCAATACATAAATTTTTTGGTTGAAACACAATTTTACCCGACTTTGCCCAAAAGGCGTTCATTTCTAATAAGCAAGTATTGAAAGGAGATTCAAGTGCGAAGAAGCTTCCGAATAATCTCAAATCGCAAGCATTTAAGAAAAAAAATTTTTCATCAATATATTAGGAAAGGGGTACCCCTTTGCAATAAATAAATATTTTGGTTGAAACACAATTTTACCCAATTTTGCCCAAAAGGCGTTCATTTCTAATAAGCAAGTGTTGAAATGAGATTCAAATGCGAAGAAGCTTCCGAAAAATCTCAAATCGGAAGCATTTAAGAAAAAAAATGTTCCATCAATATTTTAGGAAAGGGGTACCCTTTCCTAATATATTGATAACAAATTTTTTTCTTAAATGCTTGCGATTTGAGATTTTTCGGAAGCTTCTTCGCATTTGAATCTCCTTTCAATACTTGCTTATTAGAAATGAACGCCTTTTGGGCAAAGTCGGGGGAAAAATTGTGTTTCAACCAAAGAATTTACTTATTGCAAAGGGGTACCCCTTTCCTAAAATATTGATGAAAAATTATTTTTTTTTCATAAATGCTTGCGATTTGAGATTTTTCGGAAGCTTCTTCGCATTTGAATCTCATTTCAATACTTGCTTATTAGAAATGAACGCCTTTTGGGCAAAATTGGGTAAAATTGTGTTTCAACCAAAAAATTCATTTATTGCAAAGGGGTACCCCTTTCCTAAAATATTGATGAAAAATTTTTCTTTCTTAAATGCATGCGATTTGAGATTTTTCGGAAGCTTCTTCGCATTTGAAATTCATTTCAATACTTGCTAATTAGAAATAAACGCCTTTTGGGCAAAGTCGGGTAAAATTGTGTTTCAACCAAAAAATTTATTTATTGCAAAGGAGTACCCCTTTCCTAAAATATTGATGATAATTTTTTCTTTCTTAAATGCTTGCGATTTGAGATTTTTCGGAAGCTTCTTCGCATTTGAAACTCATTTCAATACTTGCTTATTAGAAATGAACGCCTTTTGGGCAAAATTGGGTAAAATTGTGTTTCAACCAAAAAATTTATTTATTGCAAAGGGGTACCCCTTTCCTAAAATATTGACGAAACATTTTTTTTTCTTAAATGCTTGCGATTTGAGATTTTTCGGAAGCTTCTTCGCATTTGAATCTCATTTCAATACTTGCTTATTAGAAATGAACGCATTTTGGGCAAAATTGGGTAAAATTGTGTTTCAACCAAAAAATTTATGTATTGCAAAGGGGCACCCCTTTCCTAAAATATTGATGAAAAATGTTTTTCTTAAATGCTTGCGATTTGAGATTTTTCGGAAGTTTCTTCGCATTTGAATCTCATTTCAATACTTGCTTATTAGAAATAAACGCCTTTTGGGCAAAGTCGGGTAAAATTGTGTTTCAACCAAAAAATTTATGTATTGCAAAGGGGCACCCCTTTCCTAAAATATTGATGAAACATTTTTTTTTCTTAAACGCTTGCGATTTGAGATTTTTCGGAAGCTTCTTCGCATTTGAAACTCCTTTCAACACTTGCCTATTAGAAATTAACGCCTTTTGGGCAAAGTCGGGTAAAATTGTGTTTCAACCAAAAAATTTATTTATTGCAAAGGGGTACCCCTTTCCTAAAATATTGACGAAAAATTTTTTTTTCTTAAATGCTTGCGATTTGAGATTTTTCGGAAGCTTCTTCGCATTTGAATCTCATTTCAATACTTGCTTATTAGAAATGAACGCATTTTGGGCAAAATTGGGTAAAATTGTGTTTCAACCAAAAAATTTATGTATTGCAAAGGGGCACCCCTTTCCTAAAATATTGATGAAAAATGTTTTTCTTAAATGCTTGCGATTTGAGATTTTTCGGAAGTTTCTTCGCATTTGAATCTCATTTCAATACTTGCTTATTAGAAATAAACGCCTTTTGGGCAAAGTCGGGTAAAATTGTGTTTCAACCAAAATATTTATGTATTGCAAAGGGGTACCCCTTTCCTAAAATATTGACGACAAATTTTTTTTCTTAAATGCTTGCGATTTTTCGGAAGCTTCTTCGCATTTGAATCTCCTTTCAATACTTGCTTATTAGAAATAAACGCTTTTTGGGCAAAATTAGGTAAAATTGTGTTTCAATTTATTTATAGCAAAGGGGTACCCCTTTCCTAAAATATTGATGAAAACTTTTTTTCTTAAATGCTTGCGATTTGAGATTTTTCAGAAGCTTCTTCGCATTTGAAACTCATTTCAATACTTGCTTATTAGAAATGAACGCCTTTTGGGCAAAATTAGGTAAAATTGTGTTTCAACCAAAAAATTTATTTATTGCAAAGGGGTACCCCTTTCCTCAAATATTGATGAAACATTTCTTTTTCTTAAATGCTTGCGACTTGAGATTTTTCGGAAGCTTCTTCGCATTTGAATCTCCTTTCAATACTTGCTTATTAGAAATAAACGCCTTTTGGGCAAAGTCGGGTAAAATTGTGTTTCAACCAAAAAATCCATTTTTTGCAAAGGGGTACCACTTTCCTAAAATATTGATAACAAATTTTTTTCTTAAATGCTTGCGATTTGAGATTTTTCGGAAGCTTCTTCGCATTTGAATCTTATTTCAATACTTGCTTATTAGAAATGAACGCATTTTGGGCAAAGTCGGGAAAAATTGTGTTTCAACCAAAAAATTTATTTATTGCAAAGGGGTACCCCTTTCCTAAAACATTGACGACAAATTTTTTTTCTTAAATGCTTGCGATTTTTCGGAAGCTTCTTCGCATTAGAAACTCATTTCAATACTTGCTTATTAGAAATGAACGTCTTTTGGGCAAAGTCGGGTAAAATTGTGTTTCAACCAAAAAATTAATTCCTTGCAAAGGCGTACCCTTTCCTAAAATATTGATGAAACATTTTTTTTTCTTAAATGCTTGCGATTTGAGATTTTTCGGAAGCTTCTTCGCATTTGAATCTCCTTTCAATACTTGCTTATTAGAAATGAACGCCTTTTGGGAAAAGTCGGGTAAAATTGTGTTTCAACCAAAAAATTTATTTATTGCAAAGGGGTGCCCCTTTCCTAATATATTAATGCAATTTTTTTTTTCTTAAATGCTTGCGATTTGAGATTTTTCGGAAGCTTCTTCGCATTTGAATTTCCTTTCACTACTTGCTTATTAGAAACGAACGCCTTTTGGGCCAAATTGGGTAAAATTGTGTTTCAACCAAAAAAATTATTTATTGCAAAGGGGTACCCCTTTCCTAAAATATTGATGAAATTTTTTTTCTTAAATGCTTGCGATTTGAGATTTTTCGGAAGCTTCTTCGCATTTGAAACTCATTTCAATACTTGCTTATTAGAAATGAACGCCTTTTGGGCAAAGTCGGGAAAAATTGTGTTTCAACCAAAAAATTTATTTATTGCAAAGGGGTACCCCTTTCCTAAAATATTGATAACAAATTTTTTTCTTAAATGCTTGCGATTTGAGATTTTTCGGAAGCTTCTTCGCATTTGAATCTCCTTTCAATACTTGCTTATTAGAAATGAACGCCTTTTGGGCAAAGTCGGGTAAAATTGTGTTTCAACCAAAAAATTTATTTATTGCAAAGGGGTGCCCCTTTCCTAATATATTAATGCAATTTTTTTTTTCTTAAATGCTTGCGATTTGAGATTTTTCGGAAGCTTCTTCGCATTTGAATTTCCTTTCACTACTTGCTTATTAGAAACGAACGCCTTTTGGGCAAAATTGGGTAAAATTGTGTTTCAACCAAAAAATTTATTTATTGCAAAGGGGTTCCCCTTTCCTAAAATATTGATGAAACATTTTTTTTCTTTAATGCTTCCGATTTGAGATTTTTCGGAAGCTTCTTCGCATTAGAAACTCATTTCAATACTTGCTTATTAGAAATGAACGCCTTTTGGGCAAAATTGGGTAAAATTGTGTTTCAACCAAAAAATTTATGTATTGCAAAGGGGTACCCCTTTCCTAAAATATTGATAACAAATTTTTTTCTTAAATGCTTGCGATTTGAGATTTTTCGGAAGCTTCTTCGCATTTGAATCTCCTTTCAATACTTGCTTATTAGAAATGAACGCCTTTTGGACAAAATTGGGTAAAATTGTGTTTCAACCAAAAAATTTATTTATTGCAAAGGGGTACCCAAAATTGGGTAAAATTGTGTTTCAACCAACAAATTTATTTATTGAAAAGGAGTACCCCTTTCCTAAAATATTGATGAAACATTTTTTTTTCTTAAATGCTTGCGATTTGAGATTTTTCGGAAGCTTCTTCGCATTTGAATATCCTTTCAATACTTGCTTATTAGAAACGAACGCCTTTTGGGCAAAATTGGGTAAAATTGTGTTTCAACCAAAAAAATTATTTATTGCAAAGGGGTACCCCTTTCCATAAAATATTGATGAAAAATTTTTTTTCTTAAATGCTTGCGGTTTGAGATTTTTCGGAAGCTTCTTCGCATTTGAATCTCCTTTCAATACTTGCTTATTAGAAATGAACGCCTTTTGGGCAAAATTGGGTAAAATTGTGTTTCAACCAAAAAATTTATGTATTGCAAAGGGGTACCCCTTTCCTAAAATATTGATAACAAATTTTTTTCTTAAATGCTTGCGATTTGAGATTTTTCGGAAGCTTCTTCGCATTTGAATCTCCTTTCAATACTTGCTTATTAGAAATGAACGCCTTTTGGACAAAATTGGGTAAAATTGTGTTTCAACCAAAAAATTTATTTATTGCAAAGGGGTACCCAAAATTGGGTAAAATTGTGTTTCAACCAAAAAATTTATTTATTGCAAAGGGGTACCCCTTTCCTCAAATATTGATGAAACATTTTTTTTCTTAAATGCTTGCGGTTTGAGATTTTTCGGAAGCTTCTTCGCATTTGAAACTCATTTCAATACTTGCTTATTAGAAATAAACGCCTTTTGGGCAAAATTAGGTAAAATTGTGTTTCAACCAAAAAATTTATTTATTGCAAAGGGGTACCCCTTTCCTCAAATATTGATGAAACATTTTTTTTCTTAAATGCTTGCGGTTTGAGATTTTTCGGAAGCTTCTTCGCATTTGAATCTCCTTTCAATACTTGCTTATTAGAAATGAACGCCTTTTGGGCAAAATTGGGTAAAATTGTGTTTCAACCAAAAAATTTATTTATTGCAAAGGGGTACCCCTTTCCTAAGATATTGATGAAAAATTGTTTTTCTTAAATGCTTGCGATTTGAGATTTTTCGGAAGCTTCTTCGCATTTGAATCTCATTTCAATACTTGCTTATTAGAAATGAACGCCTTTTGGGCAAAGTCGGGTAAAATTGTGTTTCAACCAAAAAATTTATGTATTGCAAAGGGGTACCCCTTTCCTAAAATATTGATAACAAATTTTTTTCTTAAATGCTTGCGATTTGAGATTTTTCGGAAGCTTCTTCGCATTTGAAACTCCTTTCAACACTTGCCTATTAGAAATGAACGCCTTTTGGGCAAAATTGAGTAAAATTGTGTTTCAACCAAAAAATTTATTTATTGCAAAGGGGTACCCCTTCCTAAAATATTGATGAAAAATGTTTTTCTTAAATGCTTTCGATTTGAGATTTTTCGGAAGCTTCTTAGCATTTGAATCTCCTTTCAATATATGCTTATTAGAAATGAATGCCTTTTGGGCAAAATTGGGTAAAACTGTGTTTCAACCAAAAAATTTATTTATTGCAAAGGGGTACCTCTTTCCTAAAATATTGATGAAAAATTTTTTTTTCTTAAATGCTTACGATTTGAGATTTTTCGGAAGCTTCTTCGCATTTGAATCTCCTTTCAATACTTGCTTATTAGAAATGAACGCCTTTTGGGCAAAATTAGGTAAAATTGTGTTTTAACCAAAAAATTTATTTATTGCAAAGGGGTACCCCTTTCCTCAAATATTGATGAAAAATGTTTTTCTTAAATGCTTTCGATTTGAGATTTTTCGGAAGCTTCTTAGCATTTGAATCTCCTTTCAATATATGCTTATAAGAATTGAACGCCTTTTGGGCAAAGTCGGGTAAAATTGTGTTTCAACCAAAAAATTTATTTAGTGCAAAGGGATACCCCTTTCCTAAAATATTGATGAAAAATGTTTTTCTTAAATGCTTTCGATTTGAGATTTTTCGGACGCTTCTTCGCATTTGAATCTCCTTTCAATACTTGCTTATTAGAAATGAACGCATTTTGGGCAAAGTCGGGCAAAATTGTGTTTCAACCAAAAAATTTATGTATTGCAAAGGGGTACCCCTTTCCTAAAATATTGATGGAACATATTTTTTTACTTAAATGGTTGCGATTTGAGATTTTTCGGAAGCTTCTTCGCATTTGAATCTCCTTTCAATACTTGCTTATTAGAAATGAACGCATTTTGGGCAAAGTCGGGAAAAATTGTGGTTCAACCAAAAAATTTATGTATTGCAAAGGGGTACCCCTTTCCTCAAATATTGATGAAACATTTTTTTTTTTCTTAAATGCTTGCGATTTGAGATTTTTCGGAAGTTTCTTCGCATTTGAAACTCATTTCAATACTTGCTTATTAGAAATAAACGCCTTTTGGGCAAAGTCGGGTAAAATTGTGTTTCAGCCAAAAAATTTATTTATTGCAAAGGGGTTCCCCTTTCCTAATATATTGATAACAAATTTTTTTCTTAAATGCTTGCGATTTGAGATTTTTCGGAAGCTTCTTCGCATTTGAATCTCCTTTCAATACTTGCTTATTAGAAATGAACGCCTTTTGGGCAAAGTCGGGGGAAAAATTGTGTTTCAACCAAAGAATTTACTTATTGCAAAGGGGTACCCCTTTCCTAAAATATTGATGAAAAATTATTTTTTTTTCATAAATGCTTGCGATTTGAGATTTTTCGGAAGCTTCTTCGCATTTGAATCTCATTTCAATACTTGCTTATTAGAAATGAACGCCTTTTGGGCAAAATTGGGTAAAATTGTGTTTCAACCAAAAAATTCATTTATTGCAAAGGGGTACCCCTTTCCTAAAATATTGATGAAAAATTTTTCTTTCTTAAATGCATGCGATTTGAGATTTTTCGGAAGCTTCTTCGCATTTGAAATTCATTTCAATACTTGCTAATTAGAAATAAACGCCTTTTGGGCAAAGTCTGGTAAAATTGTGTTTCAACCAAAAAATTTATGTATTGCAAAGGGGCACCCCTTTCCTAAAATATTGATGAAACATTTTTTTTTCTTAAACGCTTGCGATTTGAAATTTTTCGGAAGCTTCTTCGCATTTGAAACTCCTTTCAACACTTGCCTATTAGAAATTAACGCCTTTTGGGCAAAGTCGGGTAAAATTGTGTTTCAACCAAAAAATTTATTTATTGCAAAGGGGTACCCCTTTCCTAAAATATTGACGAAAAATTTTTTTTTCTTAAATGCTTGCGATTTGAGATTTTTCGGAAGCTTCTTCGCATTTGAATCTCATTTCAATACTTGCTTATTAGAAATGAACGCATTTTGGGCAAAATTGGGTAAAATTGTGTTTCAACCAAAAAATTTATGTATTGCAAAGGGGCACCCCTTTCCTAAAATATTGATGAAAAATGTTTTTCTTAAATGCGTGCGATTTGAGATTTTTCGGAAGTTTCTTCGCATTTGAATCTCATTTCAATACTTGCTTATTAGAAATAAACGCCTTTTGGGCAAAGTCGGGTAAAATTGTGTTTCAACCAAAAAATTTATTTATTGCAAAGGGGAGTACCCCTTTCCTAGAAATTGATGAAAAATTTTTTTTTCTTAAATGCTTGCGATTTGAGATTTTTCGGAAGCTTCTTCGCATTTGAAACTCATTTCAATACTTGCTTATTAGAAATGAACGCCTTTTGGGCAAAATTGGGTAAAATTGTGTTTCAACCAAAAAATGTATTTATTGCAAAGGAGCACCCCTTTCCTAAAATATTGATGATAATTTTTTCTTTCTTAAATGCTTGCGATTTGAGATTTTTCGGAAGCTTCTTCGCATTTGAAACTCATTTCAATACTTGCTTATTAGAAATAAACGCCTTTTGGGCAAAATTGAGTAAAATTGTGTTTCAACCAAAAAATTAATTTATTGCAAAGGGGTACCCCTTCCTTAAATATTGATGAAACATTTTTTTTTCTTAAATGCTTCCGATTTGAGATTTTTCGGAAGCTTCTTCGCATTTGAATCTCATTTCAACACTTGCCTATTAGAAATGAACGCCTTTTGGGCAAAATTGGGTAAAATTGTGTTTCAACCAAAAAATGTATTTATTGGAAAGGAGTACCCCTTTCCTAAAATATTGATGAAAATTTTTTTTTTCTTAAATGCTTGCGATTTGAGATTTTTCGGAAGCTTCTTCGCATTTGAATCTCATTTCAATACTTGCTTATTAGAAATAAACGCCTTTTGGGCAAAGTCGGGAAAAATTGTGTTTCAACCAAAAAATTCATTTTTTGCATAGGCGTACCCTTTCCTAAAATATTGATGAAATTTTTTTTCTTAAATGCTTGCGATTTGAGATTTTTCGGAAGCTTCTTCGCATTTGAAACTCATTTCAATACTTGATTATTAGAAATGAACGCCTTTTGGGCAAAATTGGGTAAAATTGTGTTTCAACCAAAAAATGTATTTATTGCAAAGGAGTACCCCTTTCCTAAAATATTGATGATAATTTTTTCTTTCTTAAATGCTTGCGATTTGAGATTTTTCGGAAGCTTCTTCGCATTTGAAACTCATTTCAATACTTGCTTATTAGAAATAAACGCCTGTTGGGCAAAATTGAGTAAAATTGTGTTTCAACCAAAAAATTTATTTATTGCAAAGGCGTACCCCTTTCCTAATATATTGATGAAAAATTTTTTTTCTTAAATGCTTGCGATTTGAGATTTTTCGGAAGCTTCTTCGCATTTGAATCTCAACACTTGCTTATTAGAAATGAACGCCTTTTGGGCAAAGTCAGGTAAAATTGTGTTTCAACCAAAAAATGTATTTTTTGCAAAGGCGTACGTACCCCTTTCCTAAAATATTGATGAAACATTTTTTTTTATTAAATGCTTGCGATTTGAGATTTTTCGGAAGCTTCTTCGCATTTGAAACTCATTTCAATACTTGCTTATTAGAAATAAACGCCTTTTGGGCAAAGTCGGGTAAAATTGTGTTTCAACCAAAAAATTTATTTATTGCAAAGGGGTGTACCCCTTTCCTAGAAATTGATGAAAAATTTTTTTTTCTTAAATGCTTGAGATTTGAGATTTCTCGGAAGCTTTTTCGCATTTGAAACTCATTTCAATACTTGCTTATTAGAAATGAACGCCTTTTGGGCAAAATTGGGTAAAATTGTGTTTCAACCAAAAAATGTATTTATTGCAAAGGAGTACCCCTTTCCTAAAATATTGATGATAATTTTTTCTTTCTTAAATGCTTGCGATTTGAGATTTTTCGGAAGCTTCTTCGCATTTGAAACTCATTTCAATACTTGCTTATTAGAAATAAACGCCTTTTGGGCAAAATTGAGTAAAATTGTGTTTCAACCAAAAAATTTATTTATTGCAAAGGGGTACCCCTTCCTTAAATATTGATGAAACATTTTTTTTTCTTAAATGCTTCCGATTTGAGATTTTTCGGAAGCTTCTTCGCATTTGAATCTCATTTCAATACTTGCTTATTAGAAATGAACGCCTTTTGGGCAAAATTAGGTAAAATTGTGTTTCAACCAAAAAATTTATTTATTGCAAAGGGGTACCCCTTTCCTCAAATATTGATGAAAAATGTTTTTTTCTTAAATGCTTGCGATTTGAGATTTTTCGGAAGCTTCTTAGCATTTGAATCTCCTTTCAATACTTGCTTATTAGAAATAAACGCCTTTTGGGCAATGTCGGGTAAAACTGTGTTTCAACCAAAAAATTTATTTATTGCAAAGGGGTACCCCTTTCCTAAAATATTGATGAAAATTGTGTTTCAAGCAAAACATTTATTTATAGCAAAGGGGTACCCCTTTCATAAAATATTGATGACAAATTTTTTTCTTAAATGCTTGCGATTTGAGATTTTTCGGAAGCTTCTTCGCATTTGAAACTCATTTCAATACTTGCTTATTAGAAATAAACGCCTTTTGGGCAAAGTCGGGTAAAATTGTGTTTCAACCAAAAAATTTATTTATTGCAAAGGGGTGTACCCCTTTCCTAGAAATTGATGAAAAATTTTTTTTTCTTAAATGCTTGCGATTTGAGATTTCTCGGAAGCTTTTTCGCATTTGAAACTCATTTCAATACTTGCTTATTAGAAATGAACGCCTTTTGGGCAAAATTGGGTAAAATTGTGTTTCAACCAAAAAATGTATTTATTGCAAAGGAGTACCCCTTTCCTAAAATATTGATGATAATTTTTTCTTTCTTAAATGCTTGCGATTTGAGATTTTTCGGAAGCTTCTTCGCATTTGAAACTCATTTCAATACTTGCTTATTAGAAATGAACGCCTTTTGGGCAAAATTGGGTAAAATTGTGTTTCAACCAAAAAATTTAGTTATTGCAAAGGGGTATCCCTTTTCTCAAATATTGATGAAACATTTTTTTTTCTTAAATGCTTGCGATTTGAGATTTTTCGGAAGCTTCTTCGCATTTGAAACTCATTTCAATACTTGCTTATTAGAAATAAACGCCTTTTGGGCAAAATTGGGTAAAATTGTGTTTCAACCAAAAAATGTATTTATTGCAAAGGAGTACCCCTTTCCTAAAATATTGATGATAATTTTTTCTTTCTTAAATGCTTGCGATTTGAGATTTTTCGGAAGCTTCTTCGCATTTGAAACTCATTTCAATACTTGCTTATTAGAAATAAACGCCTTTTGGGCAAAATTGAGTAAAATTGTGTTTCAACCAAAAAATTTATTTATTGCAAAGGGGTACCCCTTCCTTAAATATTGATAAAACATTTTTTTTTCTTAAATGCTTCCGATTTGAGATTTTTCGGAAGCTTCTTCGCATTTGAATCTCATTTCAATACTTGCTTATTAGAAATGAACGCCTTTTGGGCAAAATTGGGTAAAATTGTGTTTCAACCAAAAAATTTATTTATTGCAAAGGGGTACCCCTTTCCTCAAATATTGATGAAACATTTTTTTTCTTAAATGCTTGCGATTTGAGATTTTTCGGAAGCTTTTTCGCATTTGAAACTCATTTCAATACTTGCTTATTAGAAATAAACGCCTTTTGGGCAATGTCGGGTAAAACTGTGTTTCAACCAAAAAATTTATTTATTGCAAAGGGATACCCCTTTCCTAAAATATTGATGAAAATTGTGTTTCAAGCAAAACATTTATTTATAGCAAAGGGGTACCCCTTTCATTAAATATTGATGACAAATTTTTTTCTTAAATGCTTTCGATTTGAGATTTTTCGGAAGCTTCTTCGCATTTGAAACTCATTTCAATACTTGCTTATTAGAAATAAACGCCTTTTGGGCAAAGTCGGGTAAAATTGTGTTTCAACCAAAAAATTTATTTATTGCAAAGGGGTACCCCTTCCTAAAATATTGATGAAAAATGTTTTTCTTAAATGCTTTCGATTTGAGATTTTTCGGAAGCTTCTTAGCATTTGAATCTCCTTTCAATATATGCTTATTAGAAATGAATGCCTTTTGGGCAAAATTGGGTAAAACTGTGTTTCAACCAAAAAATTTATGTATTGCAAAGGGGCACTCCTTTCCTAAAATATTGATGAAAAATGTTTTTCTTAAATGCTTGCGATTTGAGATTTTTCGGAAGCTTCTTCGCATTTGAATCTCCTTTCAATACTTGCTTATTAGAAATGAACGCATTTTGGGCAAAGTCGGGCAAAATTGTGTTTCAACCAAAAAATTTATTTATTGCAAAGGGATACCCCTTTCCTAACATATTGATGAAAATTTTTTTTTCTTAAATGCTTGCGATTTGAGATTTTTCGGAAGCTTCTTCGCATTTGAATCTCATTTCAATACTTGCTTATTAGAAATGAACGCCTTTTGGGCAAAGTCGGGCAAAATTGTGTTTCAACCAAAAAATTTATTTATTGCAAAGGGGTACCCCTTCCTAAAATATTGATGAAAAATGTTTTTCTTAAATGCTTTCGATTTGAGATTTTTCGGAAGCTTCTTAGCATTTGAATCTCCTTTCAATATATGCCTATTAGAAATTAACGCCTTTTGGGCAAAATTGAGTAAAATTGTGTTTCAACCAAAAAATTTATTTATTGCAAAGGGGTACCCCTTCCTTAAATATTGATGAAACATTTTTTTTTCTTAAATGCTTCCGATTTGAGATTTTTCGGAAGTCTCTTCGCATTTGAATCTCATTTCAATACTTGCTTATTAGAAATGAACGCCTTTTGGGCAAAATTAGGTAAAATTGTGTTTCAACCAAAAAATTTATTTATTGCAAAGGGGTACCCCTTTCCTCAAATATTGATGAAAAATGTTTTTTTCTTAAATGCTTGCGATTTGAGATTTTTCGGAAGCTTCTTAGCATTTGAATCTCCTTTCAATACTTGCTTATTAGAAATAAACGCCTTTTGGGCAATGTCGGGTAAAACTGTGTTTCAACCAAAAAATTTATTTATTGCAAAGGGGTACCCCTTTCCTAAAATATTGATGAAAATTGTGTTTCAAGCAAAACATTTATTTATAGCAAAGGGGTACCCCTTTCATAAAATATTGATGACAAATTTTTTTCTTAAATGCTTGCGATTTGAGATTTTTCGGAAGCTTCTTCGCATTTGAAACTCATTTCAATACTTGCTTATTAGAAATAAACGCCTTTTGGGCAAAGTCGGGTAAAATTGTGTTTCAACCAAAAAATTTATTTATTGCAAAGGGGTGTACCCCTTTCCTAGAAATTGATGAAAAATTTTTTTTTCTTAAATGCTTGCGATTTGAGATTTCTCGGAAGCTTTTTCGCATTTGAAACTCATTTCAATACTTGCTTATTAGAAATGAACGCCTTTTGGGCAAAATTGGGTAAAATTGGGTAAAATTGTGTTTCAACCAAAAAATGAATTTATTGCAAAGGAGTACCCCTTTCCTAAAATATTGATGTAAATTTTTTCTTTCTTAAATGCTTGCGATTTGAGATTTTTCGGAAGCTTCTTCGCATTTGAAACTCATTTCAATACTTGCTTATTAGAAATAAACGCCTTTTGGGCAATGTCGGGTAAAACTGTGTTTCAACCAAAAAATTTATTTATTGCAAAGGGGTACCCCTTTCCTAAAATATTGATGAAAATTGTGTTTCAAGCAAAACATTTATTTATAGCAAAGGGGTACCCCTTTCATAAAATATTGATGACAAATTTTTTTCTTAAATGCTTGCGATTTGAGATTTTTCGGAAGCTTCTTCGCATTTGAAACTCATTTCAATACTTGCTTATTAGAAATAAACGCCTTTTGGGCAAAGTCGGGTAAAATTGTGTTTCAACCAAAAAATTTATTTATTGCAAAGGGGTGTACCCCTTTCCTAGAAATTGATGAAAAATTTTTTTTTCTTAAATGCTTCCGATTTGAGATTTTTCGGAAGCTTCTTCGCATTTGAATCTCATTTCAATACTTGCTTATTAGAAATGAACGCCTTTTGGGCAAAATTAGGTAAAATTGTGTTTCAACCAAAAAATTTATTTATTGCAAAGGGGTACCCCTTTCCTCAAATATTGATGAAAACTGTTTTTTTCTTAAATGCTTGCGATTTGAGATTTTTCGGAAGCTTCTTAGCATTTGAATCTCCTTTCAATACTTGCTTATTAGAAATAAACGCCTTTTGGGCAACGTCGGGTAAAACTGTGTTTCAACCAAAAAATTTATTTATTGCAAAGGGGTACCCCTTTCCTAAAATATTGATGAAAATTGTGTTTCAAGCAAAACATTTATTTATAGCAAAGGGGTACCCCTTTCATAAAATATTGATGACAAATTTTTTTCTTAAATGCTTGCGATTTGAGATTTTTCGGAAGCTTCTTCGCATTTGAAACTCATTTCAATACTTGCTTATTAGAAATAAACGCCTTTTGGGCAAAGTCGGGTAAAATTGTGTTTCAACCAAAAAATTTATTTATTGCAAAGGGGTGTACCCCTTTCCTAGAAATTGATGAAAAATTTTTTTTTCTTAAATGCTTGCGATTTGAGATTTCTCGGAAGCTTTTTCGCATTTGAAACTCATTTCAATACTTGCTTATTAGAAATGAACGCCTTTTGGGCAAAATTGGGTAAAATTGTGTTTCAACCAAAAAATGTATTTATTGCAAAGGAGTACCCCTTTCCTAAAATATTGATGATAATTTTTTCTTTCTTAAATGCTTGCGATTTGAGATTTTTCGGAAGCTTCTTCGCATTTGAAACTCATTTCAATACTTGCTTATTAGAAATAAACGCCTTTTGGGCAATGTCGGGTAAAACTGTGTTTCAACCAAAAAATTTATTTATTGCAAAGGGGTACCCCTTTCCTAAAATATTGATGAAAATTGTGTTTCAAGCAAAACATTTATTTATAGCAAAGGGGTACCCCTTTCATAAAATATTGATGACAAATTTTTTTCTTAAATGCTTGCGATTTGAGATTTTTCGGAAGCTTCTTCGCATTTGAAACTCATTTCAATACTTGCTTATTAGAAATAAACGCCTTTTGGGCAAAGTCGGGTAAAATTGTGTTTCAACCAAAAAATTTATTTATTGCAAAGGGGTGTACCCCTTTCCTAGAAATTGATGAAAAATTTTTTTTTCTTAAATGCTTCCGATTTGAGATTTTTCGGAAGCTTCTTCGCATTTGAATCTCATTTCAATACTTGCTTATTAGAAATGAACGCCTTTTGGGCAAAATTAGGTAAAATTGTGTTTCAACCAAAAAATTTATTTATTGCAAAGGGGTGTACCCCTTTCCTAGAAATTGATGAAAAATTTTTTTGTCTTAAATGCTTGCGATTTGAGATTTCTCGGAAGCTTTTTCGCATTTGAAACTCATTTCAATACTTGCTTATTAGAAATGAACGCCTTTTGGGCAAAATTGGGTAAAATTGTGTTTCAACCAAAAAATGTATTTATTGCAAAGGAGTACCCCTTTCCTAAAATATTGATGATAATTTTTTCTTTCTTAAATGCTTGCGATTTGAGATTTTTCGGAAGCTTCTTCGCATTTGAAACTCATTTCAATACTTGCTTATTAGAAATAAACGCCTTTTGGGCAATGTCGGGTAAAACTGTGGTTTCAACCAAAAAATTTATTTATTGCAAAGGGGTACCCCTTTCCTAAAATATTGATGAAACATTTTTTTTCTTAAATGCATGCGATTTGAGATTTTTCGGAAGCTTCTTCGCATTTGAATCTCCTTTCAACACTTGCTTATTAGAAATGAACGCCTTTTGGGCAAAGTCGGGTAAAATTGTGTTTCAACCATAAAATTTATTTATTGCAAAGGGATACCCCTTTCCTAAAATATTGATGAAAAATGTTTTTCTTAAATGCTTTCGATTTGAGATTTTTCGGAAGCTTCTTAGCATTTGAATCTCCTTTCAATATATGCTTATAAGAAATGAACGCCTTTTGGGCAATGTCGGGTAAAATTGTGTTTCAACCAAAAAATTTATTTATTGCAAATAAATTTCCTCATATATTGATGAAACATTTTTTTTCTTAAATGCTTGCGATTTGAGATTTTTCGGAAGCTTCTTCGCATTTGAATCTCCTTTCAACACTTGCTTATTAGAAATGAACGCCTTTTGGGCAAAGTCGGGTAAAATTGTGTTTCAACCAAAAAATTTATTTATTGCAAAGGGGTACCCCTTTCCTCAAATATTGATGAAACATTTCTTTTTCTTAAATGCTTGCGACTTGAGATTTTTCGGAAGCTTCTTCGCATTTGCATCTCCTTTCAATATATGCCTATTAGAAATTAACGCCTTTTGGGCAAAATTGAGTAAAATTGTGTTTCAACCAAAAAATTTATTTATTGCAAAGGGGTACCCCTTCCTTAAATATTGATGAAACATTTTTTTTTCTTAAATGCTTCCGATTTGAGATTTTTCGGAAGTCTCTTCGCATTTGAATCTCATTTCAATACTTGCTTATTAGAAATGAACGCCTTTTGGGCAAAATTAGGTAAAATTGTGTTTCAACCAAAAAATTTATTTATTGCAAAGGGGTACCCCTTTCCTCAAATATTGATGAAAAATGTTTTTTTCTTAAATGCTTGCGATTTGAGATTTTTCGGAAGCTTCTTAGCATTTGAATCTCCTTTCAATACTTGCTTATTAGAAATAAACGCCTTTTGGGCAATGTCGGGTAAAACTGTGTTTCAACCAAAAAATTTATTTATTGCAAAGGGGTACCCCTTTCCTAAAATATTGATGAAAATTGTGTTTCAAGCAAAACATTTATTTATAGCAAAGGGGTACCCCTTTCATAAAATATTGATGACAAATTTTTTTCTTAAATGCTTGCGATTTGAGATTTTTCGGAAGCTTCTTCGCATTTGAAACTCATTTCAATACTTGCTTATTAGAAATAAACGCCTTTTGGGCAAAGTCGGGTAAAATTGTGTTTCAACCAAAAAATTTATTTATTGCAAAGGGGTGTACCCCTTTCCTAGAAATTGATGAAAAATTTTTTTTTCTTAAATGCTTGCGATTTGAGATTTCTCGGAAGCTTTTTCGCATTTGAAACTCATTTCAATACTTGCTTATTAGAAATAAACGCCTTTTGGGCAAAATTGGGTAAAATTGGGTAAAATTGTGTTTCAACCAAAAAATGAATTTATTGCAAAGGAGTACCCCTTTCCTAAAATATTGATGTAAATTTTTTCTTTCTTAAATGCTTGCGATTTGAGATTTTTCGGAAGCTTCTTCGCATTTGAAACTCATTTCAATACTTGCTTATTAGAAATAAACGCCTTTTGGGCAATGTCGGGTAAAACTGTGTTTCAACCAAAAAATTTATTTATTGCAAAGGGGTACCCCTTTCCTAAAATATTGATGAAAATTGTGTTTCAAGCAAAACATTTATTTATAGCAAAGGGGTACCCCTTTCATAAAATATTGATGACAAATTTTTTTCTTAAATGCTTGCGATTTGAGATTTTTCGGAAGCTTCTTCGCATTTGAAACTCATTTCAATACTTGCTTATTAGAAATAAACGCCTTTTGGGCAAAGTCGGGTAAAATTGTGTTTCAACCAAAAAATTTATTTATTGCAAAGGGGTGTACCCCTTTCCTAGAAATTGATGAAAAATTTTTTTTTCTTAAATGCTTCCGATTTGAGATTTTTCGGAAGCTTCTTCGCATTTGAATCTCATTTCAATACTTGCTTATTAGAAATGAACGCCTTTTGGGCAAAATTAGGTAAAATTGTGTTTCAACCAAAAAATTTATTTATTGCAAAGGGGTACCCCTTTCCTCAAATATTGATGAAAACTGTTTTTTTCTTAAATGCTTGCGATTTGAGATTTTTCGGAAGCTTCTTAGCATTTGAATCTCCTTTCAATACTTGCTTATTAGAAATAAACGCCTTTTGGGCAACGTCGGGTAAAACTGTGTTTCAACCAAAAAATTTATTTATTGCAAAGGGGTACCCCTTTCCTAAAATATTGATGAAAATTGTGTTTCAAGCAAAACATTTATTTATAGCAAAGGGGTACCCCTTTCATAAAATATTGATGACAAATTTTTTTCTTAAATGCTTGCGATTTGAGATTTTTCGGAAGCTTCTTCGCATTTGAAACTCATTTCAATACTTGCTTATTAGAAATAAACGCCTTTTGGGCAAAGTCGGGTAAAATTGTGTTTCAACCAAAAAATTTATTTATTGCAAAGGGGTGTACCCCTTTCCTAGAAATTGATGAAAAATTTTTTTTTCTTAAATGCTTGCGATTTGAGATTTCTCGGAAGCTTTTTCGCATTTGAAACTCATTTCAATACTTGCTTATTAGAAATGAACGCCTTTTGGGCAAAATTGGGTAAAATTGTGTTTCAACCAAAAAATGTATTTATTGCAAAGGAGTACCCCTTTCCTAAAATATTGATGATAATTTTTTCTTTCTTAAATGCTTGCGATTTGAGATTTTTCGGAAGCTTCTTCGCATTTGAAACTCATTTCAATACTTGCTTATTAGAAATAAACGCCTTTTGGGCAATGTCGGGTAAAACTGTGTTTCAACCAAAAAATTTATTTATTGCAAAGGGGTACCCCTTTCCTAAAATATTGATGAAAATTGTGTTTCAAGCAAAACATTTATTTATAGCAAAGGGGTACCCCTTTCATAAAATATTGATGACAAATTTTTTTCTTAAATGCTTGCGATTTGAGATTTTTCGGAAGCTTCTTCGCATTTGAAACTCATTTCAATACTTGCTTATTAGAAATAAACGCCTTTTGGGCAAAGTCGGGTAAAATTGTGTTTCAACCAAAAAATTTATTTATTGCAAAGGGGTGTACCCCTTTCCTAGAAATTGATGAAAAATTTTTTTTTCTTAAATGCTTCCGATTTGAGATTTTTCGGAAGCTTCTTCGCATTTGAATCTCATTTCAATACTTGCTTATTAGAAATGAACGCCTTTTGGGCAAAATTAGGTAAAATTGTGTTTCAACCAAAAAATTTATTTATTGCAAAGGGGTGTACCCCTTTCCTAGAAATTGATGAAAAATTTTTTTGTCTTAAATGCTTGCGATTTGAGATTTCTCGGAAGCTTTTTCGCATTTGAAACTCATTTCAATACTTGCTTATTAGAAATGAACGCCTTTTGGGCAAAATTGGGTAAAATTGTGTTTCAACCAAAAAATGTATTTATTGCAAAGGAGTACCCCTTTCCTAAAATATTGATGATAATTTTTTCTTTCTTAAATGCTTGCGATTTGAGATTTTTCGGAAGCTTCTTCGCATTTGAAACTCATTTCAATACTTGCTTATTAGAAATAAACGCCTTTTGGGCAATGTCGGGTAAAACTGTGGTTTCAACCAAAAAATTTATTTATTGCAAAGGGGTACCCCTTTCCTAAAATATTGATGAAACATTTTTTTTCTTAAATGCATGCGATTTGAGATTTTTCGGAAGCTTCTTCGCATTTGAATCTCCTTTCAACACTTGCTTATTAGAAATGAACGCCTTTTGGGCAAAGTCGGGTAAAATTGTGTTTCAACCATAAAATTTATTTATTGCAAAGGGATACCCCTTTCCTAAAATATTGATGAAAAATGTTTTTCTTAAATGCTTTCGATTTGAGATTTTTCGGAAGCTTCTTAGCATTTGAATCTCCTTTCAATATATGCTTATAAGAAATGAACGCCTTTTGGGCAATGTCGGGTAAAATTGTGTTTCAACCAAAAAATTTATTTATTGCAAATAAATTTCCTCATATATTGATGAAACATTTTTTTTCTTAAATGCTTGCGATTTGAGATTTTTCGGAAGCTTCTTCGCATTTGAATCTCCTTTCAACACTTGCTTATTAGAAATGAACGCCTTTTGGGCAAAGTCGGGTAAAATTGTGTTTCAACCAAAAAATTTATTTATTGCAAAGGGGTACCCCTTTCCTCAAATATTGATGAAACATTTCTTTTTCTTAAATGCTTGCGACTTGAGATTTTTCGGAAGCTTCTTCGCATTTGCATCTCCTTTCAATACTTGCTTATTAGAAATAAACGCCTTTTGGGCAAAGTCGGGTAAAATTGTGTTTCAACCAAAAAATCCATTTTTTGCACAGGGGTACCACTTTCCTAAAATATTGATAACAAATTTTTTTCTTAAATGCTTGCGATTTGAGATTTTTCGGAAGCTTCTTCGCATTTGAATCTTATTTCAATACTTGCTTATTAGAAATAAACGCCTTTTGGGCAAAGTCGGGTAAAATTGTGTTTCAACCAAAAAATTTATGTATTGCAAAGGGGTACCCCTTTCCTAAAATATTGATAACAAATTTTTTTCTTAAATGCTTGCGATTTGAGATTTTTCGGAAGCTTCTTCGCATTTGAATCTCCTTTCAATACTTGCTTATTAGAAATGAACGCCTTTTGGACAAAATTGGGTAAAATTGTGTTTCAACCAAAAAATTTATTTATTGCAAAGGGGTACCCAAAATTGGGTAAAATTGTGTTTCAACCAACAAATTTATTTATTGCAAAGGAGTACCCCTTTCCTAATATATTGATGAAATTTTTTTTTTCTTAAATGCTTGCGATTTGAGATTTTTCGGAAGCTTCTTCGCATTTGAAACTCATTTCAGTACTTGCTTATTAGAAATGAACGCCTTTTGGGCAAAGTCGGGTAAAATTGTGGTTCAACCAAAAAATGTATTTATTGCAAAGGGGTACCAATTTCCTAAAATATTGATGACAAATTTTTTTTTCTTAAATGCTTGCGATTTGAGATTTTTCGGAAGCTTCTTCGCATTTGAATCTCATTTCAATACTTGCTTATTAGAAATAAACGCCTTTTGGGCAAAGTCGGGTAAAATTGTGGTTCAACCAAAAAATTTATTTATTGCAAAGGGGTACCCCTTTCCTAAAATATTGATGAACAATTTTTTTTTCTTAAATGCATGCGATTTGAGATTTTTCGGAAGCTTCTTCGCATTTGAAACTCATTTCAATACTTGCTTATTAGAAATAAACGCCTTTTGGGCAAAGTCGGGTAAAATTGTGTTTCAACCAAAAAATTTATTTATTGCAAAGGGGTACCCCTTCCTTAAATATTGATGAAACATTTTTTTTTCTTAAATGCTTCCGATTTGAGATTTTTCGGAAGCTTCTTCGCATTTGAATCTCCTTTCAATACTTGCTTATTAGAAATGAACGCCTTTTGGGCAAAATTGGGTAAAATTGTGTTTCAACCAAAAAATTTATGTATTGCAAAGGGGTACCCCTTTCCTAAAATATTGATGGAACATATTTTTTTACTTAAATGGTTGCGATTTGCGATTTTTTGGAAGCTTCTTCGCATTTGAAATTCATTTCAATACTTGCTAATTAGAAATAAACGCCTTTTGGGCAAAGTCTGGTAAAATTGTGTTTCAACCAAAAAATTTATTTATTGCAAAGGGGTACCTCTTTCCTAAAATATTGATGATAATTTTTTCTTTCTTAAATGCTTGCGATTTGAGATTTTTCGGAAGCTTCTTCGCATTTGAATTTCCTTTCAATACTTGCTTATTAGAAACGAACGCCTTTTGGGCAAAGTCGGGTAAAATTGTGTTTTAACCAAAAAAATTATTTATTGCAAAGGCGTACCCCTTTCCTAAAATATTGATAAATAATTTTTTTCTTAAATGCTTGCGATTTGAGATTTTTCGGAAGCTTCTTCGCATTTGAATCTCCTTTCAATACTTGCTTATTAGAAATGAACGCCTTTTGGGCAAAGTCGGGTAAAATTGTGTTTCAACCAAAAAATTTATTTATTGCAAAGGGGTACCCCTTTCCTAAAATATTGACGAAAAATGTTTTTGTCATAAATGCTTGCGATTTGAGATTTTTCGGAAGCTTCTTCGCATTTGAATCTTATTTCAATACCTGCTTATAAGAAATGAACGCCTTTTGGGCAAAGTCGGGTAAAATTGTGTTTCAACCAAAAAATTTATTTATTGCAAAGGGATACCCCTTTCCTAAAATATTGATGAAAAATTTTTTTTTCTTAAATGCTTGCGATTTGAGATTTTTCGGAAGCTTCTTCGCATTTGAATTTCCTTTCAATACTTGCTTATTAGAAACGAACGCCTTTTGGGCAAAGTCGGGTAAAATTGTGTTTTAACCAAAAAAATTATTTATTGCAAAGGCGTACCCATTTCCTAAAATATTGATGAAATTTTTTTTCTTAAATGCTTGCGATTTGAGATTTTTCGGAAGCTTCTTCGCATTTGAATCTCCTTTCAATACTTGCTTATTAGAAATGAACGCCTTTTGGGCAAAGTCGGGTAAAATTGTGTTTCAACCAAAAAATTTATTTATTGCAAAGGGGTACCCCTTTCCTAAAATATTGATGAACAATTTTTTTTTTCATAAATGCTTGCGATTTGAGATTTTTCGGAAGCTTCTTAGCATTTGAATCTCCTTTCAATACTTGATTATTAGAAATAAACGCCTTTTGGGCAATGTCGGGTAAAACTGTGTTTCAACCAAAAAATGTATTTATTGCAAAGGGGTACCTCTTTCCTAAAATATTGATGATAATTTTTTCTTTCTTAAATGCTTGCGATTTGAGATTTTTCGGAATCTTCTTAGCGTTTGAATCTCCTTTCAATATATGCTTATTAGAAATGAACGCCTTTTGGGAAAAGTCGGGTAAAATTGTGTTTCAACCAAAAAATTTATCTTAAATGCTTGCTTGGTACCCTTTCCTAAAAAATTGATGAAAAATTTTTTTTTCTTAAATGCTTGCGATTTGAGATTTCTCGGAAGCTTTTTCGCATTTGAATCTCCTTTCAATACTTGCTTATTAGAAATGAACGCCTTTTGGACAAAGTCGTGTAAAATTGTGTTTCAACCAAAAAATTTATTTATTGCCAAGGGGTACCCCTTTCCTAGAATATTGATGAAAAATTTTTTTTTCTTAAATGCTTGCGATTAGAAATGAACGCCTTTTGTGCAAAATTGGGTAAAATTCTGTTTTAACCAAAAAATTTATGTATTGCAAAGGGGCACCCCTTTCCTAAAATATTGATGAAACATTTTTTTTCTTAAATGCTTGCGATTTGAGATTTTTCGGAAGCTTCTTCGCATTTGAAACTCATTTCAATACTTGCTTATTAGAAATGAACGCATTTTGGGCAAAGTCGGGAAAAGTTGTGTTTCATCCAAAAAATATATGTATTGCAAAGGGGTACCCCTTTCCTAAAATATTGATGAAAAATTTTTTTTCTTGAATGCTTGCGATTTGAGATTTTTCGAAAGCTTCTTCGCATTTGAAACTCATTTCAATACTTGCTTATTAGAAATGAACGCCTTTTGGCAAAGTCGGGTAAAATTGTGTTTCAACCAAAAAATTTATTTATTGCAAAGGGGTACCCCTTTCCTAAAATATTGATGAAAATTTTTTTTCTTAAATGCTTGCGATTTGAGATTTTTCGGAAGCTTCTTCGCATTTGAAACTCCTTTCAATATATGCTTATTAGAAATAAACGCCTTTTGGGCAAAATTGGGTAAAATTGTGGTTCAACCAAAAAATTTATTTATTGCAAAGGGGTACCCCTTTCCTAAAATATTGATGAACAATTTTTTTTCTTAAATGCTTCCGATTTGAGATTTTTCGGAAGCTTCTTAGCATTTGAATCTCCTTTCAATATATGCTTATTAGAAATAAACGCCTTTTGGGCAAAGTCAGGTAAAATTGTGTTTCAACCAAAAAATGTATTTATTGTAAAGGGGTACCCCTTTCCTAAAATATTGATGAACAATTTTTTTTTTTCATAAATGCTTGCGATTTGAGATTTTTCGGAAGCTTCTTCGCATTTGAAACTCATTTCAATACTTGCTTATTAGAAATGAACGCCTTTTGGGAAAAGTCGGGTAAAATTGTGTTTCAACCAAAAAATTTATCTTAAATGCTTGCTTGGTACCCTTTCCTAAAATATTGATGAAAAATTTTTTTTTCTTAAATGCTTGCGATTTGAGATTTCTCGGAAGCTTTTTCGCATTTGAATCTCCTTTCAATACTTGCTTATTAGAAATGAACGCCTTTTGGACAAAGTCGTGTAAAATTGTGTTTCAACCAAAAAATTTATTTATTGCCAAGGGGTACCCCTTTCCTAGAATATTGATGAAAAATTTTTTTTTCTTAAATGCTTGCGATTAGAAATGAACGCCTTTTGGACAAAGTCGTGTAAAATTCTGTTTTAACCAAAAATTTTATGTATTGCAAAGGGGTACCCCTTTCCTAAAATATTGATGAACAATTTTTTTTTCTTAAATGCTTGCGATTTGAGATTTTTCGGAAGCTTCTTCGCATTTGAAACTCATTTCAATACTCAGTTATTAGAAATAAACGCCTTTTGGGCAAAATTGGGTAAAATTGTGTTTCAACCAAAAAATTTATTTATTGCAAAGGGGTACCAATTTCCTAAAATATTGATGAAACATTTTTTTTTCTTAAATGCTTGCGATTTGAGATTTTTCGGAAGCTTCTTCGCATTTGAAACTCATTTCAATACTTGCTTATTAGAAATAAACGCCTTTTGGGCAAAGTCGGGCAAAATTGTGTTTCAACCAAAAAATTTATGTATTGCAAAGGGATACCCCTTTCCTAAAATATTGATGAAACATTTTTTTTTCTTAAATGCTTGCGATTTGAGATTTTTCGGAAGCTTCTTCGCATTTGAAACTCATTTCAATACTTGCTTATTAGAAATGAACGCCTTTTGGCAAAGTCGGGTAAAATTGTGTTTCAACCAAAAAATTTATTTATTGCACAGGGGTACGTACCCCTTTCCTAAAATATTGATGAACAATTTTTTTTTTCTTAAATGCTTGCGATTTGAGATTTTTCGGAAGCTTCTTCGCATTTGAAACTCATTTCAATACTTGCTTATTAGAAATAAACGCCTTTTGGGCAAAGTAGGGCAAAATTGTGTTTCAACCAAAAAATGTATTTATTGCATACTAATATATTGATGAAAAAAGTTTTTTTCTTAAATGCTTGCGATTTGAGATTTTTCGGAAGCTTCTTCGCATTAGAAACTCCTTTCAACACTTGCCTATTAGAAATTAACGCCTTTTGGGCAAAATTGAGTAAAATTGTGTTTCAACCAAAAAATTTATTTTTTGCAAAGGGGTACCCCTTTCCTAGAAATTGATGAAAAATGTTTTTCTTAAATGCTTTCGATTTGAGATTTTTCGGAAGCTTCTTCGCATTTGAATCTCATTTCAATACTTGCTTATTAGAAATGAACGCCTTTTGGGCAAAATTGGGTAAAATTGTGTTTCTACCAAAAAATTTATTTATTGCAAAGGGGTACCCCTTTCCTCAAATATAGATGAGACATTTTTTTTCTTAAATGCTTGCGATTTGAGATTTTTCGGAAGCTTCTTCGCATTTGAATCTCATTTCAATACTTGCTTATTAGAAATGAACGCCTTTTGGGCAAGGTCGGGTAAAATTGTGTTTCAACCAAAAAATTTATTTATTGCAAAGGGGTGCCCCTTTCCTAAAATTTGATGAAAAATTTTTTTTCTTTAATGCTTCCGATTTAAGATTTATCGGAAGCTTCTTCGCATTTGAAACTTATTTCAATACTTGCTTATTAGAAATAAACGCCTTTTGGGCAAAATTGGGTAAAATTGTGTTTCAACCAAAAAATTTATGTATTGCAAAGGGGCACCCCTTTCCTAATATATTAATGCAATTTTTTTTTTTCTTTAATGCTTCCGATTTAAGATTTATCGGAAGCTTCTTCGCATTTGAAACTTATTTCAATACTTGCTTATTAGCAATAAACGCCTTTTGGGCAAAATTGGGTAAAATTGTTTTTCAACCAAAAAATTTATGTATTGCAAAGGGGCACCCCTTTCCTAATATATTAATGCAATTTTTTTTTCTTAAATGCTTGCGATTTGAGATTTTTCGGAAGCTTCTTCGCATTTGAAACTCATTTCAATACTTGCTTATTAGAAATAAACGCCTTTTGGGCAAAATTGGGTAAAATTGTGTTTCAACCAAAAAATTTATGTATTGCAAAGGGGCACCCCTTTCCTAATATATTAATGCAATTTTTTTTTTCTTAAATGCTTTCGATTTGAGATTTTTCGGAAGCTTCTTCGCATTTGAATCTCCTTTCAATACTTGCTTATTAGAAATGAACGCCTTTTGGGCAAAATTGGGTAAAATTGTGTTTAAACCAAAAAATTGATTTTTAGCAAAGGGGTAAGTAAGCCTTTCCTAAAAAATTGGCAAATAATTTTTTTTCTTAAATGCTTGCGATTTGAGATTTTTCGGAAGCTTCTTCGCATTTGAAACTCATTTCAATACTTGCTTATTAGAAATAAACGCCTTTTGGGCAAAATTGGGTAAAATTGTTTTTCAACCAAAAAATTTATGTATTGCAAAGGGGCACCCCTTTCCTAATATATTAATGCAATTTTTTTTTTCTTAAATGCTTGCGATTTGAGATTTTTCGGAAGCTTCTTCGCATTTGAAACTCATTTCAATACTTGCTTATTAGAAATAAACGCCTTTTGGGCAAAGTCGGGTAAAATTGTGGTTCAACCAAAAAATTTATGTATTGCAAAGGGGCACCCATTTCCTAATATATTAATGCAATTTTTTTTTTCTTAAATGCTTTCGATTTGAGATTTTTCGGAAGCTTCTTAGCATTTGAATCTCCTTTCAATATATGCTTATAAGAAATGAACGCCTTTTGGGCAAAGTCGGGTAAAATTGTGTTTCAACCAAAAAATTTATTTATTGCAAAGGAATACCCCTTTCCTAAAATATTGATGAAACATTTTTTTTTCCTAAATGCTTGCGATTTGAGATTTTTCGGAAGCTTCTTCGCATTTGAAACTCATTTCAATACTTGCTTATTAGAAATAAACGCCTTTTGGGCAAAGTCGGGTAAAATTGTGGTTCAACCAAAAAATTTATGTATTGCAAAGGGGCACCCCTTTCCTAATATATTAATGCAATTTTTTTTTTCTTAAATGCTTTCGATTTGAGATTTTTCGGAAGCTTCTTAGGATTTGAATCTCCTTTCAATATATGCTTATAAGAAATGAACGCCTTTTGGGCAAAGTCGGCTAAAATTGTGGTTCAACCAAAAAATTTATTTATTGCAAAGGGGTACCCCTTTCCTAAAATATTGATGAAAAATCTTTTTTCTTTAATGCTTCCGATTTAAGATTTATCGGAAGCTTCTTCGCATTTGAAACTTATTTCAATACTTGCTTATTAGAAATAAACGCCTTTTGGGCAAAATTGGGTAAAATTGTGTTTCAACCAAAATATTTATGTATTGCAAAGGGGCACCCCTTTCCTAAAATATTGATGAAAAATTTTTTTTCTTTAATGCTTCCGATTTAAGATTTATCGGAAGCTTCTTCGCATTTGAAACTTATTTCAATACTTGCTTATTAGAAATAAACGCCTTTTGGGCAAAATTGGGTAAAATTGTGTTTCAACCAAAAACTTTATGTATTGCAAAGGGGCACCCCTTTCCTAATATATTAATGCAATTTTTTTTTTCTTAAATGCTTTCGATTTGAGATTTTTCGGAAGCTTCTTAACATTTGAATCTCCTTTCAATATATGCTTATAAGAAATGAACGCCTTTTGGGCAAAATTGGGTAAAATTGTGTTTCAACCAAAAAATTGATTTTTAGCAAAGGCGTAAGCAAGCCTTTCCTAAAAAATTGGCAAATAATTTTTTTTCTTAAATGCTTGCGATTTGAGATTTTCGGAAGCTTCTTCGCATTTGAAACTTATTTAAATACTTGCTTATTAGAAATAAACGCCTTTTGGGCAAAATTGGGTAAAATTTTGTTTCAACCAAAAAATTTATGTATTGCAAAGGGGCACCCCTTTCCTAATATATTAATGCAATTTTTTTTTTCTTAAATGCTTTCGACTTGAGATTTTTCGGAAGCTTCTTAGCATTTGAATCTCCTTTCAATATATGCTTATAAGAAATGAACGCCTTTTGGGCAAAGTCGGGTAAAATTGTGTTTCAACCAAAAAATTTATTTATTGCAAAGGGATACCCCTTTCCTAAAATATTGATGAAACATTTTTTTTTCTTAAATGCTTGCGATTTGAGATTTTTCGGAAGCTTCTTCGCATTTGAAACTCATTTCAATACTTGCTTATTAGAAATAAACGCCTTTTGGGCAAAGTCGGGTAAAATTGTGGTTCAACCAAAAAATTTATGTATTGCGAAGGGGCACCCCTTTCCTAATATATTAATGCAATTTTTTTTTTCTTAAATGCTTTCGATTTGAGATTTTTCGGAAGCTTCTTAGCATTTGAATCTCCTTTCAATATATGCTTATAAGAAATGAACGCCTTTTGGGCAAAGTCGGGTAAAATTGTGGTTCAACCAAAAAATTTATTTATTGCAAAGGGGTACCCCTTTCCTAAAATATTGATGAAAAATTTTTTTTCTTTAATGCTTCCGATTTAAGATTTATCGGAAGCTTCTTCGCATTTGAAACTTATTTCAATACTTGCTTATTAGAAATAAACGCCTTTTGGGCAAAATTGGGTAAAATTGTGTTTCAACCAAAAAATTTATGTATTGCAAAGGGGCACCCCTTTCCTAAAATATTGATGAAAAATTTTTTTTCTTTAATGCTTCCGATTTAAGATTTATCGGAAGCTTCTTCGCATTTGAAACTTATTTCAATACTTGCTTATTAGAAATAAACGCCTTTTGGGCAAAATTGGGTAAAATTGTGTTTCAACCAAAAAATTTATGTATTGCAAAGGGGCACCCCTTTCCTAATATATTAATGGAATTTTTTTTTTCTTAAATGCTTGCGATTTGAGATTTTTCGGAAGCTTCTTCGCATTTGAAACTCATTTCAATACTTGCTTATTAGAAATAAACGCCTTTTGGGCAAAATTGGGTAAAATTGTGTTTCAACCAAAAAATTTATGTATTGCAAAGGGGCACCCCTTTCCTAATATATTAATGCAATTTTTTTTTCTTAAATGCTTGCGATTTGAGATTTTTCGAAAGCTTCTTAGCATTTGAATCTCCTTTCAATATATGCTTATAAGAAATGAACGCCTTTTGGGCAAAGTCGGGTAAAATTGTGTTTCAACCAAAAAATTTATTTATTGCAAAGGGATACATACCCCTTTCCTAAAATATTGATGAAACATTTTTTTTTCTTAAATGCTTGCGATTTGAGATTTTTCGGAAGCTTCTTCGCATTTGAAACTCATTTCAATACTTGCTTATTAGAAATGAACGCCTTTTGGGCAAAGTCGGGTAAAATTGTGTTTCAACCAACAAATTTATTTATTGCAAAGGGGTGCCCCTTTCCTAATATATTAATGCAATTTTTTTTTTCTTAAATGCTTCCGATTTGAGATTTTTCGGAAGCTTCTTCGCATTTGAATCTCCTTTCAATACTTGCTTATTAGAAATGAACGCCTTTTGGGCAAAGTCGGGTAAAATTGTGTTTCAACCAAAAAATTTATCTTAAATGCTTGCTTGGTACCCTTTCCTAAAATATTGATAAACAATTTTTTTTTTCATAAATGCTTGCGATTTGAGATTTTTCGGAAGCTTCTTCGCATTTGAAACTCATTTCAATACTTGCTTATTAGAAATGAACGCCTTTTGGGCAAAGTCGGGTAAAATTGTGTTTCAACCAAAAAATTTATTTATTGCAAAGGGGTACCCCTTCCTTAAATATTGATGAAACATTTTTTTTCTTAAATGCATGCGATTTGAGATTTTTCGGAAGCTTCTTCGCATTTGAATCTCCTTTCAATACTTGCTTATTAGAAATGAACGCCTTTTGGGCAAAGTCGGGTAAAATTGTGGTTCAACCAAAAAATTTATTTATTGCAAAGGGGTACCCCTTTCCTAAAATTTTGATGAAACATTTTTTTTTCTTAAATGCTTGCGATTTGAGATTTTTCGGAAGCATTTAAGAAAAAAAAAATGTTTCATCAATATTTTAGGAAATTGGTACGCCTTTGCAAGGAATTAATTTTTTGGTTGAAACACAATTTTACCCGACCTTGCCCAAAAGGCGTTCATTTCTAATAAGCAAGTATTGAAATGAGTTTCAAATGCGAAGAAGCTTCCGAAAAATCTCAAATCGCAAGCATTTAAGAAAAAAAATGTTTCATCAATATTTGAGGCAAGGGGTACCCCTTTGCAATAAATAAGTTTTTTGGTTGAAACACAATTTTACCCAATTTTGCCCAAAAGGCGTTTATTTCTAATAAGCAAGTATTGAAAGGAGATTCAAATGCGAAGAAGCTTCCGAAAAATCTCAAATCGCAAGCATTTAAGAAAAAAATTTGTTATCAATATTTTAGGAAAGGGGTACCCCTTTGCAATACATAAATTTTTTGGTAAAAACAAAATTTTACCCAATTTTGGGTACCCCTTTGCAATAAATAAATATTTTGGTTGAAACACAATTTTACCCAATTTTGCCCAAAAGGCGTTTATTTCTAATAAGCAAGTATTGAAAGGAGATTCAAATGCGAAGAAGCTTCCGAAGAATCTTAAATCGCAAGCATTTAAGAAAAAAAAAATTTTCATCAATATGTTAGGAAAAGGGTATCCCTTTGCAATACATAAATTTTTTGGTTGAAACACAATTTTACCCAATTTTGCCCAAAAGGCGTTTATTTCTAATAAGCAAGTATTGAAATGAGATTCAAATGCGAAGAAGCTTTCGAAAAATCTCAAATCGGAAGCATTTAAGAAAAAAAAAATTTCATCAATATTTTAGGAAAGGGGTACTCCTTTGCAATAAATAAATTTGTTGGTTGAAACACAATTTTACCCAATTTTGCCCAAAATACGTTCATTTCTAATAAGCAAGTATTGAAATGAGTTTCTAATGCGAAGAAGCTTCCGAAAAATCTCAAATCGCAAGCATTTAAGAAAAAAAATTTTCATCAATATTTTAGGAAAGGGGTACCCCTTTGCAATAAATAATTTTTTTGGTTGAAACACAATTTTTCCCGACTTTGCCCAAAATGCGTTCATTTCTAATAAGCAAGTATTGAAAGGAGATTCAAATGCGAAGAAGCTTTCGAAAAATCTCAAATCGCAAGCATTTAAGAAAAAAAATATGTTCTATCAATATTTTAGGAAAGGGGTACCCCTTTGCAATAAATAAATTTTTTGGTTGAAACACAATTTTACCCAAAAGGCATTCATTTCTAATTAGCAAGTATTGAAATGAATTTCAAATTCGAAGAAGCTTTCGAAAAATCTCAAATCGCAAGCATTTAAGAAAAAAAATATGTTCATCAATATTTTAGGAAAGGGGTACCCCTTTACAATAAATGAATTTTTTGGTTGAAACACAATTTTTCCCGACTTTGCCCAAAAGGCGTTCATTTCTAATAAGCAAGTATTGAAATGAGTTTCAAATGCGAAGAAGCTTCCGAAAAATCTCAAATCACAAGCATTTAAGAAAAAAATTTGTTATCAATATTTTAGGAAAAGATACCCCTTTGCAATACATAAATTTTTTGGTTGAAACTCAATTTTACCCGACTTTGCCCAAAAGGCGTTCATTTCTAATAAGCAAGTGTTGAAAGGAGATTCAAATGCGAAGAAGCTTCCGAAAAATCTCAAATCGCAAGCATTTATGAAAAAAAGTTTTCATCAATATTTTAGGAAAGGGGTACCCCTTTGCTATAAATAAATTTTTTGGTTGAAACACAATTTTACCCGACTTTGCCCAAATGGCGTTCATTTCTAATAAGCAAGTATTGAAATGAGTTTCTAATGCGAAGAAGCTTCCGAAAAATCTCAAATCGCAAGCATTTAAGAAAAAACATTTTTCATCAATATATTAGGAAAGGGTAACCCTTTGCAATAAATAAATTTTTTGGTTGAAACACAATTTTACCCAATTTTGTCCAAAAGGCGTTTATTTCTAATAAGCAAGTATTGAAATGAGTTTCAAATGCGAAGAAGCTTCCGAAAAATCTCAAATCGCAAGCATTTGAGAAAAAAATTTGTCATCAATATTTTAGGAAAGGGGTACCCCTTTGCAATAAATAAATTTTTTGGTTGAAACACAATTTTACCCAATTTTGCCCAAAATACGTTCATTTCTAATAAGCAAGTATTGAAATGAGTTTCTAATGCGAAGAAGCTTCCGAAAAATCTCAAATCGCAAGCATTTAAGAAAAAAACATTTTTTCATCAATATTTTAGGAAAGGGTACGCCTTTGCAGAAAATGAATTTTTTGGTTGAAACACAACTTTACCCGACATTGCCCAAAAGGCGTTTATTTCTAATAAGCAAGTATTGAAAGGAGATTCAAATGCGAAGAAGCTTCCGAAAAATCTCAAATCGCAAGCATTTAAGAAAAAAAATTTTCATCAATATTTTAGGAAAGGGTACCCCTTTGCAATAAATGAATTTTTTGGTTGAAACACAATTTTACCCGACTTTGCCCAAAAGGCGTTTATTTCTAATAAGCAAGTATTGAAATGAGATTCAAATGCGAAGAAGCTTCCGAAAAATCTCAAATCGCAAGCATTTAAGAAAAAAATTTGTTATCAATATTTTAGGAAAGGGGTACCCCTTTGCAATAAATAAATTTTTTGGTTGAAACACAATTTTACCCAATTTTGTCCAAAAGGCGTTTATTTCTAATAAGCAAGTATTGAAAGGAGATACAAATGCGAAGAAGCTTCCGAAAATTCTCAAATCGCAAGCATTTAAGAAAAAACATTTTTCATCAATATATTAGGAAAGGGTAACCCTTTGCAAGAAATAAATTTTTTGGTTGAAACACAATTTTACCCAATTTTGTCCAAAAGGCGTTCATTTCTAATAAGCAAGTATTGAAAGGATATTCAAATGCGAAGAAGCTTCCGAAAAATCTCAAATCGCAAGCATTTAAGAAAAAAAAAATTTTCATCAATTTCTAGGAAAGGGGTACACCCCTTTGCAAAAAATAAATATTTTGGTTGAAACACAATTTTACCCAATTTTGCCCAAAAGGCGTTTATTTCTAATAAGCAAGTATTGAAAGGAGATACAAATGCGAAGAAGCTTCCGAAAATTCTCAAATCGCAAGCATTTAAGAAAAAAAATGTTTCATCAATATTTGAGGCAAGGGGTACCCCTTTGCAATAAATAAATTTTTTGGTTGAAACACAATTTTACCCAATTTTGTCCAAAATACGTTCATTTCTAATAAGCAAGTATTGAAATGAGTTTCTAATGCGAAGAAGCTTCCGAAAAATCTCAAATCGCAAGCATTTAAGAAAAAAAATTTTCATCAATATTTTAGGAAAGGGGTACCCCTTTGCAATAAATAAATTTTTTGGTTGAACCACAGTTTTACCCAATTTTGCCCAAAAGGCATTCATTTCTAATAAGCATATATTGAAAGGAGATTCAAATGCGAAGAAGCTTCCGAAAAATCTCAAATCGCAAGCATTTAAGAAAAAAAATTTTTTGTCAATATTTTAGGAATGGGGTACCCCTTTGCAATAAATAAATTTTTTGGTTGAAACACAATTTTACCCAAAAGGCATTCATTTCTAATTAGCAAGTATTGAAATGAATTTCAAATGCGAAGAAGCTTTCGAAAAATCTCAAATCGCACGCATTTAAGAAAAAAACATTTTTCGTCAATATTTTAGGAAAGGGGTACTCCTTTGCAATAAATAAATTTGTTGGTTGAAACACAATTTTACCCAATTTTGCCCAAAATACGTTCATTTCTAATAAGCAAGTATTGAAATGAGTTTCTAATGCGAAGAAGCTTCCGAAAAATCTCAAATCGCAAGCATTTAAGAAAAAAAATTTTTATCAATATTTTAGGAAAGGGGTACCCCTTTGCAATAAATAATTTTTTTGGTTGAAACACAATTTTTCCCGACTTTGCCCAAAATGCGTTCATTTCTAATAAGCAAGTATTGAAAGGAGATTCAAATGCGAAGAAGCTTTCGAAAAATCTCAAATCGCAAGCATTTAAGAAAAAAAATATGTTCCATCAATATTTTAGGAAAGGGGTACCCCTTTGCAATAAATAAATTTTTTGGTTGAAACACAATTTTACCCAAAAGGCATTCATTTCTAATTAGCAAGTATTGAAATGAATTTCAAATGCGAAGAAGCTTCCGAAAAATCTCAAATCGCAATCATTTAAGAAAAAAACATTTTTTCATCAATATTTTAGGAAAGGGTACGCCTTTGCAAAAAATGAATTTTTTGGTTGAAACTCAATTTTTCCCGACTTTGCCCAAAAGGCGTTCATTTCTAATAAGCAAGTATTGAAATGAGATTCAAATGCTAAGAAGCTTCCGAAAAATCTCAAATCGAAAGCATTTAAGAAAAAAACATTTTTCATCAATATTTTAGGAAAGGGGTACCCCTTTGCAATAAATAATATTTTTGGTTGAAACACAATTTTGCCCGACTTTGCCCAAAATGCGTTCATTTCTAATAAGCAAGTATTGAAATGAGATTCAAATGCGAAGAAGCTTCCGAAAAATCTCAAATCGCAAGCATTTATGAAAAAAAAAATAATTTTTCATCAATACTTTAGGAAAGGGGTACCCCTTTGCTATAAATAATTTTTTTGGTTGAAACACAATTTTACCCAATTTTGCCCAAAAGGCGTTCATTTCTAATAAGCAAGTATTGAAATGAGATTCAAATGCGAAGAAGCTTCCGAAAAATCTCAAATCGCAAGCATTTAAGAAAAAAATTTGTTATCAATATATTAGGAAATTGGTACCCCTTTGCAATAAATACATTTTTTGGTTGAAACACAGTTTTACCCAATTTTGCCCAAAAGGCATTCATTTCTAATAAGCATATATTGAAAGGAAATTCAAATGCTAAGAAGCTTCCGAAAAATCTCAAATCGAAAGCATTTAAGAAAAACATTTTTCATCAATATTTTAGGAAAGGGGTACCCCTTTGCAATACATAAATATTTTGGTTGAAACACAATTTTACCCGACTTTGCCCAAAAGGCGTTCATTTTTTATAAGCAAGTATTGAAATGAGATTCAAATACGAAGAAGCTTCTGAAAAATCTCAAATCGCAAGCATTTAAGAAAAAAAGTTTTCATCAATATTTTAGGAAAGGGGTACCCCTTTGCTATAAATAAATTGAAACACAATTTTACCCAATTTTGCCCAAAAGGCGTTCATTTCTAATAAGCAAGTATTGAAATGAGATTCAAATGCTAAGAAGCTTCCGAAAAATCTCAAATCGAAAGCATTTAAGAAAAAAACATTTTTCATCAATATTTTAGGAAAGGGGTACCCCTTTGCAATAAATAATATTTTTGGTTGAAACACAATTTTGCCCGACTTTGCCCAAAATGCGTTCATTTCTAATAAGCAAGTATTGAAATGAGATTCAAATGCGAAGAAGCTTCCGAAAAATCTCAAATCGCAAGCATTTATGAAAAAAAAAATAATTTTTCATCAATATTTTAGGAAAGGGGTACCCCTTTGCTATAAATAATTTTTTTGGTTGAAACACAATTTTACCCAATTTTGCCCAAAAGGCGTTCATTTCTAATAAGCAAGTATTGAAATGAGATTCAAATGCGAAGAAGCTCCCGAAAAATCTCAAATCGCAAGCATTTAAGAAAAAAACATTTTTCATCAATATTTTAGGAAAGGGGTACGCCTTTGCAAGGAATTAATTTTTTGGTTGAAACACAATTTTACCCGACTTTGCCCAAAAGGCGTTCATTTCTAATAAGTAAGTATTGAAAGGAGATTCAAATGCGGAGAAGCTTCCGAAAAATCTCGAATCGCAAGCATTTAAGAAAAAAAATTTTTTATCAATATTTTAGGAAAGGGGTACCCCTTTGCAATAAATAATTTTTTTGGTTGAAACACAATTTTACCCAATTTTGCCCAAAAGGCGTTTATTTCTAATAAGCAAGTATTGAAATGAGATTCAAATGCGAAGAAGCTTCCGAAAAATCTCAAATCGCAAGCATTTAAGAAAAAAACATTTTTCATCAATATTTTAGGAAAGGGGTACCCCTTTGCAATAAATAATATTTTTGGTTGAAACACAATTTTGCCCGACTTTGCCCAAAATGCGTTCATTTCTAATAAGCAAGTATTGAAATGAGATTCAAATGCGAAGAAGCTTCCGAAAAATCTCAAATCGCAAGCATTTAAGAAAAAAACATTTTTTCATCAATATTTTAGGAAAGGGTACGCCTTTGCAAAAAATGAATTTTTTGGTTGAAACACAATTTTACCCGACATTGCCCAAAAGGCGTTCATTTCTAATAAGCAAGTATTGAAATGAGATTCAAATGCTAAGAAGCTTCCGAAAAATCTCAAATCGAAAGCATTTAAGAAAAAAACATTTTTTATCAATATTTTAGGAAAGGGGTACCCCTTTGCAATAAATAATATTTTTGGTTGAAACACAATTTTACCCAATTTTGCCCAAAAGGCGTTCATTTCTAATAAGCAAGTATTGAAATGAGTTTCAAATGCGAAGAAGCTTTCGAAAAATCTCAAACCGCAAGCATTTAAGAAAAAAAATATGTTCCATCAATATTTTAGGAAAGGGGTACCCCTTTACAATAAATGAATTTTTTGGTTGAAACACAATTTTTCCCGACTTTGCCCAAAAGGCGTTCATTTCTAATAAGCAAGTATTGAAATGAGTTTCAAATGCGAAGAAGCTTCCGAAAAATCTCAAATCGCAAGCATTTAAGAAAAAAAAATTGTTCATCAATATTTTAGGAAAGGGGTAGCCCTTTGCAATAAATGAATTTTTTGGTTGAAACACAATTTTACCCGACTTTGCCCAAAAGGCGTTTATTTCTAATAAGCAAGTATTGAAATGAGATTCAAATGCGAAGAAGCTTTCGAAAAATCTCAAATCGGAAGCATTTAAGAAAAAAAAAATTTCATCAATATTTTAGGAAAGGGGTACTCCTTTGCAATAAATAAATTTGTTGGTTGAAACACAATTTTACCCAATTTTGCCCAAAATACGTTCATTTCTAATAAGCAAGTATTGAAATGAGTTTCTAATGCGAAGAAGCTTCCGAAAAATCTCAAATCGCAAGCATTTAAGAAAAAAAATTTTCATCAATATTTTAGGAAAGGGGTACCCCTTTGCAATAAATAATTTTTTTGGTTGAAACACAATTTTTCCCGACTTTGCCCAAAATGCGTTCATTTCTAATAAGCAAGTATTGAAAGGAGATTCAAATGCGAAGAAGCTTTCGAAAAATCTCAAATCGCAAGCATTTAAGAAAAAAAATATGTTCTATCAATATTTTAGGAAAGGGGTACCCCTTTGCAATAAATAAATTTTTTGGTTGAAACACAATTTTACCCAAAAGGCATTCATTTCTAATTAGCAAGTATTGAAATGAATTTCAAATGCGAAGAAGCTTTCGAAAAATCTCAAATCGCAAGCATTTAAGAAAAAAAATATGTTCATCAATATTTTAGGAAAGGGGTACCCCTTTACAATAAATGAATTTTTTGGTTGAAACACAATTTTTCCCGACTTTGCCCAAAAGGCGTTCATTTCTAATAAGCAAGTATTGAAATGAGTTTCAAATGCGAAGAAGCTTCCGAAAAATCTCAAATCACAAGCATTTAAGAAAAAAATTTGTTATCAATATTTTAGGAAAGGGGTACCCCTTTGCAATACATAAATTTTTTGGTTGAAACACAATTTTACCCGACTTTGCCCAAAAGGCGTTCATTTCTAATAAGCAAGTGTTGAAAGGAGATTCAAATGCGAAGAAGCTTCCGAAAAATCTCAAATCGCAAGCATTTATGAAAAAAAGTTTTCATCAATATTTTAGGAAAGGGGTACCCCTTTGCTATAAATAAATTTTTTGGTTGAAACACAATTTTACCCGACTTTGCCCAAATGGCGTTCATTTCTAATAAGCAAGTATTGAAATGAGTTTCTAATGCGAAGAAGCTTCCGAAAAATCTCAAATCGCAAGCATTTAAGAAAAAACATTTTTCATCAATATATTAGGAAAGGGTAACCCTTTGCAATAAATAAATTTTTTGGTTGAAACACAATTTTACCCAATTTTGTCCAAAAGGCGTTTATTTCTAATAAGCAAGTATTGAAATGAGTTTCAAATGCGAAGAAGCTTCCGAAAAATCTCAAATCGCAAGCATTTGAGAAAAAAATTTGTCATCAATATTTTAGGAAAGGGGTACCCCTTTGCAATAAATAAATTTTTTGGTTGAAACACAATTTTACCCAATTTTGCCCAAAATACGTTCATTTCTAATAAGCAAGTATTGAAATGAGTTTCTAATGCGAAGAAGCTTCCGAAAAATCTCAAATCGCAAGCATTTAAGAAAAAAATTTGTCATCAATATTTTAGGAAAGGGGTACCCTTTGCAATACATAAATTTTTTGGTTGAAACACAATTTTACCCAATTTTGCCCAAAATACGTTCATTTCTAATAAGCAAGTATTGAAATGAGTTTCTAATGCGAAGAAGCTTCCGAAAAATCTCAAATCGCAAGCATTTAAGAAAAAAAATTTTCATCAATATTTTAGGAAAGGGTACCCCTTTGCAATAAATGAATTTTTTGGTTGAAACACAATTTTACCCGACTTTGCCCAAAAGGCGTTTATTTCTAATAAGCAAGTATTGAAATGAGATTCAAATGCGAAGAAGCTTCCGAAAAATCTCAAATCGCAAGCATTTAAGAAAAAAATTTGTTATCAATATTTTAGGAAAGGGGTACCCCTTTGCAATAAATAAATTTTTTGGTTGAAACACAATTTTACCCAATTTTGTCCAAAAGGCGTTTATTTCTAATAAGCAAGTATTGAAAGGAGATACAAATGCGAAGAAGCTTCCGAAAATTCTCAAATCGCAAGCATTTAAGAAAAAACATTTTTCATCAATATATTAGGAAAGGGTAACCCTTTGCAAGAAATAAATTTTTTGGTTGAAACACAATTTTACCCAATTTTGTCCAAAAGGCGTTCATTTCTAATAAGCAAGTATTGAAAGGATATTCAAATGCGAAGAAGCTTCCGAAAAATCTCAAATCGCAAGCATTTAAGAAAAAAAAAAATTTTCATCAATTTCTAGGAAAGGGGTACACCCCTTTGCAATAAATAAATATTTTGGTTGAAACACAATTTTACCCAATTTTGCCCAAAAGGCGTTTATTTCTAATAAGCAAGTATTGAAAGGAGATACAAATGCGAAGAAGCTTCCGAAAATTCTCAAATCGCAAGCATTTAAGAAAAAAAATGTTTCATCAATATTTGAGGCAAGGGGTACCCCTTTGCAATAAATAAATTTTTTGGTTGAAACACAATTTTACCCAATTTTGTCCAAAATACGTTCATTTCTAATAAGCAAGTATTGAAATGAGTTTCTAATGCGAAGAAGCTTCCGAAAAATCTCAAATCGCAAGCATTTAAGAAAAAAAATTTTCATCAATATTTTAGGAAAGGGGTACCCCTTTGCAATAAATAAATTTTTTGGTTGAACCACAGTTTTACCCAATTTTGCCCAAAAGGCATTCATTTCTAATAAGCATATATTGAAAGGAGATTCAAATGCGAAGAAGCTTCCGAAAAATCTCAAATCGCAAGCATTTAAGAAAAAAAATTTTTTGTCAATATTTTAGGAAAGAGGTACCCCTTTGCAATAAATAAATTTTTTGGTTGAAACACAATTTTACCCAAAAGGCATTCATTTCTAATTAGCAAGTATTGAAATGAATTTCAAATGCGAAGAAGCTTTCGAAAAATCTCAAATCGCACGCATTTAAGAAAAAAACATTTTTCGTCAATATTTTAGGAAAGGGGTACTCCTTTGCAATAAATAAATTTGTTGGTTGAAACACAATTTTACCCAATTTTGCCCAAAATACGTTCATTTCTAATAAGCAAGTATTGAAATGAGTTTCTAATGCGAAGAAGCTTCCGAAAAATCTCAAATCGCAAGCATTTAAGAAAAAAATTTTTCATCAATATTTTAGGAAAGGGGTACCCCTTTGCAATAAATAATTTTTTTGGTTGAAACACAATTTTTCCCGACTTTGCCCAAAATGCGTTCATTTCTAATAAGCAAGTATTGAAAGGAGATTCAAATGCGAAGAAGCTTTCGAAAAATCTCAAATCGCAAGCATTTAAGAAAAAAAATATGTTCCATCAATATTTTAGGAAAGGGGTACCCCTTTGCAATAAATAAATTTTTTGGTTGAAACACAATTTTACCCAAAAGGCATTCATTTCTAATTAGCAAGTATTGAAATGAATTTCAAATGCGAAGAAGCTTCCGAAAAATCTCAAATCGCAAGCATTTAAGAAAAAAACATTTTTTCATCAATATTTTAGGAAAGGGTACGCCTTTGCAAAAAATGAATTTTTTGGTTGAAACTCAATTTTTCCCGACTTTGCCCAAAAGGCGTTCATTTCTAATAAGCAAGTATTGAAATGAGATTCAAATGCTAAGAAGCTTCCGAAAAATCTCAAATCGAAAGCATTTAAGAAAAAAACATTTTTCATCAATATTTTAGGAAAGGGGTACACCTTTGCAATAAATAATATTTTTGGTTGAAACACAATTTTGCCCGACTTTGCCCAAAATGCGTTCATTTCTAATAAGCAAGTATTGAAATGAGATTCAAATGCGAAGAAGCTTCCGAAAAATCTCAAATCGCAAGCATTTATGAAAAAAAAAATAATTTTTCATCAATATTTTAGGAAAGGGGTACCCCTTTGCTATAAATAATTTTTTTGGTTGAAACACAATTTTACCCAATTTTGCCCAAAAGGCGTTCATTTCTAATAAGCAAGTATTGAAATGAGATTCAAATGCGAAGAAGCTTCCGAAAAATTTCAAATCGCAAGCATTTAAGAAAAAAATTTGTTATCAATATATTAGGAAATTGGTACCCCTTTGCAATAAATACATTTTTTGGTTGAAACACAGTTTTACCCAATTTTGCCCAAAAGGCATTCATTTCTAATAAGCATATATTGAAAGGAGATTCAAATGCTAAGAAGCTTCCGAAAAATCTCAAATCGAAAGCATTTAAGAAAAACATTTTTCATCAATATTTTAGGAAAGGGGTACCCCTTTGCAATACATAAATATTTTGGTTGAAACACAATTTTACCCGACTTTGCCCAAAAGGCGTTCATTTTTTATAAGCAAGTATTGAAATGAGATTCAAATACGAAGAAGCTTCTGAAAAATCTCAAATCGCAAGCATTTAAGAAAAAAAGTTTTCATCAATATTTTAGGAAAGGGGTACCCCTTTGCTATAAATAAATTGAAACACAATTTTACCCAATTTTGCCCAAAAGGCGTTCATTTCTAATAAGCAAGTATTGAAATGAGATTCAAATGCTAAGAAGCTTCCGAAAAATCTCAAATCGAAAGCATTTAAGAAAAAAACATTTTTCATCAATATTTTAGGAAAGGGGTACCCCTTTGCAATAAATAATATTTTTGGTTGAAACACAATTTTGCCCGACTTTGCCCAAAATGCGTTCATTTCTAATAAGCAAGTATTGAAATGAGATTCAAATGCGAAGAAGCTTCCGAAAAATCTCAAATCGCAAGCATTTATGAAAAAAAAAATAATTTTTCATCAATATTTTAGGAAAGGGGTACCCCTTTGCTATAAACAATTTTTTTGGTTGAAACACAATTTTACCCAATTTTGCCCAAAAGGCGTTCATTTCTAATAAGCAAGTATTGAAATGAGATTCAAATGCGAAGAAGCTTCCGAAAAATCTCAAATCGCAAGCATTTAAGAAAAAAACATTTTTCATCAATATTTTAGGAAAGGGGTACGCCTTTGCAAGGAATTAATTTTTTGGTTGAAACACAATTTTACCCGACTTTGCCCAAAAGGCGTTCATTTCTAATAAGTAAGTATTGAAAGGAGATTCAAATGCGGAGAAGCTTCCGAAAAATCTCGAATCGCAAGCATTTAAGAAAAAAAATTTTTTATCAATATTTTAGGAAAGGGGTACCCCTTTGCAATAAATAATTTTTTTGGTTGAAACACAATTTTACCCAATTTTGCCCAAAAGGCGTTTATTTCTAATAAGCAAGTATTGAAATGAGATTCAAATGCTAAGAAGCTTCCGAAAAATCTCAAATCGAAAGCATTTAAGAAAAAAACATTTTTTATCAATATTTTAGGAAAGAGGTACCCCTTTGCAATAAATAATATTTTTGGTTGAAACACAATTTTACCCAATTTTGCCCAAAAGGCGTTCATTTCTAATAAGCAAGTATTGAAATGAGATTCAAATGCTAAGAAGCTTCCGAAAAATCTCAAATCGAAAGCATTTAAGAAAAAAACATTTTTTATCAATATTTTAGGAAAGGGGTACCCCTTTGCAATAAATAATTTTTTTGGTTGAAACACAATTTTACCCGACTTTGCCCAAAAGGCGTTCATTTCTAATAAGTAAGTATTGAAAGGAGATTCAAATGCGGAGAAGCTTCCGAAAAATCTCGAATCGCAAGCATTTAAGAAAAAAAATTTTTTATCAATATTTTAGGAAAGGGGTACCCCTTTGCAATAAATAATTTTTTTGGTTGAAACACAATTTTACCCAATTTTGCCCAAAAGGCGTTCATTTCTAATAAGCAAGTATTGAAATGAGATTCAAATGCGAAGAAGCTTCCGAAAAATCTCAAATCGCAAGCATTTAAGAAAAAAACATTTTTCATCAATATTTTAGGAAAGGGGTACGCCTTTGCAAGGAATTAATTTTTTGGTTGAAACACAATTTTACCCGACTTTGCCCAAAAGGCGTTCATTTCTAATAAGTAAGTATTGAAAGGAGATTCAAATGCTAAGAAGCTTCCGAAAAATCTCAAATCGAAAGCATTTAAGAAAAAAACATTTTTTATCAATATTTTAGGAAAGGGTACGCCTTTGCAAAAAATGAATTTTTTGGTTGAAACACAATTTTACCCGACATTGCCCAAAAGGCGTTCATTTCTAATAAGCAAGTATTGAAATGAGATTCAAATGCTAAGAAGCTTCCGAAAAATCTCAAATCGAAAGCATTTAAGAAAAAAACATTTTTTATCAATATTTTAGGAAAGAGGTACCCCTTTGCAATAAATAATATTTTTGGTTGAAACACAATTTTACCCAATTTTGCCCAAAAGGCGTTCATTTCTAATAAGCAAGTATTGAAATGAGTTTCAAATGCGAAGAAGCTTTCGAAAAATCTCAAACCGCAAGCATTTAAGAAAAAAAATATGTTCCATCAATATTTTAGGAAAGGGGTACCCCTTTACAATAAATGAATTTTTTGGTTGAAACACAATTTTTCCCGACTTTGCCCAAAAGGCGTTCATTTCTAATAAGCAAGTATTGAAATGAGTTTCAAATGCGAAGAAGCTTCCGAAAAATCTCAAATCGCAAGCATTTAAGAAAAAAAAATTGTTCATCAATATTTTAGGAAAGGGGTAGCCCTTTGCAATAAATGAATTTTTTGGTTGAAACACAATTTTACCCGACTTTGCCCAAAAGGCGTTTATTTCTAATAAGCAAGTATTGAAATGAGATTCAAATGCGAAGAAGCTTTCGAAAAATCTCAAATCGGAAGCATTTAAGAAAAAAAAAATTTCATCAATATTTTAGGAAAGGGGTACTCCTTTGCAATAAATAAATTTGTTGGTTGAAACACAATTTTAACCAATTTTGCCCAAAATACGTTCATTTCTAATAAGCAAGTATTGAAATGAGTTTCTAATGCGAAGAAGCTTCCGAAAAATCTCAAATCGCAAGCATTTAAGAAAAAAAATTTTCATCAATATTTTAGGAAAGGGGTACCCCTTTGCAATAAATAATTTTTTTGGTTGAAACACAATTTTTCCCGACTTTGCCCAAAATGCGTTCATTTCTAATAAGCAAGTATTGAAAGGAGATTCAAATGCGAAGAAGCTTTCGAAAAATCTCAAATCGCAAGCATTTAAGAAAAAAAATATGTTCCATCAATATTTTAGGAAAGGGGTACCCCTTTGCAATAAATAAATTTTTTGGTTGAAACACAATTTTACCCAAAAGGCATTCATTTCTAATTAGCAAGTATTGAAATGAATTTCAAATGCGAAGAAGCTTTCGAAAAATCTCAAATCGCAAGCATTTAAGAAAAAAAATATGTTCCATCAATATTTTAGGAAAGGGGTACCCCTTTACAATAAATGAATTTTTTGGTTGAAACACAATTTTTCCCGACTTTGCCCAAAAGGCGTTCATTTCTAATAAGCAAGTATTGAAATGAGTTTCAAATGCGAAGAAGCTTCCGAAAAATCTCAAATCGCAAGCATTTAAGAAAAAAAAATTGTTCATCAATATTTTAGGAAAGGGGTACCCCTTTGCAATAAATAAATTTTTTGGTTGAAACACAATTTTACCCAATTTTGTCCAAAAGGCGTTTATTTCTAATAAGCAAGTATTGAAATGAGTTTCAAATGCGAAGAAGCTTCCGAAAAATCTGAAATCGCAAGCATTTAAGAAAAAAATTTGTCATCAATATTTTAGGAAAGGGGTACCCCTTTGCAATAAATAAATTTTTTGGTTGAAACACAATTTTACCCAATTTTGCCCAAAAGACGTTCATTTCTAATAAGCAAGTATTGAAATGAGATTCAAATGCGAAGAAGCTTCCGAAAAATCTCAAATCGCAAGCATTTAAGAAAAAAACATTTTTCATCAATATTTTAGGAAAGGGGTACCCCTTTGCAATAAATAATATTTTTGGTTGAAACACAATTTTGCCCGACTTTGCCCAAAATGCGTACATTTCTAATAAGCAAGTATTGAAATGAGATTCAAATGCGAAGAAGCTTCCGAAAAATCTCAAATCGCAAGCATTTAAGAAAAAAACATTTTTTCATCAATATTTTAGGAAAGGGTACGCCTTTGCAGAAAATGAATTTTTTGGTTGAAACACAACTTTACCCGACATTGCCCAAAAGGCGTTTATTTCTAATAAGCAAGTATTGAAAGGAGATTCAAATGCGAAGAAACTTCCGAAAAATCTCAAATCGCAAGCATTTAAGAAAGAAAAAATTGTTCATCAATATTTTAGGAAATTGGTACGCCTTTGCAAGAAATTAATTTTTTGGTTGAAACACAATTTTACCCAATTTTGCCCAAAAGGCGTTCATTTCTAATAAGCAAGTATTGAAAGGAGATTCAAATGCGAAGAAGCTTCCGAAAATTCTCAAATCGAAAGCATTTAAGAAAAAAACATTTTTCATCAATATTTTAGGAAAGGGGTACCCCTTTGCAATAAATAATATTTTTGGTTGAAACACAATTTTACCCAATTTTGCCCAAAAGGCGTTCATTTCTAATAAGCAAGTATTGAAATGAGTTTCAAATGCGAAGAAGCTTTCGAAAAATCTCAAATCGCAAGCATTTAAGAAAAAAAATATGTTCCATCAATATTTTAGGAAAGGGGTACCCCTTTACAATAAATGAATTTTTTGGTTGAAACACAATTTTTCCCGACTTTGCCCAAAAGGCGTTCATTTCTAATAAGCAAGTATTGAAATGAGTTTCAAATGCGAAGAAGCTTCCGAAAAATCTCAAATCGCAAGCATTTAAGAAAAAAAAATTGTTCATCAATATTTTAGGAAAGGGGTAGCCCTTTGCAATAAATGAATTTTTTGGTTGAAACACAATTTTACCCGACTTTGCCCAAAAGGCGTTTATTTCTAATAAGCAAGTATTGAAATGAGATTCAAATGCGAAGAAGCTTTCGAAAAATCTCAAATCGGAAGCATTTAAGAAAAAAAATTTTCATCAATATTTTAGGAAAGGGGTACCCCTTTGCAATAAATAATTTTTTTGGTTGAAACACAATTTTTCCCGACTTTGCCCAAAATGCGTTCATTTCTAATAAGGAAGTATTGAAAGGAGATTCAAATGCGAAGAAGCTTTCGAAAAATCTCAAATCGCAAGCATTTAAGAAAAAAAATATGTTCCATCAATATTTTAGGAAAGGGGTACCCCTTTGCAATAAATAAATTTTTTGGTTGAAACACAGTTTTACCCAAAAGGCATTCATTTCTAATTAGCAAGTATTGAAATGAGTTTCAAATGCGAAGAAGCTTCCGAAAAATCTCAAATCGCAAGCATTTAAGAAAAAAATATTTTAATCAATATTTTAGGAAAGGGGTACTCCTTTGCAATAAATAAATTTTTTGGTTGAAACACAATTTTACCCGACTTTGCCCAAAAGGCGTTCATTTCTAATAAGCAAGTATTGAAAGGAGATTCAAATGCGGAGAAGCTTCCGAAAAATCTCGAATCGCAAGCATTTAAGAAAAAAAAAATTTTTTTATCAATATTTTAGGAAAGGGGTACCCCTTTGCAATAAACAAATTTTTTGGTTGAAACACAATTTTACTCAATTTTGCCCAAAAGGCGTTAATTTCTAATAGGCAAGTGTTGAAAGGAGTTTCAAATGCGAAGAAGCTTCCGAAAAATCCCAAATCGCAAGCATTTAAGAAAAAAATTTGTCATCAATATTTTAGGAAAGGGGTGCCCCTTTGCAATACATAAATTTTTTGGTAAAAACAAAATTTTACCCAATTTTGGGTACCCCTTTGCAATAAATAAATATTTTGGTTGAAACACAATTTTACCCAATTTTGCCCAAAAGGCGTTCATTTCTTATAAGCAAGTATTGAAATGAGTTTCAAATGCGAAGAAGCTTCCGAAAAATCTCAAATCGGAAGCATTTAAGAAAAAAAATGTTTCATCAATATTTAAGGAAGGGGTACCCCTTTGCAATAAATAAATTTTTTGGTTGAAACACAATTTTACTCAATTTTGCCCAAAAGGCGTTTATTTCTAATAAGCAAGTATTGAAAGGAAATTCAAATGCGAAGAAGCTTCCGAAAAATCTCAAATCGCAAGCATTTAAGAAAAAAATTTGTTATCAATATATTAGGAAAGGGTACCCCTTTGCAATAAATAAATTTTTTGGTTGAACCACAATTTTACCCGACTTTGCCCAAAAGGCGTTAATTTCTAATAGGCAAGTATTGAAATGAGTTTCAAATGCGAAGAAGCTTCCGAAAAATCTCAAATCGCAAGCATTTAAGAAAAAAAAATTGTTCATCAATATTTTAGGAAAGGGGTAGCCCTTTGCAATAAATGAATTTTTTGGTTGAAACACAATTTTACCCGACTTTGCCCAAAAGGCGTTTATTTCTAATAAGCAAGTATTGAAATGAGATTCAAATGCGAAGAAGCTTTCGAAAAATCTCAAATCGGAAGCATTTAAGAAAAAAAATTTTCATCAATATTTTAGGAAAGGGGTACCCCTTTGCAATAAATAATTTTTTTGGTTGACACACAATTTTTCCCGACTTTGCCCAAAATGCGTTCATTTCTAATAAGGAAGTATTGAAAGGAGATTCAAATGCGAAGAAGCTTTCGAAAAATCTCAAATCGCAAGCATTTAAGAAAAAAAATATGTTCAATCAATATTTTAGGAAAGGGGTACCCCTTTGCAATAAATAAATTTTTTGGTTGAAAAACAGTTTTACCCAAAAGGCATTCATTTCTAATTAGCAAGTATTGAAATGAGTTTCAAATGCGAAGAAGCTTCCGAAAAATCTCAAATCGCAAGCATTTAAGAAAAAAATATTTTAATCAATATTTTAGGAAAGGGGTACCCCTTTGCAATAAATAAATTTTTTGGTTGAAACACAATTTTACCCGACTTTGCCCAAAAGGCGTTCATTTCTAATAAGCAAGTATTGAAAGGAGATTCAAATGCGGAGAAGCTTCCGAAAAATCTCGAATCGCAAGCATTTAAGAAAAAAAATTTTTTATCAATATTTTAGGAAAGGGGTACCCCTTTGCAATAAACAAATTTTTTGGTTGAAACACAATTTTACTCAATTTTGCCCAAAAGGCGTTAATTTCTAATAGGCAAGTGTTGAAAGGAGTTTCAAATGCGAAGAAGCTTCCGAAAAATCCCAAATCGCAAGCATTTAAGAAAAAAATTTGTCATCAATATTTTAGGAAAGGGGTGCCCCTTTGCAATACATAAATTTTTTGGTAAAAACAAAATTTTACCCAATTTTGGGTACCCCTTTGCAATAAATAAATATTTTGGTTGAAACACAATTTTACCCAATTTTGCCCAAAAGGCGTTCATTTCTTATAAGCAAGTATTGAAATGAGTTTCAAATGCGAAGAAGCTTCCGAAAAATCTCAAATCGGAAGCATTTAAGAAAAAAAAATGTTTCATCAATATTTAAGGAAGGGGTACCCCTTTGCAATAAATAAATTTTTTGGTTGAAACACAATTTTACTCAATTTTGCCCAAAAGGCGTTTATTTCTAATAAGCAAGTATTGAAAGGAAATTCAAATGCGAAGAAGCTTCCGAAAAATCTCAAATCGCAAGCATTTAAGAAAAAAATTTGTTATCAATATATTAGGAAAGGGTACCCCTTTGCAATAAATAAATTTTTTGGTTGAACCACAATTTTACCCGACTTTGCCCAAAAGGCGTTAATTTCTAATAGGCAAGTATTGAAAGGAGATTCAAATGCTAAGAAGCTTCCGAAAAATCTCAAATCGCACGCATTTAAGAAAAAAACATTTTTCGTCAATATTTTAGGAAAGGGGTACCCCTTTGCAATAAATAAATATTTTGGTTGAAACACAATTTTTCCCGACTTTGCCCAAAATGCGTTCATTTCTAATAAGCTAGTATTGAAAGGAGATTCTAGTGCGAAGAAGCTTCCGAATAATCTCAAATCGCAAGCATTTAAGAAAAAAAAATTTGTCGTCAATATTTTAGGAAAGGGGTACCCCTTTACAATAAATATATTTTTTGGATGAAACACAACTTTTCCCGACTTTGCACAAAAGGCGTTCATTTCTAATAGGCAAGTATTGAAAGGAGATTCAAATGCTAAGAAGCTTCCGAAAAATCTCAAATCGCACGCATTTAAGAAAAAAACATTTTTCGTCAATATTTTAGGGAAGGGGTACCCCTTTGCAATAAATAAATATTTTGGTTGAAACACAATTTTTCCCGACTTTGCCCAAAATGCGTTCATTTCTAATAAGCAAGTATTGAAAGGAGATTCAAGTGCGAAGAAACTTCCGAATAATCTCAAATCGCAAGCATTTAAGAAAAAAACATTTTTCGTCAATATTTTAGGAAAGGGATAGTAGCCCTTTGCAATAAATGAATTTTTTGGTTGAAACACAATTTTACCCGACTTTGCCCAAAAGGCGTTCATTTCTAATAAGCAAGTATTCAAATGCGAAGAAGCTTCCGAAAAATCTCAAATCGCAAGCATTTATGAAAAAAAAATAATTTGTCGTCAATATTTTAGGAAAGGGGTACCCCTTTGCAATACATAAATATTTTGGTTGAAACACAATTTTTCCCGACTTTGCCCAAAATGCGTTCATTTCTAATAAGCAAGTATTGAAAGGAGATTCAAATGCGAAGAAGCTTCCGAAAAATCGCAAGCATTTAAGAAAAAAAATTTGTCGTCAATATTTTAGGAAAGGGGTACCCCTTTGCAATACATAAATATTTTGGTTGAAACACAATTTTACCCAATTTTGCCCAAAAGGCGTTCATTTCTTATAAGCAAGTATTGAAATGAGTTTCAAATGCGAAGAAGCTTCCGAAAAATCTCAAATCGAAAGCATTTAAGAAAAACATTTTTCATCAATATTTTAGGAAAGGGGTATCCCTTTGCAATAAATAAATTTTTTGGTTGAAACACAATTTTACCCGACTTTGCCCAAAAGGCGTTCATTTCTAATAAGCAAGTGTTGAAAGGAGATTCAAATGCGAAGAAGCTTCCGAAAAATCTCAAATCGCAAGCATTTATGAAAAAAAAATAATTTTTCATCAATATTTTAGGAAAGGGGTACCCCTTTGCTATAAATAATTTTTTTGGTTGAAACACAATTTTACCCAATTTTGCCCAAAAGGCGTTCATTTCTAATAAGCAAGTATTGAAATGAGTTTCAAATGCGAAGAAGCTTCCGAAAAATCTCAAATCGCAAGCATTTAAGAAAAACAATTTTTCATCAATATTTGAGGAAAGGGGTACCCCTTTGCAATAAATAAATGTTTTGGTTGAAACACAATTTTACCCGACTTTGCCCAAAAGGCGTTCATTTCTAATAAGCAAGTATAGAAAGGAGATTCAAATGCGAAGAAGCTTCCGAAAAATCTCAAATCGCAAGCATTTAAGAAAGAAAAAATTATCATCAATATTTTAGGAAAGAGGTACCCCTTTGCAATAAATAAATTTTTTGGTTGAAACACAATTTTACCCGACTTTGCCCAAAAGGCGTTTATTTCTAATAAGCAAGTATTGAAATGAGTTTCAAATGCGAAGAAACTTCCGAAAAATCTCAAATCGCATGCATTTAAGAAAAAAAAATTGTTCATCAATATATTAGGAAAGGGTACGCCTTTGCAAGGAATTAATTTTTTGGTTGAAACACTATTTTACCCGACTTTGCCCAAAAGGCGTTCATTTCTAATAAGCAAGTATTGAAAGGAGATTCAAATGCGGAGAAGCTTCCGAAAAATCTCGAATCGCAAGCATTTAAGAAAAAAAATTTTTTATCAATATTTTAGGAAAGGGGTACCCCTTTGCAATAAATAATTTTTTTGGTTGAAACACAATTTTACCCAATTTTGCCCAAAAGGCGTTTATTTCTAATAAGCAAGTATTGAAATGAGTTTCAAATGCGAAGAAGCTTCCGAAAAATCTCAAATCGCAAGCATTTAAGAAAAAAATATTTTAATCAATATTTTAGGAAAGGGGTACCCCTTTGCAATAAATAATTTTTTTGGTTGAAACACAATTTTACCCGACTTTGCCCAAAAGGCGTTCATTTCTAATAAGCAAGTATTGAAATGAGATTCAAATGTGAAGAAGCTTCCGAAAAATCTCAAATCGCAAGCATTTAAGAAAAAAATATTTTAATCAATATTTTAGGAAAGGGGTACCCCTTTGCAATAAATAAATTTTTTGGTTGAAACACAATTTTACCCGACTTTGCCCAAAAGGCGTTCATTTCTAATAAGCAAGTATTGAAATGAGTTTCAAATGCGAAGAAGCTTCCGATAAATCTTAAATCGCAAGCATTTAAGAAAAAAAAAATTGCATTAATATATTAGGAAAGGGGTACCCCTTTGCAATAAATAAATATTTTGGTTGAAACACAATTTTACCCAATTTTGCCCAAAAGGCGTTCATTTCTAATAAGCAAGTATTGAAATGAGTTTCGAATGCGAAGAAGCTTCTGAAAAATCTCAAATCGCAAGCATTCAAGAAAAAAAATTTTTCATCAATATTTTAGGAAAGGGGTACCCCTTTACAATAAATAAATTTTTTGGTTGAAACACAATTTTACCCGACTTTGCCCAAAAGGCGTTCATTTCTTATAAGCAGGTATTGAAATAAGATTCAAATGCGAAGAAGCTTCCGAAAAATCTCAAATCGCAAGCATTTATGAAAAAAACATTTTTCGTCAATATTTTAGGAAAGGGGTACCCCTTTGCAATAAATAAATTTTTTGGTTGAAACACAATTTTACCCAATTTTGCCCAAAATGCGTTCATTTCTAATAAGCAAGTATTGAAATGAGTTTCAAATGCGAAGAAGCTTCCGAAAAATCTCAAATCGCAAGCATTTAAGAAAAAAAAATTTTCATCAATATTTTAGGAAAGGGGTATCCCTTTGCAATAAATAAATTTTTTGGTTAAAACACAATTTTACCCAATTTTGCGCAAAAGGCGTTTATTTCTAATAAGCAAGTATTGAAAGGAAATTCAAATGCGAAGAAGCTTCCGAAAAATCTCAAATCGGAAGCATTAAAGAAAAAATTTGTCATCAATATTTTAGGAAAGGGGTACGCCTTTGCAATACATAAATTTTTTGGTTCAAACACAATTTTACCCAATTTTGCCCAAAAGGCGTTCATTTCTAATAAGCAAGTATTGAAATGAGTTTCAAATGCGAAAAAGCTTCCGAGAAACCTCAAATCGCAAGCATATAAAAAAAAATTTTTCATCAATATTTTAGGAAAGGGGTACCCCTTTGCAATAAATAAATATTTTGGTTGAAACACAATTTTAACCAATTTTGCCCAAAAGGCGTTCATTTCTAATAAGCAAGTATTGAAATGAGTTTCGAATGCGAAGAAGCTTCTGAAAAATCTCAAATCGCAAGCATTCAAGAAAAAAAATTTTTCATCAATATTTTAGGAAAGGGGTACCCCTTTACAATAAATAAATTTTTTGGTTGAAACACAATTTTACCCGACTTTGCCCAAAAGGCGTTCATTTCTAATAAGCATGTATTAAAATGAATTTCAAATGCGAAGAAGCTTCCGAAAAATCTCAAATCGCAAGCATTTAAGAAAAAAATGTTTCATCAATATTTGAGGAACGGGGTAGCCCTTTGCAATAAATGAGATTTTTGGTTGAAACACAATTTTACCAGACTTTGCCCAAAAGGCGTTCATTTCTTATAAGCAGGTATTGAAATAAGATTCAAATGCGAAGAAGCTTCCGAAAAATCTCAAATCGCATGCATTTAAGAAAAAAAAAATTGTTCATCAATATATTAGGAAAGGGTACGCCTTTGCAAGGAATTAATTTTTTGGTTGAAACACAATTTTACCCGACTTTGCCCAAAAGGCGTTCATTTCTAATAAGCAAGTATTGAAATGAGATTCAAATGCGAAGAAGCTTCCGAAAAATCTCAAATCGCAAGCATTTAAGAAAAAAACATTTTTCATCAATATTTTAGGAAAGGGGTACCCCTTTGCAATAAATGAATTTTTTGGTTGAAACACAATTTTACCTAATTTTGCCCAAAAGGCGTTTATTTCTAATAAGCAAGTATTGAAAGGAGATTCAAATGCGAAGAAGCTTCGAAAAATCTCAAATCGGAAGCATTTAAGAAAAAAAATTGTTCATCAATATTTTAGGGAAGGGGTACCCCTTTGCAATAAATAAATTTTTTGGTTGAAACACAATTTTACCCGACTTTGCCAAAAAGGCGTTTATTTCTAATAAGCAAGTATTGAAAGGAGATTCAAATAAGAAGAAGCTTCCGAAAAATCTCAAATCGCAAGCATTTAAGAAAGAAAAAATTATCATCAATATTTTAGGAAAGAGGTACCCCTTTGCAATAAATAAGTTTTTTGGTTGAAACACAGTTTTACCAAATTTTGCCCAAAAGGCGTTCATTTCTAATAAGCAAGTATTGAAAGGAGATTCAAATGCGAAGAAGCTTCCGAAAAATCGCAAGCATTTAAGAAAGAAAAATTTTTCATCAATATTTTAGGAAAGGGGTACCCCTTTACAATAAATATATTTTTTGGATGAAACACAACTTTTCCCGACTTTGCCCAAAAGGCGTTCATTTCTAATAAGCAAGTATTGAAAGGAGATTCAAATGCGAAGAAGATTCCGAAAAATCTCAAATCGCAAGCATTTAAGAAAGAAAAATTTTTCATCAATATTTTAGGAAAGGGGTACCCCTTTGCAAAAAATGGATTTTTTGGTTGAAACACAATTTTACCCAATTTTGGCCAAAAGGCGTTCATTTCTAATAAGCAAGAATTGAAAGGAGATTCAAATGCGAAGAAGCTTCCGAAAAATCTCAAATCGCAAGCATTTAAGAAAAAAATTTGTTATCAATATTTTAGGAAAGGGGTACCCCTTTGCAATACATAAATTTTTTGGTTGAAACACAATTTTACCCGACTTTGCCCAAAAGGCGTTTATTTCTAATAAGCAAGTATTGAAAGGAGATTCAAATGCGAAGAAGCTTCCGAAAAATCTCAAGTCGCAAGCATTTAAGAAAAACATTTGTCATCAATATTTTAGGAAAGGGGTACACCCCTTTGCAATAAATAAATTTTTTGGTTGAAACACAATTTTACCCAATTTTGCCCAAAATGCGTTCATTTCTAATAAGCAAGTATTGAAATGAGTTTCAAATGCGAAGAAGCTTCCGAAAAATCTCAAATCGCAAGCATTTAAGAAAAAAAAATTTTTTCATCAATATTTTAGGAAAGGGGTATCCCTTTGCAATAAATAAATTTTTTGGTTAAAACACAATTTTACCCAATTTTGCGCAAAAGGCGTTTATTTCTAATAAGCAAGTATTGAAAGGAAATTCAAATGCGAAGAAGCTTCCGAAAAATCTCAAATCGGAAGCATTAAAGAAAAAATTTGTCATCAATATTTTAGGAAAGGGGTACGCCTTTGCAATACATAAATTTTTTGGTTGAAACACAATTTTACCCAATTTTGCCCAAAAGGCGTTCATTTCTAATAAGCAAGTATTGAAATGAGTTTCAAATGCGAAAAAGCTTCCGAGAAACCTCAAATCGCAAGCATATAAAAAAAAATTTTTCATCAATATTTTAGGAAAGGGGTACCCCTTTGCTATAAATAAATATTTTGGTTGAAACACAATTTTACCCAATTTTGCCCAAAAGGCGTTCATTTCTAATAAGCAAGTATTGAAATGAGTTTCGAATGCGAAGAAGCTTCTGAAAAATCTCAAATCGCAAGCATTCAAGAAAAAAAATTTTTCATCAATATTTTAGGAAAGGGGTACCCCTTTACAATAAATAAATTTTTTGGTTGAAACACAATTTTACCCGACTTTGCCCAAAAGGCGTTCATTTCTTATAAGCAGGTATTGAAATAAGTTTCAAATGCGAAGAAGCTTCCGAAAAATCTCAAATCGCAAGCATTTATGAAAAAAACATTTTTCGTCAATATTTTAGGAAAGGGGTACCCCTTTGCAATAAATAAATTTTTTGGTTGAAACACAATTTTACCCGACTTTGCCCAAAAGGCGTTCATTTCTAATAAGCATGTATTAAAATGAATTTCAAATGCGAAGAAGCTTCCGAAAAATCTCAAATCGCAAGCATTTAAGAAAAAAATGTTTCATCAATATTTGAGGAACGGGGTAGCCCTTTGCAATAAATGAATTTTTTGGTTGAAACACAATTTTACCAGACTTTGCCCAAAAGGCGTTCATTTCTTATAAGCAGGTATTGAAATAAGATTCAAATGCGAAGAAGCTTCCGAAAAATCTCAAATCGCATGCATTTAAGAAAAAAAAATTGTTCATCAATATATTAGGAAAGGGTACGCCTTTGCAAGGAATTAATTTTTTGGTTGAAACACAATTTTACCCGACTTTGCCCAAAAGGCGTTCATTTCTAATAAGCAATTATTGAAATGAGATTCAAATGCGAAGAAGCTTCCGAAAAATCTCAAATCGCAAGCATTTAAGAAAAAAACATTTTTCATCAATATTTTAGGAAAGGGGTACCCCTTTGCAATAAATGAATTTTTTGGTTGAAACACAATTTTACCTAATTTTGCCCAAAAGGCGTTTATTTCTAATAAGCAAGTATTGAAAGGAGATTCAAATGCGAAGAAGCTTCGAAAAATCTCAAATCGGAAGCATTTAAGAAAAAAAATTGTTCATCAATATTTTAGGAAAGAGGTACCCCTTTGCAATAAATAAATTTTTTGGTTGAAACACAATTTTACCCGACTTTGCCAAAAAGGCGTTTATTTCTAATAAGCAAGTATTGAAAGGAGATTCAAATGCGAATAAGCTTCCGAAAAATCGCAAGCATTTAAGAAAAAAAATTTGTCGTCAATATTTTAGGAAAGGGGTACCCCTTTGCAATACATAAATATTTTGGTTGAAACACAATTTTACCCAATTTTGCGCAAAAGGCGTTTATTTCTAATAAGCATGTATTAAAATGAATTTCAAATGCGAAGAAGCTTCCGAAAAATCTCAAATCGCAAGCATTTAAGAAAAAAATGTTTCATCAATATTTGAGGAACGGGGTAGCCCTTTGCAATAAATGAATTTTTTGGTTGAAACAAAATTTTACCCAATTTTGCCCAAAAGGCGTTCATTTCTAATAAGCAAGTATTGAAAGGAGATTCAAATGCGAAGAAGCTTCCGAAAAATCTCAAATCGCAAGCATTTATGAAAAAAACATTTTTCGTCAATATTTTAGGAAAGGGGTACCCCTTTGCAATAAATGAATTTTTTGGTTGAAACACAATTTTTCCCGACTTTGCCCAAAAGGCGTTCATTTCTAATAAGCAAGTATTGAAATGAGATTCAAATGTGAAGAAGCTTCCGAAAAATCTCAAATCGCAAGCATTTAAGAAAAAAATATTTTAATCAATATTTTAGGAAAGGGGTACCCCTTTGCAATAAATAAATTTTTTGGTTGAAACACAATTTTACCCAATTTTGCTCAAAAGGCGTTCATTTCTAATAAGCAAGTATTGAAATGAGTTTCTAATGCGAAGAAGCTTCCGAAAAATCTCAAATCGCAAGCATTTAAGAAAAACATTTTTCATCAATATTTTAGGAAGGGGTACCCCTTTGCAATAAATAATTTTTTTGGTTGAAACACAATTTTTCCCGACTTTGCCCAAAAGGCGTTCATTTCTAATAAGCAAGTATTGAAAGGAGATTCAAATGCGAAGAAGATTCCGAAAAATTTCAAATCGCAAGCATTTAAGAAAAAAATTTGTCATTAATATTTAAGGAAAGGGGTGCCCCTTTGCAATAAATAAATTTTTTGGTTGAAACACAATTTTACCCAATTTTGCCCAAAAGGCGTTCATTTCTAATAAGCAAGTATTGAAAGGAGTTTCAAATGCGAAGAAGCTTCCGAAAATTCTCAAATCGCATGCATTTAAGAAAAAAAATTATTTTGCCAATTTTTTTGGAAAGGCTTACTTACCCCTTTGCTAAAAATCAATTTTTTTGTTGAAACACAATTTTACCCAATTTTGCCCAAAAGGCGGTTATTTCTAATAACTGAGTATTGAAAGGAGTTTCAAATGCGAAGAAGCTTTCGAAAAATCTCAAATCGCATGCATTTAAGAAAAAAAATTATTTGCCAATTTTTTAGGAAAAAATTTAAAAAATTAAATTATTTTAAAAATATTAAAAATTCGGTTCCAGGGTTGGAAAATCGACATTTACGGATTCATAAAAGCAGCCATTTTATTTGTTATTTTTTGATTTTAATGATGAATTATACATATTTTATATATCAGAGAGAAGTAAACTGGTATTAAAAACCAACAAAATCTAAAAGACGATTCTACGGTTGGACAATTAGAACTTTTTGGGGTACATGAAACAGAGTTTTCCTTTTTGTTCGTAAATTGAATATATATAATATTTTTGAAAGACGTTCATAGGTATTAGATATAAGAAAAGCCAAACATTTAGCTTCCTAGCCGAAAAATTTAAACGTTTTCTCAAATATAAAAGTAACCGATAACATCATTTTGATTTTTTAATTAAACCTACTTTCTGTTTTGGCAAGAAAGAAATATTACATCTGTGAAGGGTATTTAATTTATTTGCTAAAAATCAATTTTTTGGTTGAAACACAATTTTACCCGACTTTGCCCAAAAGGCGTTTATTTCTAATAAGCAAGTATTGAAATGAGTTTCAAATGCGAAGAAACTTCCGAAAAATCTCAAATCGCAAGCATTTAAGAAAGAAAAATTTTTCATCAATATTTTAGGAAAGGGGTACCCCTTTGCAATAAATAAATATTTTGGTTGAAACACAATTTTACCCAATTTTGCCCAAAAGGCGTTTATTTCTAATAAGCAAGTATTGAAATGAGTTTCAAATGCGAAGAAGCTTCCGAAAAATCTCAAATCGAAAGCATTTAAGAAAAACATTTTTCATCAATATTTTAGGAAGGGGTACCCCTTTGCAATAAATAAATTTTTTGGTTGAAATACAATTTTACCCGACTTTGCACAAAAGACGTTCATTTCTTATAAGCATATATTGAAAGGAGATTCAAATGCTAAGAAGCTTCTGAAAAATCTCAAATCGAAAGCATTTAAGAAAAACATTTTTCATCAATATTTTAGGAAGGGGTACCCCTTTGCAATAAATAAATTTTTTGGTTGAAACACAATTTTACCCGACTTTGCCCAAAAGGCGTTCATTTCTAATAAGCAAGTATTGAAAGGAGATTCAAATGCGAAGAAGCTTCCTAAAAATCCCAAATCGCAAGCATTTAAAAAAAAAATTTGTCATCAATATTTGAGGAACGGGGTAGCCCTTTGCAATAAATGAATTTTTTGGTTGAAACACAATTTTACCTAATTTTGCCCAAAAGGCGTTTATTTCTAATAAGCAAGTATTGAAAGGAGATTCAAATGCGAAGAAGCTTCCGAAAAATCGCAAGCATTTAAGAAAAAAAATTTGTCGTCAATATTTTAGGAAAGGGGTACCCCTTTACAATAAATATATTTTTTGGATGAAACACAACTTTTCCCGACTTTGCCCAAAAGGCGTTCATTTCTAATAAGCAAGTATTGAAATGAGATTCAAATGCAAAGAAGCTTCTGAAAAATCTCAAATCGCAAGCATTTAAGAAAAAAAAATGTTCACCAATATTTTAGGAAAGGGTACGCCTTTGCAAAAAATTAATTTTTTGGTTGAAACACAATTTTACCCAAAAGGCGTTTATTTCTAATAAGCATGTATTGAAATGAGATTCAAATGCAAAGAAGCTTCTGAAAAATCTCAAATCGCAAGCATTTAAGAAAAAAAAAATTTCATCAATATTTTAGGAAAGGGGTACGCCTTTGCAATAAATAATTTTTTTGGTTAAAACACAATTTTACCCGACTTTGCCCAAAAGGCGTTCGTTTCTAATAAGCAAGTATTGAAAGGAAATTCAAATGCGAAGAAGCTTCCGAAAAATCTCAAATCGCAAGCATTTAAGAAAAAAAAATTTTTCATCAATATTATAGGAAAGGGGTACCCCTTTGCAATAAATAAATTTTTTGGTTGAAACACAATTTTACCCGACTTTGCCCAAAAGGCGTTCATTTCTAATAAGCAAGTATTGAAAGGAGATTCAAATGCGAAGAAGCTTCCGAAAAATCTCAAATCGCAAGCATTTAAGAAAAAAAAATTGTTCATCAATATTTTAGGAAAGTGGTACCCCTTTGCAAAAAATGGATTTTTTGGTTGAAACACAATTTTACCCAATTTTGGCCAAAAGGCGTTCATTTCTAATAAGCAAGTATTGAAAGGAGATTCAAATGCGAAGAAGCTTCCGAAAAATCTCAAATCGCAAGCATTTAAGAAAAAAAATGTTTCATCAATATTTGAGGAAAGGGGTACCCCTTTGCAATAAATAAATTTTTTGGTTGAAACACAATTTTACCTAATTTTGCCCAAAAGGCGTTCATTTCTAATAAGCAAGTATTGAAATGAGTTTCAAATGCGAAGAAGCTTCCGAAAAATCTCAAATCGCAAGCATTTAAGAAAAACATTTGTCATCAATATTTTAGGAAAGGGGTACCCCTTTGCAATAAATAAATTTTTTGGTTGAAACACAATTTTACCCAATTTTGCCCAAAAGGCGTTCATTTCTAATAAGCAAGTATTGAAAGGAGATTCAAATGCGAAGAAGCTTCCGAAAAATCTCAAATCGCAAGCATTTAAGAAAAAAAAATTGTTCATCAATATTTTAGGAAAGTGGTACCCCTTTGCAATACATAAATATTTTGGTTGAAACACAATTTTACCCAATTTTGCGCAAAAGGCGTTTATTTCTAATAAGCAAGTATTGAAATGAGTTTCAAATGCGAAGAAGCTTCCGAAAAATCTCAAATCGCAAGCATTTAAGAAAAAAATGTTTCATCAATATTTGAGGAACGGGGTAGCCCTTTGCAATAAATGAATTTTTTGGTTGAAACACAATTTTACCCAATTTTGCCCAAAAGGCGTTCATTTCTAATAAGCAAGTATTGAAAGGAGATTCAAATGCGAAGAAGCTTCCGAAAAATCTCAAATCGCAAGCATTTATGAAAAAAACATTTTTCGTCAATATTTTAGGAAAGGGGTACCCCTTTGCAATAAATAAATTTTTTGGTTGAAACACAATTTTACCCGACTTTGCCCAAAAGGCGTTCATTTCTTATAAGCAGGTATTGAAATAAGATTCAAATGCGAAGAAGCTTCCGAAAAATCTCAAATCGCATGCATTTAAGAAAAAAAAATTGTTCATCAATATATTAGGAAAGGGGTACCCCTTTGCAATAAATGAATTTTTTGGTTGAAACACAATTTTTCCCGACTTTGCCCAAAAGGCGTTCATTTCTAATAAGCAAGTATTGAAATGAGATTCAAATGTGAAGAAGCTTCCGAAAAATCTCAAATCGCAAGCATTTAAGAAAAAAATATTTTAATCAATATTTTAGGAAAGGGTTACCCCTTTGCAATAAATAAATTTTTTGGTTGAAACACAATTTTACCCAATTTTGCCCAAAAGGCGTTCATTTCTAATAAGCAAGTATTGAAATGAGTTTCTAATGCGAAGAAGCTTCCGAAAAATCTCAAATCGCAAGCATTTAAGAAAAACATTTTTCATCAATATTTTAGGAAAGGGGTGCCCCTTTGCAATAAATAAATTTTTTGGTTGAAACACAATTTTACCCAATTTTGCCCAAAAGGCGTTCATTTCTAATAAGCAAGTATTGAAAGGAGTTTCAAATGCGAAGAAGCTTCCGAAAATTCTCAAATCGCATGCATTTAAGAAAAAAAATTATTTTGCCAATTTTTTTGGAAAGGCTTACTTACCCCTTTGCTAAAAATCAATTTTTTGGTTGAAACACAATTTTACCCAATTTTGCCCAAAAGGCGGTTATTTCTAATAACTGAGTATTGAAAGGAGTTTCAAATGCGAAGAAGCTTTCGAAAAATCTCGAATCGCATACATTTAAGAAAAAAAATTATTTGCCAATTTTTTAGGAAAGGCTTACCCCTTTGCTAAAAATCAATTTTTTGGTTGAAACACAATTTTACCCAATTTTGCCCAAAAGGCGTTTATTTCTAATAACTGAGTATTGAAAGGAGTTTCAAATGCGAAGAAGCTTCCTAAAAATCTCAAATCGCATGCATTTAAAAAAAAAAATTATTTGCCAATTTTTTAGGAAAGGCTTACCCCTTTGCTAAAAATCAATTTTTTGGTTGAAACACAATTTTACCCAATTTTGCCCAAAAGGCGTTTATTTCTAATAACTGAGTATTGAAAGGAGTTTCAAATGCGAAGAAGCTTCCGAAAAATCTCAAATCGCATGCATTTAAGAAAAAAATTTGTTATCAATATTTTAGGAAAGGGGTACCCCTTTGCAATACATAAATTTTTTGGTTGAAACACAATTTTACCCAATTTTGGCCAAAAGGCGTTCATTTCTAATAAGCAAGTATTGAAATGAGATTCAAATGCGAAGAAGCTTCCGAAAAATCTCAAATCGGAAGCATTTAAGAAAAAAATTTGTTATCAATATTTTAGGAAAGGGGTACCCCTTTGCAATACATAAATTTTTTGGTTGAAACACAATTTTACCCAATTTTGCCCAAAAGGCGTTTATTTCTAATAAGCAAGTATTGAAATGAGTTTCAAATGCGAAGAAGCTTCCGAAAAATCTCAAATCGCAAGCATTTAAGAAAACAAATGTTTCATCAATATTTTAGGAAAGGGTACGCCTTTGCAAAAAATGAATTTTTTGGTTGAAACACAATTTTACCCGACTTTGCCCAAAAGGCGTTTATTTCTAATAAGCAAGTATTGAAATGAGTTTCAAATGCGAAGAAGCTTCCGAAAAATCTCAAATCGCAAGCATTTAAGAAAAAAAAATTTCATCAATATATTAGGAAAGGGGTACTCCTTTGCAATAAATAAATTTGTTGGTTGAAACACAATTTTACCCAATTTTGGGTACCCCTTTGCAATAAATAAATTTTTTGGTTGAAACACAATTTTACCCAATTTTGTCCAAAAGGCGTTCATTTCTAATAAGCAAGTATTGAAAGGAGATTCAAATGCGAAGAAGCTTCCGAAAAATCTCAAATCGCAAGCATTTAAGAAAAAAATTTGTTATCAATATTTTAGGAAAGGGGTACCCCTTTGCAATACATAAATTTTTTGGTTGAAACACAATTTTACCCGACTTTGCCCAAAAGGCGTTTATTTCTAATAAGCAAGTATTGAAATAAGATTCAAATGCGAAGAAGCTTCCGAAAAATCTCAAATCGCTAGCATTTAAGAAAAAAAATGTTTCATCAATATTTTAGGAAAGGGGAACCCCTTTGCAATAAATAAATTTTTTGGTTGAAACACAATTTTACCCGACTTTGCCCAAAAGGCGTTCATTTCTAATAAGCAAGTATTGAAATGAGATTCAAATGCGAAGAAGCTTCCGAAAAATCTCAAATCGCAAGCATTTAAGAAAAAAAAATTTCATCAATATATTAGGAAAGGGGTACTCCTTTGCAATAAATAAATTTGTTGGTTGAAACACAATTTTACCCAATTTTGGGTACCCCTTTGCAATAAATAAATTTTTTGGTTGAAACACAATTTTACCCAATTTTGTCCAAAAGGCGTTCATTTCTAATAAGCAAGTATTGAAAGGAGATTCAAATGCGAAGAAGCTTCCGAAAAATCTCAAATCGCAAGCATTAAAGAAAAAAATTTGTTATCAATATTTTAGGAAAGGGGTACCCCTTTGCAATACATAAATTTTTTGGTTGAAACACAATTTTACCCGACTTTGCCCAAAAGGTGTTCATTTCTAATAAGCATGTATTAAAATGAATTTCAAATGCGAAGAAGCTTCCGAAAAATCTCAAATCGCAAGCATTTAAGAAAAAAAAAATTTCATCAATATTTTAGGAAAGGGGTACCCCTTTGCAATAAATAAATTTTTTGGTTGAAACACAATTTTACCCAATTTTGCCCAAAAGGCGTTTATTTCTAATAAGCATGTATTAAAATGAATTTCAAATGCGAAGAAGCTTCCGAAAAATCTCAAATCGCAAGCATTTAAGAAAAAAACATTTTTCATAAATATTTAAGGAAAGGGGTACCCCTTTGCAATAAATAAATTTGTTGGTTGAAACACAATTTTACCCGACATTGCCCAAAAGGCGTTTATTTCTAATAAGCAAGTATTGAAAGGAGATTCAAATGCGAAGAAGCTTCCGAAAAATCTCAAATCGCAAGCATTTAAGAAAAAAAATTGTTTATCAATATTTTAGGAAAGGGATACCCCTTTGCAATAAATAAATTTTTTGGTTGAAACACAATTTTACCCGACTTTGCAAAAAAGGCGTTCATTTCTAATAAGCAAGTATTGAAATGAGATTCAAATGCGAAGAAGCTTCCGAAAAATCTCAAATCGCAAGCATTTAAGAAAAAAAAATTTTTCATCAATATTTTAGGAAAGGGGTACCCCTTTGCAATAAATAAATTTTTTGGTTGAAACACAATTTTACCCTATTTTGCCCAAAAGGCGTTCATTTCTAATAAGCAAGTAATGAAATGAGTTTCTAATGCGAAGAAGTTTCCGAAAAATCTCAAATCGCAAGCATTTAAGAAAAACATTTTTCATCAATATTTTAGGAAGGGGTACCCCTTTGCAATAAATAATTTTTTTGGTTGAAACACAATTTTTCCCGACTTTGCCCAAAAGGCGTTCATTTCTAATAAGCAAGTATTGAAAGGAGATTCAAATGCGAAGAAGATTCCGAAAAATCTCAAATCGCAAGCATTTAAGAAAAAAATTTGTCATCAATATTTTAGGAAAGGGGTGCCCCTTTGCAATAAATAAATTTTTTGGTTGAAACACAATTTTACCCAATTTTGCCCAAAAGGCGTTCATTTCTAATAAGCAAGTATTGAAAGGAGTTTCAAATGCGAAGAAGCTTCCGAAAATTCTCAAATCGCATGCATTTAAGAAAAAAAATTATTTTGCCAATTTTTTTGGAAAGGCTTACTTACCCCTTTGCTAAAAATCAATTTTTTGGTTGAAACACAATTTTACCCAATTTTGCCCAAAAGGCGGTTATTTCTAATAACTGAGTATTGAAAGGAGTTTCAAATGCGAAGAAGCTTTCGAAAAATCTCAAATCGCATGCATTTAAGAAAAAAAATTATTTGCCAATTTTTTAGGAAAGGCTTACCCCTTTGCTAAAAATCAATTTTTTGGTTGAAACACAATTTTACCCAATTTTGCCCAAAAGGCGTTTATTTCTAATAACTGAGTATTGAAAGGAGTTTCATATGCGAAGAAGCTTCCTAAAAATCTCAAATCGCATGCATTTAAGAAAAAAAATTATTTGCCAATTTTTTAGGAAAGGCTTACCCCTTTGCTAAAAATCAATTTTTTGGTTGAAACACAATTTTACCCAATTTTGCCCAAAAGGCGTTTATTTCTAATAACTGAGTATTGAAAGGAGTTTCAAATGCGAAGAAGCTTCCGAAAAATCTCAAATCGCATGCATTTAAGAAAAAAAATTATTTTGCCAATTTTTTTGGAAAGGCTTACTTACCCCTTTGCTAAAAATCAATTTTTTGGTTGAAACACAATTTTACCCAATTTTGCCCAAAAGGCGTTTATTTCTAATAAGCAAGTATTGAAAGGAGATTCAAATGCGAAGAAGCTTCCGAAGAATCTTAAATCGCAAGCATTTAAGAAAAAAAATTGTTCATCAATATTTTAGGAAAGGGGTACCCCTTTGCAATAAATAAATTTTTTGGTTGAAACACAATTTTACCCAATTTTGCCCAAAAGGCGTTCATTTCTAATAAGCAAGTATTGAAAGGAAATTCAAATGCGAAGAAGCTTCCGAAAAATCTCAAATCGAAAGCATTTAAGAAAAACATTTTTCATCATACCCCTTTGCAATAAATAAATTTTTTGGTTGAAACACAATTTTACCCGACTTTGCCCAAAAGGCGTTTATTTCTAATAAGCAAGTATTGAAATGAGTTTCAAATGCGAAGAAACTTCCGAAAAATCTCAAATCGCAAGCATTTATGAAAAAAACATTTTTCGTCATTATTTTAGGAAAGGGGTACCCCTTTGCAATAAATAAATTTTTTGGTTGAAACACAATTTTTCCCGACTTTGCCCAAAAGGCGTTCATTTCTAATAAGCAAGTATTGAAATGAGATTCAAATGCGAAGAAGCTTCCGAAAAATCTCAAATCGCAAGCATTTATGAAAAAAACATTTTTCATCAATTTCTAGGAAAGGGGTACACCCCTTTGCAATAAATAAATTTTTTGGTTGAAACACAATTTTACCCGACTTTGCCCAAAAGGCGTTCATTTCTTATAAGCAAGTATTGAAAGGAGATTCAAATGCGAAGAAGCTTCCGAAAAATCTCAAATCGCAAGCATTTAAGAAAAAAAAAATTTTCATCAATATGTTAGGAAAGGGGTACCCCTTTGCAATACATAAATTTTTTGGTTGAAACACAATTTTACCCAATTTTGCCCAAAAGGCGTTCATTTCTAATAAGCAAATATTGAAATGAGATTCAAATGCGAAGAAGCATCCGAAAAATCTCAAATCGCAAGCATATAAGAAAAAAAAATTTTTCATCAATATATTAGGAAAGGGTACCCCTTTGCACAAAATGAATTTTTTGGTTGAAACACAATTTTACCCAATTTTGCCCAAAAGGCGTTCATTTCTAATAAGCAAGTATTGAAAGGGGATTCAAATGCGAAGAAGCTTCCGAAAAATCTCAAATCGCAAGCATTTAAGAAAAAAAAATGTTTCATCAATATTTGAGGAAAGGGGTACCCCTTTGCAATAAATAAATTTTTTGGTTGAAACACAATTTTACCTAATTTTGCCCAAAAGGCGTTTATTTCTAATAAGCAAGTATTGAAATGAGTTTCAAATGCGAAGAAGCTTCCGAAAAATCTCAAATCGCAAGCATTTAAGAAAAAAATTTGTCATCAATATTTTAGGAAAGGGGTACCCCTTTGCAATACATAAATTTTTTGGTTGAAACACAATTTTGCCCGACTTTGCCCAAAAGGCGTTTATTTCTAATAAGCAAGTATTGAAATGAGTTTCAAATGCGAAGAAGCTTCCGAAAAATCTCAAATCGCAAGCATTTAAGAAAAAAAATTTTTCATCAATATATTAGGAAAGGGTAACCCTTTGCAAGAAATAAATTTTTTGGCTGAACCACAATTTTACCCGACTTTGCCCAAAAGGCGTTTATTTCTAATAAGCAAGTATTGAAATGAGTTTCAAATGCGAAGAAGCTTCCGAAAAATCTCAAATCGCAAGCATTTAAGAAAAAAAAAATTGTTCATCAATATTTTAGGAAAGGGGTACCCCTTTGCAAAAAATGGATTTTTTGGTTGAAACACAATTTTACCCGACATTGCCCAAAAGGCGTTTATTTCTAATAAGCAAGTATTGAAATGAGTTTCAAATGCGAAGAAGCTTCCGAAAAATCTCAAATCGCATGCATTTAAGAAAAAAAAATTGTTCATCAATATTTTAGGAAAGGGGTACCCCTTTGCAATAAATAAATTTTTTGGTTGAAACACAATTTTTCCCGACTTTGCCCAAAAGGCGTTTATTTCTAATAAGCAAGTATTGAAATGAGTATCAAATGCGAAGAAGCTTCCGAAAAATCTCAAATCGCAAGCATTTAAGAAAAAAAATTTTCATCAATATTTTAGGAAAGGGGTACCCCTTTGCAATAAATAAATTTTTTGGTTGAAACACAATTTTACCCAATTTTGCCCAAAATGCGTTCATTTCTAATAAGCAAGTATTGAAATGAGATTCAAATGCGAAGAAGCTTCCGAAAAATCTCAAATCGCAAGCATTTATGAAAAAAACATTTTTCGTCAATATTTTAGGAAAGGGGTACCCCTTTGCAATAAATAAATTTTTTGGTTGAAACACAATTTTTCCCGACTTTGCCCAAAAGGCGTTCATTTCTAATAAGCAAGTATTGAAATGAGATTCAAATGCGAAGAAGCTTCCGAAAAATCTCAAATCGCAAGCATTTATGAAAAAAACATTTTTCATCAATATTTTAGGAAGGGGTACCCCTTTGCAATAAATAAATTTTTTGGTTGAAACACAATTTTTCCCGACTTTGCCCAAAAGGCGTTCATTTCTAATAAGCAAGTATTGAAATGAGTTTCTAATGCGAAGAAGCTTCCGAAAAATCTCAAATCGCAAGCATTTAAGAAAAACATTTTTCATCAATATTTTAGGAAGGGGTACCCCTTTGCAATAAATAATTTTTTTGGTTGAAACACAATTTTTCCCGACTTTGCCCAAAAGGCGTTCATTTCTAATAAGCAAGTATTGAAAGGAGATTCAAATGCGAAGAAGATTCCGAAAAATCTCAAATCGCAAGCATTTAAGAAAAAAATTTGTCATCAATATTTTAGGAAAGGGGTGCCCCTTTGCAATAAATAAATTTTTTGGTTGAAACACAATTTTACCCAATTTTGCCCAAAAGGCGTTCATTTCTAATAAGCAAGTATTGAAAGGAGTTTCAAATGCGAAGAAGCTTCTGAAAATTCTCAAATCGCATGCATTTAAGAAAAAAAATTATTTTGCCAATTTTTTTGGAAAGGCTTACTTACCCCTTTGCTAAAAATCAATTTTTTGGTTGAAACACAATTTTACCCAATTTTGCCCAAAAGGCGTTTATTTCTAATAACTGAGTATTGAAAGGAGTTTCAAATGCGAAGAAGCTTCCGAAAAATCTCAAATCGCATGCATTTAAGAAAAAAAATTATTTTGCCAATTTTTTAGGAAAGGCTTACCCCTTTGCTAAAAATCAATTTTTTGGTTGAAACACAATTTTACCCAATTTTGCCCAAAAGGCGTTTATTTCTAATAACTGAGTATTGAAAGGAGTTTCAAATGCGAAGAAGCTTCCGAAAAATCACAAATCGCATGCATTTCAGAAAAAAAATTATTTTGCCAATTTTTTAGGAAAGGCTTACCCCTTTGCTAAAAATCAATTTTTTGGTTGAAACACAATTTTACCCAATTTTGCCCAAAAGGCGTTTATTTCTAATAACAGAGTATTGAAAGGAGTTTAAAATGCGAAGAAGCTTCCGAAAAAACTCAAATCGCATGCATTTAAGAAAAAAAATTATTTGCCAATTTTTTAGGAAAGGCTTACCCCTTTGCTAAAAATCAATTTTTTGGTTGAAACACAATTTTACCCAATTTTGCCCAAAAGGCGTTTATTTCTAATAACTGAGCATTGAAAGGAGTTTCAAATGCGAAGAAGCTTCCGAAAAATCTCAAATCGCATGCATTTAAGAAAAAAAATTATTTTGCCAATTTTTTAGGAAAGGCTTACCCCTTTGCTAAAAATCAATTTTTTGGTTGAAACACAATTTTACCCAATTTTGCCCAAAAGGCGTTTATTTCTAATAACAGAGTATTGAAAGGAGTTTCAAATGCGAAGAAGCTTCCGAAAAATCTCAAATCGCATGCATTTAAGAAAAAAAATTATTTTGCCAATTTTTTAGGAAAGGCTTACCCCTTTGCTAAAAATCAATTTTTTGGTTGAAACACAATTTTACCCAATTTTGCCCAAAAGGCGTTTATTTCTAATAAGCAAGTATTGAAAGGAGATTCAAATGCGAAGAAGCTTCCGAAAAATCTCAAATCGCAAGCATTTAAGAAAAAAAAATGTTTCATCAATATTTGAGGAAAGGGGTACCCCTTTGCAATAAATAAATTTTTTGGTTGAAACACAATTTTACCTAATTTTGCCCAAAAGGCGTTTATTTCTAATAAGCAAGTATTGAAAGGAGATTCAAATGCGAAGAAGCTTCCGAAAAATCTCAAATTGCAAGCATTTAAGAAAAAAAAAATTGCATTAATATTTTAGGAAAGGGGTACCCCTTTGCAATAAATAAATTTTTTGGTTGAAACACAATTTTACCCAATTTTGCCCAAAAGGCGTTCATTTCTAATAAGCAAGTATTGAAAGAAGTTTCAAATGCGAAGAAGCTTCCGAAAAAACTCAAATCGCATGCATTTAAGAAAAAAAATTATTTGCCAATTTTTTAGGAAAGGCTTACCCCTTTGCTAAAAATCAATTTTTTGGTTGAAACACAATTTTACCCAATTTTGCCCAAAAGGCGTTTATTTCTAATAAGCAAGTATTGAAATGAGTTTCAAATGCGAAGAAGCTTCCGAAAAATCTCAAATCGCAAGCATTTAAGAAAAAAAAATGTTTCATCAATATTTGAGGAAAGGGGTACCCCTTTGCAATAAATAAATTTTTTGGTTGAAACACAATTTTACCTAATTTTGCCCAAAAGGCGTTTATTTCTAATAAGCAAGTATTGAAAGGAGATTCAAATGCGAAGAAGCTTCCGAAAAATCTCACATCGCAAGCATTTAAGAAAAAAAAAATTGCATTAATATTTTAGGAAAGGGGTACCCCTTTGCAATAAATAAATTTTTTGGTTGAAACACAATTTTACCCAATTTTGCCCAAAAGGCGTTCATTTCTAATAAGCAAGTATTGAAAGGAGATTCAAATGCGAAGAAGCTTCCGAAAAATCTCAAATCGGAAGCATTTAAGAAAAAAAAATGTTTCATCAATATTTAAGGAAGGGGTACCCCTTTGCAATAAATAAATTTTTTGGTTGAAACACAATTTTACCCGACTTTGCCCAAAAGGCGTTTATTTCTAATAACAGAGTATTGAAAGGAGTTTCAAATGCGAAGAAGCTTCCGAAAAAACTCAAATCGCATGCATTTAAGAAAAAAAATTATTTGCCAATTTTTTAGGAAAGGCTTACCCCTTTGCTAAAAATCAATTTTTTGGTTGAAACACAATTTTACCCAATTTGCCCAAAAGGCGTTTATTTCTAATAACTGAGTATTGAAAGGAGTTTCAAATGCGAAGAAGCTTCCGAAAAATCTCAAATCGCATGCATTTAAGAAAAAAAAATGTTTCATCAATATTTGAGGAAAGGGGTACCCCTTTGCAATAAATAAATTTTTTGGTTGAAACACAATTTTACCCAATTTTGCCCAAAAGGCGTTTATTTCTAATAACAGAGTATTGAAAGGAGTTTCAAATGCGAAGAAGCTTCCGAAAAAACTCAAATCGCATGCATTTAAGAAAAAAAATTATTTGCCAATTTTTTAGGAAAGGCTTACCCCTTTGCTAAAAATCAATTTTTTGGTTGAAACACAATTTTACCCAATTTTGCCCAAAAGGCGTTTATTTCTAATAACAGAGTATTGAAAGGAGTTTCAAATGCGAAGAAGCTTCCGAAAAAACTCAAATCGCATGCATTTAAGAAAAAAAATTATTTGCCAATTTTTTAGGAAAGGCTTACCCCTTTGCTAAAAATCAATTTTTTGGTTGAAACACAATTTTACCCAATTTTGCCCAAAAGGCGTTTATTTCTAATAACTGAGTATTGAAAGGAGTTTCAAATGCGAAGAAGCTTCCGAAAAATCTCAAATCGCAAGCATTTAAGAAAAAAAAATGTTTCATCAATATTTAAGGAAGGGGTACCCCTTTGCAATAAATAAATTTTTTGTTTGAAACACAATTTTACCCGACTTTGCCCAAAAGGCGTTTATTTCTAATAAGCTTCTAATAAGCAAGTATTGAAATGAGATTCAAATGCGAAGAAGCTTCCGAAAAATCTCAAATCGCAAGCATTTAAGAAAAAAAATTATTTTGCCAATTTTTTAGGAAAGGCTTACCCCTTTGCTAAAAATCAATTTTTTGGTTGAAACACAATTTTACCCAATTTTGCCCAAAAGGCGTTTATTTCTAATAACTGAGTATTGAAAGGAGTTTCAAATGCGAAGAAGCTTCCGAAAAATCTCAAATCGCATGCATTTAAGAAAAAAAATTATTTTGCCAATTTTTTAGGAAAGGCTTACCCCTTTGCTAAAAATCAATTTTTTGGTTGAAACACAATTTTACCCAATTTTGCCCAAAAGGCGTTTATTTCTAATAACTGAGTATTGAAAGGAGTTTCAAATGCGAAGAAGCTTCCGAAAAATCTCAAATCGCATGCATTTAAGAAAAAAAATTATTTTGCCAATTTTTTAGGAAAGGCTTACCCCTCTGCTAAAAATCAATTTTTTGGTTGAAACACAATTTTACCCAATTTTGCCCAAAAGGCGTTTATTTCTAATAACTGAGTATTGAAAGGAGTTTCAAATGCGAAGAAGCTTCCGAAAAATCACAAATCGCATGCATTTCAGAAAAAAAATTATTTTGCCAATTTTTTAGGAAAGGCTTACCCCTTTGCTAAAAATCAATTTTTTGGTTGAAACACAATTTTACCCAATTTTGCCCAAAAGGCGTTTATTTCTAATAACAGAGTATTGAAAGGAGTTTCAAATGCGAAGAAGCTTCCGAAAAAACTCAAATCGCATGCATTTAAGAAAAAAAATTATTTGCCAATTTTTTAGGAAAGGCTTACCCCTTTGCTAAAAATCAATTTTTTGTTTGAAACACAATTTTACCCAATTTTGCCCAAAAGGCGTTTATTTCTAATAACTGAGTATTGAAAGGAGTTTCAAATGCGAAGAAGCTTCCGAAAAATCTCAAATCGCAAGCATTATGAAAAAAACATTTTTCGTCAATATTTTAGGAAAGGGGTACCCCTTTGCAATAAATAAATTTTTTGGTTGAAACACAATTTTTCCCGACTTTGCCCAAAAGGCGTTCATTTCTAATAAGCAAGTATTGAAATGAGTTTCAAATGCGAAGAAGCTTCCGAAAAATCTCAAGTCGCAAGCATTTAAGAAAAAAAAATTTTTATCAATATTTTAGGAAAGGGGTACCCCTTTGCAATAAATAATTTTTTTGGTTGAAACACAATTTTACCCAATTTTGCCCAAAAGGCGTTCATTTCTAATAAGCAAGTATTGAAAGGAGATTCAAATGCGAAGAAGCTTCCGAAGAATCTTAAATCTCAAGCATTTAAGAAAAAAAAATTGTTCATCAATATTTTAGGAAAGTGGTACCCCTTTGCAATACATAAATTTTTTGGTTGAAACACAATTTTACCCAATTTTGGCCAAAAGGCGTTCATTTCTAATAAGCAAGTATTGAAAGGAGATTCAAATACGAAGAAGCTTCCGAAAAATCTCAAATCGCAAGCATTTAAGAAAAACATTTGTCATCAATATTTTAGGAAAGGGGTACCCCTTTGCAATAAATAAATTTTTTGGTTGAAACACAATTTTACCCGACTTTGCCCAAAAGGCGTTTATTTCTAATAAGCAAGTATTGAAATGAGATTCAAATGTGAAGAAGCTTCCGAAAAATCTCAAATCGCAACCATTTAAGTAAAAAAATTTTTCATCAATATTTTAGGAAAGGGTACGCCTTTAAAAAAAATTAATTTTTTGGTTGAAACACAACTTTTCCAGACTTTGCCCAAAAGGCGTTAATTTCTAATAGGCAAGTGTTGAAAGGAGTTTCAAATGCGAAGAAGCTTCCGAAAAATCCCAAATCGCAAGCATTTAAGAAAAAAATTTGTCATCAATATTTTAGGAAAGGGGTGCCCCTTTGCAATACATAAATTTTTTGGTAAAAACACAATTTTACCCAATTTTGCCCAAAAGGCGTTTATTTCTAATAACTGAGTATTGAAAGGAGTTTCAAATGCGAAGAAGCTTCCGAAAAATCTAAAATCGCATGCATTTAAGAAAAAAAATTATTTTGCCAATTTTTTAGGAAAGGCTTACCCCTTTGCTAAAAATCAATTTTTTGGTTGAAACACAATTTTACCCAATTTTGCCCAAAAGGCGTTTATTTCTAATAACTGAGTATTGAAAGGAGTTTCAAATGCGAAGAAGCTTCCGAAAAATCACAAATCGCATGCATTTCAGAAAAAAAATTATTTTGCCAATTTTTTAGGAAAGGCTTACCCCTTTGCTAAAATTCAATTTTTTGGTTGAAACACAATTTTACCCAATTTTGCCCAAAAGGCGTTTATTTCTAATAACAGAGTATTGAAAGAAGTTTCAAATGCGAAGAAGCTTCCGAAAAAACTCAAATCGCATGCATTTAAGAAAAAAAATTATTTGCCAATTTTTTAGGAAAGGCTTACCCCTTTGCTAAAAATCAATTTTTTGGTTGAAACACAATTTTACCCAATTTTGCCCAAAAGGCGTTTATTTCTAATAACTGAGTATTGAAAGGAGTTTCAAATGCGAAGAAGCTTCCGAAAAATCTCAAATCGCAAGCATTTATGAAAAAAACATTTTTCGTCAATATTTTAGGAAAGGGGTACCCCTTTGCAATAAATAAATTTTTTGGTTGAAACACAATTTTTCCCGACTTTGCCCAAAAGGCGTTCATTTCTAATAAGCAAGTATTGAAATGAGTTTCAAATGCGAAGAAGCTTCCGAAAAATCTCAAGTCGCAAGCATTTAAGAAAAAAAATTTTTTATCAATATTTTAGGAAAGGGGTACCCCTTTGCAATAAATAATTTTTTTGGTTGAAACACAATTTTACCCAAAAGGCGTTCATTTCTAATAAGCAAGTATTGAAAGGAGATTCAAATGCGAAGAAGCTTCCGAAGAATCTTAAATCGCAAGCATTTAAGAAAAAAAAATTGTTCATCAATATTTTAGGAAAGTGGTACCCCTTTGCAATACATAAATTTTTTGGTTGAAACACAATTTTACCCAATTTTGGCCAAAATGCGTTCATTTCTAATAAGCAAGTATTGAAAGGAGATTCAAATGCGAAGAAGCTTCCGAAAAATCTCAAATCGCAAGCATTTAAGAAAAACATTTGTCATCAATATTTTAGGAAAGGGGTATCCCTTTGCAATAAATAAATTTTTTGGTTGAAACACAATTTTACCCGACTTTGCCCAAAAGGCGTTTATTTCTAATAAGCAAGTATTGAAATGAGATTCAAATGTGAAGAAGCTTCCGAAAAATCTCAAATCGCAACCATTTAAGTAAAAAAATTTTTCATCAATATTTTAGGAAAGGGTACGCCTTTAAAAAAAATTAATTTTTTGGTTGAAACACAACTTTTCCAGACTTTGCCCAAAAGGCGTTAATTTCTAATAGGCAAGTGTTGAAAGGAGTTTCAAATGCGAAGAAGCTTCCGAAAAATCCCAAATCGCAAGCATTTAAGAAAAAAATTTGTCATCAATATTTTAGGAAAGGGGTGCCCCTTTGCAATACATAAATTTTTTGGTAAAAACAAAATTTTACCCAATTTTGGGTACCCCTTTGCAATAAATAAATATTTTGGTTGAAACACAATTTTACCCGACTTTGCCCAAAAGGCGTTTATTTCTAATAAGCAAGTATTGAAATGAGATTCAAATGTGAAGAAGCTTCCGAAAAATCTCAAATCGCAACCATTTAAGTAAAAAAATTTTTCATCAATATTTTAGGAAAGGGTACGCCTTTAAAAAAAATTAATTTTTTGGTTGAAACACAACTTTTCCAGACTTTGCCCAAAAGGCGTTAATTTCTAATAGGCAAGTGTTGAAAGGAGTTTCAAATGCGAAGAAGCTTCCGAAAAATCCCAAATCGCAAGCATTTAAGAAAAAAATTTGTCATCAATATTTTAGGAAAGGGGTGCCCCTTTGCAATACATAAATTTTTTGGTAAAAACAAAATTTTACCCAATTTTGGGTACCCCTTAGCAATAAATAAATTTTTTGGTTAAAAAACAATTTTACCCGACATTGCCCAAAAGGCGTTTATTTCTAATAAGCAAGTATTGAAATGAGTTTCAAATGCGAAGAAGCTTCCGAAAAATCTCAAATCGCATGCATTTAAGAAAAAAAAATTGTTCATCAATATTTTAGGAAAGGGGTACCCCTTTGCAATAAATAAATTTTTTGGTTGAAACACAATTTTTCCCGACTTTGCCCAAAAGGCGTTTATTTCTAATAAGCAAGTGTTGAAAGGAGTTTCAAATGCGAAGAAGCTTCCGAAAAATCCCAAATCGCAAGCATTTAAGAAAAAAATTTGTCATCAATATTTTAGGAAAGGGGTGCCCCTTTGCAATACATAAATTTTTTGGTAAAAACAAAATTTTACCCAATTTTGGGTACCCCTTTGCAATAAATAAATTTTTTGGTGGAAACACAATTTTACCTAATTTTGCCCAAAAGGCGTTTATTTCTAATAAGCAAGTATTGAAAGGAGATTCAAATGCGAAGAAGCTTCCGAAAAATCTCAAATCGCAAGCATTTAAGAAAAAAAAAATTGCATTAATATTTTAGGAAAGGGGTACCCCTTTGCTATAAATAATTTTTTTGGTTGAAACACAATTTTACCCAATTTTGCCCAAAAGGCGTTCATTTCTTATAAGCAGGTATTGAAATAAGATTCAAATGCGAAGAAGCTTCCGAAAAATCCCAAATCGCAAGCATTTAAGAAAAAAATTTGTCATCAATATTTTAGGAAAGGGGTGCCCCTTTGCAATACATAAATTTTTTGGTAAAAACAAAATTTTACCCAATTTTGGGTACCCCTTTGCAATAAATAAATATTTTGGTTGAAACACAATTTTACCCGACTTTGCCCAAAAGGCGTTTATTTCTAATAAGCAAGTATTGAAATGATATTCAAATGTGAAGAAGCTTCCGAAAAATCTCAAATCGCATGCATTTAAGAAAAAAAAATTGTTCATCAATATTTTAGGAAAGGGGTACCCCTTTGCAATAAATAAATTTTTTGGTTGAAACACAATTTTACCCGACTTTGCCCAAAAGGCGTTCATTTCTAATAAGCAAGTGTTGAAAGGAGATTCAAATGCGAAGAAGCTTCCGAAAAATCTCAAATCGCATGCATTTAAGAAAAAAAAATTGTTCATCAATATTTTAGGAAAGGGGTACCCCTTTGCAATACATAAATTTTTTGGTTGAAACACAATTTTACCTAATTTTGCCCAAAAGGCGTTTATTTCTAATAAGCAAGTATTGAAAGGAGATTCAAATGCGAAGAAGCTTCCGAAAATTCTCAAATCGCATGCATTTAAGAAAAAAAATTATTTTGCCAATTTTTTTGGAAAGGCTTACTTACCCCTTTGCTAAAAATTAATTTTTTGGTTGAAACACAATTTTACCCGACTTTGCCCAAAAGGCGTTTATTTCTAATAAGCAAGTATTGAAATAAGTTTCAAATGCGAAGAAGCTTCCGAAAAATCTCAAATCGCAAGCATTTAAGAAAAAAAAATTGCATTAATATATTAGGAAAGGGGCACCCCTTTGCAATAAATAAATTTTTTGGTTGAAACACAATTTTGCCCGACTTTGCCCAAAAGGCGTTCATTTCTAATAAGCAAGTATTAAAAGGAGATTCAAATGCTAAGAAGCTTCCGAAAAATCTCAAATCGCAAGCATTTAAGAAAAAAAAATGTTTCATCAATATTTTAGGAAAGGGGTACCCCTTTGCAATACATAATATTTTTGGTTGAAACACAATTTTACCCAATTTTGCCCAAAAGGCGTTCATTTCTAATAAGCAAGTATTAAAAGGAGATTCAAATGCTAAGAAGCTTCCGAAAAATCTCAAATCGCAAGCATTTAAGAAAAAAATTTTTTTATCAATATTTTAGGAAAGGGGTACCCCTTTGCAATAAATAATTTTTTTGGTTGAAACACAATTTTACCCAATTTTGCCCAAAAGGCGTTTATTTCTAATAAGCAAATATTGAAATGAGATTCAAATGCGAAGAAGCATCCGAAAAATCTCAAATCGCATGCATTAAAAAAAAAAAATAATTTTGCCAATTTTTTAGGAAAGGCTTACCCCTTTGCTAAAAATCAATTTTTTGGTTGAAACACAATTTTACCCAATTTTGCCCAAAAGGCGTTTATTTCTAATAACTGAGTATTGAAAGGAGTTTCAAATGCGAAGAAGCTTCCGAAAAATCTCAAATCGCATGCATTTAAGAAAAAAAATTATTTGCCAATTTTTTAGGAAAGGCTTACCCTTTTGCTAAAAATCAATTTTTTGGTTGAAACACAATTTTACCCAATTTTGCCCAAAAGGCGTTCATTTCTAATAAGCAAGTATTGAAAGGAGATTCAAATGCGAAGAAGCTTCCGAAAAATCTCAAATCGCAAGCATTTAAGAAAAAAAAAATTTTTCATCAATATTTTAGGAAAAATATTTGCAAAAAAATTAATTTTTTGTTTGAAACACAATTTTACCCAATTTTGCCCAAAAGGCGTTCATTTCTAATAAGCAAGTATTGAAATGAGATTCAAATGCGAAGAAGCATCCGAAAAATCTCAAACCGCAAGCATTTAAGAAAAAAAAAATTTTATCAATATTTTAGGAAATTGGTACCCCTTTGCAATAAATAAATTTTTTGGTTGAAACACAATTTTACCCAATTTTGCCCAAAAGGCGTTCATTTCTAATAAGCAAGTATTGAAAGGAGATTCAAATGCGAAGAAGCTTCCGAAAAATCTCAAATCGGAAGCATTTAAGAAAAAAAATGTTTCATCAATATTTTAGGAAAGGGTACGCCCTTGCAAAAAATGAATTTTTTGGTTGAAACACAATTTTACCCAATTTTGCCCAAAAGGCGTTTATTTCTAATAACTGAGTATTGAAAGGAGTTTCAAATGCGAAGAAGCTTCCGAAAAATCTCAAATCGCATGCATTTAAGAAAAAAAATTATTTTGCCAATTTTTTAGGAAAGGCTTACCCCTTTGCTAAAAATCAATTTTTTGGTTGAAACACAATTTTACCCAATTTTGCCCAAAAGGCGTTTATTTCTAATAAGCAAGTATTGAAAGGAGATTCAAATGCGAAGAAGCTTCCGAAAATTCTCAAATCGCATGCATTTAAGAAAAAAAATTATTTTGCCAATTTTTTTGGAAAGGCGTACTTACCCCTTTGCTAAAAATTAATTTTTTGGTTGAAACACAATTTTACCCGACTTTGCCCAAAAGGCGTTTATTTCTAATAAGCAAGTATTGAAATAAGTTTCAAATGCGAAGAAGCTTCCGAAAAATCTCAAATCGCAAGCATTTAAGAAAAAAAAATTGCATTAATATATTAGGAAAGGGGCACCCCTTTGCAATAAATAAATTTTTTGGTTGAAACACAATTTTGCCCGACTTTGCCCAAAAGGCGTTCATTTCTAATAAGCAAGTATTAAAAGGAGATTCAAATGCTAAGAAGCTTCCGAAAAATCTCAAATCGCAAGCATTTAAGAAAAAAAAATGTTTCATCAATATTTTAGGAAAGGGGTACCCCTTTGCAATACATAATATTTTTGGTTGAAACACAATTTTACCCAATTTTGCCCAAAAGGCGTTCATTTCTAATAAGCAAGTATTAAAAGGAGATTCAAATGCTAAGAAGCTTCCGAAAAATCTCAAATCGCAAGCATTTAAGAAAAAAATTTTTTTATCAATATTTTAGGAAAGGGGTACCCCTTTGCAATAAATAATTTTTTTGGTTGAAACACAATTTTACCCAATTTTGCCCAAAAGGCGTTTATTTCTAATAAGCAAATATTGAAATGAGATTCAAATGCGAAGAAGCATCCGAAAAATCTCAAATCGCATGCATTAAAAAAAAAAAATAATTTTGCCAATTTTTTAGGAAAGGCTTACCCCTTTGCTAAAAATCAATTTTTTGGTTGAAACACAATTTTACCCAATTTTGCCCAAAAGGCGTTTATTTCTAATAACTGAGTATTGAAAGGAGTTTCAAATGCGAAGAAGCTTCCGAAAAATCTCAAATCGCATGCATTTAAGAAAAAAAATTATTTGCCAATTTTTTAGGAAAGGCTTACCCTTTTGCTAAAAATCAATTTTTTGGTTGAAACACAATTTTACCCAATTTTGCCCAAAAGGCGTTCATTTCTAATAAGCAAGTATTGAAAGGAGATTCAAATGCGAAGAAGCTTCCGAAAAATCTCAAATCGCAAGCATTTAAGAAAAAAAAAATTTTTCATCAATATTTTAGGAAAAATATTTGCAAAAAAATTAATTTTTTGTTTGAAACACAATTTTACCCAATTTTGCCCAAAAGGCGTTCATTTCTAATAAGCAAGTATTGAAATGAGATTCAAATGCGAAGAAGCATCCGAAAAATCTCAAACCGCAAGCATTTAAGAAAAAAAAAATTTTATCAATATTTTAGGAAATTGGTACCCCTTTGCAATAAATAAATTTTTTGGTTGAAACACAATTTTACCCAATTTTGCCCAAAAGGCGTTCATTTCTAATAAGCAAGTATTGAAAGGAGATTCAAATGCGAAGAAGCTTCCGAAAAATCTCAAATCGGAAGCATTTAAGAAAAAAAATGTTTCATCAATATTTTAGGAAAGGGTACGCCTTTGCAAAAAATGAATTTTTTGGTTGAAACACAATTTTACCCAATTTTGCCCAAAAGGCGTTTATTTCTAATAACTGAGTATTGAAAGGAGTTTCAAATGCGAAGAAGCTTCCGAAAAATCTCAAATCGCATGCATTTAAGAAAAAAAATTATTTTGCCAATTTTTTAGGAAAGGCTTACCCCTTTGCTAAAAATCAATTTTTTGGTTGAAACACAATTTTACCCAATTTTGCCCAAAAGGCGTTTATTTCTAATAACTGAGTATTGAAAGGAGTTTCAAATGCGAAGAAGCTTCCGAAAAATCTCAAATCGCATGCATTTAAGAAAAAAAATTATTTTGCCAATTTTTTTGGAAAGGCTTACCCCTTTGCTAAAAATCAATTTTTTGGTTGAAACACAATTTTACCCAATTTTGCCCAAAAGGCGTTTATTTCTAATAACTGAGTATTGAAAGGAGTTTCAAATGCGAAGAAGCTTCCGAAAAATCTCAAATCGCAAGCATTTAAGAAAAAAATTTTTTTATCAATATTTTAGGAAAGGGGTACCCCTTTGCAATAAATAAATTTTTTGGTTGAAACACAATTTTACCCAATTTTGCCCAAAAGGCGTTCATTTCTAATAAGCAAGTATTGAAAGGAGATTCAAATGCGAAGAAGCTTCCGAAAAATCTCAAATCGGAAGCATTTAAGAAAAAAAAATGTTTCATCAATATTTAAGGAAGGGGTACCCCTTTGCAATAAATAAATTTTTTGGTTGAAACACAATTTTACCCGACTTTGCCCAAAAGGCGTTTATTTATAATAAGCAAGTATTGAAATGAGATTCAAATGCGAAGAAGATTCCGAAAAATCTAAAATCGCAAGCATTTAAGAAAAACATTTGTCATCAATATTTTAGGAAAGGGGTACCCCTTTGCAATAAATAATTTTTTTGGTTGAAACACAATTTTACCCGACTTTGCCCAAAAGGCGTTCATTTCTTATAAGCATATATTGAAATGAGTTTCTAATGCGAAGAAGCTTCCGAAAAATCTCAAATCGCATGCATTTAAGAAAAAAAATTATTTTGCCAATTTTTTAGGAAAGGCTTACCCCTTTGCTAAAAATCAATTTTTTGGTTGAAACACAATTTTACCCAATTTTGCCCAAAAGGCGTTTATTTCTAATAACTGAGTATTGAAAGGAGTTTCAAATGCGAAGAAGCTTCCGAAAAATCTCAAATCGCAAGCATTTATGAAAAAAAAATAATTTTTCATCAATATTTTAGGAAAGGGGTACCCCTTTGCAATAAATAAATTTTTTGGTTGAAACACAATTTTACCCGACTTTGCCCAAAAGGCGTTCATTTCTAATAAGCAATTGTTGAAAGGAGATTCAAATGCGAAGAAGCTTCCGAAAAATCTCAAATCGCAAGCATTTATGAAAAAAAAATAATTTTTCATCAATATTTTAGGAAAGGGGTACCCCTTTGCAATAAATAAATTTTTTGGTTGAAACACAATTTTACCCGACTTTGCCCAAAAGGCGTTCATTTCTAATAAGCAAGTATTGAAATGAGTTTCGAATGCGAAGAAGCTTCTGAAAAATCTCAAATCGCAAGCATTCAAGAAAAAAAATTTTTCATCAATATTTTAGGAAAGGGGTGCCCCTTTGCAAAAAATGGATTTTTTGGTTGAAACACAATTTTACCCGACTTTGCCCAAAAGGCGTTCATTTCTAATAAGCAAGTATTGAAAGGAGTTTCGAATGCGAAGAAGCTTCTGAAAAATCTCAAATCGCAAGCATTCAAGAAAAAAAATTTTTCATCAATATTTTAGGAAAGGGGTACCCCTTTACAATAAATATATTTTTTGGATGAAACACAACTTTTCCCGACTTTGCCCAAAAGGCGTTCATTTATAATAAGCAAGTATTGAAAGGAGATTCAAATGCGAAGAAGCTTCTGAAAAATCTCAAATCGCAAGCATTCAAGAAAAAAAATTTTTCATCAATATTTTAGGAAAGGGGTACCCCTTTGCAATAAATAAATTTTTTGGTTGAAACACAATTTTACCCGACTTTGCCCAAAAGGCGTTCATTTCTAATAAGCAAGTGTTGAAAGGAGATTCAAATGCGAAGAAGCTTCCGAAAAATCTCAAATCGCAAGCATTTATGAAAAAAAAATAATTTTTCATCAGTATTTTAGGAAAGGGGTACCCCTTTGCAATAAATAAATTTTTTGGTTGAAACACAATTTTACCCGACTTTGCCCAAAAGGCGTTCATTTCTAATAAGCAAGTATTGAAATGAGTTTCGAATGCGAAGAAGCTTCCGAAAAATCTCAAATCGCAAGCATTTATGAAAAAAAAATAATTTTTCATCAATATTTTAGGAAAGGGGTACCCCTTTGCAATAAATATATTTTTTGGTTGAAACACAATTTTACCCGACTTTGCCCAAAAGGCGTTTATTTCTAATAAGCAAGTATTGAAATGAGTTTCAAATGCGAAGAAACTTCCGAAAAATCTCAAATCGCAAGCATTTAAGAAAGAAAAATTTTTCATCAATATTTTAGGAAAGGGGTACCCCTTTGCAATAAATAAATATTTTGGTTGAAACACAATTTTACCCAATTTTGCCCAAAAGGCGTTCATTTCTAATAAGCAAGTATTGAAATGAGTTTCGAATGCGAAGAAGCTTCTGAAAAATCTCAAATCGCAAGCATTCAAGAAAAAAAATTTTTCATCAATATTTTAGGAAAGGGGTACCCCTTTGCAAAAAATGGATTTTTTGGTTGAAACACAATTTTACCCAATTTTGGCCAAAAGGCGTTCATTTCTAATAAGCAAGTATTGAAAGGAGATTCAAATGCGAAGAAGCTTCCGAAAAATCTCAAATCGCAAACATTTAAGAAAAAAATTTGTTATCAATATTTTAGGAAAGGGGTACACCTTTGCAATAAATAAATTTTTTGGTTGAAACACAATTTTACCCAATTTTGCCCAAAAGGCGTTCATTTCTAATAAGCAAGTATTGAAAGGAGATTCAAATGCGAAGAAGCTTCCGAAAAATCTCAAATCGGAAGCATTTAAGAAAAAAAAAATGTTTCATCAATATTTAAGGAAGGGGTACCCCTTTGCAATAAATAAATTTTTTGGTTGAAACACAATTTTACCCGACTTTGCCCAAAAGGCGTCTATTTCTAATAAGCAAGTATTGAAATGAGATTCAAATGCGAAGAAGATTCCGAAAAATCTAAAATCGCAAGCATTTAAGAAAAACATTTGTCGTCAATATTTTAGGAAAGGGGTACCCCTTTGCAATAAATAATTTTTTTGGTTGAAACACAATTTTACCCGACTTTGCCCAAAAGGCGTTCATTTCTTATAAGCATATATTGAAATGAGTTTCTAATGCGAAGAAGCTTCCGAAAAATCTCAAATCGCATGCATTTAAGAAAAAAAATTATTTTGCCAATTTTTTAGGAAAGGCTTACCCCTTTGCTAAAAATCAATTTTTTGGTTGAAACACAATTTTACCCAATTTTGCCCAAAAGGCGTTTATTTCTAATAACTGAGTATTGAAAGGAGTTTCAAATGCGAAGAAGCTTCCGAAAAATCTCAAATCGCAAGCATTTATGAAAAAAAAATAATTTTTCATCAATATTTTAGGAAAGGGGTACCCCTTTGCAATAAATAAATTTTTTGGTTGAAACACAATTTTACCCGACTTTGCCCAAAAGGCGTTCATTTCTAATAAGCAAGTGTTGAAAGGAGATTCAAATGCGAAGAAGCTTCCGAAAAATCTCAAATCGCAAGCATTTATGAAAAAAAAATAATTTTTCATCAATATTTTAGGAAAGGGGTACCCCTTTGCAATAAATAAATTTTTTTATTGAAACACAATTTTACCCGACTTTGCCCAAAAGGCGTTCATTTCTAATAAGCAAGTATTGAAATGAGTTTCGAATGCGAAGAAGCTTCTGAAAAATCTCAAATCGCAAGCATTCAAGAAAAAAAATTTTTCATCAATATTTTAGGAAAGGGGTACCCCTTTGCAAAAAATGGATTTTTTGGTTGAAACACAATTTTACCCAATTTTGGCCAAAAGGCGTTCATTTCTAATAAGCAAGTATTGAAAGGAGTTTCGAATGCGAAGAAGCTTCTGAAAAATCTCAAATCGCAAGCATTCAAGAAAAAAAATTTTTCATCAATATTTTAGGAAAGGGGTACCCCTTTACAATAAATATATTTTTTGGATGAAACACAATTTTACCCAATTTTGGCCAAAAGGCGTTCATTTCTAATAAGCAAGTATTGAAAGGAGATTCAAATGCGAAGAAGCTTCCGAAAAATCTCAAATCGCAAACATTTAAGAAAAAAATTTGTTATCAATATTTTAGGAAAGGGGTACACCTTTGCAATAAATAAATTTTTTGGTTGAAACACAATTTTACCCAATTTTGCCCAAAAGGCGTTCATTTCTAATAAGCAAGTATTGAAAGGAGATTCAAATGCGAAGAAGCTTCCGAAAAATCTCAAATCGGAAGCATTTAAGAAAAAAAAAATGTTTCATCAATATTTAAGGAAGGGGTACCCCTTTGCAATAAATAAATTTTTTGGTTGAAACACAATTTTACCCGACTTTGCCCAAAAGGCGTCTATTTCTAATAAGCAAGTATTGAAATGAGATTCAAATGCGAAGAAGATTCCGAAAAATCTAAAATCGCAAGCATTTAAGAAAAACATTTGTCGTCAATATTTTAGGAAAGGGGTACCCCTTTGCAATAAATAATTTTTTTGGTTGAAACACAATTTTACCCGACTTTGCCCAAAAGGCGTTCATTTCTTATAAGCATATATTGAAATGAGTTTCTAATGCGAAGAAGCTTCCGAAAAATCTCAAATCGCATGCATTTAAGAAAAAAAATTATTTTGCCAATTTTTTAGGAAAGGCTTACCCCTTTGCTAAAAATCAATTTTTTGGTTGAAACACAATTTTACCCAATTTTGCCCAAAAGGCGTTTATTTCTAATAACTGAGTATTGAAAGGAGTTTCAAATGCGAAGAAGCTTCCGAAAAATCTCAAATCGCAAGCATTTATGAAAAAAAAATAATTTTTCATCAATATTTTAGGAAAGGGGTACCCCTTTGCAATAAATAAATTTTTTGGTTGAAACACAATTTTACCCGACTTTGCCCAAAAGGCGTTCATTTCTAATAAGCAAGTGTTGAAAGGAGATTCAAATGCGAAGAAGCTTCCGAAAAATCTCAAATCGCAAGCATTTATGAAAAAAAAATAATTTTTCATCAATATTTTAGGAAAGGGGTACCCCTTTGCAATAAATAAATTTTTTTATTGAAACACAATTTTACCCGACTTTGCCCAAAAGGCGTTCATTTCTAATAAGCAAGTATTGAAATGAGTTTCGAATGCGAAGAAGCTTCTGAAAAATCTCAAATCGCAAGCATTCAAGAAAAAAAATTTTTCATCAATATTTTAGGAAAGGGGTACCCCTTTGCAAAAAATGGATTTTTTGGTTGAAACACAATTTTACCCAATTTTGGCCAAAAGGCGTTCATTTCTAATAAGCAAGTATTGAAAGGAGTTTCGAATGCGAAGAAGCTTCTGAAAAATCTCAAATCGCAAGCATTCAAGAAAAAAAATTTTTCATCAATATTTTAGGAAAGGGGTACCCCTTTACAATAAATATATTTTTTGGATGAAACACAACTTTTCCCGACTTTGCCCAAAAGGCGTTCATTTCTAATAAGCAAGTATTGAAAGGAGATTCAAATGCGAAGAAGCTTCTGAAAAATCTCAAATCGCAAGCATTCAAGAAAAAAAATTTTTCATCAATATTTTAGGAAAGGGGTACCCCTTTGCAATAAATAAATTTTTTGGTTGAAACACAATTTTACCCGACTTTGCCCAAAAGGCGTTCATTTCTAATAAGCAAGTGTTGAAAGGAGATTCAAATGCGAAGAAGCTTCCGAAAAATCTCAAACAAAAAAAATAATTTTTCATCAATATTTTAGGAAAGGGGTACCCCTTTGCAATAAATAAATTTTTTGGTTGAAACACAATTTTACCCGACTTTGCCCAAAAGGCGTTCATTTCTAATAAGCAAGTATTGAAATGAGTTTCGAATGCGAAGAAGCTTCTGAAAAATCTCAAATCGCAAGCATTCAAGAAAAAAAATTTTTCATCAATATTTTAGGAAAGGGGTACCCCTTTACAATAAATATATTTTTTGGATGAAACACACCTTTTCCCGACTTTGCCCAAAAGGCGTTCATTTCTAATAAGCAAGTATTGAAAGGAGATTCAAATGCGAAGAAGCTTCTGAAAAATCTCAAATCGCAAGCATTCAAGAAAAAAAAATTTTCATCAATATTTTAGGAAAGGGGTACCCCTTTACAATAAATATATTTTTTGGTTGAAACACAATTTTACCCGACTTTGCCCAAAAGGCGTTTATTTCTAATAAGCAAGTATTGAAATGAGTTTCAAATGCGAAGAAACTTCCGAAAAATCTCAAATCGCGAGCATTTAAGAAAGAAAAATTTTTCATCAATATTTTAGGAAAGGGGTACCCCTTTGCAATAAATAAATATTTTGGTTGAAACACAATTTTACCCAATTTTGCCCAAAAGGCGTTCATTTCTAATAAGCAAGTATTGAAATGAGTTTCGAATGCGAAGAAGCTTCTGAAAAATCTCAAATCGCAAGCATTCAAGAAAAAAAATTTTTCATCAATATTTTAGGAAAGGGGTACCCCTTTGCAAAAAATGGATTTTTTGGTTGAAACACAATTTTACCCAATTTTGGCCAAAAGGCGTTCATTTCTAATAAGCAAGTATTGAAAGGAGATTCAAATGCGAAGAAGCTTCCGAAAAATCTCAAATCGCAAGCATTTAAGAAAAAAATTTGTTATCAATATTTTAGGAAAGGGGTACCCCTTTGCAATACATAAATTTTTTGGTTGAAACACAATTTTACCCAATTTTGGCCAAAAGGCGTTCATTTCTAATAAGCAAGTATTGAAAGGAGATTCAAATGCGAAGAAGCTTCCGAAAAATCTCAAATCGCAAGCATTTAAGAAAAAAAAAATTTTTCATCAATATTTTAGGAAAAATATTTGCAAAAAAATTAATTTTTTGTTTGAAACACAATTTTACCCAATTTTGCCCAAAAGGCGTTTATTTCTAATAAGCAAGTATTGAAATGAGATTCAAATGCAAAGAAGCTTCCGAAAAATCTCAAATCGCAAGCATTTAAGAAAAAAAAAATTTTTTATCAATATTTTAGGAAATATATTTGCAAAAAAATTAATTTTTTGTTTGAAACACAACTTTTCCAGACTTTGCCCAAAAGACGTTCATTTCTAATAAGCAAGTATTGAAAGGAGATTCAAATGCGAAGAAGCTTCCGAAAAATCTCAAATCGCAAGCATTTAAGAAAAAAATTTGTTTCATCAATATTTTAGGAAAGGGGTACCCCTTTGCAATAAATAAATTTTTTGGTTGAAACACAGTTTTACCCAATTTTGCCCAAAAGGCATTCATTTCTAATAAGCATATATTGAAAGGAGATACAAATGCGAAGAAGCTTCCGAAAAATCTCAAATCGCAAGCATTTATGAAAAAAAAAATTGTTCATCAATATTTTAGGAAAGGGGTACGTACGCCTTTGCAAAAAATACATTTTTTGGTTGAAACACAATTTTACCTGACTTTGCCCAAAAGGCGTTCATTTCTAATAAGCAAGTATTGAAATGAGTTTCAAATGCGAAGAAGCTTCCGAAAAATCTCAAATCGCAAGCATTTAAGAAAAAAATTTGTTTCATCAATATTTTAGGAAAGGGGTACCCCTTTGCAATAAATAAATATTTTGGTTGAAACACAATTTTACCCAATTTTGCCCAAAAGGCGTTCATTTCTAATAACTGAGTATTGAAAGGAGTTTCAAATGCGAAGAAGCTTCCGAAAAATCTCAAATCGCAAGCATTTAAGAAAAAAAAAATTTCATCAATATTTTAGGAAAGGGCTACCCCTTTGCAAAAAATTAATTTTTTGGTTGAAACACAATTGTACCCGACTTTGCCCAAAAGGCGTTCATTTCTAATAAGCAAGTATAGAAAGGAGTTTCAAATGCGAAGAAGCTTCCGAAAATTCTCAAATCGCATGCATTTAAGAAAAAAAATTATTTTGCCAATTTTTTTGGAAAGGCTTACTTACCCCTTTGCTAAAAATCAATTTTTTGGTTGAAACACAATTTTACCCAATTTTGCCCAAAAGGCGGTTATTTCTAATAACTGAGTATTGAAAGGAGTTTCAAATGCGAAGAAGCTTTCGAAAAATCTCAAATCGCATGCATTTAAGAAAAAAAATTATTTGCCAATTTTTTAGGAAAGGCTTACCCCTTTGCTAAAAATCAATTTTTTGGTTGAAACACAATTTTACCCAATTTTGCCCAAAAGGCGTTTATTTCTAATAGCTGAGTATTGAAAGGAGTTTCAAATGCGAAGAAGCTTTCGAAAAATCTCAAATCGCATGCATTTAAGAAAAAAAATTATTTGCCAATTTTTTAGGAAAGGCTTACCCCTTTGCTAAAAATCAATTTTTTGGTTGAAACACAATTTTACCCAATTTTGCCCAAAAGGCGTTTATTTCTAATAGCTGAGTATTGAAAGGAGTTTCAAATGCGAAGAAGCTTCCGAAAAATCTCAAATCGCATGCATTTAAGAAAAAAAATTATTTTGCCAATTTTTTAGGAAAGGCTTACCCCTTTGCTAAAAATCAATTTTTTGGTTGAAACACAATTTTACCCAATTTTGCCCAAAAGGCGTTTATTTCTAATAGCTGAGTATTGAAAGGAGTTTCAAATGCGAAGAAGCTTTCGAAAAATCTCAAATCGCAAGCATTTAAGACAAACATTTGTCATCAATATTTTAGGAAAGGGGTACCCCTTTGCAATAAATAAATTTTTTGGTTGAAACACAGTTTTACCCAATTTTGCCCAAAAGGCATTCATTTCTAATAAGCATATATTGAAAGGAGATTCAAATGCGAAGAAGCTTCCGAGAAATCTCAAATCGCAAGCATTTAAGAAAAAAAAATTTTTCATCAATTTCTAGGAAAGGGGTACCCCTTTGCAATAAATAAATTTTTTGGTTGAAACACAACTTTTCCCGACATTGCCCAAAAGGCGTTTATTTCTAATAAGCAAGTATTGAAATGAGTTTCAAATGCGAAGAAGCTTCCGAAAAATCTCAAATCGCAAGCATTTAAGAAAAAAATTTGTCATCAATATTTTAGGAAAGGGGTGCCCCTTTGCAATACATAAATTTTTTGGTTGAAACACAATTTTACCCAATTTTGTCCAAAAGGCGTTCATTTCTAATAACTGAGTATTGAAAGGAGATTCAAATGCGAAGAAGATTCCGAAAAATCTCAAATCGCAAGCATTTAAGAAAGAAAAAATTATCATCAATATTTTAGGAAAGAGGTACCCCTTTGCAATAAATAAATTTGTTGGTTGAAACACAATTTTACCCGACATTGCCCAAAAGGCGTTTATTTCTAATAAGCAAGTATTGAAAGGAGATTCAAATGCGAAGAAGCTTCCGAAAAATCTCAAATCGCATGCATTTAAGAAAAAAAAATTGTTCATCAATATTTTAAGAAAGGGGTACCCCTTTGCAATAAATAAATTTTTTGGTTGAAACACAATTTTACCTAATTTTGCCCAAAAGGCGTTCATTTCTAATAAGCAAGTATTGAAATGAGTTTCAAATGCGAAGAAGCTTCCGAAAAATCTCAAATCGCAAGCATTTAAGAAAAAAATTGTCCATCAATATTTTAGGAAAGAGGTACCCCTTTGCAATAAATAAATTTTTTGGTTGAAACACAATTTTACCCAATTTTGCCCAAAAGGCGTTTATTTCTAATAAGCAAGTATTGAAATGAGTTTCAAATGCGAAGAAGCTTCCGAAAAATCTCAAATCGCAAGCATTTAAGAAAAAAAATGTTTCATCAATATTTTAGGAAAGGGTACGCCTTTGCAAAAAATGAATTTTTTGGTTGAAACACAATTTTACCCAATTTTGCCCAAAAGGCGTTTATTTCTAATAGCTGAGTATTGAAAGGAGATTCAAATGCTAAGAAGCTTCCGAAAAATCTCAAATCGCAAGCATTTAAGAAAAAAATGTTTCATCTATATTTTAGGAAAGGGGAACCCCTTTGCAATAAATAAATTTTTTGGTTGAAACACAATTTTACCCAATTTTGGCCAAAAGGCGTTCATTTCTAATAAGCAAGTATTGAAATGAGATTCAAATGCGAAGAAGCTTCCGAAAAATCTCAAATCGCAAGCATTTAAGAAAAAAAATGTTTCATCAATATTTTAGGAAAGGGGAACCCCTTTGCTAAAAATCAATTTTTTGGTTGAAACACAATTTTTCCCGACTTTGCCCAAAAGGCGTTCATTTCTAATAAGCAAGTATTGAAAGGAGATTCAAATGCGAAGAAGCTTCCGAAAAATCTCAAATCGCATGCATTTAAGAAAAAAACATTTTTCATCAATATTTTAGGAAGGGGTACCCCTTTGCAATAAATAAATTTTTTGGTTGAAACACAATTTTACCCAATTTTGCCCAAAAGGCGTTTATTTCTAATAACTGAGTATTGAAAGGAGTTTCAAATGCGAAGAAGTTTCCGAAAAATCTCAAATCGAAAGCATTTAAGAACAAAATGTTTCATCAATATTTTAGGAAAGGGGAACCCCTTTGCAATAAATAAATTTTTTGGTTGAAACACAATTTTACCCAATTTTGGCCAAAAGGCGTTTATTTCTAATAAGCAAGTATTGAAATGAGTTTCAAATGCGAAGAAGCTTCCGAAAAATCTCAAATCGCAAGCATTTAAGAAAAAAAAAATTTGTCGTCAATATTTTAGGAAAGGGGTACCCCTTTGCAATAAATAAATTTTTTGGTTGAAACACAATTTTACCCAATTTTGCCCAAAAGGCATTCATTTCTAATAAGCATATATTGAAAGGAGATTCAAATGCTAAGAAGCTTCCGAAAAATCTCAAATCGAAAGCATTTAAGAAAAACATTTTTCATCAATATTTTAGGAAGGGGTACCCCTTTGCAATAAATAAATTTTTTGGTTGAAACACAATTTTACCCGACTTTGCCCAAAAGGCGTTCATTTCTTATAAGCATATATTGAAAGGAGATTCAAATGCTAAGAAGCTTCCGAAAAATCTCAAATCGAAAGCATTTAAGAAAAACATTTTTCATCAATATTTTAGGAAGGGGTACCCCTTTGCAATACATAAATATTTTGGTTGAAACACAATTTTTCCCGACTTTGCCCAAAAGGCGTTAATTTCTAATAGGCAAGTATTGAAATGAGTTTCAAATACGAAGAAGCTTCCGAAAAATCTCAAATCGCACGCATTTAAGAAAAAAACATTTTTCGTCAATATTTTAGGAAAGGGGTACCCCTTTGCAATAAATAAATTTTTTGGTTGAAACACAGTTTTACCCAATTTTGCCCAAAAGGCATTCATTTCTAATAAGCATATATTGAAAGGAGATTCAAATGCTAAGAAGCTTCCGAAAAATCTCAAATCGAAAGCATTTAAGAAAAACATTTTTCATCAATATTTTAAGAAGGGGTACCCCTTTGCAATAAATAAATTTTTTGGTTGAAACACAATTTTACCCGACTTTGCCCAAAAGGCGTTCATTTCTTATAAGCATATATTGAAAGGAGATTCAAATGCTAAGAAGCTTCCGAAAAATCTCAAATCGCAAGCATTTAAGAAAAAAATTTGTTATCAATATTTTAGGAAAGGCTTACCCCTTTGCTAAAAATCAATTTTTTGGTTGAAACACAGTTTTACCCAATTTTGCCCAAAAGGCATTCATTTCTAATAAGCATATATTGAAAGGAGATTCAAATGCTAAGAAGCTTCCGAAAAATCTCAAATCGAAAGCATTTAAGAAAAACATTTTTCATCAATATTTTAGGAAAGGGGTATCCCTTTGCAATAAATAAATTTTTTGGTTGAAACACAATTTTACCCGACTTTGCCCAAAAGGCGTTCATTTCTAATAAGCAAGTGTTGAAAGGAGATTCAAATGCGAAGAAGCTTCCGAAAAATCTCAAATCGCAAGCATTTAAGAAAAAAAAATTTTTCATCAATATTTTAGGAAAGGGGTATCCCTTTGCAATACATAAATTTTTTGGTTGAAACACAATTTTACCCGACTTTGCCCAAAAGGCGTTTATTTCTAATAAGCAAGTATTGAAATGAGTTTCAAATGCGAAGAAGCTTCCGAAAAATCTCAAATCGCACGCATTTAAGAAAAAAACATTTTTCGTCAATATTTTAGGAAAGGGGTACCCCTTTGCAATAAATAAATTTTTTGTTTGAAACACAGTTTTACCCAATTTTGCCCAAAAGGCATTCATTTCTAATAAGCATATATTGAAAGGAGATTCAAATGCTAAGAAGCTTCCGAAAAATCTCAAATCGCACGCATTTAAGAAAAAAACATTTTTCATCAATATTTTAGGAAAGGGGTACCCCTTTGCAATAAATAAATTTTTTGGTTGAAACACAATTTTACCCGACTTTGCCCAAAAGGCGTTCATTTCTAATAAGCAAGTATTGAAATGAGATTCAAATGCGAAGAAGCTTCCGAAAAATCTCAAATCGCAAGCATTTAAGAAAAAAAAATTTTTCATCAATATTTTAGGAAAGGGGTATCCCTTTGCAATAAATAAATTTTTTGGTTGAAACACAATTTTACCCGACTTTGCCCAAAAGGCGTTCATTTCTAATAACCAAGTGTTGAAATGAGATTCAAATGCGAAGAAGCTTCCGAAAAATCTCAAATCGCAAGCATTTAAGAAAAAAAAAATTTTATCAATATTTTAGGAAAGTGGTACCCCTTTGCAAAAAATGAATTTTTTGGTTGAAACACAATTTTACCCAATTTTGCCCAAAAGGCGTTCATTTCTAATAAGCAAGTATTGAAATGAGTTTCTAATGCGAAGAAGCTTCCGAAAAATCTCAAATCGAAAGCATTTAAGAAAAACATTTTTCATCAATATTTTAGGAAGGGGTACCCCTTTGCAATACATAAATTTTTTGGTTGAAACACAATTTTTCCCGACTTTGCCCAAAAGGCGTTAATTTCTAATAGGCAAGTGTTGAAAGGAGTTTCAAATGCGAAGAAGCTTCCGAAAAATCTCAAATCGCAAGCATTTAAGAAAAAAATTTGTTATCAATATTTTAGGAAAGGCTTACCCCTTTGCTAAAAATCAATTTTTTGGTTGAAACACAGTTTTACCCAATTTTGCCCAAAAGGCATTCATTTCTAATAAGCATATATTGAAAGGAGATTCAAATGCTAAGAAGCTTCCTAAAAATCTCAAATCGCATGCATTTAAGAAAAAAAATTATTTGCCATTTTTTTAGGAAAGGCTTACCCCTTTGCTAAAAATCAATTTTTTGGTTGAAACACAATTTTACCCAATTTTGCCCAAAAGGCGTTTATTTCTAATAGCTGAGTATTGAAAGGAGTTTCAAATTCGAAGAAGCTTCCGAAAAATCTCAAATCGCATGCATTTAAGAAAAAAAATTATTTTGCCAATTTTTTAGGAAAGGCTTACCCCTTTGCTAAAAATCAATTTTTTGGTTGAAACACAATTTTACCCAATTTTGCCCAAAAGGCGTTTATTTCTAATAGCTGAGTATTGAAAGGAGTTTTAAATGCGAAGAAGCTTCCGAAAAATCTCAAATCGCATGCATTTAAGAAAAAAACATTTTTCATCAATATTTTAGGAAAGGGGTACCCCTTTGCAAAAAATGAATTTTTTGGTTGAAACACAATTTTACCCAATTTTGCCCAAAAGGCGTTCATTTCTAATAAGCAAGTATTGAAATGAGTTTCTAATGCGAAGAAGCTTCCGAAAAATCTCAAATCGCAAGCATTTAAGAAAAAAAATTTCATCAATATTTTAGGAAAGGGGTACGCCTTTGCAATAAATAATTTTTTTGGTTAAAACACAATTTTACCCGACTTTGCCCAAAAGGCGTTCGTTTCCAATAAGCAAGTATTGAAATGAGTTTCTAATGCGAAGAAGCTTCCGAAAAATCTCAAATCGCAAGCATTTAAGAAAAAAAAATTTTTCATCAATATTTTAGGAAAGGGGTATCCCTTTGCAATACATAAATTTTTTGGTTGAAACACAATTTTACCCGACTTTGCCCAAAAGGCGTTTATTTCTAATAAGCAAGTATTGAAATGAGTTTCAAATGCGAAGAAGCTTCCGAAAAATCTCAAATCGCACGCATTTAAGAAAAAAACATTTTTCGTCAATATTTTAGGAAAGGGGTACCCCTTTGCAATAAATAAATTTTTTGGTTGAAACACAGTTTTACCCAATTTTGCCCAAAAGGCATTCATTTCTAATAAGCATATATTGAAAGGAGATTCAAATGCTAAGAAGCTTCCGAAAAATCTCAAATCGCACGCATTTAAGAAAAAAACATTTTTCATCAATATTTTAGGAAAGGGGTACCCCTTTGCAATAAATAAATTTTTTGGTTGAAACACAATTTTACCCGACTTTGCCCAAAAGGCGTTCATTTCTAATAAGCAAGTATTGAAATGAGATTCAAATGCGAAGAAGCTTCCGAAAAATCTCAAATCGCAAGCATTTAAGAAAAAAAAATTTTTCATCAATATTTTAGGAAAGGGGTATCCCTTTGCAATAAATAAATTTTTTGGTTGAAACACAATTTTACCCGACTTTGCCCAAAAGGCGTTCATTTCTAATAAGCAAGTGTTGAAATGAGATTCAAATGCGAAGAAGCTTCCGAAAAATCTCAAATCGCAAGCATTTAAGAAAAAAAAAATTTTATCAATATTTTAGGAAAGTGGTACCCCTTTGCAAAAAATGAATTTTTTGGTTGAAACACAATTTTACCCAATTTTGCCAAAAAGGCGTTCATTTCTAATAAGCAAGTATTGAAATGAGTTTCTAATGCGAAGAAGCTTCCGAAAAATCTCAAATCGAAAGCATTTAAGAAAAACATTTTTCATCAATATTTTAGGAAGGGGTACCCCTTTGCAATACATAAATTTTTTGGTTGAAACACAATTTTTCCCGACTTTGCCCAAAAGGCGTTAATTTCTAATAGGCAAGTGTTGAAAGGAGTTTCAAATGCGAAGAAGCTTCCGAAAAATCTCAAATCGCAAGCATTTAAGAAAAAAACATTTTTCATCAATATTTTAGGAAAGAGGTACCCCTTTGCAATACATAAATTTTTTGGTTGAAACACAATTTTACCCGACTTTGCCCAAAAGGCGTTCATTTCAAATAAGCAAGTATTGAAAGGAGATTCAAATGCGAAGAAGCTTCCGAAAAATCTCAAATCGCAAGCATTTAAGAAAAAAAATTTTCATCAATATTTTAGGAAAGGGGTATCCCTTTGCAATAAACAAATTTTTTGGTTGAAACACAATTTTTCCCCCGACTTTGCCCAAAAGGCGTTCATTTCTAATAAGCAAGTATTGAAAGGAGTTTCAAATGCGAAGAAGCTTCCGAGAAATCTCAAATCGCAAGCATTTAAGAAAAAAAAATTTTTCATCAATTTCTAGGAAAGGGGTACACCCCTTTGCAATAAATAAATTTTTTGGTTGAAACACAATTTTACCCGACCTTGCCCAAAAGGTGTTCATTTCTAATAAGCAAGTATTGAAAGGAAATTCAAATGCGAAGAAGCTTCCGAAAAATCTCAAATCGCATGCATTTAAGAAAAACATTTTTCATCAATATTTTAGGAAAGGGGTATCCCTTTGCAATAAATAAATTTTTTGGTTGAAACACAATTTTACCCGACTTTGCCCAAAAGGCGTTCATTTCTAATAAGCAAGTGTTGAAAGGAGATTCAAATGCGAAGAAGCTTCCGAAAAATCTCAAATCGCAAGCATTTAAGAAAAAAAATGTTTCATCAATATTTTAGGAAAGGGGAACCCCTTTGCAATAAATAAATTTTTTGGTTGAAACACAATTTTACCCGACTTTGCCCAAAAGGCGTTCATTTCTAATAAGCAAGTATTGAAATGAGTTTCAAATGCGAAGAAGCTTCCGAAAAATCTCAAATCGCAAGCATTTAAGAAAAAAAATTTCATCAATATTTTAGGAAAGGGGTACGCCTTTGCAATAAATAATTTTTTTGGTTAAAACACAATTTTACCCGACTTTGCCCAAAAGGCGTTCGTTTCTAATAAGCAAGTATTGAAAGGAAATTCAAATGCGAAGAAGCTTCCGAAAAATCTCAAATCGCAAGCATTTAAGAAAAAAAAATTTTTCATCAATATTCTAGGAAAGGGGTACCCCTTTGCAATAAATAAATATTTTGGTTGAAACACAATTTTACCCGACTTTGCCCAAAAGGTGTTCATTTCTAATAAGCAAGTATTGAAATGAGATTCAAATGCGAAGAAGCTTCCGAAAAATCTCAAATCGCAAGCATTTAAGAAAAAAAAATTGTTCATCAATATATTAGGAAAGGGGTACCCCTTTGCAATACATAAATTTTTTGGTTAAAACAGAATTTTACCCAATTTTGCACAAAAGGCGTTCATTTCTAATCGCAAGCATTTAAAAAAAAAAAATTTTTCATCAATATTCTAGGAAAGGGGTACCCCTTGGCAATAAATAAATTTTTTGGTTGAAACACAATTTTACACGACTTTGTCCAAAAGGCGTTCATTTCTAATAAGCAAGTATTGAAAGGAGATTCAAATGCGAAGAAGCTTCCGAAAAATCTCAAATCGCTAGCATTTAAGAAAAAAAATTTTTCATCAATATTTTAGGAAAGGGGTACGCCTTTGCAATAAATAAATATTTTGGTTGAAACACAATTTTACCCGACTTTGCCCAAAAGGCGTTTATTTCTATAAGCAAGTATTGAAATGAGTCTCAAATGCGAAGAAGCTTCCGAAAAATCTCAAATCGCAAGAATTTAAGAAAAAAAAAAATTTCATCAATATTTTGGGAAAGGGGTACCCCTTTGCAATAAGTAAATTCTTTGGTTGAAACACAATTTTTCCCCCGACTTTGCCCAAAAGGCGTTCATTTCTAATAAGCAAGTATTGAAATGAGATTCAAATGCGAAGAAGCTTCCGAAAAATCTCAAACCGCAAGCATTTAAGAAGAAAAAAATGTTCATCAATATTTTAGGAAAGGGGTAACCCTTTGCAATAAGTAAATTTTTTGGTTGAAACACAATTTTTCCCGACTTTGCCCAAAAGGCGTTTATTTCTAATAAGGAAGTATTGAAATGAGTTTCAAAAGCGAAGAAGTTTTCGAAAAATCTCAAATCGCAAGCATTTAAGAAAAAAAAAATTTTTCATTAATATTTTAGGAAAGGGGTACCCCTTTGCTATAAATAATTTTTTTGGTTGAAACACAATTTTACCCAATTTTGCCCAAAAGGCGTTCATTTCTAATAAGCAAGTATTGAAATGAGATTCAAATGCGAAGAAGCTTCCGAAAAATCTCAAATCGCAAGCATTTAAGAAAAAAAAATTTTCATCAATATTTTAGGAAAGGGGTACCCCTTCGCAATAAATAAATTTTTTGGTTGAAACACAATTTTACCCGACTTTGCCCAAAAGGCGTTCATTTCTAATAAGCAAGTATTCAAATGCGAAGAAGCTTCCGAAAAATCTCAAATCGCAAGCATTTAAGAAAAAAAAATTTTCATCAATATTTTAGGAAAGGGTTACCCCTTTGCAATAAGTAAATTTTTTGGTTGAAACACAATTTTACCCGACTTTGCCCAAAAGGCGTTTATTTCTAATAAGCAAGTATTGAAATGAGTTTCAAATGCGAAGAAGTTTCCGAAAAATTTCAAATCGCAAGCATTAAAGAAAAAAAATATTGTTCATCAATATTTTGGGAAAGGGGTACCCCTTTGCAATAAATAAATTTTTTGGTTGAAACACAATTTTACCCGACTTTGCCCAAAAGGCGTTCATTTTTTATAAGCAGGTATTGAAATGAGATTCAAATGCGAAGAAGCTTCCGAAAAATCTCAAATCGCATGCATTTAAGAAAGAAAAAATTTTCATCAATTTTTTAGGAAAGGCTTACCCCTTTGCTAAAAATCAATTTTTTGGTTGAAACACAATTTTACCCAATTTTGCCCAAAAGGCGTTTATTTCTAATAACTGAGTATTGAAAGGAGTTTCAAATGCGAAGAAGCTTCCGAAAATTCTCAAATCGCATGCATTTAAGAAAAAAATTATTTTGCCAATTTTTTAGGAAAGGCTTACCCCTTTGCTAAAAATCAATTTTTTGGTTGAAACACAATTTTACCCAATTTTGCCCAAAAGGCGTTCATTTCTAATAAGCAAGTATTGAAAGGAGATTCAAATGCGAAGAAGCTTCCGAAAAATCTCAAATCGCATGCATTTAAGAAAAAAAATTATTTGCCAATTTTTTAGGAAAGGCTTACCCCTTTGCTAAAAATCAATTTTTTGGTTGAAACACAATTTTACCCAATTTTGCTCAAAAGGCGTTCATTTCTAATAAGCAAGTATTGAAAAGAGATTCAAATGCGAAGAAGCTTCCGAAAAATCTCAAATCGCAAGCATTTAAGAAAAAAAAATTTTCATCAATATTTTAGGAAAGGGGTACCCCTTTGCAATAAACAAATTTTTTGGTTGAAACACAATTTTTCCCCCGACTTTGCCCAAAAGGCGTTCATTTCTAATAAGCAAGTATTGAAAGGAGTTTCAAATGCGAAGAAGCTTCCGAGAAATCTCAAATCGCAAGCATTTAAGAAAAAAAATTTTTTCATCAATTTCTAGGAAAGGGGTACACCCCTTTGCTAAAAATCAATTTTTTGGTTGAAACACAATTTTACCCAATTTTGGCCAAAAGGCGTTTATTTCTAATAAGCAAGTATTGAAAGGAGATTCAAATGCGAAGAAGCTTCCGAAAAATCTCAAATAGCAAGCATTTAAGAAAAAAAAAATTTGTCGTCAATATTTTAGGAAAGGGGTACCCCATTGCAATAAATAAATTTTTTGGTTGAAACACAATTTTACCCAATTTTGCCCAAAAGGCATTCATTTCTAATAAGCATATATTGAAAGGAGATTCAAATGCTAAGAAGCTTCCGAAAAATCTCAAATCGCAAGCATTTAAGAAAAAAAAATTTTTCATCAATATTTTAGGAAAGAGGTACCCCCTTGCAATACATAAATTTTTTGGTTGAAACACAATTTTACCCGACTTTGCCCAAAAGGCGTTCATTTCTAATAAGCAAGTATTGAAAGGAGATTCAAATGCGAAGAAGCTTCCGAAAAATCTCAAATCGCAAGCATTTAAGAAAAAAAAATTTTCATCAATATTTTAGGAAAGGGATACCTTTTTGCAATAAATAAATTTTTTGGTTGAAACACAATTTTTCCCCCGACTTTGCCCAAAAGGTGTTCATTTCTAATAAGCAAGTATTGAAAGGAAATTCAAATGCGAAGAAGCTTCCGAAAAATCTCAAATCGCATGCATTTAAGAAAAACATTTTTCATCAATATTTTAGGAAAGGGGTATCCCTTTGCAATAAATAAATTTTTTGGTTGAAACACAATTTTACCCGACTTTGCCCAAAAGGCGTTCATTTCTAATAAGCAAGTGTTGAAAGGAGATTCAAATGCGAAGAAGCTTCCGAAAAATCTCAAATCGCAAGCATTTAAGAAAAAAAATGTTTCATCAATATTTTAGGAAAGGGGAACCCCTTTGCAATAAATAAATTTTTTGGTTGAAACACAATTTTACCCGACTTTGCCCAAAAGGCGTTCATTTCTAATAAGCAAGTATTGAAATGAGTTTCAAATGCGAAGAAGCTTCCGAAAAATCTCAAATCGCAAGCATTTAAGAAAAAAAATTTCATCAATATTTTAGGAAAGGGGTACGCCTTTGCAATAAATAATTTTTTTGGTTAAAACACAATTTTACCCGACTTTGCCCAAAAGGCGTTCGTTTCTAATAAGCAAGTATTGAAAGGAAATTCAAATGCGAAGAAGCTTCCGAAAAATCTCAAATCGCAAGCATTTAAGAAAAAAAAATTTTTTATCAATATTTTAGGAAAGGGGTACCCCTTTGCAATAAATAAATATTTTGGTTGAAACACAATTTTACCCGACTTTGCCCAAAAGGCGTTCATTTCTAATAAGCAAGTATTGAAATGAGATTCAAATGCGAAGAAGCTTCCGAAAAATCTCAAATCGCAAGCATTTAAGAAAAAAAAATTGTTCATCAATATTTTAGGAAAGGGGTACCCCTTTGCAATACATAAATTTTTTGGTTAAAACAGAATTTTACCCAATTTTGCACAAAAGGCGTTCATTTCTAATCGCAAGCATTTAAGAAAAAAAAAATTTTCATCAATATTCTAGGAAAGGGGTACCCCTTGGCAATAAATAAATTTTTTGGTTGAAACACAATTTTACACGACTTTGTCCAAAAGGCGTTCATTTCTAATAACTGAGTATTGAAAGGAGTTTCAAATGCGAAGAATTTTCCGAAAAATCTCAAATCGCATGCATTTAAGAAAAAAAATTATTTTGCCAATTTTTTAGGAAAGGCTTACCCCTATGCTAAAAATCAATTTTTTGGTTGAAACACAATTTTACCCAATTTTGCCCAAAAGGCGTTTATTTCTAATAAGCAAGTATTGAAATGAGATTCAAATGCGAAGAAGCTTCCGAAAAATCTCAAATCGCAAGCATTTAAGAAAAAAAAATTGTTCATCAATATTTTAGGAAAGGGGTACCCCTTTGCAATACATAAATTTTTTGGTTAAAACAGAATTTTACCCAATTTTGCACAAAAGGCGTTCATTTCTAATCGCAAGCATTTAAGAAAAAAAAAATTTTCATCAATATTCTAGGAAAGGGGAACCCCTTTGCAATAAATAAATTTTTTGGTTGAAACACAATTTTACCCGACTTTGCCCAAAAGGCGTTCATTTCTAATAAGCAAGTATTGAAATGAGTTTCAAAATCGCAAGCATTTAAGAAAAAAAAATGTTTCATCAATATTTTAGGAAAGGGGTATCCCTTTGCAATAAATAAATTTTTTGGTTGAAACACAATTTTACCCGACTTTGCCCAAAAGGCGTTCATTTCTAATAAGCAAGTGTTGAAAGGAGATTCAAATGCGAAGAAGCTTCCGAAAAATCTCAAATCGGAAGCATTTAAGAAAAAAATATGTTCCATCAATATTTTAGGAAAGGGTACGCCTATGCAAAAAATTAATTTTTTGGTTGAAACACAATTTTACCCAATTTTGCTCAAGAGGCGTTTATTTCTAATAAGCAAGTATTGAAATGAGTTTCAAATGCGAAGAAGCTTCCGAAAAATCTCAAATCGCAAGCATTTAAGAAAAAAAAATTGTTCATCAATATTTTAGGAAAGGGGTACCCCTTTGCAATACATAAATTTTTTGGTTAAAACAGAATTTTACCCAATTTTGCACAAAAGGCGTTCATTTCTAATCGCAAGCATTTAAGAAAAAAAAATTTTTCATCAATATTCTAGGAAAGGGGTACCCCTTGGCAATAAATAAATTTTTTGGTTGAAACACAATTTTACACGACTTTGTCCAAAAGGCGTTCATTTCTAATAAGCAAGTATTGAAAGGAGATTCAAATGCGAAGAAGCTTCCGAAAAATCTCAAATCGCTAGCATTTAAGAAAAAAAAATTTTTCATCAATATTTTAGGAAAGGGGTACGCCTTTGCAATAAATAAATATTTTGGTTGAAACACAATTTTACCCGACTTTGCCCAAAAGGCGTTTATTTCTATAAGCAAGTATTGAAATGAGTCTCAAATGCGAAGAAGCTTCCGAAAAATCTCAAATCGCAAGAATTTAAGAAAAAAAAAATTTTCATCAATATTTTGGGAAAGGGGTACCCCTTTGCAATAAGTAAATTCTTTGGTTGAAACACAATTTTTCCCCCGACTTTGCCCAAAAGGCGTTCATTTCTAATAAGCAAGTATTGAAATGAGATTCAAATGCGAAGAAGCTTCCGAAAAATCTCAAATCGCAAGCATTTAAGAAGAAAAAAATGTTCATCAATATTTTAGGAAAGGGGTAACCCTTTGCAATAAGTAAATTTTTTGGTTGAAACACACTTTTTCCCGACTTTGCCCAAAAGGCGTTTATTTCTAATAAGGAAGTATTGAAATGAGTTTCAAATGCGAAGAAGTTTCCGAAAAATCTCAAATCGCAAGCATTTAAGAAAAAAAAAATTTTCATTAATATTTTAGGAAAGGGGTACCCCTTTGCTATAAATAATTTTTTTGGTTGAAACACAATTTTACCCAATTTTGCCCAAAAGGCGTTCATTTCTAATAAGCAAGTATTGAAATGAGATTCAAATGCGAAGAAGCTTCCGAAAAATCTCAAATCGCAAGCATTTAAGAAAAAAAAATTTTCATCAATATTTTAGGAAAGGGGTACCCCTTTGCAATAAATAAATTTTTTGGTTGAAACACAATTTTAACCGACTTTGCCCAAAAGGCGTTCATTTCTAATAAGCAAGTATTCAAATGCGAAGAAGCTTCCGAAAAATCTCAAATCGCAAGCATTTAAGAAAAAAAAAATTTCATCAATATTTTAGGAAAGGGGTACCCCTTTGCAATAAGTAAATTTTTTGGTTGAAACACAATTTTACCCGACTTTGCCCAAAAGGCGTTTATTTCTAATAAGCAAGTATTGAAATGAGTTTCAAATGCGAAGAAGTTTCCGAAAAATTTCAAATCGCAAGCATTAAAGAAAAAAAATATTGTTCATCAATATTTTGGGAAAGGGGTACCCCTTTGCGATAAATAAATTTTTTGGTTGAAACACAATTTTACCCGACTTTGCCCAAAAGGCGTTCATTTTTTATAAGCAAGTATTGAAATGAGATTCAAATGCGAAGAAGCTTCCGAAAAATCTCAAATCGCAAGCATTTAAGAAAAAAAGTTTTCATCAATATTTTAGGAAAGGGGTACCCCTTTGCTATAAATAATTTTTTTGGTTAAAACACAATTTTACCCGACTTTGCCCAAAAGGCGTTCGTTTCTAATAAGCAAGTATTGAAAGGAAATTCAAATGCGAAGAAGCTTCCGAAAAATTTCAAATCGCAAGCATTTAAGAAAAAAAAAATTTTCATCAATATTTTAGGAAAGGGGTACCCCTTTGCAATAAATAAATTTTTGGTTGAAACACAATTTTACCCGACTTTGCCCAAAAGGCGTTCATTTCTTATAAGCATATATTGAAAGGAGATTCAAATGCTAAGAAGCTTCCGAAAAATCTCAAATCGAAAGCATTTAAGAAAAACATTTTTCATCAATATTTTAGGAAAAATATTTGCAAAAAAATTAATTTTTTGTTTGAAACACAATTTTACCCAATTTTGCCCAAAAGGCGTTTATTTCTAATAAGCAAGTATTGAAATGAGATTCAAATGCGAAGAAGCTTCCGAAAAATCTCAAATCGCAAGCATTTAAGAAAAAAAAAATTTTTTATCAATATTTTAGGAAATATATTTGCAAAAAAATTAATTTTTTGTTTGAAACACAACTTTTCCAGACTTTGCCCAAAAGACGTTCATTTCTAATAAGCAAGTATTGAAAGGAGATTCAAATGCGAAGAAGCTTCCGAAAAATCTCAAATCGCAAGCATTTAAGAAAAAAATTTGTTTCATCAATATTTTAGGAAAGGGGTACCCCTTTGCAATAAATAAATATTTTGGTTGAAACACAATTTTACCCGACTTTGCCCAAAAGGCGTTTATTTCTATAAGCAAGTATTGAAATGAGTCTCAAATGCGAAGAAGCTTCCGAAAAATCTCAAATCGCAAGAATTTAAGAAAAAAAAAATTTTCATCAATATTTTGGGAAAGGGGTACCCCTTTGCAATAAGTAAATTCTTTGGTTGAAACACAATTTTTCCCCCGACTTTGCCCAAAAGGCGTTCATTTCTAATAAGCAAGTATTGAAATGAGATTCAAATGCGAAGAAGCTTCCGAAAAATCTCAAATCGCAAGCATTTAAGAAGAAAAAAATGTTCATCAATATTTTAGGAAAGGGGTAACCCTTTGCAATAAGTAAATTTTTTGGTTGAAACACACTTTTTCCCGACTTTGCCCAAAAGGCGTTTATTTCTAATAAGGAAGTATTGAAATGAGTTTCAAATGCGAAGAAGTTTCCGAAAAATCTCAAATCGCAAGCATTTAAGAAAAAAAAAATTTTCATTAATATTTTAGGAAAGGGGTACCCCTTTGCTATAAATAATTTTTTTGGTTGAAACACAATTTTACCCAATTTTGCCCAAAAGGCGTTCATTTCTAATAAGCAAGTATTGAAATGAGATTCAAATGCGAAGAAGCTTCCGAAAAATCTCAAATCGCAAGCATTTAAGAAAAAAAAATTTTCATCAATATTTTAGGAAAGGGGTACCCCTTTGCAATAAATAAATTTTTTGGTTGAAACACAATTTTAACCGACTTTGCCCAAAAGGCGTTCATTTCTAATAAGCAAGTATTCAAATGCGAAGAAGCTTCCGAAAAATCTCAAATCGCAAGCATTTAAGAAAAAAAAAATTTCATCAATATTTTAGGAAAGGGGTACCCCTTTGCAATAAGTAAATTTTTTGGTTGAAACACAATTTTACCCGACTTTGCCCAAAAGGCGTTTATTTCTAATAAGCAAGTATTGAAATGAGTTTCAAATGCGAAGAAGTTTCCGAAAAATTTCAAATCGCAAGCATTAAAGAAAAAAAATATTGTTCATCAATATTTTGGGAAAGGGGTACCCCTTTGCGATAAATAAATTTTTTGGTTGAAACACAATTTTACCCGACTTTGCCCAAAAGGCGTTCATTTTTTATAAGCAAGTATTGAAATGAGATTCAAATGCGAAGAAGCTTCCGAAAAATCTCAAATCGCAAGCATTTAAGAAAAAAAGTTTTCATCAATATTTTAGGAAAGGGGTACCCCTTTGCTATAAATAATTTTTTTGGTTAAAACACAATTTTACCCGACTTTGCCCAAAAGGCGTTCGTTTCTAATAAGCAAGTATTGAAAGGAAATTCAAATGCGAAGAAGCTTCCGAAAAATTTCAAATCGCAAGCATTTAAGAAAAAAAAAATTTTCATCAATATTTTAGGAAAGGGGTACCCCTTTGCAATAAATAAATTTTTGGTTGAAACACAATTTTACCCGACTTTGCCCAAAAGGCGTTCATTTCTTATACGCATATATTGAAAGGAGATTCAAATGCTAAGAAGCTTCCGAAAAATCTCAAATCGAAAGCATTTAAGAAAAACATTTTTCATCAATATTTTAGGAAAGGGGTATCCCTTTGCAATAAATAAATTTTTTGGTTGAAACACAATTTTACCCGACTTTGCCCAAAAGGCGTTCATTTCTAATAAGCAAGTGTTGGAAGAAGATTCAAATGCGAAGAAGCTTCGGAAAAATCTCAAATCGCAAGCATTTAAGAAAAAAAAAATTTTTCATCAATATTTTAGGAAAAATATTTGCAAAAAAATTAATTTTTTGTTTGAAACACAATTTTACCCAATTTTGCCCAAAAGGCGTTTATTTCTAATAAGCAAGTATTGAAATGAGATTCAAATGCGAAGAAGCTTCCGAAAAATCTCAAATCGCAAGCATTTAAGAAAAAAAAAATTTTTTATCAATATTTTAGGAAATATATTTGCAAAAAAATTAATTTTTTGTTTGAAACACAACTTTTCCAGACTTTGCCCAAAAGACGTTCATTTCTAATAAGCAAGTATTGAAAGGAGATTCAAATGCGAAGAAGCTTCCGAAAAATCTCAAATCGCAAGCATTTAAGAAAAAAATTTGTTTCATCAATATTTTAGGAAAGGGGTACCCCTTTGCAATAAATAAATTTTTTGGTTGAAACACAGTTTTACCCAATTTTGCCCAAAAGGCATTCATTTCTAATAAGCATATATTGAAAGGAGATACAAATGCGAAGAAGCTTCCGAAAAATCTCAAATCGCAAGCATTTATGAAAAAAAAAATTGTTCATCAATATTTTAGGAAAGGGGTACGTACGCCTTTGCAAAAAATACATTTTGTTGAAACACAATTTTACCTGACTTTGCCCAAAAGGCGTTCATTTCTAATAAGCAAGTATTGAAATGAGTTTCAAATGCGAAGAAGCTTCCGAAAAATCTCAAATCGCAAGCATTTAAGAAAAAAATTTGTTTCATCAATATTTTAGGAAAGGGGTACGCCTTTGCAATACATAAATTTTTTGGTTGAAACACAATTTTACCCAATTTTGCCCAAAAGGCGTTCATTTCTAATAAGCAAGTATTGAAATGAGTTTCAAATACGAAAAAGCTTCCGAGAAAACTCAAATCGCAAGCATATAAAAAAAAAATTTTCATCAATATTTTAGGAAAGGGGTACCCCTTTGCAATAAATAAATATTTTGGTTGAAACACAATTTTACCCAATTTTGCCCAAAAGGCGTTCATTTCTAATAACTGAGTATTGAAAGGAGTTTCAAATGCGAAGAAGCTTCCGAAAAATCTCAAATCGCAAGCATTTAAGAAAAAAAAAAATTTCATCAATATTTTAGGAAAGGGCTACCCCTTTGCAAAAAATTAATTTTTTGGTTGAAACACAATTGTACCCGACTTTGCCCAAAAGGCGTTCATTTCTAATAAGCAAGTATAGAAAGGAGTTTCAAATGCGAAGAAGCTTCCGAAAATTCTCAAATCGCATGCATTTAAGAAAAAAAATTATTTTGCCAATTTTTTTGGAAAGGCTTACTTACCCCTTTGCTAAAAATCAATTTTTTGGTTGAAACACAATTTTACCCAATTTTGCCCAAAAGGCGGTTATTTCTAATAACTGAGTATTGAAAGGAGTTTCAAATGCGAAGAAGCTTTCGAAAAATCTCAAATCGCATGCATTTAAGAAAAAAAATTATTTGCCAATTTTTTAGGAAAGGCTTACCCCTTTGCTAAAAATCAATTTTTTGGTTGAAACACAATTTTACCCAATTTTGCCCAAAAGGCGTTTATTTCTAATAGCTGAGTATTGAAAGGAGTTTCAAATGCGAAGAAGCTTTCGAAAAATCTCAAATCGCATGCATTTAAGAAAAAAAATTATTTGCCAATTTTTTAGGAAAGGCTTACCCCTTTGCTAAAAATCAATTTTTTGGTTGAAACACAATTTTACCCAATTTTGCCCAAAAGGCGTTTATTTCTAATAGCTGAGTATTGAAAGGAGTTTCAAATGCGAAGAAGCTTCCGAAAAATCTCAAATCGCATGCATTTAAGAAAAAAAATTATTTTGCCAATTTTTTAGGAAAGGCTTACCCCTTTGCTAAAAATCAATTTTTTGGTTGAAACACAATTTTACCCAATTTTGCCCAAAAGGCGTTTATTTCTAATAACTGAGTATTGAAAGGAGTTTCAAATGCAAAGAACCTTCCGAAAAATCTCAAATCGCAAGCATTTAGGACAAACATTTGTCATCAATATTTTAGGAAAGGGGTACCCCTTTGCAATAAATAAATTTTTTGGTTGAAACACAGTTTTACCCAATTTTGCCCAAAAGGCATTCATTTCTAATAAGCATATATTGAAAGGAGATTCAAATGCGAAGAAGCTTCCGAGAAATCTCAAATCGCAAGCATTTAAGAAAAAAAAATTTTTCATCAATTTCTAGGAAAGGGGTACCCCTTTGCAATAAATAAATTTTTTGGTTGAAACACAACTTTTCCCGACATTGCCCAAAAGGCGTTTATTTCTAATAAGCAAGTATTGAAATGAGTTTCAAATGCGAAGAAGCTTCCGAAAAATCTCAAATCGCAAGCATTTAAGAAAAAAATTTGTCATCAATATTTTAGGAAAGGGGTGCCCCTTTGCAATACATAAATTTTTTGGTTGAAACACAATTTTACCCAATTTTGTCCAAAAGGCGTTCATTTCTAATAACTGAGTATTGAAAGGAGATTCAAATGCGAAGAAGATTCCGAAAAATCTCAAATCGCAAGCATTTAAGAAAGAAAAAATTATCATCAATATTTTAGGAAAGAGGTACCCCTTTGCAATAAATAAATTTGTTGGTTGAAACACAATTTTACCCGACATTGCCCAAAAGGCGTTTATTTCTAATAAGCAAGTATTGAAAGGAGATTCAAATGCGAAGAAGCTTCCGAAAAATCTCAAATCGCATGCATTTAAGAAAAAAAAATTGTTCATCAATATTTTAGGAAAGGGGTACCCCTTTGCAATAAATAAATTTTTTGGTTGAAACACAATTTTACCTAATTTTGCCCAAAAAGCGTTCATTTCTAATAAGCAAGTATTGAAATGAGTTTCAAATGCGAAGAAGCTTCCGAAAAATCTCAAATCGCAAGCATTTAAGAAAAAAATTGTTCATCAATATTTTAGGAAAGAGGTACCCCTTTGCAATAAATAAATTTTTTGGTTGAAACACAATTTTACCCAATTTTGCCCAAAAGGCGTTTATTTCTAATAAGCAAGTATTGAAATGAGTTTCAAATGCGAAGAAGCTTCCGAAAAATCTCAAATCGCAAGCATTTAAGAAAAAAAATGTTTCATCAATATTTTAGGAAAGGGTACGCCTTTGCAAAAAATGAATTTTTTGGTTGAAACACAATTTTACCCAATTTTGCCCAAAAGGCGTTTATTTCTAATAGCTGAGTATTGAAAGGAGATTCAAATGCTAAGAAGCTTCCGAAAAATCTCAAATCGCAAGCATTTAAGAAAAAAATGTTTCATCAATATTTTAGGAAAGGGGAACCCCTTTGCAATAAATAAATTTTTTGGTTGAAACACAATTTTACCCAATTTTGGCCAAAAGGCGTTCATTTCTAATAAGCAAGTATTGAAATGAGATTCAAATGCGAAGAAGCTTCCGAAAAATCTCAAATCGCAAGCATTTAAGAAAAAAAATGTTTCATCAATATTTTAGGAAAGGGGAACCCCTTTGCTAAAAATCAATTTTTTGGTTGAAACACAATTTTTCCCGACTTTGCCCAAAAGGCGTTCATTTCTAATAAGCAAGTATTGAAAGGAGATTCAAATGCGAAGAAGCTTCCGAAAAATCTCAAATCGCATGCATTTAAGAAAAAAACATTTTTCATCAATATTTTAGGAAGGGGTACCCCTTTGCAATAAATAAATTTTTTGGTTGAAACACAATTTTACCCAATTTTGCCCAAAAGGCGTTTATTTCTAATAACTGAGTATTGAAAGGAGTTTCAAATGCGAAGAAGTTTCCGAAAAATCTCAAATCGAAAGCATTTAAGAACAAAATGTTTCATCAATATTTTAGGAAAGGGGAACCCCTTTGCAATAAATAAATTTTTTGGTTGAAACACAATTTTACCCAATTTTGGCCAAAAGGCGTTTATTTCTAATAAGAAAGTATTGAAATGAGTTTCAAATGCGAAGAAGCTTCCGAAAAATCTCAAATCGCAAGCATTTAAGAAAAAAAAAATTTGTCGTCAATATTTTAGGAAAGGGGTACCCCTTTGCAATAAATAAATTTTTTGGTTGAAACACAATTTTACCCAATTTTGCCCAAAAGGCATTCATTTCTAATAAGCATATATTGAAAGGAGATTCAAAAGCTAAGAAGCTTCCGAAAAATCTCAAATCGAAAGCATTTAAGAAAAACATTTTTCATCAATATTTTAGGAAGGGGTACCCCTTTGCAATAAATAAATTTTTTGGTTGAAACACAATTTTACCCGACTTTGCCCAAAAGGCGTTCATTTCTTATAAGCATATATTGAAAGGAGATTCAAATGCTAAGAAGCTTCCGAAAAATCTCAAATCGAAAGCATTTAAGAAAAACATTTTTCATCAATATTTTAGGAAGGGGTACCCCTTTGCAATACATAAATTTTTTGGTTGAAACACAATTTTTCCCGACTTTGCCCAAAAGGCGTTAATTTCTAATAGGCAAGTATTGAAATGAGTTTCAAATGCGAAGAAGCTTCCGAAAAATCTCAAATCGCACGCATTTAAGAAAAAAACATTTTTCGTCAATATTTTAGGAAAGGGGTACCCCTTTGCAATAAATAAATTTTTTGGTTGAAACACAGTTTTACCCAATTTTGCCCAAAAGGCATTCATTTCTAATAAGCATATATTGAAAGGAGATTCAAATGCTAAGAAGCTTCCGAAAAATCTCAAATCGAAAGCATTTAAGAAAAACATTTTTCATCAATATTTTAGGAAGGGGTACCCCTTTGCAATAAATAAATTTTTTGGTTGAAACACAATTTTACCCGACTTTGCCCAAAAGGCGTTCATTTCTTATAAGCATATATTGAAAGGAGATTCAAATGCTAAGAAGCTTCCGAAAAATCTCAAATCGCAAGCATTTAAGAAAAAAATTTGTTATCAATATTTTAGGAAAGGCTTACCCCTTTGCTAAAAATCAATTTTTTGGTTGAAACACAGTTTTACCCAATTTTGCCCAAAAGGCGTTCATTTCTAATAAGCAAGTATTGAAATGAGATTCAAATGCGAAGAAGCTTCCGAAAAATCTCAAATCGCAAGCATTTAAGAAAAAAAAATTTTTCATCAATATTTTAGGAAAGGGGTATCCCTTTGCTAAAAATCAATTTTTTGGTTGAAACACAGTTTTACCCAATTTTGCCCAAAAGGCATTCATTTCTAATAAGCATATATTGAAAGGAGATTCAAATGCTAAGAAGCTTCCTAAAAATCTCAAATCGCATGCATTTAAGAAAAAAAATTATTTTGCCAATTTTTTAGGAAAGGCTTACCCCTTTGCTAAAAATCAATTTTTTGGTTGAAACACAATTTTACCCAATTTTGCCCAAAAGGCGTTTATTTCTAATAGCTGAGTATTGAAAGGAGTTTCAAATGCGAAGAAGCTTCCGAAAAATCTCAAATCGCATGCATTTAAGAAAAAAACATTTTTCATCAATATTTTAGGAAAGGGGTACCCCTTTGCAAAAAATGAATTTTTTGGTTGAAACACAATTTTACCCAATTTTGCCCAAAAGGCGTTCATTTCTAATAAGCAAGTATTGAAATGAGTTTCTAATGCGAAGAAGCTTCCGGAAAATCTCAAATCGCAAGCATTTAAGAAAAAAAATTTCATCAATATTTTAGGAAAGGGGTACGCCTTTGCAATAAATAATTTTTTTGGTTAAAACACAATTTTACCCGACTTTGCCCAAAAGGCGTTCGTTTCTAATAAGCAAGTATTGAAAGGAAATTCAAATGCGAACACAGAAAAAAAAAAATGTTGTTATGACAAATACGTTTCGCTGTTGAGCGATTTTTATTTGTCGCAAATAAGAAGTAGTTGATTCAAATGATATTGTATTTACCACAAAAAAGATTGGCGAATGCGCAGCATTTATCGCAACAGCATAATTGCAGTTAACAAATACCAAGAGCAAAAATATTTGATCCAAATTCGATTTTCATTAAATCAAATGCAATTGCATTTAAAAATGCATATCAACAGCAATTTAGTAAAATCAAATGATTTTTATTTGAGATTACATGGACAATATTATTTACGCCAAATGCAGATCGTTGTTGTGCAAACAGTAGGCACGTTTTTTCAAATGCAATCCGCTGTTAATTTTGTTTTGCTTTTTGATCGCTGTCTCTCATTCATTTGCGTCTTTTTTTTATAGTAAAAACACGTGTGAAAAAATGGAAGACGACCCAAATGCCGTGGAAATTTTTCAAGCAAATGTTTTGGAGCTAGAAATATTTGATTTAGTAAAGGCATGGGGAGTAAGTGACGAAACGATATTGAATTTAATAGAATGTGGTGTAAACACATATGAAAAATTAAAAATGATGGAGCTAAGTGACATCAATGAAGTTTTCAATAAAAGAAGCCTAATTGGTGGAAAAAATTATTTTTCGGTATAATCTCAATAAGTGGCGTATGGAAAATAAGGTAAGTAATTTAGTGAGTGTGTTTATACATACTTATTTATCTAAAAAATGTAATTCTTAAAACATAATAAAAAAAGTTAATTACATTAAGGCTTTTTTCACATATATGATTTAATGGAAAAAACAACAATAATAGTTACATGCACAAAAAAATGTAGTTATGACAAATGCTTTTTGCAGTTGAGCAATTTGTATTTGCCGCAAAGAAAAAGTTGTTGATTGAAATAATGTTGTGTTTACCACAAAAGATTTTGGTGAATTCGCTGGAATTCAAAGCAGAAGCATATTTTGTGTTTTAATTAAAAAGAACACTTTAATTTAAACTTTATTTTGTTTTAGTACGAACCTTTATTATGCGGTGTGTCCGATCGAACTTTTATAAGTACAACCAGCACTCAAGGATGGGCTTATTCCCATGCATCAAACAGTTCGGATTTCAATGTGAAGGATATATTGGAAAAAACAATAGATGGAAAGGATATTATTTCAAAGTATTTTACCGTAAACTCATTAAGCGAGCTTGATCAAACGTCGGTGGTTCGAATAATTGTGAACCACTGTATTTTCCGCAACATTAAATTGGACGCCAAATCTATGGAAAATATAGCAATGTCCATAACAAAGCTTTTTCCAACGGAATGCGAGACGACATATTATGTACCACGATCTAAAAAGAAGAACGCTTCTGGTAAATTATACGACCGTTACTACAACCAAAGAAATAAAAGAAAAAATATTGAAAATCCAGCTTCAGCAAAATTATATAGGGTGAATGATGGTGTCGATGACATTGCCTAGAAGTCAGTGAACTCGAGGCGAAAAAAAATGGCTGGCACACAACTTCCCCAATGATATACAAAACCATTGGAAAGCTACATCGGTCCTACGAATGAAGGAAATTAAAGAATCAATACCAACTTTCCTGAACGATTGGCCTAGATACAAAGATCCTAGTGGTTACACATTGATTGACATCGATTTTGAGACCTTGCATCCAGGCAAAGGAAATCTAATGTTTGAGCTAATGTCAGCTCTTAAAAATGTGATGACTGAGCGAATTCTACCAATTTATGTTAAAGACAAACTCAACATGCAATACTTAGAGAAAATGAAAACTGCAACAGACACGAGTAAGGTACACATTACTTAAAAAAATATGTAATATTATTATTTTTTAAATTTCTTAGATGCTAAGCACTTCTACCTTTTCTACTTGTTATCTACATTCGATAATTCTTCCGCCTCGTGTAAATAAAACTTTAAAGCCGTCCATAACCGGTGCTCAAAGTGACATGATTGTTCACTTGTTGAATATAAATGATTTTATTCAAAAAAAGGACGAGCAACGGAAACTTGCCTTTGAAGAGCAGTCGACCATTCAACCTACAATTTTCGTTATTGGTGAGGATGTTAACAAATTAACAGAATATTATGTAACAGTAAATGATTTAACTTATAAAGTAGATACACTTCTGCGAGCTGTGGATTTAGTAATTAAAATATGTTTTACTTTCAATTTGAAGTATTCGGCTAAAAGCAAATACGTGTGGGTTTTTTTACAAGAGTATATTTTCGAAATTCCATCTTTAGAAAAAATTGCCAAAGTGCAAAATATTATAAGCAAAATAAAAAATGTCAAATAAATATGTAAAAAACTTAGTAAAAACTCCCACACATATTTGCTCAATTTGTAGTTGTATATGTACTAAATTGAATTTGAATTGCCCAACTATGTCCCCGTTAGCACTTGCAATTTTTGTTGCAGCAATTGTTGAATATTTAGTGAGTACTTTCACACAAGATAAGAATTGCTGTAACAAAAGTTTCATAGTGTAAACCGGGACTATGTATTATTTTTATGTATTATTGTATATACTTGTACAGATATTTTTAAGTTTCCAATTAATTTTATTCATGAAATACTCTTAATTTTAGTTTTCCAATTGTATTCTTTATAAATAAAATCTAAAATTGAAAAAAAGAACTGGTTTTGTATTTGCCGAATTATATTTGGGACAGAGATAATTGCATTTGGTAAGATAGTTTTTGTATTTGACGATTTGTATTTGGGGCAACAACAATTGCAATTGGTAATACATTTTTTTTGTATTTGTTGATTTGTATTTGGGACAAAGACAATTGCATGTGGTGAAACATTTTTTGTATTTGCCGAATTGTATTTGGGGCAAAGACAATTGCGTTTGGTAAAACGGTTTCTGCATTTGCCGAATTGTATTTGCAGTAACAACACTTTTGTAGTCGCAACAAATAGCAACTGCTATTGGGAACGATCCGAATGTAAATTCTATTTGGGGTAAGGTTAAAATCATTTGGCATTACTACACTTTTTTTTCTGTGAAGAAGCTTCCGAAAAATCTCAAATCGCAAGCATTTAAGAAAGAAAAAATTGTTCATCAATATTTTAGGAAAGGGGTACCCCTTTACAATAAATATATTTTTTGGATGAAACACAACTTTACCCGAATTTGCCCAAAAGGCGTTCATTTCTAATAAGCAAGTATTGAAATGAGTTTCAAATGCGAAAAAGCTTCCGAAAAATCTCAAACCGCAAGCATTTAAGAAAAACAATTTTTCATCAATATTTTAGGAAAGTGGTACCCCTTTGCAAAAAATGAATTTTTTGGTTGAAACACAATTTTACCCAATTTTGCCCAAAAGGCGTTCATTTCTAATAAGCAAGTATTGAAATGAGTTTCTAATGCGAAGAAGCTTCCGAAAAATCTCAAATCGCAAGCATTTAAGAAAAAAAATTCCATCAATATTTTAGGAAAGGGGTACGCCTTTGCAATAAATAATTTTTTTGGTTAAAACACAATTTTACCCGACTTTGCCCAAAAGGCGTTCGTTTCTAATAAGCAAGTATTGAAATGAGATTCAAATGCGAAGAAGCTTCCGAAAAATCTCAAATCGCAAGCATTTAAGAAAAAAAAATTTTTCATCAATATTTTAGGAAAGGCTTACCCCTTTGCTAAAAATCAATTTTTTGGTTGAAACACAGTTTTACCCAATTTTGCCCAAAAGGCGTTCATTTCTAATAAGCAAGTATTGAAATGAGATTCAAATGCGAAGAAGCTTCCGAAAAATCTCAAATCGCAAGCATTTAAGAAAAAAAAATTTTTCATCAATATTTTAGGAAAGGGGTATCCCTTTGCTAAAAATCAATTTTTTGGTTGAAACACAGTTTTACCCAATTTTGCCCAAAAGGCATTCATTTCTAATAAGCATATATTGAAAGGAGATTCAAATGCTAAGAAGCTTCCTAAAAATCTCAAATCGCATGCATTTAAGAAAAAAAATTATTTTGCCAATTTTTTAGGAAAGGCTTACCCCTTTGCTAAAAATCAATTTTTTGGTTGAAACACAATTTTACCCAATTTTGCCCAAAAGGCGTTTATTTCTAATAGCTGAGTATTGAAAGGAGTTTCAAATGCGAAGAAGCTTCCGAAAAATCTCAAATCGCATGCATTTAAGAAAAAAACATTTTTCATCAATATTTTAGGAAAGGGGTACCCCTTTGCAAAAAATGAATTTTTTGGTTGAAACACAATTTTACCCAATTTTGCCCAAAAGGCGTTCATTTCTAATAAGCAAGTATTGAAATGAGTTTCTAATGCGAAGAAGCTTCCGGAAAATCTCAAATCGCAAGCATTTAAGAAAAAAAATTTCATCAATATTTTAGGAAAGGGGTACGCCTTTGCAATAAATAATTTGTTTGGTTAAAACACAATTTTACCCGACTTTGCCCAAAAGGCGTTCGTTTCTAATAAGCAAGTATTGAAAGGAAATTCAAATGCGAAGAAGCTTCCGAAAAATCTCAAATCGCAAGCATTTAAGAAAGAAAAAATTGTTCATCAATATTTTAGGAAAGGGGTACCCCTTTACAATAAATATATTTTTTGGATGAAACACAACTTTACCCGAATTTGCCCAAAAGGCGTTCATTTCTAATAAGCAAGTATTGAAATGAGTTTCAAATGCGAAAAAGCTTCCGAAAAATCTCAAACCGCAAGCATTTAAGAAAAACAATTTTTCATCAATATTTTAGGAAAGTGGTACCCCTTTGCAAAAAATGAATTTTTTGGTTGAAACACAATTTTACCCAATTTTGCCCAAAAGGCGTTCATTTCTAATAAGCAAGTATTGAAATGAGTTTCTAATGCGAAGAAGCTTCCGAAAAATCTCAAATCGCAAGCATTTAAGAAAAAAAATTTCATCAATATTTTAGGAAAGGGGTACGCCTTTGCAATAAATAATTTTTTTGGTTAAAACACAATTTTACCCGACTTTGCCCAAAAGGCGTTCGTTTCTAATAAGCAAGTATTGAAATGAGATTCAAATGCGAAGAAGCTTCCGAAAAATCTCAAATCGCAAGCATTTAAGAAAAAAAAATTTTTCATCAATATTTTAGGAAAGGGGTATACCTTTGCAATAAATAAATTTTTTGGTTGAAACACAATTTTACCCGACTTTGCCCAAAAGGCGTTCATTTCTAATAAGCAAGTGTTGAAAGGAGATTCAAATGCGAAGAAGCTTCCGAAAAATCTCAAATCGCAAGCATTTAAGAAAAAAAAATTTTTCATCAATATTTTAGGAAAGGGGTATCCCTTTGCAATACATAAATTTTTTGGTTGAAACACAATTTTACCCGACTTTGCCCAAAAGGCGTTTATTTCTAATAAGCAAGTATTGAAATGAGTTTCAAATGCGAAGAAGCTTCCGAAAAATCTCAAATCGCACGCATTTAAGAAAAAAACATTTTTCGTCTATATTTTAGGAAAGGGGTACCCCTTTGCAATAAATAAATTTTTTGGTTGAAACACAGTTTTACCCAATTTTGCCCAAAAGGCATTCATTTCTAATAAGCATATATTGAAAGGAGATTCAAATGCTAAGAAGCTTCCGAAAAATCTCAAATCGCACGCATTTAAGAAAAAAACATTTTTCATCAATATTTTAGGAAAGGGGTACCCCTTTGCAATAAATAAATTTTTTGGTTGAAACACAATTTTACCCGACTTTGCCCAAAAGGCGTTCATTTCTAATAAGCAAGTATTGAAATGAGATTCAAATGCGAAGAAGCTTCCGAAAAATCTCAAATCGCAAGCATTTAAGAAAAAAAAATTTTTCATCAATATTTTAGGAAAGGGGTATCCCTTTGCAATAAATAAATTTTTTGGTTGAAACACAATTTTACCCGACTTTGCCCAAAAGGCGTTCATTTCTAATAACCAAGTGTTGAAATGAGATTCAAATGCGAAGAAGCTTCCGAAAAATCTCAAATCGCAAGCATTTAAGAAAAAAAAAATTTTATCAATATTTTAGGAAAGTGGTACCCCTTTGCAAAAAATGAAGTTTTTGGTTGAAACACAATTTTACCCAATTTTGCCCAAAAGGCGTTCATTTCTAATAAGCAAGTATTGAAATGAGTTTCTAATGCGAAGAAGCTTCCGAAAAATCTCAAATCGAAAGCATTTAAGAAAAACATTTTTCATCAATATTTTAGGAAGAGGTACCCCTTTGCAATACATAAATTTTTTGGTTGAAACACAATTTTTCCCGACTTTGCCCAAAAGGCGTTAATTTCTAATAGGCAAGTGTTGAAAGGAGTTTCAAATGCGAAGAAGCTTCCGAAAAATCTCAAATCGCAAGCATTTAAGAAAAAAATTTGTTATCAATATTTTAGGAAAGGCGTACCCCTTTGCTAAAAATCAATTTTTTGGTTGAAACACAGTTTTACCCAATTTTACCCAAAAGGCATTCATTTCTAATAAGCATATATTGAAAGGAGATTCAAATGCTAAGAAGCTTCCTAAAAATCTCAAATCGCATGCATTTAAGAAAAAAAATTATTTGCCAATTTTTTAGGAAAGGCTTACCCCTTTGCTAAAAATCAATTTTTTGGTTGAAACACAATTTTACCCAATTTTGCCCAAAAGGCGTTTATTTCTAATAGCTGAGTATTGAAATGAGTTTCAAATTCGAAGAAGCTTCCGAAAAATCTCAAATCGCATGCATTTAAGAAAAAAAATTATTTTGCCAATTTTTTAGGAAAGGCTTACCCCTTTGCTAAAAATCAATTTTTTGGTTGAAACACAATTTTACCCAATTTTGCCCAAAAGGCGTTTATTTCTAATAGCTGAGTATTGAAAGGAGTTTCAAATGCGAAGAAGCTTCCGAAAAATCTCAATACGCATGCATTTAAGAAAAAAACATTTTTCATCAATATTTTAGGAAAGGGGTACCCCTTTGCAAAAAATGAATTTTTTGGTTGAAACACAATTTTACCCAATTTTGCCCAAAAGGCGTTCATTTCTAATAAGCAAGTATTGAAATGAGTTTCTAATGCGAAGAAGCTTCCGAAAAATCTCAAATCGCAAGCATTTAAGAAAAAAAATTTCATCAATATTTTAGGAAAGGGGTACGCCTTTGCAATAAATAATTTTTTTGGTTAAAACACAATTTTACCCGACTTTGCCCAAAAGGCGTTCGTTTCCAATAAGCAAGTATTGAAATGAGTTTCTAATGCGAAGAAGCTTCCGAAAAATCTCAAATCGCAAGCATTTAAGAAAAAAAAATTTTTCATCAATATTTTAGGAAAGGGGTATCCCTTTGCAATACATAAATTTTTTGGTTGAAACACAATTTTACCCGACATTGCCCAAAAGGCGTTTATTTCTAATAAGCAAGTATTGAAATGAGTTTCAAATGCGAAGAAGCTTCCGAAAAATCTCAAATCGCACGCATTTAAGAAAAAAACATTTTTCGTCAATATTTTAGGAAAGGGGTACCCCTTTGCAATAAATAAATTTTTTGGTTGAAACACAGTTTTACCCAATTTTGCCCAAAAGGCATTCATTTCTAATAAGCATATATTGAAAGGAGATTCAAATGCTAAGAAGCTTCCGAAAAATCTCAAATCGCACGCATTTAAGAAAAAAACATTTTTCATCAATATTTTAGGAAAGGGGTACCCCTTTGCAATAAATAAATTTTTTGGTTGAAACACAATTTTACCCGACTTTGCCCAAAAGGCGTTCATTTCTAATAAGCAAGTATTGAAATGAGATTCAAATGCGAAGAAGCTTCCGAAAAATCTCAAATCGCAAGCATTTAAGAAAAAAAAATTTTTCATCAATATTTTAGGAAAGGGGTATCCCTTTGCAATAAATAAATTTTTTGGTTGAAACACAATTTTACCCGACTTTGCCCAAAAGGCGTTCATTTCTAATAAGCAAGTGTTGAAATGAGATTCAAATGCGAAGAAGCTTCCGAAAAATCTCAAATCGCAAGCATTTAAGAAAAAAAAATTTTTATCAATATTTTAGGAAAGTGGTACCCCTTTGCAAAAAATGAATTTTTTGGTTGAAACACAATTTTACCCAATTTTGCCCAAAAGGCGTTCATTTCTAATAAGCAAGTATTGAAATGAGTTTCTAATGCGAAGAAGCTTCCGAAAAATCTCAAATCGAAAGCATTTAAGAAAAACATTTTTCATCAATATTTTAGGAAGGGGTACCCCTTTGCAATACATAAATTTTTTGGTTGAAACACAATTTTTCCCGACTTTGCCCAAAAGGCGTTAATTTCTAATAGGCAAGTGTTGAAAGGAGTTTCAAATGCGAAGAAGCTTCCGAAAAATCTCAAATCGCAAGCATTTAAGAAAAAAAAATTTTTCATCAATATTTTAGGAAAGAGGTACCCCTTTGCAATACATAAATTTTTTGGTTGAAACACAATTTTACCCGACTTTGCCCAAAAGGCGTTCATTTCAAATAAGCAAGTATTGAAAGGAGATTCAAATGCGAAGAAGCTTCCGAAAAATCTCAAATCGCAAGCATTTAAGAAAAAAAATTTTCATCAATATTTTAGGAAAGGGGTATCCCTTTGCAATAAACAAATTTTTTGGTTGAAACACAATTTTTCCCCCGACTTTGCCCAAAAGGCGTTCATTTCTAATAAGCAAGTATTGAAAGGAGTTTCAAATGCGAAGAAGCTTCCGAGAAATCTCAAATCGGAAGCATTTAAGAAAAAAAAATTTTTCATCAATTTCTAGGAAAGGGGTACACCCCTTTGCAATAAATAAATTTTTTGGTTGAAACACAATTTTACCCGACCTTGCCCAAAAGGTGTTCATTTCTAATAAGCAAGTATTGAAAGGAAATTCAAATGCGAAGAAGCTTCCGAAAAATCTCAAATCGCATGCATTTAAGAAAAACATTTTTCATCAATATTTTAGGAAAGGGGTATCCCTTTGCAATAAATAAATTTTTTGGTTGAAACACAATTTTACCCGACTTTGCCCAAAAGGCGTTCATTTCTAATAAGCAAGTGTTGAAAGGAGATTCAAATGCGAAGAAGCTTCCGAAAAATCTCAAATCGCAAGCATTTAAGAAAAAAAATGTTTCATCAATATTTTAGGAAAGGGGAACCCCTTTGCAATAAATAAATTTTTTGGTTGAAACACAATTTTACCCGACTTTGCCCAAAAGGCGTTCATTTCTAATAAGCAAGTATTGAAATGAGTTTCAAATGCGAAGAAGCTTCCGAAAAATCTCAAATCGCAAGCATTTAAGAAAAAAAATTTCATCAATATTTTAGGAAAGGGGTACGCCTTTGCAATAAATAATTTTTTTGGTTAAAACACAATTTTACCCGACTTTGCCCAAAAGGCGTTCGTTTCTAATAAGCAAGTATTGAAAGGAAATTCAAATGCGAAGAAGCTTCCGAAAAATCTCAAATCGCAAGCATTTAAGAAAAAAAAATTTTTCATCAATATTTTAGGAAAGGGGTACCCCTTTGCAATAAATAAATATTTTGGTTGAAACACAATTTTACCCGACTTTGCCCAAAAGGCGTTCATTTCTAATAAGCAAGTATTGAAATGAGATTCAAATGCGAAGAAGCTTCCGAAAAATCTCAAATCGCAAGCATTTAAGAAAAAAAAATTGTTCATCAATATTTTAGGAAAGGGGTACCCCTTTGCAATACATAAATTTTTTGGTTAAAACAGAATTTTACCCAATTTTGCACAAAAGGCGATCATTTCTAATCGCAAGCATTTAAAAAAAAAAAATTTTTCATCAATATTCTAGGAAAGGGGTACCCCTTGGCAATAAATAAATTTTTTGGTTGAAACACAATTTTACACGACTTTGTCCAAAAGGCGTTCATTTCTAATAAGCAAGTATTGAAAGGAGATTCAAATGCGAAGAAGCTTCCGAAAAATCTCAAATCGCTAGCATTTAAGAAAAAAAATTTTTCATCAATATTTTAGGAAAGGGGTACGCCTTTGCAATAAATAAATATTTTGGTTGAAACACAATTTTACCCGACTTTGCCCAAAAGGCGTTTATTTCTATAAGCAAGTATTGAAATGAGTCTCAAATGCGAAGAAGCTTCCGAAAAATCTCAAATCGCAAGAATTTAAGAAAAAAAAAAATTTCATCAATATTTTGGGAAAGGGGTACCCCTTTGCAATAAGTAAATTCTTTGGTTGAAACACAATTTTTCCCCCGACTTTGCCCAAAAGGCGTTCATTTCTAATAAGCAAGTATTGAAATGAGATTCAAATGCGAAGAAGCTTCCGAAAAATCTCAAACCGCAAGCATTTAAGAAGAAAAAAATGTTCATCAATATTTTAGGAAAGGGGTAACCCTTTGCAATAAGTAAATTTTTTGGTTGAAACACAATTTTTCCCGACTTTGCCCAAAAGGCGTTTATTTCTAATAAGGAAGTATTGAAATGAGTTTCAAATGCGAAGAAGTTTTCGAAAAATCTCAAATCGCAAGCATTTAAGAAAAAAAAAATTTTTCATTAATATTTTAGGAAAGGGGTACCCCTTTGCTATAAATAATTTTTTTGGTTGAAACACAATTTTACCCAATTTTGCCCAAAAGGCGTTCATTTCTAATAAGCAAGTATTGAAATGAGATTCAAATGCGAAGAAGCTTCCGAAAAATCTCAAATCGCAAGCATTTAAGAAAAAAAAATTTTCATCAATATTTTAGGAAAGGGGTACCCCTTCGCAATAAATAAATTTTTTGGTTGAAACACAATTTTACCCGACTTTGCCCAAAAGGCGTTCATTTCTAATAAGCAAGTATTGAAATGAGTTTCAAATGCGAAGAAGTTTCCGAAAAATTTCAAATCGCAAGCATTAAAGAAAAAAAATATTGTTCATCAATATTTTGGGAAAGGGGTACCCCTTTGCAATAAATAAATTTTTTGGTTGAAACACAATTTTACCCGACTTTGCCCAAAAGGCGTTCATTTTTTATAAGCAGGTATTGAAATGAGATTCAAATGCGAAGAAGCTTCCGAAAAATCTCAAATCGCATGCATTTAAGAAAGGAAAAATTTTCATCAATTTTTTAGGAAAGGCTTACCCCTTTGCTAAAAATCAATTTTTTGGTTGAAACACAATTTTACCCAATTTTGCCCAAAAGGCGTTTATTTCTAATAACTGAGTATTGAAAGGAGTTTCAAATGCGAAGAAGCTTCCGAAAATTCTCAAATCGCATGCATTTAAGAAAAAAATTATTTTGCCAATTTTTTAGGAAAGGCTTACCCCTTTGCTAAAAATCAATTTTTTGGTTGAAACACAATTTTACCCAATTTTGCCCAAAAGGCGTTCATTTCTAATAAGCAAGTATTGAAAGGAGATTCAAATGCGAAGAAGCTTCCGAAAAATCTCAAATCGCATGCATTTAAGAAAAAAAATTATTTGCCAATTTTTTAGGAAAGGCTTACCCCTTTGCTAAAAATCAATTTTTTGGTTGAAACACAATTTTACCCAATTTTGCCCAAAAGGCGTTCATTTCTAATAAGCAAGTATTGAAAGGAGATTCAAATGCGAAGAAGCTTCCGAAAAATCTCAAATCGCAAGCATTTAAGAAAAAAAAATTTTCATCAATATTTTAGGAAAGGGGTACCCCTTTGCAATAAACAAATTTTTTGGTTGAAACACAATTTTTCCCCCGACTTTGCCCAAAAGGCGTTCATTTCTAATAAGCAAGTATTGAAAGGAGTTTCAAATGCGAAGAAGCTTCCGAGAAATCTCAAATCGCAAGCATTTAAGAAAAAAAAATTTTTCATCAATTTCTAGGAAAGGGGTACACCCCTTTGCTAAAAATCAATTTTTTGGTTGAAACACAATTTTACCCAATTTTGGCCAAAAGGCGTTTATTTCTAATAAGCAAGTATTGAAAGGAGATTCAAATGCGAAGAAGCTTCCGAAAAATCTCAAATCGCAAGCATTTAAGAAAAAAAAAATTTGTCGTCAATATTTTAGGAAAGGGGTACCCCATTGCAATAAATAAATTTTTTGGTTGAAACACAATTTTACCCAATTTTGCCCAAAAGGCATTCATTTCTAATAAGCATATATTGAAAGGAGATTCAAATGCTAAGAAGCTTCCGAAAAATCTCAAATCGCAAGCATTTAAGAAAAAAAAATTTTTCATCAATATTTTAGGAAAGAGGTACCCCCTTGCAATACATAAATTTTTTGGTTGAAACACAATTTTACCCGACTTTGCCCAAAAGGCGTTCATTTCTAATAAGCAAGTATTGAAAGGAGATTCAAATGCGAAGAAGCTTCCGAAAAATCTCAAATCGCAAGCATTTAAGAAAAAAAAATTTTCATCAATATTTTAGGAAAGGGATACCTTTTTGCAATAAATAAATTTTTTGGTTGAAACACAATTTTTCCCCCGACTTTGCCCAAAAGGTGTTCATTTCTAATAAGCAAGTATTGAAAGGAAATTCAAATGCGAAGAAGCTTCCGAAAAATCTCAAATCGCATGCATTTAAGAAAAACATTTTTCATCAATATTTTAGGAAAGGGGTATCCCTTTGCAATAAATAAATTTTTTGGTTGAAACACAATTTTACCCGACTTTGCCCAAAAGGCGTTCATTTCTAATAAGCAAGTGTTGAAAGGAGATTCAAATGCGAAGAAGCTTCCGAAAAATCTCAAATCGCAAGCATTTAAGAAAAAAAATGTTTCATCAATATTTTAGGAAAGGGGAACCCCTTTGCAATAAATAAATTTTTTGGTTGAAACACAATTTTACCCGACTTTGCCCAAAAGGCGTTCATTTCTAATAAGCAAGTATTGAAATGAGTTTCAAATGCGAAGAAGCTTCCGAAAAATCTCAAATCGCAAGCATTTAAGAAAAAAAATTTCATCAATATTTTAGGAAAGGGGTACGCCTTTGCAATAAATAATTTTTTTGGTTAAAACACAATTTTACCCGACTTTGCCCAAAAGGCGTTCGTTTCTAATAAGCAAGTATTGAAAGGAAATTCAAATGCGAAGAAGCTTCCGAAAAATCTCAAATCGCAAGCATTTAAGAAAAAAAAATTTTTTATCAATATTTTAGGAAAGGGGTACCCCTTTGCAATAAATAAATATTTTGGTTGAAACACAATTTTACCCGACTTTGCCCAAAAGGCGTTCATTTCTAATAAGCAAGTATTGAAATGAGATTCAAATGCGAAGAAGCTTCCGAAAAATCTCAAATTGCAAGCATTTAAGAAAAAAAAATTGTTCATCAATATTTTAGGAAAGGGGTACCCCTTTGCAATACATAAATTTTTTGGTTAAAACAGAATTTTACCCAATTTTGCACAAAAGGCGTTCATTTCTAATCGCAAGCATTTAAGAAAAAAAAATTTTTCATCAATATTCTAGGAAAGGGGTACCCCTTGGCAATAAATAAATTTTTTGGTTGAAACACAATTTTACACGACTTTGTCCAAAAGGCGTTCATTTCTAATAACTGAGTATTGAAAGGAGTTTCAAATGCGAAGAATTTTCCGAAAAATCTCAAATCGCATGCATTTAAGAAAAAAAATTATTTTGCCAATTTTTTAGGAAAGGCTTACCCCTATGCTAAAAATCAATTTTTTGGTTGAAACACAATTTTACCCAATTTTGCCCAAAAGGCGTTTATTTCTAATAAGCAAGTATTGAAATGAGATTCAAATGCGAAGAAGCTTCCGAAAAATCTCAAATCGCAAGCATTTAAGAAAAAAAAATTGTTCATCAAAATTTTAGGAAAGGGGTACCCCTTTGCAATACATAAATTTTTTGGTTAAAACAGAATTTTACCCAATTTTGCACAAAAGGCGTTCATTTCTAATCGCAAGCATTTAAGAAAAAAAAAATTTTCATCAATATTCTAGGAAAGGGGAACCCCTTTGCAATAAATAAATTTTTTGGTTGAAACACAATTTTACCCGACTTTGCCCAAAAGGCGTTCATTTCTAATAAGCAAGTATTGAAATGAGTTTCAAATGCGAAGAAGCTTCCGAAAAATCTCAAATCGCAAGCATTTAAGAAAAAAAAATGTTTCATCAATATTTTAGGAAAGGGGTATCCCTTTGCAATAAATAAATTTTTTGGTTGAAACACAATTTTACCCGACTTTGCCCAAAAGGCGTTCATTTCTAATAAGCAAGTGTTGAAAGGAGATTCAAATGCGAAGAAGCTTCCGAAAAATCTCAAATCGGAAGCATTTAAGAAAAAAATATGTTCCATCAATATTTTAGGAAAGGGTACGCCTATGCAAAAAATTAATTTTTTGGTTGAAACACAATTTTACCCAATTTTGCTCAAGAGGCGTTTATTTCTAATAAGCAAGTATTGAAATGAGTTTCAAATGCGAAGAAGCTTCCGAAAAATCTCAAATCGCAAGCATTTAAGAAAAAAAAATTGTTCATCAATATTTTAGGAAAGGGGTACCCCTTTGCAATGCATAAATTTTTTGGTTAAAACAGAATTTTACCCAATTTTGCACAAAAGGCGTTCATTTCTAATCGCAAGCATTTAAGAAAAAAAAATTTTTCATCAATATTCTAGGAAAGGGGTACCCCTTGGCAATAAATAAATTTTTTGGTTGAAACACAATTTTACACGACTTTGTCCAAAAGGCGTTCATTTCTAATAAGCAAGTATTGAAAGGAGATTCAAATGCGAAGAAGCTTCCGAAAAATCTCAAATCGCTAGCATTTAAGAAAAAAAAATTTTTCATCAATATTTTAGGAAAGGGGTACGCCTTTGCAATAAATAAATATTTTGGTTGAAACACAATTTTACCCGACTTTGCCCAAAAGGCGTTTATTTCTATAAGCAAGTATTGAAATGAGTCTCAAATGCGAAGAAGCTTCCGAAAAATCTCAAATCGCAAGAATTTAAGAAAAAAAAAATTTTCATCAATATTTTGGGAAAGGGGTACCCCTTTGCAATAAGTAAATTCTTTGGTTGAAACACAATTTTTCCCCCGACTTTGCCCAAAAGGCGTTCATTTCTAATAAGCAAGTATTGAAATGAGATTCAAATGCGAAGAAGCTTCCGAAAAATCTCAAATCGCAAGCATTTAAGAAGAAAAAAATGTTCATCAATATTTTAGGAAAGGGGTAACCCTTTGCAATAAGTAAATTTTTTGGTTGAAACACACTTTTTCCCGACTTTGCCCAAAAGGCGTTTATTTCTAATAAGGAAGTATTGAAATGAGTTTCAAATGCGAAGAAGTTTCCGAAAAATCTCAAATCGCAAGCATTTAAGAAAAAAAAAATTTTCATTAATATTTTAGGAAAGGGGTACCCCTTTGCTATAAATAATTTTTTTGGTTGAAACACAATTTTACCCAATTTTGCCCAAAAGGCGTTCATTTCTAATAAGCAAGTATTGAAATGAGATTCAAATGCGAAGAAGCTTCCGAAAAATCTCAAATCGCAAGCATTTAAGAAAAAAAAATTTTCATCAATATTTTAGGAAAGGGGTACCCCTTTGCAATAAATAAATTTTTTGGTTGAAACACAATTTTAACCGACTTTGCCCAAAAGGCGTTCATTTCTAATAAGCAAGTATTCAAATGCGAAGAAGCTTCCGAAAAATCTCAAATCGCAAGCATTTAAGAAAAAAAAAATTTCATCAATATTTTAGGAAAGGGGTACCCCTTTGCAATAAGTAAATTTTTTGGTTGAAACACAATTTTACCCGACTTTGCCCAAAAGGCGTTTATTTCTAATAAGCAAGTATTGAAATGAGTTTCAAATGCGAAGAAGTTTCCGAAAAATTTCAAATCGCAAGCATTAAAGAAAAAAAATATTGTTCATCAATATTTTGGGAAAGGGGTACCCCTTTGCAATAAATAAATTTTTGGTTGAAACACAATTTTACCCGACTTTGCCCAAAAGGCGTTCATTTCTTATAAGCATATATTGAAATGAGATTCAAATGCTAAGAAGCTTCCGAAAAATCTCAAATCGAAAGCATTTAAGAAAAACATTTTTCATCAATATTTTAGGAAAGGGGTATCCCTTTGCAATAAATAAATTTTTTGGTTGAAACACAATTTTACCCGACTTTGCCCAAAAGGCGTTCATTTCTAATAAGCAAGTATTGAAATGAGTTTCAAATGCGAAGAAGCTTCCGAAAAATCTCAAATCGCAAGCATTTAAGACAAAAAATTTCATCAATATTTTAGGAAAGGGGTACGCCTTTGCAATAAATAATTTTTTTGGTTAAAACACAATTTTACCCGACTTTGCCCAATAGGCGTTCGTTTCTAATAAGCAAGTATTGAAAGGAAATTCAAATGCGAAGAAGCTTCCGAAAAATCTCAAATCGCAAGCATTTAAGAAAAAAAAATTTTTCATCAATATTTTAGGAAAGGGGTACCCCTTTGCAATAAATAAATATTTTGGTTGAAACATAATTTTACCCGACTTTGCCCAAAAGGCGTTCATTTCTAATAAGCAAGTATTGAAATGAGATTCAAATGCGAAGAAGCTTCCGAAAAATCTCAAATCGCAAGCATTTAAGAAAAAAAAATTGTTCATCAATATTTTAGGAAAGGGGTACCCCTTTGCAATACATAAATTTTTTGGTTAAAACAGAATTTTACCCAATTTTGCACAAAAGGCGTTCATTTCTAATCGCAAGCATTTAAGAAAAAAAAAATTTTCATCAATATTCTAGGAAAGGGGTACCCCTTGGCAATAAATAAATTTTTTGGTTGAAACACAATTTTACACGACTTTGTCCAAAAGGCGTTCATTTCTAATAAGCAAGTATTGAAAGGAGATTCAAATGCGAAGAAGCTTCCGAAAAATCTCAAATCGCTAGCATTTAAGAAAAAAAATTTTTTCATCAATATTTTAGGAAAGGGGTACGCCTTTGCAATAAATAAATATTTTGGTTGAAACACAATTTTACCCGACTTTGCCCAAAAGGCGTTTATTTCTATAAGCAATTATTGAAATGAGTCTCAAATGCGAAGAAGCTTCCGAAAAATCTCAAATCGCAAGAATTTAAGAAAAAAAAAATTTCATCAATATTTTGGGAAAGGGGTACCCCTTTGCAATAAGTAAATTCTTTGGTTGAAACACAATTTTTCCCCCGACTTTGCCCAAAAGGCGTTCATTTCTAATAAGCAAGTATTGAAATGAGATTCAAATGCGAAGAAGCTTCCGAAAAATCTCAAATAACGCGTAGCAATTTGAATGTTTAGAATAAATCAAAGAACATCAAATGAAAATAGCAACCAAAACAAACACATAAAGATTTTTGCAAATTATAGCGAGTGTACGTTCATAACGCAACATAATTCTGGTTGAATTCGTTACTTACACCACAATTTCATTTAATTTGAGTATATCCACAACGAATGCTAGAGTTTATAAATTCTTAAAACTCTAATAAGAAAGACAAGATAAAAACAAAAACGAAAGAAAAGTTAACGAGTAATTGTTATATACTAATTGAATCGTCATAATTTACCTAACTTTTAGTGAACATACCCAATGGGGTTATACTTGTAAGCACAGTATCTGTTGTACATAACATTATTATTAACCCAAATACTACCCGGTATTGGGTCATTAGAGAGTAATGTTTTATATATCTATATATCTGAATTGAATTATTTTTACAAACGTATTGAATAAAATTTTAAGAATGACTAAGTACTAATAGTTGAATTCTTCCGTTGTGGTAATGTGGTAAATCATTTAGTGGGTTCTTTTATAAAATTATCGGTGGACGAAAGAACAAAGGTAGGGCAAGGGTAAAGAAACCACCAGAGGTAATTCCAACCGCATCCATTATTGTAGACACATTCGAATGATAATAATTGAACTTATATAGATTTCTGTAGTAATAGCCCGGTATTTATATAGTTTTGGCAACAGGACTTTTAATAGTAAATTGTAAAGATGTGATGTAAAGAAGGTGAGATATGGTCAACGAACCCCCCCAGCCGCTAGAGCTAGTCGAAAAATACGAGAAGTCCGGCCCGACACATGTCTCCCTAAAAATTAGGTAGCCGATTGGATTCTGGATAGAACTCTACCATCTATCATCGATCAATAACGTTACAGGGTTTTTAACCAACGTCTGTCACACGTTACATTAATCTTTCGGACCATAAACATCTGGCTACACATCGTATATCATAATATATCATATAATGTAGTTTAGTTTAATTATTATGCTAGTTCAATCGTCTTTCATTACATATTTATTGGCGCCCATCGTGGGGCGAATAACTATTATATGATATATTCGATTGTAAAACGAAAATCAAACAAATTTAATTTTTCCATTACAAGTTTCCGAAAAATCTCAAGTCGCAAGCATTTAAGAAAAACATTTGTCATCAATATTTTAGGAAAGGGGTACCCCTTTGCAAAAAATGAATTTTTTGGTTGAAACACAGTTTTACCCAATTTTGCCCAAAAGGCATTCATTTCTAATAAGCATTAGAGTTGTGTCACTGAGCTATGAGCTAGTTCAATTGAACGTTTCAGTGAGCTGAGCGAAATGAGCGCTCACTACAATAGATGATTTTAGCTCAGTACTGAGCGCTTTTGTGTCAGAGCGCTTTTGTTTCAGAGCTCTTTTGTTTCAGAGCTGTTTTGTTTCAGAGCGCTTTTGTTTCAGAGCTGAGCGGTTTTGATAATTTCTGTCATAATTGTAATGATACCACAGTTTCTTAATATGCTGCCAGACAAATATAAATACGTCATTGAATATGTTATTGTGGCATGTCTACAGAACCAATCTTTATGCATTGAAATTTTTTTACAAATAAAACTAGTGCGATGAAACCATGTTTTGAAAAATACCAGTACATGGGAATGGTTTTATTATAAATATAAATATATTTATATATATATATATATATATATATATATATATATATATATGTATATATATATATATATATATATATATATATGCATATATATATATATATATATATATATATATATATATATATATATATATGCATATATATATATATATATATATATATATATTTTTTTTTTTTTTTCTTTTAAAATATATATATTTATATGTATATATTTATATATATATATATATATATATATATATATATATATATATATATATATATATATATATATATATATATATATATATATATCTATATATATATATATATATATATATATATATATATATCTATATATATATATATATATATATATATATATATATATATACAGATATATATATATATATATATATATATATATATATATATACAGATATATATATATATATATATATATATATTATTTTATTTTAAAATATATATATATATATATATATATATATATGTATATATATATATATATATATATATATATATATATATATATATATTTATATGTATATATATATATATATATATATATATATATATATATACATATATATATATATATATATATATATATATATATTATTTTCTTTTAAAATATATATATTTATATGTATATATATATATATACATATACATATATACATATATATATATATATATATATATATATATATATATATATATATATACATATATGTATATACATATATATATATATATATATATATATATATATATATTTAGTTAATGGTCCACCTCTTCAAAAAGTCACATTATTGACTGATTTAAAATATATTGAAGGCAATATTGGATTGTATTTGTCTCTGAAACTCCACGAAATTATTATTATCGTTTTTGCCATATTTAATAAATATGGTTACAATGTCTTTAATCACCCTTGGTGTATCATTATAACTGAGCTACTGAGCTATTAAATGAACTAGCTCAGTAAACTGAGCTGAGCTAAAGTGAGCGCTCAGCTCACTAAGCTAAAAAGCACAACTCTAATAAGCATATATTGAAAGGAGGAAGGGGTACCCCTTTGCAATAAATAAATTTTTTGGTTGAAACACAATTTTACTCAATTTTGCCCAAAAGGCGTTCATTTCTAATAAGCAAGTATTGAAAGGAGATTCAAATGCGAAGAAGCTTCCGAAAAATCCCAAATCGCAAGCATTTAAGAAAAAAATTTGTCATCAATATTTTAGGAAAGGGGTGCCCCTTTGCAATACATAAATTTTTTGGTTGAAACACAATTTTACCCAATTTTGCCCAAAAGGCGTTCATTTCTAATAAGCATGTATTAAAATGAATTTCAAATGCGAAAAAGCTTCCGAAAAATCTCAAATCGCAAGCATTTAAGAAAAAAAAATTTGTCATCAATATTTTAGGAAAGGGGCACCCCTTTGCAATAAATAAATTTTTTGGTTGAAACACAATTTTACCCAATTTTGCCCAAAAGGCGTTTATTTCTAATAAGCAAGTATTGAAATGAGTTTCAAATGCGAAGAAGCTTCCGAAAAATCTCAAATCGCAAGCATTTAAGAAAAAAAAATTGCATTAATATATTAGGAAAGGGGCACCCCTTTGCAATAAATAATTTTTTTGGTTGAAACACAATTTTACCCAATTTTGTCCAAAAGGCGTTTATTTCTAATAAGCAAGTATTGAAATGAGTTTCAAATGCGAAGAAACTTCCGAAAAATCTCAAATCGCAAGCATTTAAGAAAGAAAAAATTATCATCAATATTTTAGGAAAGGGGTACCCCTTTGCAATAAATAAATTTTTTGGTTGAAACACAATTTTACTCAATTTTGCCCAAAAGGCGTTAATTTCTAATAGGCAAGTATTGAAAGGAGATTCAAATGCGAAGAAGCTTCCGAAAAATCTCAAATCGCAAGCATTTAAGAAAAAAACATTTTCATCAATATTTTAGGAAAGGGGTACCCCTTTGCAATACATAAATTTTTTTGGTTGAAACACAATTTTACCCGACTTTGCCAAAAGGCGTTCATTTCTAATAAGCAAGTATTGAAAGGAGATTCAAATGCGAAGAAGCTTCCGAAAAATCTCAAATCGCAAGCATTTAAGAAAAAAAATTTTTCATCAATATATTAGGAAAGGGTACCCCTTTGCAATAAATAAATATTTTGGTTAAAACACAATTTTACCCGACTTTGCCCAAAAGGCGTTCATTTCTAATAAGCAAGTGTTGAAAGGAGATTTAAATGCGAAGAAACTTCCGAAAAATCTCAAATCGGAAGCATTTAAGAAAAAAAAATGTTTCATCAATATTTAAGGAAGGGGTACCCCTTTGCAATAAATAAATTTTTTGGTTGAAACACAATTTTACTCAATTTTGCCCAAAAGGCGTTCATTTCTAATAAGCAAGTATTGAAATGAGTTTCAAATGCGAAGAAGCTTCCGAAAAATCTCAAATCGCAAGCATTTATGAAAAAAACATTTTTCGTCAATATTTTATGAAAGGGGTACCCCTTTGCTATAAATAAATGTTTTGCTTGAAACACAATTTTCATCAATATTTTAGGAAAGGGGCCCCCCTTTGCTATAAATAAATTTTTTGGTTGAAACACAATTTTACCCAATTTTGCCCAAAAGGCGTTCATTTCTAATAAGCAAGTATTGAAATGAGATTCAAATGCGAAGAAGCTTCCGAAAAATCTCAAATCGCAAGCATTTAAGAAAAAAATTTGTTATCAATATTTTAGGAAAGGGGTACCCCTTTGCAATAAATAAATTTTTTGGTTGAAACACAATTTTACCCAATTTTGCCCAAAAGGCGTTCATTTCTAATAAGCAAGTATTGAAATGAGTTTCTAATGCGAAGAAGCTTCCGAAAAATCTCAAATCGAAAGCATTTAAGAAAAACATTTTTCATCAATATTTTAGGAAGGGGTACCCCTTTGCAATAAATAAATTTTTTGGTTGAAACACAATTTTACCCGACTTTGCCCAAAAGGCGTTCATTTCTAATAAGCAAGTATTGAAAGGAGTTTCTAATGCGAAGAAGCTTCCGAAAAATCTCAAATCGCAAGCATTTAAGAAAAAAAAATTTGTCATCAATATGTTAGGAAAGGGGTACCCCTTTGCAATAAATGAATTTTTTGGTAAAAACAAAATTTTACCCAATTTTGCGCAAAAGGCGTTCATTTCTAATAAGCAAGTATTGAAAGGAGATTCAAATGCGAAGAAGCTTCCGAAAAATCTCAAATCGCATGCATTTAAGAAAAAAAAATTGTTCATCAATATTTTAGGAAAGGGGTAGCCCTTTGCAATAAATGAATTTTTTGGTTGAAACACAATTTTACCAGACTTTGCCCAAAAGGCGTTTATTTCTAATAAGCAAGTATTGAAATGAGTTTCAAATGCGAAGAAGCTTCCGAAAAATCTCAAATCGCAAGCATTTAAGAAAAAAAATTTTTTATCAATATTTTAGGAAAGGGGTACTCCTTTGCAATAAATAAATTTGTTGGTTGAAACACAATTTTACCCAATTTTGCCCAAAAGGCGTTCATTTCTAATAAGCAAGTATTGAAAGGAGATTCAAATGCGAAGAAGCTTCCGAAAAATCCCAAATCGCAAGCATTTAAGAAAAAAATTTGTCATCAATATTTTAGGAAAGGGGTGCCCCTTTGCAATACATAAATTTTTTGGTTGAAACACAATTTTACCCAATTTTGCCCAAAAGGCGTTCATTTCTAATAAGCAAATATTGAAATGAGATTCAAATGCGAAGAAGCATCCGAAAAATCTCAAATCGCAAGCATTTAAGAAAAAAATGTTTCATCAATATTTGAGGAAAGGGGTACCCCATTGCAATAAATAAATTTTTTGGTTGAAACACAATTTTACCCGACTTTGCCCAAAAGGCGTTCATTTCTAATTAGCAAGTATTGAAATGAGTTTCAAATGCGAAGAAGCTTCCGAAAAATCTCAAATCGCAAGCATTTAAGAAAAAAATTTGTTATCAATATTTTAGGAAAGGGGTACCCCTTTGCAATAAATAAATTTTTTGGTTGAAACACAATTTTACCCAATTTTGCCCAAAAGGCGTTCATTTCTAATAAGCAAGTATTGAAATGAGTTTCTAATGCGAAGAAGCTTCCGAAAAATCTCAAATCGAAAGCATTTAAGAAAAACATTTTTCATCAATATTTTAGGAAAGGGGTTCCCCTTTGCAATAAATAAATTTATTGGTTGAAACACAATTTTACCCAATTTTGCCCAAAAGGCGTTAATTTCTAATAGGCAAGTGTTGAAAGGAGTTTCAAATGCGAAGAAGCTTCGAAAAATCTCAAATCGGAAGCATTTAAGAAAAAAAATTGTTCATCAATATTTAAGGAAGGGGTACCCCTTTGCAGTAAATAAATTTTTTGGTTGAAACACAATTTTACTCAATTTTGCCCAAAAGGCGTTAATTTCTAATAGGCAAGTGTTGAAAGGAGTTTCAAATGCGAAGAAGCTTCCGAAAAATCTCAAATCGGAAGCATTTAAGAAAAAAACTTTTCATCAATATTTTAGGAAACGGGTACCCCTTTGCAATACATAAATTTTTTGGTTGAAACACAGTTTTACCAAATTTTGCCCAAAAGGCATTCATTTCTAATAAGCATATATTGAAAGGAGATTCAAATGCTAAGAAGCTTCCGAAAAATCTCAAATCGCAAGCATTTAATAAAAAAAAATGTTTCATCAATATTTTAGGAAAGGGGTACCCCTTTGCAATAAATAAATTTTTTGGTTGAAACACAATTTTACCCGACTTTTCCTAAAAGGCGTTCATTTCTAATAAGCAAGTATTGAAATGAGTTTCAAATGCGAAGAAGCTTCCGAAAAATCTCAAATCGCAAGCATTTAAGAAAAAAAAAAAATGTTTCATCAATATTTGAGGAAAGGGGTACCCTTTTGCAAAATATTAATTTTTTGGTTGAAACACAATTTTACCCGACTTTGCCCAAAAGGCGTTTATTTCTAATAAGCAAGTATTGAAAGGAGATTCAATTGCGAATAAGCTTCCGAAAAATCTCAAATCGCAAGCATTTAAGAAAAAACATTTTTCATCATCATTTTAGGAAACGGGTACCCCTTTGCAATAAATAAATTTTTTGGTTGAACCACAATTTTACCTGACTTTGCCCAAAAGGCGTTCATTTCTAATAAGCAAGTATTGAAAGGAGATTCAAATGCGGAGAAGCTTCCGAAAAATCGCAAGCATTTAAGAAAAAAAATTTGTCGTCAATATTTTAGGAAAGGGGTACCCCTTTGCAATACATAAATATTTTGGTTGAAACACAACTTTACCCGACTTTGCCCAAAAGGCGTTTATTTCTAATAAGCAAGTATTGAAATAAGATTCAAATGCGAAGAAGCTTCCGAAAAATCTCAAATCGCAAGCATTTAAGAAAAAAATTTGTCATCAATATTTTAGGAAAGGGGTGCCCCTTTGCAATACATAAATTTTTTGGTTGAAACACAATTTTACCCGACTTTGCCCAAAAGGCGTTTATTTCTAATAAGCAAGTGTTGAAAGGAGATTCAAATGCGAAGAAACTTCCGAAAAATCTCAAATCGCAAGCATTTAAGAAAAAAAAATGTTTCATCAATATTTAAGGAAGGGGTACCCCTTTGCAATAAATAAATTTTATGGTTGAAACACAATTTTACTCAATTTTGCCCAAAAGGCGTTCATTTCTAATAAGCAAGTATTGAAATGAGTTTCAAATGCGAAGAAGCTTCCGAAAAATCTCAAATCGCAAGCATTTATGAAAAAAACATTTTTCGTCAATATTTTATGAAAGGGGTACCCCTTTGCTATAAATAAATGTTTTGCTTGAAACACAATTTTCATCAATATTTTAGGAAAGGGGCCCCCCTTTGCTATAAATAAATTTTTTGGTTGAAACACAATTTTACCCAATTTTGCCCAAAAGGCGTTTATTTCTAATAAGCAAGTATTGAAAGGAGATTCAAATGCGAATAAGCTTCCGAAAAATCTCAAATCGCAAGCATTTAAGAAAAAACATTTTTCATCATCATTTTAGGAAAGGGGTACCCCTTTGCAATAAATAAATTTTTTGGTTGAACCACAATTTTACCCGACATTGCCCAAAATGCGTTTATTTCTAATAAGCAAGTATTGAAAGGAAATTCAAATGCGAAGAAGCTTCCGAAAAATCTCAAATCGCAAGCATTTAAGAAAAAAAAATTTTTCATCAATATTTTAGGAAAGGGGTATCCCTTTGCAATAAATAAATTTTTTGGTTGAAACACAATTTTACCCGACTTTGCCAAAAAGGCGTTCATTTCTAATAAGCAGGTATTGAAAGGAGATTCAAATGCGAAGAAGCTTCCAAAAAATCTCAAATCGCAAGCATTAAAGAAAAAACATTTTTCATCAATATTTTAGGAAAGGGGTACCCCTTTGCAATAAATAAATTTTTTGGTTGAAACACAATTTTACCCAATTTTGCGCAAAAGGCGTTCATTTCTAATAAGCAAGTATTGAAATGAGTTTCAAATGCGAAGAAGCTTCCGAAAAATCTCAAATCGCAAGCATTTAAGAAAAAAAATTTTTTATCAATATTTTAGGAAAGGGGTACTCCTATGCAATAAATAAATTTGTTGGTTGAAACACAATTTTACCCAATTTTGCCCAAAAGGCGTTCATTTCTAATAAGCAAGTATTGAAATGAGTTTCAAATGCGAAGAAGCTTCCGAAAAATCTCAAATCGGAAGCATTAAAGAAAAAACATTTTTCATCAATATTTTAGGAAAGGGGTACCCCTTTGCAATAAATAATTTTTTTGGTTGAAACACAATTTTACCCAATTTTGCCCAAAAGGCGTTCATTTCTAATAAGCAAATATTGAAATGAGATTCAAATGCGAAGAAGCATCCGAAAAATCTCAAATCGCAAGCATTTAAGAAAAAAATGTTTCATCAATATTTGAGGAACGGGGTAGCCCTTTGCAATAAATGAATTTTTTGGTTGAAACACAATTTTACCCAATTTTGCCCAAAAGGCGTTCATTTCTAATAAGCAAGTATTGAAAGGAGATTCAAATGCGAAGAAGCTTCCGAAAAATCTCAAATTGCAAGCATTTATTAAAAAAACATTTTTCGTCAATATTTTAGGAAAGGGGTACGCCTTTGCAATAAATAATTTTTTTGGTTAAAACACAATTTTACCCGACTTTGCCCAAAAGGCGTTCGTTTCTAATAAGCAAGTATTGAAAGGAAATTCAAATGCGAAGAAGCTTCCGAAAAATCTCAAATCGCAAGCATTTAATAAAAAAAAATGTTTCATCAATATTTGAGGAAAGGGGTACCCCTTTGCAATAAATAAATTTTTTGGTTGAAACACAATTTTACCCGACTTTGCCCAAAAGGCGTTCATTTCTAATAAGCAAGTATTGAAAGGAGATTCAAATGCGAAGAAGCTTCCGAAGAATCTCAAATCGCAAGCATTTAAGAAAGAAAAAATTATCATCAATATTTTAGGAAAGGGGTACGCCTTTGCAATAAATAATTTTTTTGGTTAAAACACAATTTTACCCGACTTTGCCCAAAAGGCGTTCGTTTCTAATAAGCAAGTATTGAAAGGAAATTCAAATGCGAAGAAGCTTCCGAAAAATCTCAAATCGCAAGCATTTAATAAAAAAAAATGTTTCATCAATATTTGAGGAAAGGGGTACCCCTTTGCAATAAATAAATTTTTTGGTTGAAACACAATTTTACCCGACTTTGCCCAAAAGGCGTTCATTTCTAATAAGCAAGTATTGAAAGGAGATTCAAATGCGAAGAAGCTTCCGAAAAATCTCAAATCGCAAGCATTTAAGAAAAAAAATGTTTCATCAATATTTTAGGAAAGAGGTACGCCTTTGCAATAAATAAATTTTTTGGTTGAAACACAATTTTACCCGACTTTGCCCAAAAGGCGTTCATTTCTAATAAGCAAGTATTGAAATGAGTTTCAAATGCGAAGAAGCTTCCGAAAAATCTCAAATCGCCAGCATTTATGAAAAAAACATTTTTCGTCAATATTTTATGAAAGGGGTACCCCTTTGCTATAAATAAATGTTTTGCTTGAAACACAATTTTCATCAATATTTTAGGAAAGGGGCCCCCCTTTGCTATAAATAAATTTTTTGGTTGAAACACAATTTTACCCAATTTTGCCCAAAAGGCGTTTATTTCTAATAAGCAAGTATTGAAAGGAGATTCAAATGCGAATAAGCTTCCGAAAAATCTCAAATCGCAAGCATTTAAGAAAAAACATTTTTCATCATCATTTTAGGAAAGGGGTACCCCTTTGCAATAAATAAATTTTTTGGTTGAACCACAATTTTACCCGACATTGCCCAAAATGCGTTTTTTTCTAATAAGCAAGTATTGAAAGGAAATTCAAATGCGAAGAAGCTTCCGAAAAATCTCAAATCGCAAGCATTTAAGAAAAAAAAATTTTTCATCAATATTTTAGGAAAGGGGTATCCCTTTGCAATAAATAAATTTTTTGGTTGAAACACAATTTTACCCAATTTTGCGCAAAAGGCGTTCATTTCTAATAAGCAAGTATTGAAATGAGTTTCAAATGCGAAGAAGCTTCCGAAAAATCTCAAATCGCAAGCATTTAAGAAAAAAAATTTTTTATCAATATTTTAGGAAAGGGGTACTCCTTTGCAATAAATAAATTTGTTGGTTGAAACACAATTTTACCCAATTTTGCCCAAAAGGCGTTCATTTCTAATAAGCAAGTATTGAAATGAGTTTCAAATGCGAAGAAGCTTCCGAAAAATCTCAAATCGGAAGCATTAAAGAAAAAACATTTTTCATCAATATCTTAGGAAAGGGGTACCCCTTTGCAATAAATAATTTTTTTGGTTAAAACACAATTTTACCCAATTTTGCCCAAAAGGCGTTCATTTCTAATAAGCAAATATTGAAATGAGATTCAAATGCGAAGAAGCATCCGAAAAATCTCAAATCGCAAGCATTTAAGAAAAAAATGTTTCATCAATATTTGAGGAACGGGGTAGCCCTTTGCAATAAATGAATTTTTTGGTTGAAACACAATTTTACCCAATTTTGCCCAAAAGGCGTTCATTTCTAATAAGCAAGTATTGAAAGGAGATTCAAATGCGAAGAAGCTTCCGAAAAATCTCAAATCGCAAGCATTTATGAAAAAAACATTTTTCGTCAATATTTTAGGAAAGGGGTACGCCTTTGCAATAAATAATTTTTTTGGTTAAAACACAATTTTACCCGACTTTTCCCAAAAGGCGTTTATTTTTAACAAGCAAGTATTAAAATGAGTTTCAAATGCGAAGAAGCTTCCGAAAAATCTCAAATCGGAAGCATTTAAGAAAAAAAATTGTTCATCAATATTTTAGGAAAGGGGTACCCCTTTGCAATACATAAATTTTTTGGTTGAAACACAGTTTTACCAAATTTTGCCCAAAAGGCGTTAATTTCTAATAGGCAAGTGTTGAAAGGAGTTTCAAATGCGAAGAAGCTTCCGAAAAATCTCAAATCGCAAGCATTTAAGAAAAAAAATGTTTCATCAATATTTTAGGAAAGGGGTACTCCTTTGCAATAAATAAATTTGTTGGCTGAAACACAATTTTACTCAATTTTGCCCAAAAGGCGTTAATTTTTAATAGGCAAGTGTTGAAAGAAGTTTCAAATGCGAAGAAGCTTCCGAAAAATCTCAAATCGCAAGCATTTAAGAAAAAAAAATTTGCATCAATATTAAGAAATTAATTAATTAATTAATTAATAAATTTTTTGGTTGAAACACAATTTTACCCGACTTTGCCCAAAAGGCGTTCATTTCTTATAAGCAAGTGTTGAGATTCAAATGCGAAGAAGCTTCCGAAAAATCTCAAATCGCAAGCATTTAAGAAAAAAATTTGTCATCAATATTTTAGGAAAGGGGTGCCCCTTTGCAATACATAAATTTTTTGGTTGAAACACAGTTTTACCAAATTTTGCCCAAAAGGCGTTAATTTCTAATAGGCAAGTGTTGAAAGGAGTTTCAAATGCGAAGAAGCTTCCGAAAAATCTAAAATCGCAAGCATTTAAGAAAAAAAATTTGTCGTCAATATTTTATGAAAGGGGTACCCCTTTGCTATAAATAAATTTTTTGGTTGAAACACAATTTTACCCAATTTTGCCCAAAAGGCGTTTATTTCTAATAAGCAAGTATTGAAATGAGATTCAAATGCGAAGAAGCTTCCGAAAAATCTCAAATCGCAAGCATTTAAGAAAAAAAAATTTTCATCAATATTTTATGAAAGGGGTACCCCTTTGCTATAAATAAATTTTTTGGTTGAAACACAATTTTACTCAATTTTGCCCAAAAGGCGTTCATTTCTAATAAGCAAGTATTAAAATGAGATTCAAATGCTAAGAAGCTTCCGAAAAATCTCAAATCGCAAGCATTTAAGAAAAAAAATTGTTTATCAATATTTTAGGAAAGGGATACCCCTTTGCTATAAATAAATTTTTTGGTTGAAACACAATTTTACTCAATTTTGCCCAAAAGGCGTTCATTTCTAATAAGCAAGTATTGAAAGGAGATTCAAATGCGAAGAAGCTTCCGAAAAATCTCAAATCGCAACCATTTAAGTAAAAAAATATGTTCCATCAATATTTTAGGAAAGGGGTACCCCTTTGCAATAAATAAATTTTTTGGTTGAAACACAATTTTACCCGACTTTGCCCAAAAGGCGTTCATTTCTAATAAGCAAGTACTGAAAGTACATTCAAATGCGAAGAAGCTTCCGAAAAATCGCAAATCGCAAGCATTTATAAAAAAAATTTGTTATCAATATTTTAGGAAAGGGGTGCCCCTTTGCAATACATAAATTTTTTGGTTGAAACACAATTTTACCCAATTTTGCCCAAAAGGCGTTCATTTCTAATAAGCAAGTATTGAAATGAGATTCAAATGCTAAGAAGCTTCCGAAAAATCTCAAATCGCAAGCATTTAAGAAAAAAAATTGTTTATCAATATTTTAGGAAAGGGATACCCCTTTGCAATAAATAAATTTTTTGGTTGAAACACAATTTTACCCGACTTTGCCCAAAAGGCGTTCATTTCTAATAAGCAATTATTGAAGATTCAAATGCGAAAAAGCTTCCGAGAAATCTCAAATCGCAAGCATTTAAGAAAAAAAAATTTTTCATCAATTTCTAGGAAAGGGGTACACCCCTTTGCAATAAATAAATTTTTTGGTTGAAACACAATTTTACCCGACCTTGCCCAAAAGGTGTTCATTTCTAATAAGCAAGTATTGAAAGGAGATTCAAATGCGAAGAAGCTTCCGAAAAATCTCAAATCGCAAGCATTTAAGAAAAAAATTTGTTTCATCAATATTTGAGGAACGGGGTAGCCCTTTGCTATAAATGAATTTTTTGGTTGAAACACAATTTTACCCAATTTTGCCCAAAAGGCGTTCATTTCTAATAAGCAAGTATTGAAATGAGATTCAAATGCTAAGAAGCTTCCGAAAAATCTCAAATCGCAAGCATTTAAGAAAAAAAATTGTTTATCAATATTTTAGGAAAGGGATACCCCTTTGCAATAAATAAATTTTTTGGTTGAAACACAATTTTACCCGACTTTGCCCAAAAGGCGTTCATTTCTAATAAGCAATTATTGAAAGGAGATTCAAATGCGAAAAAGCTTCCGAGAAATCTCAAATCGCAAGCATTTAAGAAAAAAAAAATTTTTCATCAATTTCTAGGAAAGGGGTACACCCCTTTGCAATAAATAACTTTTTTGGTTGAAACACAATTTTACCCGACCTTGCCCAAAAGGTGTTCATTTCTAATAAGCAAGTATTGAAAGGAGATTCAAATGCGAAGAAGCTTCCGAAAAATCTCAAATCGCAAGCATTTAAGAAAAAAATTTGTTTCATCAATATTTTAGGAAAGGGGTACCCCTTTGCAATACATAAATTTTTTGGTTGAAACACAGTTTTACCCAATTTTGCCCAAAAGGCATTCATTTCTAATAAGCATATATTGAAAGGAGATTCAAATGCTAAGAAGCTTCCGAAAAATCTCAAATCGCAAGCATTTAAGAAAAAAATTTGTTTCATCAATATTTTAGGAAAGGGGTACCCCTTTGCAATAAATAAATTTTTTGGTTGAAACACAGTTTTACCCAATTTTGCCCAAAAGGCATTCATTTCTAATAAGCATATATTGAAAGGAGATTCCAATGCGAAAAAGCTTCCGAGAAATCTCAAATCGCAAGCATTTAAGAAAAAAAAATTTTTCATCAATTTCTAGGAAAGGGGTACACCCCTTTGCAATAAATAAATTTTTTGGTTGAAACACAATTTTACCCGACTTTGCCCAAAAGGCGTTCATTTCTAATAAGCAAGTGTTGAGATTCAAATGCGAAGAAGCTTCCGAAAAATCTCAAATCGCAAGCATTTAAGAAAAAAATTTGTCATCAATATTTTAGGAAAGGGGTGCCCCTTTGCAATAAATAAATTTTTTGGTTGAAACACAATTTTACCCGACTTTGCCCAAAAGGCGTTTATTTCTAATAAGCAAGTATTGAAATGAGTTTCTAATGCGAAGAAGCTTCCGAAAAATCTCAAATCGCAAGCATTTAAGAAAAAAAAATTTTCATAAATATTTTAGCAAAGGGGTACCCCTTTGCTATAAATAAATTTTTTGGTTGAAACACAATTTTACCCAACTTTGCCCAAAATGCGTTCATTTCTATTGTAATAAGCAAGTATTGAAAGGAGTTTCTAATGCGAAGAAGCTTCCGAAAAATCTCAAATCGCAAGCATTTAAGAAAAAAATTTGTCATCAATATTTTAGGAAAGGGGTGCCCCTTTGCAATACATAAATTTTTTGGTTGAAACACAATTTTACCCAATTTTGCCCAAAAGGCGTTAATTTCTAATAAGCAAATATTGAAATGAGATTCAAATGCGAAGAAGCATCCGAAAAATCTCAAATCGCAAGCATTTAAGAAAAAAATGTTTCATCAATATTTGAGGAACGGGGTAGCCCTTTGCAATAAATGAATTTTTTGGTTGAAACACAATTTTACCCAATTTTGCCCAAAAGGCGTTCATTTCTAATAAGCAAGTATTGAAATGAGATTCAAATGCGAAGAAGCTTCCGAAAAATCTCAAATCGCAAGCATTTATGAAAAAAACATTTTTCGTCAATATTTTAGGAAAGGGGTACCCCTTTGCAATAAATAAATTTTTTGGTTGAAACACAATTTTACCCGACTTTGCCCAAAAGGCGTTTATTTCTAATAAGCAAGTATTGAAATGAGTTTCAAATGCGAAGAAACTTCCGAAAAATCTCAAATCGCATGCATTTAAGAAAAAAAAATTGTTCATCAATATATTAGGAAAGGGTACGCCTTTGCAAGGAATTAATTTTTTGGTTGAAACACAATTTTACCCGACTTTGCCCAAAAGGCGTTCATTTCTAATAAGCAAGTATTGAAAGGAGATTCAAATGCGAAAAAGCTTCCGAGAAATCTCAAATCGCAAGCATTTAAGAAAAAAAATTTGTCGTCAATATTTTAGGAAAGGGGTACCCCTTTGCAATACATAAATATTTTGGTTGAAACACAATTTTACCCAATTTTGTCCAAAAGGCGTTTATTTCTAATAAGCAAGTATTGAAATGAGTTTCAAATGCGAAGAAGCTTCCGAAAAATCTCAAATCGCAAGCATTTAAGAAAAAAAAATTTTCATAAATATTTTAGCAAAGGGGTACCCCTTTGCTATAAATAATTTTTTTGGTTGAAACACAATTTTACCCAACTTTGCCCAAAATGCGTTCATTTCTAATAAGCAAGTATTGAAAGGAGATTCAAATGCGAAGAAGCTTCCGAAAAATCTCAAATCGCAAGCATTTAAGAAAAAAAATTGTCATCAATATTTTAGGAAAGGGGTGCCCCTTTGCAATACATAAATTTTTTGGTTGAAACACAATTTTACCCAATTTTGCCCAAAAGGCGTTCATTTCTAATAAGCAAGTGTTGAGATTCAAATGCGAAGAAGCTTCCGAAAAATCTCAAATCGCAAGCATTTAAGAAAAAAATTTGTCATCAATATTTTAGGAAAGGGGTGCCCCTTTGCAATAAATAAATTTTTTGGTTGAAACACAATTTTACCCAATTTTGGCCAAAAGGCGTTTATTTCTAATAAGCAAGTATTGAAATGAGATTCAAATGCGAAGAAGCTTCCGAAAAATCTCAAATCGCAAGCATTTAAGAAAAAAAAAATTTTCATCAATATTTTATGAAAGGGGTACCCCTTTGCTATAAATAAATTTTTTGCTTGAAACACAATTTTCATCAATATTTTAGGAAAGGGGCCCCCCTTTGCTATAAATAAATTTTTTGGTTGAAACACAATTTTACCCGACTTTGCCCAAAAGGCGTTCGTTTCTAATAAGCAAGTATTGAAAGGAAATTCAAATGCGAAGAAGCTTCCGAAAAATCTCAAATCGCAAGCATTTAAGAAAAAAATGTTTCATCAATATTTGAGGAACGGGGTAGCCCTTTGCAATAAATGAATTTTTTGGTTGAAACACAATTTTACCCAATTTTGCCCAAAAGGCGTTCATTTCTAATAAGCAAGTATTGAAAGGAGATTCAAATGCGAAGAAGCTTCCGAAAAATCTCAAATCGCAAGCATTTATGAAAAAAACATTTTTCGTCAATATTTTAGGAAAGGGGTACCCCTTTGCAATAAATAAATTTTTTGGTTGAAACACAATTTTACCCGACTTTGCCCAAAAGGCGTTTATTTCTAATAAGCAAGTATTGAAATGAGTTTCAAATGCGAAGAAACTTCCGAAAAATCTCAAATCGCATGCATTTAAGAAAAACAAATTGTTCATCAATATATTAGGAAAGGGTACGCCTTTGCAAGGAATTAATTTTTTGGTTGAAACACAATTTTACCCGACTTTGCCCAAAAGGCGTTCATTTCTAATAAGCAAGTATTGAAAGGAGATTCAAATGCGAAGAAGCTTCCGAAAAATCTCAAATCGCAAGCATTTAAGAAAAAAATTTGTTATCAATATTTTAGGAAAGGGGTACCCCTTTGCAATAAATAAATTTTTTGGTTGAAACACAATTTTACCCAATTTTGCCCAAAAGGCGTTCATTTCTAATAAGCAAGTATTGAAAGGAGATTCAAATGCGAAGAAGCTTCCGAAAAATCTCAAATCGCAAGCATTTAAGAAAAAAAATTTTTCATCAATATTTTAGGAAAGGGGTGCCCCTTTGCAATACATAAATTTTTTGGCTGAACCACAATTTTACCCAATTTTGTCCAAAAGGCGTTCATTTCTAATAAGCAAGTATTGAAATGAGTTTCAAATGCGAAGAAGCTTCCGAAAAATCTCAAATCGCAAGCATTTATGAAAAAAATTTGTTATCAATATTTTAGGAAAGGGGTACCCCTTTGCAATAAATGAATTTTTTGGTTGAAACACAATTTTACCCAATTTTGCCCAAAAGGCGTTCATTTCTAATAAGCAAGTATTGAAAGGAGATTCAAATACGAAGAAGCTTCCGAAAAATCTCAAATCGCAAGCATTTAAGAAAAAAAATTTTTCATCAATATTTTAGGAAAGGGGTACTCCTTTGCAATAAATAAATTTGTTGGTTGAAACACAATTTTACCCAATTTTGCCCAAAAGGCGTTCATTTCTAATAAGCAAGTATTGAAATGAGTTTCAAATGCGAAGACGCTTCCGAAAAATCTCAAATCGGAAGCATTAAAGAAAAAACATTTTTCATCAATATTTGAGGAACGGGGTAGCCCTTTGCAATAAATGAATTTTTTGGTTGAAACACAATTTTACCCAATTTTGCCCAAAAGGCGTTCATTTCTAATAAGCAAGTATTGAAAGGAGATTCAAATGCGAAGAAGCTTCCGAAAAATCTCAAATCGCAAGCATTTATGAAAAAAACATTTTTCGTCAATATTTTAGGAAAGGGGTACCCCTTTGCAATAAATAAATTTTTTGGTTGAAACACAATTTTCATCAATATTTTAGGAAAGGGGCCCCCCTTTGCTATAAATAAATTTTTTGGTTGAAACACAATTTTACCCGACTTTGCCCAAAAGGCGTTCGTTTCTAATAAGCAAGTATTGAAAGGAAATTCAAATGCGAAGAAGCTTCCGAAAAATCTCAAATCGCAAGCATTTAAGAAAAAAATGTTTCATTAATATTTGAGGAACGGGGTAGCCCTTTGCAATAAATGAATTTTTTGGTTGAAACACAATTTTACCCAATTTTGCCCAAAAGGCGTTCATTTCTAATAAGCAAGTATTGAAAGGAGATTCAAATGCGAAGAAGCTTCCGAAAAATCTCAAATCGCAAGCATTTATGAAAAAAACATTTTTCGTCAATATTTTAGGAAAGGGGTACCCCTTTGCAATAAATAAATTTTTTGGTTGAAACACAATTTTACCCGACTTTGCCCAAAAGGCGTTTATTTCTAATAAGCAAGTATTGAAATGAGTTTCAAATGCGAAGAAACTTCCGAAAAATCTCAAATCGCATGCATTTAAGAAAAACAAATTGTTCATCAATATATTAGGAAAGGGTACGCCTTTGCAAGGAATTAATTTTTTGGTTGAAACACAATTTTACCCGACTTTGCCCAAAAGGCGTTCATTTCTAATAAGCAAGTATTGAAAGGAGATTCAAATGCGAAGAAGCTTCCGAAAAATCTCAAATCGCAAGCATTTAAGAAAAAAATTTGTTATCAATATTTTAGGAAAGGGGTACCCCTTTGCAATAAATAAATTTTTTGGTTGAAACACAATTTTACCCAATTTTGCCCAAAAGGCGTTCATTTCTAATAAGCAAGTATTGAAAGGAGATTCAAATGCGAAGAAGCTTCCGAAAAATCTCAAATCGCAAGCATTTAAGAAAAAAAATTTTTCATCAATATTTTAGGAAAGGGGTGCCCCTTTGCAATACATAAATTTTTTGGCTGAACCACAATTTTACCCAATTTTGTCCAAAAGGCGTTCATTTCTAATAAGCAAGTATTGAAATGAGTTTCAAATGCGAAGAAGCTTCCGAAAAATCTCAAATCGCAAGCATTTATGAAAAAAATTTGTTATCAATATTTTAGGAAAGGGGTACCCCTTTGCAATAAATGAATTTTTTGGTTGAAACACAATTTTACCCAATTTTGCCCAAAAGGCGTTCATTTCTAATAAGCAAGTATTGAAAGGAGATTCAAATACGAAGAAGCTTCCGAAAAATCTCAAATCGCAAGCATTTAAGAAAAAAAATTTTTCATCAATATTTTAGGAAAGGGGTACTCCTTTGCAATAAATAAATTTGTTGGTTGAAACACAATTTTACCCAATTTTGCCCAAAAGGCGTTCATTTCTAATAAGCAAGTATTGAAATGAGTTTCAAATGCGAAGACGCTTCCGAAAAATCTCAAATCGGAAGCATTAAAGAAAAAACATTTTTCATCAATATTTTAGGAAAGGGGTACCCCTTTGCAATAAATAATTTTTTTGGTTGAAACACAATTTTACCCAATTTTGCCCAAAAGGCGTTCATTTCTAATAAGCAAATATTGAAATGAGATTCAAATGCGAAGAAGCATCCGAAAAATCTCAAATCGCAAGCATTTAAGAAAAAAAAATGTTTCATCAAAATTTTAGGAAAGGGGTACCCCTTTGCAATACATAAATTTTTTGGTTGAAACACAGTTTTACCAAATTTTGCCCAAAAGGCGTTAATTTCTAATAGGCAAGTGTTGAAAGGAGTTTCAAATGCGAAGAAGCTTCCGAAAAATCTCAAATCGCAAGCATTTAAGAAAAAAAATGTTTCATCAATATTTTAGGAAAGGGGTACTCCTTTGCAATAAATAAATTTGTTGGTTGAAACACAATTTTACCCAACTTTGCCCAAAATACGTTCATTTCTAATAAGCAAGTATTGAAAGGAGTTTCTAATGCGAAGAAGCTTCCGAAAAATCTCAAATCGCAAGCATTTAAGAAAAAAATTTGTCATCAATATTTTAGGAAAGGGGTGCCCCTTTGCAATAAATAAATTTTTTGGTTGAAACACAATTTTACCCGACTTTGCCCAAAAGGCGTTTATTTCTAATAAGGAAGTATTGAAATGAGTTTCTAATGCGAAGAAGCTTCCGAAAAATCTCAAATCGCAAGCATTTAAGAAAAAAAAATTTTCATAAATATTTTAGCAAAGGGGTACCCCTTTGCTATAAATAAATTTTTTGGTTGAAACACAATTTTACCCAACTTTGCCCAAAAGGCGTTCATTTCTAATAAGCAAATATTGAAATGAGATTCAAATGCGAAGAAGCATCCGAAAAATCTCAAATCGCAAGCATTTAAGAAAAAAATGTTTCATCAATATTTGAGGAACGGGGTAGCCCTTTGCAATAAATGAATTTTTTGGTTGAAACACAATTTTACCCGACTTTGCCCAAAAGGCGTTTATTTCTAATAAGCAAGTGTTGAAAGGAGTTTCAAATGCGAAGAAGCTTCCGAAAAATCTCAAATCGCAAGCATTTAAGAAAAAAAATGTTTCATCAATATTTTAGGAAAGGGGTACTCCTTTGCAATAAATAAATTTGTTGGTTGAAACACAATTTTACCCAACTTTGCCCAAAATGCGTTCATTTCTAATAAGCAAGTATTGAAAGGAGTTTCTAATGCGAAGAAGCTTCCGAAAAATCTCAAATCGCAAGCATTTAAGAAAAAAATTTGTCATCAATATTTTAGGAAAGGGGTGCCCCTTTGCAATACATAAATTTTTTGGTTGAAACACAATTTTACCCAATTTTGCCCAAAAGGCGTTCATTTCTAATAAGCAAATATTGAAATGAGATTCAAATGCGAAAAAGCATCCGAAAAATCTCAAATCGCAAGCATTTAAGAAAAAAATGTTTCATCAATATTTGAGGAACGGGGTAGCCCTTTGCAATAAATGAATTTTTTGGTTGAAACACAATTTTACCCGACTTTGCCCAAAAGGCGTTCATTTCTAATAAGCAAGTATTGAAAGGAGATTCAAATGCGAAGAAGCTTCCGAAAAATCTCAAATCGCAAGCATTTAAGAAAAAAATTTGTTATCAATATTTTAGGAAAGGGGTACCCCTTTGCAATAAATAAATTTTTTGGTTGAAACACAATTTTACCCAATTTTGCCCAAAAGGCGTTCATTTCTAATAAGCAAGTATTGAAAGGAGATTCAAATGCGAAGAAGCTTCCGAAAAATCTCAAATCGCAAGCATTTAAGAAAAAAAATTTTTCATCAATATTTTAGGAAAGGGGTGCCCCTTTGCAATACATAAATTTTTTGGCTGAACCACAATTTTACCCAATTTTGTCCAAAAGGCGTTCATTTCTAATAAGCAAGTATTGAAATGAGTTTCAAATGCGAAGAAGCTTCCGAAAAATCTCAAATCGCAAGCATTTATGAAAAAAATTTGTTATCAATATTTTAGGAAAGGGGTACCCCTTTGCAATAAATGAATTTTTTGGTTGAAACACAATTTTACCCAATTTTGCCCAAAAGGCGTTCATTTCTAATAAGCAAGTATTGAAAGGAGATTCAAATACGAAGAAGCTTCCGAAAAATCTCAAATCGCAAGCATTTAAGAAAAAAAATTTTTCATCAATATTTTAGGAAAGGGGTACTCCTTTGCAATAAATAAATTTGTTGGTTGAAACACAATTTTACCCGACTTTGCCCAAAAGGCGTTTATTTCTAATAAGCAAGTATTGAAATGAGTTTCTAATGCGAAGAAGCTTCCGAAAAATCTCAAATCGCAAGCATTTAAGAAAAAAAATTTTTCATCAATATTTTAGGAAAGGGGTACTCCTTTGCAATAAATGAATTTTTTGGTTGAAACACAATTTTACCCAATTTTGCCCAAAAGGCGTTAATTTCTAATAGGCAAGTGTTGAAAGGAGTTTCAAATGCGAAGAAGCTTCCGAAAAATCTCAAATCGCAAGCATTTAAGAAAAAAAATGTTTCATCAATATTTTAGGAAAGGGGTACTCCTTTGCAATAAATAAATTTGTTGGTTGAAACACAATTTTACCCAACTTTGCCCAAAATGCGTTCATTTCTAATAAGCAAGTATTGAAAGGAGTTTCTAATGCGAAGAAGCTTCCGAAAAATCTCAAATCGCAAGCATTTAAGAAAAAAATTTGTCATCAATATTTTAGGAAAGGGGTGCCCCTTTGCAATAAATAAATTTTTTGGTTGAAACACAATTTTACCCGACTTTGCCCAAAAGGCGTTTATTTCTAATAAGCAAGTATTGAAATGAGTTTCTAATGCGAAGAAGCTTCCGAAAAATCTCAAATCGCAAGCATTTAAGAAAAAAAAATTTTCATAAATATTTTAGCAAAGGGGTACCGCTTTGCTATAAATAAATTTTTTGGTTGAAACACAATTTTACCCAACTTTGCCCAAAATGCGTTCATTTCTAATAAGCAAGTATTGAAAGGAGTTTCTAATGCGAAGAAGCTTCCGAAAAATCTCAAATCGCAAGCATTTAAGAAAAAAATTTGTCATCAATATTTTAGGAAAGGGGTGCCCCTTTGCAATACATAAATTTTTTGGTTGAAACACAATTTTACCCAATTTTGCCCAAAAGGCGTTCATTTCTAATAAGCAAATATTGAAATGAGATTCAAATGCGAAGAAGCATCCGAAAAATCTCAAATCGCAAGCATTTAAGAAAAAAATGTTTCATCAATATTTGAGGAACGGGGTAGCCCTTTGCAATAAATGAATTTTTTGGTTGAAACACAATTTTACCCAATTTTGCCCAAAAGGCGTTCATTTCTAATAAGCAAGTATTGAAAGGAGATTCAAATGCGAAGAAGCTTCCGAAAAATCTCAAATCGCAAGCATTTATGAAAAAAACATTTTTCGTCAATATTTTAGGAAAGGGGTACCCCTTTGCAATAAATAAATTTTTTGGTTGAAACACAATTTTACCCGACTTTGCCCAAAAGGCGTTTATTTCTAATAAGCAAGTATTGAAATGAGTTTCAAATGCGAAGAAACTTCCGAAAAATCTCAAATCGCATGCATTTAAGAAAAAAAAATTGTTCATCAATATATTAGGAAAGGGTACGCCTTTGCAAGGAATTAATTTTTTGGTTGAAACACAATTTTACCCGACTTTGCCCAAAAGGCGTTCATTTCTAATAAGCAAGTATTGAAAGGAGATTCAAATGCGAAAAAGCTTCCGAGAAATCTCAAATCGCAAGCATTTAAGAAAAAAAATTTGTCGTCAATATTTTAGGAAAGGGGTACCCCTTTGCAATACATAAATATTTTGGTTGAAACACAGTTTTACCAAATTTTGCCCAAAAGGCGTTAATTTCTAATAGGCAAGTGTTGAAAGGAGTTTCAAATGCGAAGAAGCTTCCGAAAAATCTCAAATCGCAAGCATTTATGAAAAAAATTTGTTATCAATATTTTAGGAAAGGGGTACCTCTTTGCAATAAATGAATTTTTTTGGTTGAAACACAATTTTACCCAATTTTGCCCAAAAGGCGTTCATTTCTAATAAGCAAGTATTGAAAGGAGATTCAAATGCGAAAAAGCTTCCGAGAAATCTCAAATCGCAAGCATTTAAGAAAAAAAATTTGTCGTCAATATTTTAGGAAAGGGGTGCCCCTTTGCAATACATAAATTTTTTGGCTGAACCACAATTTTACCCAATTTTGTCCAAAAGGCGTTCATTTCTAATAAGCAAGTATTGAAATGAGTTTCAAATGCGAAGAAGCTTCCGAAAAATCTCAAATCGCAAGCATTTAAGAAAAAAAAATGTTTCATCAATATTTTAGGAAAGGGGTACCCCTTTGCAATACATAAATTTTTTGGTTGAAACACAGTTTTACCAAATTTTGCCCAAAAGGCGTTAATTTCTAATAGGCAAGTGTTGAAAGGAGTTTCAAATGCGAAGAAGCTTCCGAAAAATCTCAAATCGCAAGCATTTAAGAAAAAAAATGTTTCATCAATATTTTAGGAAAGGGGTACTCCTTTGCAATAAATAAATTTGTTGGTTGAAACACAATTTTACCCAACTTTGCCCAAAATGCGTCCATTTCTAATAAGCAAGTATTGAAAGGAGTTTCTAATGCGAAGAAGCTTCCGAAAAATCTCAAATCGCAAGCATTTAAGAAAAAAATTTGTCATCAATATTTTAGGAAAGGGGTGCCCCTTTGCAATAAATAAATTTTTTGGTTGAAACACAATTTTACCCGACTTTGCCCAAAAGGCGTTTATTTCTAATAAGCAAGTATTGAAATGAGTTTCTAATGCGAAGAAGCTTCCGAAAAATCTCAAATCGCAAGCATTTAAGAAAAAAAAATTTTCATAAATATTTTAGCAAAGGGGTACCCCTTTGCTATAAATAAATTTTTTGGTTGAAACACAATTTTACCCAACTTTGCCCAAAATGCGTTCATTTCTAATAAGCAAGTATTGAAAGGAGTTTCTAATGCGAAGAAGCTTCCGAAAAATCTCAAATCGCAAGCATTTAAGAAAAAAATTTGTCATCAATATTTTAGGAAAGGGGTGCCCCTTTGCAATACATAAATTTTTTGGTTGAAACACAATTTTACCCAATTTTGCCCAAAAGGCGTTCATTTCTAATAAGCAAATATTGAAATGAGATTCAAATGCGAAGAAGCATCCGAAAAATCTCAAATCGCAAGCATTTAAGAAAAAAATGTTTCATCAATATTTGAGGAACGGGGTAGCCCTTTGCAAGAAATGAATTTTTTGGTTGAAACACAATTTTACCCAATTTTGCCCAAAAGGCGTTCATTTCTAATAAGCAAGTATTGAAAGGAGATTCAAATGCGAAGATGCTTCCGAAAAATCTCAAATCGCAAGCATTTATGAAAAAAACATTTTTCGTCAATATTTTAGGAAAGGGGTACCCCTTTGCAATAAATAAATTTTTTGGTTGAAACACAATTTTACCCGACTTTGCCCAAAAGGCGTTTATTTCTAATAAGCAAGTATTGAAATGAGTTTCAAATGCGAAGAAACTTCCGAAAAATCTCAAATCGCATGCATTTAAGAAAAAAAAATTGTTCATCAATATATTAGGAAAGGGTACGCCTTTGCAAGGAATTAATTTTTTGGTTGAAACACAATTTTACCCGACTTTGCCCAAAAGGCGTTCATTTCTAATAAGCAAGTATTGAAAGGAGATTCAAATGCGAAAAAGCTTCCGAGAAATCTCAAATCGCAAGCATTTAAGAAAAAAAATTTGTCGTCAATATTTTAGGAAAGGGGTACCCCTTTGCAATACATAAATATTTTGGTTGAAACACAATTTTACCCAATTTTGTCCAAAAGGCGTTTATTTCTAATAAGCAAGTATTGAAATGAGTTTCAAATGCGAAGAAGCTTCCGAAAAATCTCAAATCGCAAGCATTTAAGAAAAAAAAATTTTCATAAATATTTTAGCAAAGGGGTACCCCTTTGCTATAAATAAATTTTTTGGTTGAAACACAATTTTACCCAACTTTGCCCAAAATGCGTTCATTTCTAATAAGCAAGTATTGAAAGGAGATTCAAATGCGAAGAAGCTTCCGAAAAATCTCAAATCGCAAGCATTTAAGAAAAAAAATTGTCATCAATATTTTAGGAAAGGGGTGCCCCTTTGCAATAAATGAATTTTTTGGTTGAAACACAATTTTACCCAATTTTGCCCAAAAGGCGTTCATTTCTAATAAGCAAGTATTGAAAGGAGATTCAAATACGAAGAAGCTTCCGAAAAATCTCAAATCGCAAGCATTTAAGAAAAAAAATTTTTCATCAATATTTTAGGAAAGGGGTACTCCTTTGCAATAAATAAATTTGTTGGTTGAAACACAATTTTACCCAATTTTGCCCAAAAGGCGTTCATTTCTAATAAGCAAGTATTGAAATGAGTTTCAAATGCGAAGACGTTTCCGAAAAATCTCAAATCGGAAGCATTAAAGAAAAAACATTTTTCATCAATATTTTAGGAAAGGGGTACCCCTTTGCAATAAATACTTTTTTTGGTTGAAACACAATTTTACCCAATTTTGCCCAAAAGGCGTTCATTTCTAATAAGCAAATATTGAAATGAGATTCAAATGCGAAGAAGCATCCGAAAAATCTCAAATCGCAAGCATTTAAGAAAAAAAAATGTTTCATCAATATTTTAGGAAAGGGGTACCCCTTTGCAATACATAAATTTTTTGGTTGAAACACAGTTTTACCAAATTTTGCCCAAAAGGCGTTAATTTCTAATAGGCAAGTGTTGAAAGGGGTTTCAAATGCGAAGAAGCTTCCGAAAAATCTCAAATCGCAAGCATTTAAGAAAAAAAATGTTTCATCAATATTTTAGGAAAGGGGTACTCCTTTGCAATAAATAAATTTGTTGGTTGAAACACAATTTTACTCAATTTTGCCCAAAAGGCGTTAATTTCTAATAGGCAAGTGTTGAAAGGAGTTTCAAATGCGAAGAAGCTTCCGAAAAATCTCAAATCGCAAGCATTTAAGAAAAAAAAATTTGCATCAATATTAATAAATTAATTAATTAATTAATTAATAAATTTTTTGGTTGAAACACAATTTTACCCGACTTTGCCCAAAAGGCGTTCATTTCTAATAAGCAAGTGTTGAGATTCAAATGCGAAGAAGCTTCCGAAAAATCTCAAATCGCAAGCATTTAAGAAAAAAATTTGTCATCAATATTTTAGGAAAGGGGTGCCCCTTTGCAATACATAAATTTTTTGGTTGAAACACAGTTTTACCAAATTTTGCCCAAAAGGCGTTAATTTCTAATAGGCAAGTGTTGAAAGGAGTTTCAAATGCGAAGAAGCTTCCGAAAAATCTCAAATCGCAAGCATTTAAGAAAAAAAATTTGTCGTCAATATTTTATGAAAGGGGTACCCCTTTGCTATAAATAAATTTTTTGGTTGAAACACAATTTTACCCAATTTTGCCCAAAAGGCGTTTATTTCTAATAAGCAAGTATTGAAATGAGATTCAAATGCGAAGAAGCTTCCGAAAAATCTCAAATCGCAAGCATTTAAGAAAAAAAAAATTTTCATCAATATTTTATGAAAGGGGTACCCCTTTGCTATAAATAAATTTTTTGCTTGAAACACAATTTTCATCAATATTTTAGGAAAGGGGCCCCCCTTTGCTATAAATAAATTTTTTGGTTGAAACACAATTTTACCCGACTTTGCCCAAAAGGCGTTCGTTTCTAATAAGCAAGTATTGAAAGGAAATTCAAATGCGAAGAAGCTTCCGAAAAATCTCAAATCGCAAGCATTTAAGAAAAAAATGTTTCATCAATATTTGAGGAACGGGGTAGCCCTTTGCAATAAATGAATTTTTTGGTTGAAACACAATTTTACCCAATTTTGCCCAAAAGGCGTTCATTTCTAATAAGCAAGTATTGAAAGGAGATTCAAATGCGAAGAAGCTTCCGAAAAATCTCAAATCGCAAGCATTTATGAAAAAAACATTTTTCGTCAATATTTTAGGAAAGGGGTACCCCTTTGCAATAAATAAATTTTTTGGTTGAAACACAATTTTACCCGACTTTGCCCAAAAGGCGTTTATTTCTAATAAGCAAGTATTGAAATGAGTTTCAAATGCGAAGAAACTTCCGAAAAATCTCAAATCGCATGCATTTAAGAAAAAAAAATTGTTCATCAATATATTAGGAAAGGGTACGCCTTTGCAAGGAATTAATTTTTTGGTTGAAACACAATTTTACCCAATTTTGCCCAAAAGGCGTTCATTTCTAATAAGCAAATATTGAAATGAGATTCAAATGCGAAGAAGCATCCGAAAAATCTCAAATCGCAAGCATTTAAGAAAAAAAAATGTTTCATCAATATTTTAGGAAAGGGGTACCCCTTTGCAATACATAAATTTTTTGGTTGAAACACAGTTTTACCAAATTTTGCCCAAAAGGCGTTAATTTCTAATAGGCAAGTGTTGAAAGAAGTTTCAAATGCGAAGAAGCTTCCGAAAAATCTCAAATCGCAAGCATTTAAGAAAAAAAAATGTTTCATCAATATTTTAGGAAAGGGGTACTCCTTTGCAATAAATAAATTTGTTGGTTGAAACACAATTTTACTCAATTTTGCCCAAAAGGCGTTAATTTCTAATAGGCAAGTGTTGAAAGGAGTTTCAAATGCGAAGAAGCTTCCGAAAAATCTCAAATCGCAAGCATTTAAGAAAAAAAAATTTGCAACAATATTAATAAATTAATTAATTAATTAATTAATAAATTTTTTGGTTGAAACACAATTTTACCCGACTTTGCCCAAAAGGCGTTCATTTCTAATAAGCAAGTGTTGAGATTCAAATGCGAAGAAGCTTCCGAAAAATCTCAAATCGCAAGCATTTAAGAAAAAAATTTGTCATCAATATTTTAGGAAAGGGGTGCCCCTTTGCAATACATAAATTTTTTGGTTGAAACACAGTTTTACCAAATTTTGCCCAAAAGGCGTTAATTTCTAATAGGCAAGTGTTGAAAGGAGTTTCAAATGCGAAGAAGCTTCCGAAAAATCTAAAATCGCAAGCATTTAAGAAAAAAAATTTGTCGTCAATATTTTATGAAAGGGGTGCCCCTTTGCTATAAATAAATTTTTTGGTTGAAACACAATTTTACCCAATTTTGCCCAAAAGGCGTTTATTTCTAATAAGCAAGTATTGAAATGAGATTCAAATGCGAAGAAGCTTCCGAAAAATCTCAAATCGCAAGCATTTAAGAAAAAAAAAATTTTCATCAATATTTTATGAAAGGGGTACCCCTTTGCTATAAATAAATTTTTTGCTTGAAACACAATTTTCATCAATATTTTAGGCAAGGGGCCCCCCTTTGCTATAAATAAATTTTTTGGTTGAAACACAATTTTACCCGACTTTGCCCAAAAGGCGTTCGTTTCTAATAAGCAAGTATTGAAAGGAAATTCAAATGCGAAGAAGCTTCCGAAAAATCTCAAATCGCAAGCATTTAAGAAAAAAATGTTTCATCAATATTTGAGGAACGGGGTAGCCCTTTGCAATAAATGAATTTTTTGGTTGAAACACAATTTTACCCAATTTTGCCCAAAAGGCGTTCATTTCTAATAAGCAAGTATTGAAAGGAGATTCAAATGCGAAGAAGCTTCCGAAAAATCTCAAATCGCAAGCATTTATGAAAAAAACATTTTTCGTCAATATTTTAGGAAAGGGGTACCCCTTTGCAATAAATAAATTTTTTGGTTGAAACACAATTTTACCCGACTTTGCCCAAAAGGCGTTTATTTCTAATAAGCAAGTATTGAAATGAGTTTCAAATGCGAAGAAACTTCCGAAAAATCTCAAATCGCATGCATTTAAGAAAAAAAAATTGTTCATCAATATATTAGGAAAGGGTACGCCTTTGCAAGGAATTAATTTTTTGGTTGAAACACAATTTTACCCGACTTTGCCCAAAAGGCGTTCATTTCTAATAAGCAAGTATTGAAAGGAGATTCAAATGCGAAGAAGCTTCCGAAAAATCTCAAATCGCAAGCATTTAAGAAAAAAATTTGTTATCAATATTTTAGGAAAGGGGTACCCCTTTGCAATAAATAAATTTTTTGGTTGAAACACAATTTTACCCAATTTTGCCCAAAAGGCGTTCATTTCTAATAAGCAAGTATTGAAAGGAGATTCAAATGCGAAGAAGCTTCCGAAAAATCTCAAATCGCAAGCATTTAAGAAAAAAAATTTTTCATCAATATTTTAGGAAAGGGGTGCCCCTTTGCAGTACATAAATTTTTTGGCTGAACCACAATTTTACCCAATTTTGTCCAAAAGGCGTTCATTTCTAATAAGCAAGTATTGAAATGAGTTTCAAATACGAAGAAGCTTCCGAAAAATCTCAAATCGCAAGCATTTATGAAAAAAATTTGTTATCAATATTTTAGGAAAGGGGTACCCCTTTGCAATAAATGAATTTTTTGGTTGAAACACAATTTTACCCAATTTTGCCCAAAAGGCGTTCATTTCTAATAAGCAAGTATTGAAAGGAGATTCAAATGCGAAGAAGCTTCCGAAAAATCTCAAATCGCAAGCATTTAAGAAAAAAAATTTTTCATCAATATTTTAGGAAAGGGGTACTCCTTTGCAATAAATAAATTTGTTGGTTGAAACACAATTTTACCCAATTTTGCCCAAAAGGCGTTCGTTTCTAATAAGCAAGTATTGAAAGGAAATTCAAATGCGAAGAAGCTTCCGAAAAATCTCAAATCGCAAGCATTCAAGAAAAAAAATTTTTCATCAATATTTTAGGAAAGGGGTACCCCTTTACAATAAATATATTTTTTGGATGAAACACAACTTTTCCCGACTTTGCCCAAAAGGCGTTCATTTCTAATAAGCAAGTATTGAAAGGAGATTTAAATGCGAAGAAACTTCCGAAAAATCTCAAATCGCAAGCATTTAAGAAAGAAAATTTTTCATCAATATATTAGGAAAGGGTAACCCTTTGCAAGAAATAAATTTTTTGGCTGAACCACAATTTTACCCAATTTTGTCCAAAAGGCGTTCATTTCTAATAAGCAAGTATTGAAATGAGTTTCAAATGCGAAGAAGCTTCCGAAAAATCTCAAATCGCAAGCATTTATGAAAAAAATTTGTTATCAATATTTTAGGAAAGGGGTACCCCTTTACAATGAATATATTTTTTGGATAAAACACAACTTTTCCCGACTTTGCCCAAAAGGCGTTCATTTCTAATAAGCAAGTACTGAAATGAGTTTCAAATGCGAAGAAGCTTCCGAAAAATCTCAAATCGCAAGCATTTAAGAAAAAAAAATTTTCATCAATATTTTATGAAAGGGGTACCCCTTTGCTATAAATAAATTTTTTGCTTGAAACACAATTTTCATCAATATTTTAGGAAAGGGGCCCCCCTTTGCTATAAATAAATTTTTTGGTTGAAACACAATTTTACCCGACTTTGCCCAAAAGGCGTTCGTTTCTAATAAGCAAGTATTGAAAGGAAATTCAAATGCGAAGAAGCTTCCGAAAAATCTCAAATCGCAAGCATTTAAGAAAAAAATGTTTCATCAATATTTTAGGAACGGGGTAGCCCTTTGCAATAAATGAATTTTTTGGTTGAAACACAATTTTACCCAATTTTGCCCAAAAGGCGTTCATTTCTAATAAGCAATTATTGAAAGGAGATTCAAATGCGAAAAAGCTTCCGAGAAATCTCAAATCGCAAGCATTTAAGAAAAAAAAATTTTTCATCAATTTCTAGGAAAGGGGTACCCCTTTGCAATAAATAAATTTTTTGGTTGAAACACAATTTTACCCAAAAGGCGTTTATTTATAATAAGCAAGTATTGAAATGAGTTTCAAATGCAAAGAAGCTTCCGAAAAATCTCAAATCGCAAGCATTTAAGAAAGAAAAATTTTTCATCAATATTTTAGGAAAGGGGTACCCCTTTACAATAAATATATTTTTTGGATGAAACACAACTTTTCCCGACTTTGCCCAAAAGGCGTTCGTTTCTAATAAGCAAGTATTGAAAGGAAATTCAAATGCGAAGAAGCTTCCGAAAAATCTCAAATCGCAAGCATTTAAGAAAAAAATGTTTCATCAATATTTTAGGAACGGGGTAGCCCTTTGCAATAAATAAATTTTTTGGTTGAAACACAATTTTACCCGACTTTGCCCAAAAGGCGTTCGTTTCTAATAAGCAAGTATTGAAAGGAAATTCAAATGCGAAGAAGCTTCCGAAAAATCTCAAATCGCAAGCATTTAAGAAAAAAATGTTTCATCAATATTTTAGGAACGGGGTAGCCCTTTGCAATAAATGAATTTTTTGGTTGAAACACAATTTTACCCGACCTTGCCCAAAAGGTGTTCATTTCTAATAAGCAAGTATTGAAAGGAGATTCAAATGCGAAGAAGATTCCGAAAAATCTCAAATCGCAAGCATTTAAGAAAGAAAAATTTATCATCAATATTTTAGGAAAGGGGTACCCCTTTGCAATAAATAAATTTTTTGGTTGAAACACAATTTTACCCAAAAGGCGTTTATTTATAATAAGCAAGTATTGAAATGAGTTTCAAATGCAAAGAAGCTTCCGAAAAATCTCAAATCGCAAGCATTTAAGAAAGAAAAATTTTTCATCAATATTTTAGGAAAGGGGTACCCCTTTACAATAAATATATTTTTTGGATGAAACACAACTTTTCCCGACTTTGCCCAAAAGGCGTTCATTTCTAATAAGCAAGTATTGAAAGGAGATTCAAATGCGAAGAAGATTCCGAAAAATCTCAAATCGCAAGCATTTAAGAAAGAAAAAATTATCATCAATATTTTAGGAAAGAGGTACCCCTTTGCAATAAATAAATTTTTTGGTTGAAACACAGTTTTACCAAATTTTGCCCAAAAGGCGTTCATTTCTAATAAGCAAGTATTAAAAAAGAATCAAATGCTAAGAAGCTTCCGAAAAATCTCAAATCGCAAGCATTTAAGAAAAACATTTTTCATCAATATTTTAGGAAGGGGTACCCCTTTGCAATAAATAAATTTTTTGGTTGAAACACAATTTTACCCGACTTTGCCCAAAAGGCGTTCATTTCTTATAAGCAGGTATTGAAATAAGATTCAAATGCGAAGAAGCTTCCGAAAAATCTCAAATCGCAAGCATTTATGAAAAAAAAATTGTTCATCAATATTTTAGGAAAGGGGTACCCCTTTGCAATAAATAAATTTTTTGGTTGAAACACAATTTTTCCCGACTTTGCCCAAAAGGCGTTCATTTCTAATAAGCAAGTATTGAAATGAGATTCAAATGTGAAGAAGCTTCCGAAAAATCTCAAATCGCAAGCATTTAAGAAAAAAATATTTTAATCAATATTTTAGGAAAGGGGTACCCCTTTGCAATAAATAAATTTTTTGGTTGAAACACAATTTTACCCGACTTTGCGCAAAAGGCGTTCATTTCTAATAAGCAAGTATTGAAATGAGATTCAAATGTGAAGAAGCTTCCGAATAATCTCAAATCGCAAGCATTTAAGAAAAAAATATTTTAATCAATATTTTAGGAAAGGGGTACCCCTTTGCAATAAATAAATTTTTTGGTTGAAACACAATTTTACCCGACTTTGCCCAAAAGGCGTTCATTTCTAATAAGCAAGTATTGAAATGAGTTTCAAATGCGAAGAAGCTTCCGATAAATCTTAAATCGCAAGCATTTAAGAAAAAAAAAATTGCATTAATATATTAGGAAAGGGGCACCCCTTTGCAATAAATAAATTTTTTGGTTAAAACACAATTTTACCCGACTTTGCCCAAAAGGCGTTTATTTCTAATAAGCAAGTATTGAAATGAGTTTCAAATGCGAAGAAACTTCCGAAAAATCTCAAATCGAAAGCATTTAAGAAAAAAACATTTTGCATCAATATTTTAGGAAAGGGGTACCCCTTTGCAATAAATAAATTTTTTGGTTAAAACACAATTTTACCCAATTTTGCCCAAAAGGCGTTTATTTCTAATAAGCATGTATTAAAATGAATTTCAAATGCGAAGAAGCTTCCGAAAAATCTCAAATCGCAAGCATTTAAGAAAAAAACATTTTTCATCAATATTTTAGGAAAGGGGTACCCCTTTGCAATAAATAAATTTGTTGGTTGAAACACAATTTTACCCGACATTGCCCAAAAGGCGTTTATTTCTAATAAGCAAGTATTGAAAGGAGATTCAAATGCGAAGAAGCTTCCGAAAAATCTCAAATCGCATGCATTTAAGAAAAAAAAATTGTTCATCAATATTTTAGGAAAGGGGTACCCCTTTGCAATAAATAAATTTTTTGGTTGAAACACAATTTTTCCCGACTTTGCCCAAAAGGCGTTCATTTCTAATAAGCAAGTATTGAAATGAGTTTCAAATGCGAAGAAACTTCCGAAAAATCTCAAATCGAAAGCATTTAAGAAAAAAACATTTTAATCAATATTTTAGGAAAGGGGAACCCCTTTGCAAAAAATACATTTTTTGGTTGAAACACAATTTTTCCCGACTTTGCCCAAAAGGCGTTCATTTCTAATAAGCAAGTATTGAAATGAGATTCAAATGTGAAGAAGCTTCCGAATAATCTCAAATCGCAAGCATTTAAGAAAAAAATATTTTAATCAATATTTTAGGAAAGGGGTACCCCTTTGCAATAAATAAATTTTTTGGTTGAAACACAAATTTACCCGACTTTGCCCAAAAGGCGTTCATTTCTAATAAGCAAGTATTGAAATGAGTTTCAAATGCGAAGAAGCTTCCGATAAATCTTAAATCGCAAGCATTTAAGAAAAAAAAAATTGCATTAATATATTAGGAAAGGGGCACCCCTTTGCAATAAATAAATTTTTTGGTTGAAACACAATTTTACCCGACTTTGCCCAAAAGGCGTTTATTTCTAATAAGCAAGTATTGAAATGAGTTTCAAATGCGAAGAAACTTCCGAAAAATCTCAAATCGAAAGCATTTAAGAAAAAAACATTTTGCATCAATATTTTAGGAAAGGGGTACCCCTTTGCAATAAATAAATTTTTTGGTTAAAACACAATTTTACCCAATTTTGCCCAAAAGGCGTTTATTTCTAATAAGCATGTATTAAAATGAATTTCAAATGCGAAGAAGCTTCCGAAAAATCTCAAATCGCAAGCATTTAAGAAAAAAACATTTTTCATCAATATTTTAGGAAAGGGGTACCCCTTTGCAATAAATAAATTTGTTGGTTGAAACACAATTTTACCCGACATTGCCCAAAAGGCGTTTATTTCTAATAAGCAAGTATTGAAAGGAGATTCAAATGCGAAGAAGCTTCCGAAAAATCTCAAATCGCATGCATTTAAGAAAAAAAAATTGTTCATCAATATTTTAGGAAAGGGGTACCCCTTTGCAATAAATAAATTTTTTGGTTGAAACACAATTTTTCCCGACTTTGCCCAAAAGGCGTTCATTTCTAATAAGCAAGTATTGAAATGAGATTCAAATGTAAAGAAGCTTCCGAAAAATATCAAATCGCAAGCATTTAAGAAAAAAATATTTTAATCAATATTTTAGGAAAGGGGTACCCCTTTGCAATAAATAAATTTTTTGGTTGAAACACAATTTTACCCGACTTTGCCCAAAAGGCGTTCATTTCTAATAAGCAAGTATTGAAATGAGATTCAAATGTGAAGAAGCTTCCGAAAAATCTCAAATCGCAAGCATTTAAGAAAAAAATATTTTAATCAATATTTTAGGAAAGGGGAACCCCTTTGCAAAAAATACATTTTTTGGTTGAAACACAATTTTTCCCGACTTTGCCCAAAAGGCGTTCATTTCTAATAAGCAAGTATTGAAATGAGATTCAAATGTGAAGAAGCTTCCGAAAAATCTCAAATCGCAAGCATTTAAGAAAAAAATTGTTCATCAATATTTTAGGAAAGGGGTATCCCTTTGCAATAAATAAATTTTTTGGTTGAAACACAATTTTACCCGACTTTGCCCAAAAGGCGTTCATTTCTAATAAGCAAGTGTTGAAAGGAGATTCAAATGCGAAGAAGCTTCCGAAAAATCTCAAATCGCAAGCATGTAAGAAAAAAAATGTTTCATCAATATTTTAGGAAAGGGGAACCCCTTTGCAATAAATAAATTTTTTGGTTGAAACACAATTTTACCCGACTTTGCCCAAAAGGCATTCATTTCTAATAAGCAAGTATTGAAATGAGTTTCAAATGCGAAGAAGCTTCCGAAAAATCTCAAATCGCAAGCATTTAAGAAAAAAATTTGTCATCAATATTTTAGGAAAGGGGTACCCCTTTGCAATAAATAAATTTTTTGGTTGAAACACAATTTTACCCAATTTTGCCCAAAAGGCGTTCATTTCTAATAAGCAAGTATTGAAATGAGTTTCTAATGCGAAGAAGCTTCCGAAAAATCTCAAATCGCAAGCATTTAAGAAAAAAAATTTCATCAATATTTTAGGAAAGGGGTACGCCTTTGCAAAAAATACATTTTTTGGTTGAAACACAATTTTACCTGACTTTGCCCAAAAGGCGTTCATTTCTAATAAGCAAGTATTGAAATGAGTTTCAAATGCGAAGAAGCTTCCGAAAAATCTCAAATCGCAAGCATTTAAGAAAAAAATTTGTCATCAATATTTTAGGAAAGGGGTACCCCTTTGCAATAAATAAATTTTTTGGTTGAAACACAATTTTACCCAATTTTGCCCAAAAGGCATTCATTTCTAATAAGCATATATTGAAAGGAGATTCAAATGCTAAGAAGCTTCCGAAAAATCTCAAATCGAAAGCATTTAAGAAAAAAACATTTTTCATCAATATTTTAGGAAAGGGTACGCCTTTGCAAAATATTAATTTTTTGGTTGAAACACAATTTTACCCGACATTGCCCAAAAGGCGTTTATTTCTAATAAGCAAGTATTGAAAGGAGATTCAAATGCGAAGAAGCTTCCGAAAATTCTCAAATCGCAAGCATTTAAGAAAAAAAAATGTTTCATCAATATTTTAGGAAAGGGGAACCCCTTTGCAATAAATAAATTTTTTGGTTGAAACACAATTTTACCCAATTTTGCCCAAAAGGCGTTCATTTCTAATAAGCAAGTATTGAAATGAGTTTCTAATGCGAAGAAGCTTCCGAAAAATCTCAAATCGCAAGCATTTAAGAAAGAAAAAATTGTTCATCAATATTTTAGGAAAGGGGTACCCCTTTGCAATAAATAAATTTTTTGGTTGAAACACAGTTTTACCCAATTTTGCCCAAAAGGCATTCATTTCTAATAAGCATATATTGAAAGGAGATTCAAATGCTAAGAAGCTTCCGAAAAATCTCAAATCGAAAGCATTTAAGAAAAAAACATTTTTCATCAATATTTTAGGAAAGGGTACGCCTTTGCAAAATATTAATTTTTTGGTTGAAACACAATTTTACCCGACATTGCCCAAAAGGCGTTTATTTCTAATAAGCAAGTATTGAAAGGAGATTCAAATGCGAAGAAGCTTCCGAAAATTCTCAAATCGCAAGCATTTAAGAAAAAAAAATGTTTCATCAATATTTTAGGAAAGGGGAACCCCTTTGCAATAAATAAATTTTTTGGTTGAAACACAATTTTACCCAATTTTGCCCAAAAGGCGTTCATTTCTAATAAGCAAGTATTGAAATGAGTTTCTAATGCGAAGAAGCTTCCGAAAAATCTCAAATCGAAAGCATTTAAGAAAAAAACATTTTTCATCAATATTTTAGGAAAGGGTACGCCTTTGCAAAATATTAATTTTTTGGTTGAAACACAATTTTACCCGACATTGCCCAAAAGGCGTTTATTTCTAATAAGCAAGTATTGAAATGAGTTTCAAATGCGAAGAAGCTTCCGAAAAATCTCAAATCGCATGCATTTAAGAAAAAAAATATGTTCCATCAATATTTTAGGAAAGGGGTACCCCTTTGCAATAAATAAATTTTTTGGTTGAAACACAATTTTACCCAAAAGGCATTCATTTCTAATTAGCAAGTATTGAAATGAATTTCAAATGCGAAGAAGCTTCCGAAAAATATCAATTCGCAAGCATTTAAGAAAAAAACATTTTTTCATCAATATTTTAGGAAAGGGTACGCCTTTGCAAAAAATGAATTTTTTGGTTGAAACACAATTTTTCCCGACTTTGCCCAAAAGGCGTTCATTTCTAATAAGCAAGTATTGAAATGAGTTTCAAATGCGAAGAAGCTTCCGAAAAATCTCAAATCGCAAGCATTTAAGAAAAAAATTGTTCATCAATATTTTAGGAAATTGGTACGCCTTTGCAAGGAATTAATTTTTTGGTTGAAACACAATTTTACCCAATTTTGCCCAAAAGGCGTTCATTTCTAATAAGCAAGTATTGAAAGGAGATTCAAATGCGAAGAAGCTTCCGAAAATTCTCAAATCGCAAGCATTTAAGAAAAAAACTTTTCATCAATATTTTTGGAAAGGGTACCCCTTTGCAATAAATAAATTTTTTGGTTGAAACACAATTTTTCCCGACTTTGCCCAAAAGGCGTTCATTTCTAATAAGCAAGTATTGAAAGGAGATTTAAATGCGAAGAAACTTCCGAAAAATCTCAAATCGCAAGCATTTAAGAAAAAAAATATGTTCCATCAATATTTTAGGAAAGGGGTACCCCTTTGCAATAAATAAATTTTTTGGTTGAAACACAATTTTACCCAAAAGGCATTCATTTCTAATTAGCAAGTATTGAAATGAATTTCAAATGCGAAGAAGCTTCCGAAAAATATCAATTCGCAAGCATTTAAGAAAAAAAATTTCATCAATATTTTAGGAAAGGGGTACGCCTTCGCAAAAAATACATTTTGTGGTTGAAACACAATTTTACCCGACTTTGCCCAAAAGGCGTTCATTTCTAATAAGCAAGTATTGAAATGAGTTTCAAATGCGAAGAAGCTTCCGAAAAATCTCAAATCGCAAGCATTTATGAAAAAAAAAATTTTTTCATCAATATTTTAGGAAAGGGGTACCCCTTTGCAATAAATAAATTTTTTGGTTGAAACACAGTTTTACCCAATTTTGCCCAAAAGGCATTCATTTCTAATAAGCATATATTGAAAGGAGATTCAAATGCTAAGAAGCTTCCGAAAAATCTCAAATCGAAAGCATTTAAGAAAAAAACATTTTTCATCAATATTTTAGGAAAGGGTACGCCTTTGCAAAATATTAATTTTTTGGTTGAAACACAATTTTACCCGACATTGCCCAAAAGGCGTTTATTTCTAATAAGCAAGTATTGAAAGGAGATTCAAATGCGAAGAAGCTTCTGAAAATTCTCAAATCGCAAGCATTTAAGAAAAAAAAATGTTTCATCAATATTTTAGGAATGGGGAACCCCTTTGCAATAAATAAATTTTTTGGTTGAAACACAATTTTACCCAATTTTGCCCAAAAGGCGTTCATTTCTAATAAGCAAGTATTGAAATGAGTTTCTAATGCGAAGAAGCTTCCGAAAAATCTCAAATCGCAAGCATTTAAGAAAGAAAAAATTGTTCATCAATATTTTAGGAAAGTGGTACCCCTTTGCAAAAAATGGATTTTTTGGTTGAAACACAATTTTACCCGACATTGCCCAAAAGGCGTTTATTTCTAATAAGCAAGTATTGAAATGAGTTTCAAATGCGACGAAGCTTCCGAAAAATCTCAAATCGCATGCATTTAAGAAAAAAAATATGTTCCATCAATATTTTAGGAAAGGGGTACCCCTTTGCAATAAATAAATTTTTTGGTTGAAACACAATTTTTCCCGACTTTGCCCAAAAGGCGTTCATTTCTAATAAGCAAGTATTGAAATGAGTTTCAAATGCGAAGAAGCTTCCGAAAAATCTCAAATCGCAAGCATTTATGAAAAAATAATAATTTTTCATCAATATTTGAGGAACGGGGTAGCCCTTTGCAATAAATGAATTTTTTGGTTGAAACATAATTTTACCCGACTTTGCCCAAAAGGCAAAGCAAGTATAGTATTGAAAGGAGATTCAAATGCGAAGAAGCTTCCGAAAAATCTCAAATCGCAAGCATTTAAGAAAAAAAATTGTTCATCAATATTTTAGGAAATTGGTACGCCTTTGCAAGGAATTAATTTTTTGGTTGAAACACAATTTTACCCAGTTTTGCCCAAAATACGTGCGAAGAAGCTTCCGAAAAATCTCAAATCGCAAGCATTTAAGAAAAAAAATTTTCATCAATATTTTAGGAAAGGGGTACCCCTTTGCAATAAATAATTTTTTTGGTTGAAACACAATTTTTCCCGACTTTATTTATTTATTTATTTATTTATTTATTTCTTCGATGTCCCATACACAAGACTTTAAGTCTTATATTGCAGTATGGAGCTGAGTACAAACATACATTGACAAATTTGAAATAAAAGTTTAGTGATGTGTAAAATTAAAAATAATTAAATAATTAAAGAGAAAAAAATACATTAATAATTGTGTAACATACGAACAAAATTAAATGTAAAAAGTAAGTATATAATCCTAATTAAAAATGATATAGTTAGAGAGCGATAACATTATTGAAACAAAATAATTAGCAGTTATAAATAAATTAAATTAATTTGAAAAGTGTAGAGTAATATTTTGCCTAAATTGGTGTACGTTACTAATTACCTGAGAGCTATACGGAATATTGTTCCAGAGACTGATTGCATTAATGAAGAATTGCTGCTTCGAAATACGACTCCTGTATCTAACGCTAATTAACCTTTTACCTCTATGAAGCCTGGAAAAGTTTAATCGCGCAAAAATATGTTCAGGTTGACGTGTGTTTATAATTTTGTGCATCATGAGTAATATTCTAATCTTTAAATAATTATCAAAACAAACGCCATAAAGTCTATGTACGTACAATGAAACGTGATCATATCTTCTTAAGCCATAAACATAACGAACAATATTGTTAAAAGTTACATTAAGTTTTCTACTGCAAACACTGTCACAACTAGCAAAGAGTTCGCAGCCGTATATTAATTAAGGTTGGTATTAAATATGTTTTAGCAAGAAGTAACCGAACTTTTAGAGGAGTGCAATGATGACTTTGCCAGAGATTTCTTAACATGGAAAACACACGACCACACGCATAATTAATATGATTACTCCAAGTTAGGGTGTTGTTAAAGTAAATGCCTAGATTTTTAGCTACATTTACAATTTCAATGGGTTGGTTATTTAAAATTATGACAGGGTTGTATTCAAGTTTCAATAAATTCTTCTTTATAATTAAACATTTCGATTTAGTGGGGTTTATACCCAAGGCATTAGCAGTTGCCCACTCATATACACGATGCAGCTCTTCATTCAAAGTTTGTACACATTGGTGAACTGCTGAAATGTTACAACTTATATAGAGCTGTACATCATCAGCGTACATTCTAACTTTGCAATGCTGAAGTTTATTTGGAAGGTCATTAGAATACAACAAAAACAAAAGAGGGCCCAGGATTGAACCCTGAGGAACTCCTCGGCCTAGGGACAGAGGTGTTGATTTTGAAGTACCAGTATCAACAAATTAAAACCTATCAGTTAAGTAAGAAAAAATCAAATCAGTGGCAGTAGAAGAAAACTTATAAAAGAATTTTAGTTTATGTCGCAAAATGTTATGATCAACAGTGTCAAATGCCTTCGAATGATCAAGGAGCACTAAAAATGAAACATTTCCACAATCAACCTGTTGTCGTAAATCCTCTGCAACATCTACGAGTGCAGTTACACAACCGTGTCTTTTACGAAACCCTGATTGACAATTGGTTAGGATATTATTGATCTCCAAGTATCGAGTCACTTGATCATGAATCAGTCTTTCAAAAACTTTGGAGAGAAATGGTAAAATAGCTATCGGTCTATACTCTTGATTTGATTTCTTAATCGGGATGATCTTCGCCAGTTTCCATAATTTTGGATAACAATTTGTGGTAAATATCTTGTTGAAGACGAACGTAATAATAGGAAGCAGTTGTGGTATAAGGATCTTAAGAAACCTGGGGTCAATGCCATCAACTCCTACTGCATTAGACTTTACCGTAAACAGATTTGAGAGCACATCATTCTGAGTAACATTAATGAAATGAAAGTTATGGTTGGATGCCTCATTAGAGAAAGAGTAGTAATTGGCTGTAGGTCTAACTGTAGTAATATTCAAGAAATTTTCGTTCAGAGTATTTGCGTCAACCTCACAAGCTTCATGGCCATTAAATTTTCCAATTCCGATTTCGCGGATAGTTTGCCAAGTTTTCTTTGAGTCAACCGCAAAGGAAAACTTAGATGCAAAATACTCAGATTTGGCTTTTTTAATTAGCTTGTTCACTATTTTTCGTGCGATACGATATGATTCGTGCAAATCGGGGGTTCTAAAGCGTTTCCATCGCGAATATAATAAGTCCCTGTGGTTAATTGATTGTTTGATTTCCTGAGAAAACCAGGGCTAACTGTGTTTAGTTAGGGTTATTGTTTTTAAAGGAACTGTAATATTATATAAATAGTTCAAGTTATACTGCAAATAATATAACTGATCATCTACCGAGGTAATATTGTACATAATGCTCCAGTTAATATTATAAAATTCATGTTCCAAGGCATTGTAGTCAATGTTTTTAAAATCCCGATAAGTAACAAATTGTGGAGTTATGTGCAAATGAAAATTATACGTAATGAAAATGAGGTCATGGCGTGAAAAACAAGAGGCCGCAAGTTGGTCGTATAGTAAGATCTTAGAGATATCACTTACAAAGAAGAGATCAAGAAGTGTGTTATTCGTTGTACTAAAGTGTGTAGGGTTTGTTGTGTTGGGAGATTGTAGACCAAGAGGAAGCAAATTATTGGTTAGGTAGGAATCAACCAAGACGTTTGAGTTAAAATCTCCCGCAATGATGACGTCCTCATATGTAGGAGCCAAATTCTGGAGAGTGTTAACAAGACTTTCAATGGAAATCCGATTATTTGGTCTATAAATGCAGCCCAATAAGAGTTTTCTCCCCTCACAACTAATCTCAACAAATAAATATTCAACCAAGTTTCGACCGGTATCGGCGTTCTCAACTAAGTCTGTGGAACTACAAATTACTTTTGCTGCTATGCCCTTTCTCACATATATTGCAACACCACCGTAACCATTCCTATCAACCCTTTTAATATTGTATCCCATTAACGATACCAATAAATCAGTAAACTCTGGTTTAAACCATGTTTCCGATACACAAACTATATCAATGCCAGAATTTTCAAAAATAAATCGAAATTCATCAATTTTATTTATTAAGCTCTGGGCATTGATGTGGCAAATTCTGATACCATTTCTTTGATTGGCCAGAACTTTTATCATGTTCGCAAGTCCGTCCCTGGAATGAGCTCTATTATTAATTAAATTGTTCCTTAACATTTGAAGTATAATTAATGAGGGTAAAAGTAACGCACTTGCCCAAAATGCGTTCATTTCTAATAAGCAAGTATTGAAAGGAGATTCAAATGCGAAGAAGCTTTCGAAAAATCTCAAATCGCAAGCATTTAAGAAAAAAAATATGTTCCATCAATATTTTAGGAAAGGGGTACCCCTTTGCTATAAATAATTTTTTTGGTTGAAACACAATTTTACCCAATTTTGCCCAAAAGGCGTTCATTTCTAATAAGCAAGTATTGAAATGAGATTCAAATGCGAAGAAGCTTCCGAAAAATCTCAAATCGCAAGCATTTAAGAAAAAAAATTGTTCATCAATATTTTAGGAAATTGGTACGCCTTTGCAAGGAATTAATTTTTTGGTTGAAACACAATTTTACCCAATTTTGCCCAAAAGGCGTTCATTTCTAATAAGCAAGTATTGAAATGAGATTCAAATGCGAAGAAGCTTCCGAAAAATCTCAAATCGCAAGCATTTAAGAAAAAAAATTGTTCATCAATATTTTAGGAAATTGGTACGCCTTTGCAAGGAATTAATTTTTTGGTTGAAACACAATTTTACCCAATTTTGCCCAAAAGGCGTTCATTTCTAATAAGCAAGTATTGAAAGGAGATTCAAATGCGAAGAAGCTTCCGAAAATTCTCAAATCGCAAGCATTTAAGAAAAAAAACTTTTCATCAATATTTTAGGAAAGGGTACCCCTTTGCAATAAATAAATTTTTTGGTTGAAACACAATTTTTCCCGACTTTGCCCAAAAGGCGTTCATTTCTAATAAGCAAGTATTGAAAGGAGATTTAAATGCGAAGAAACTTCCGAAAAATCTCAAATCGCAAGCATTTAAGAAAGAAAAAATTATCATCAATATTTTAGGAAAGAGGTACCCCTTTGCAATAAATAAATATTTTGGTTGAAACACAATTTTACCCAATTTTGCCCAAAAGGCGTTCATTTCTAATAAGCAAGTATTGAAAGGAGATTTAAATGCGAAGAAACTTCCGAAAATCTCAAATCGCAAGCATTTAAGAAAAAAAAATTTTTTATCAATATTTTAGGAAAGGGGTACCCCTTTGCAATAAACAAATTTTTTGGTTGAAACACAATTTTACCCGACTTTGCCCAAAAGGCGTTTATTTCTAATAAGCAAGTATTGAAAGGAGATTCAAATGCGAAGAAGCTTCCGAAAAATCTCAAATCGCAAGCATTTATGAAAAAAAAATAATTTTTCATCAATATTTTAGGAAAGGGGTACCCCTTTGCTATAAATAATTTTTTTGGTTGAAACACAATTTTACCCAATTTTGCCCAAAAGGCGTTCATTGCTAATAAGCAAGTATTGAAATGAGATTCAAATACGAAGAAGCTTCCGAAAAATCCCAAATCGCAAGCATTTAAGAAAAAAATTTGTCATCAATATTTTAGGAAAGGGGTACCCCTTTGCACTACATAAATTTTTTGGTTAAAACAGAATTTTACACGACTTTGTCCAAAAGGCGTTCATTTCTAATCGCAAGCATTTAAGAAAAAAAAATTTTTCATCAATATTCTAGGAAAGGGGTACCCCTTGGCAATAAATAAATTTTTTGGTTGAAACACAATTTTACACGACTTTTGCCAAAAGGCGTTCATTTCTAATAAGCAAGTATTGAAAGGAGATTCAAATGCGAAAAAGCTTCCGAGAAATCTCAAATCGCAAGCATTTAAGAAAAAAAAATTTTTCATCAATATTTTAGGAAAGGGTACCAAGCAAGCATTTAAGATAAATTTTTTGGTTGAAACACAATTTTACCCGACTTTTCCCAAAAGGCGTTCATTTCTAATAAGCAAGTATTGAAATGAGTTTCAAATGCGAAGAAGCTTCCGAAAAATCTCAAATCGCAAGCATTTATGAAAAAAAAAAATTGTTCATCAATATTTTAGGAAAGGGGTACCCCTTTACAATAAATACATTTTTTGGTTGAAACACAATTTTACCTGACTTTGCCCAAAAGGCGTTTATTTCTAATAAGCATATATTGAAAGGAGATTCAAATGCTAAGAAGCTTCCGAAAAATCTCAAATCGGAAGCATTTAAGAAAAAAAATTGTTCATCAATATTTTAGGAAAGGGGTACCCCTTTGCAATAAATAAATTTTTTGGTTGAACCACAATTTTACCCAATTTTGCCCAAAAGGCGTTTATTTCTAATAAGCATATATTGAAAGGAGTTTCAAATGCGAAGAAGCTTCCGAAAAATCTCAAATCGCCAGCATTTAAGAAAAAAAATTTTCATCAATATTTTAGGAAAGGGGTACCCCTTTGCAATAAATAAATTTTTTGGTTGAAACACAATTTTACCCGACTTTGCCAAAAGGCGTTCATTTCTAATAAGCAAGTATTGAAATGAGTTTCAAATGCGAAGAAGCTTTCGAAAAATCTCAAATCGCAAGCATTCAAGAAAAAAAATTTTTCATCAATATTTTAGGAAAGGGGTACCCCTTTGCAATACATATATTTTTTGGATGAAACACAACTTTTCCCGACTTTGCCCAAAATGCGTTCATTTCTAATAAGCAAGTATTGAAATGAGTTTCAAATGCGAAGAAGCTTCCGAAAAATCTCAAATCGCAAGCATTTAAGAAAAAAAATGTTTCATCAATATTTTAGGAAAGGGGTGCCCCTTTGCAATACATAAATTTTTTGGTTGAAACACAGTTTTACCAAATTTTGCCCAAAAGGCGTTCATTTCTAATAAGCAAGTATTGAAATGAGATTCAAATGCGAAGAAGCTTTCGAAAAATCTCAAATCGGAAGCATTTAAGAAAAAAATATGTTCCATCAATATTTTAGGAAAGGGTACGCCTATGCAAAAAATTAATTTTTTGGTTGAAACACAATTTTACCCAATTTTGCTCAAAAGGCGTTTATTTCTAATAAGCAAGTATTGAAATGAGTTTCAAATGCGAAGAAGCTTCCGAAAAATCTCAAATCGCAAGCATTTAAGAAAAAAAAATTGTTCATCAATATTTTAGGAAAGGGGTACCCCTTTGCAATACATAAATTTTTTGGTTAAAACAGAATTTTACCCAATTTTGCACAAAAGGCGTTCATTTCTAATCGCAAGCATTTAAGAAAAAAAAATTTTTCATCAATATTCTAGGAAAGGGGTACCCCTTGGCAATAAATAAATTTTTTGGTTGAAACACAATTTTACACGACTTTGTCCAAAAGGCGTTCATTTCTAATAAGCAAGTATTGAAAGGAGATTCAAATGCGAAAAAGCTTCCGAGAAATCTCAAATCGCAAGCATTTAAGAAAAAAAAATTTTTCATCAATATTTTAGGAAAGGGTACCAAGCAAGCATTTAAGATAAATTTTTTGGTTGAAACACAATTTTACCCGACTTTTCCCAAAAGGCGTTCATTTCTAATAAGCATATATTGAAAGGAGATTCAAACGCTAAGAAGCTTCCGAAAAATCTCAAATCGGAAGCATTTAAGAAAAAAAATTGTTCATCAATATTTTAGGAAAGGGGTACCCCTTTGCAATAAATAAATTTTTTGGTTGAAACACAATTTTACCCGACTTTGCCCAAAAGGCGTTCGTTTCTAATAAGCAAGTATTGAAATGAGATTTAAATGCGAAGAAGCTTCCGAAAAATCTCAAATCGCAAGCATTTAAGAAAAAAAAATTTTTTCATCAATATTTTAGGAAAGGGGTACCCCTTTGCAATACATATATTTTTTGGATGAAACACAACTTTTCCCGACTTTGCCCAAAATGCGTTCATTTCTAATAAGCAAGTATTGAAATGAGTTTCAAATGCGAAGAAGCTTCCGAAAAATCTCAAATCGCAAGCATTTAAGAAAAAAAAATGTTTCATCAATATTTTAGGAAAGGGGTGCCCCTTTGCAATACATAAATTTTTTGGTTGAAACACAGTTTTACCAAATTTTGCCCAAAAGGCGTTCATTTCTAATAAGCAAGTATTGAAAGGAGATTCAAATGCGAAGAAGCTTCCGAAGAATCTTAAATCGCAAGCATTTAAGAAAAAAAAAATTTTCATCAATTTCTAGGAAAGGGGTACACCCCTTTGCAATACAAAAATTTTTTGGTTGAAACACAATTTTACCCGACTTTGCCAAAAGGCGTTCATTTCTAATAAGCAAGTATTGAAATGAGTTTCAAATGCGAAGAAGCTTTCGAAAAATCTCAAATCGCAAGCATTCATGAAAAAAAAATTTTCATCAATATTTTAGGAAAGGGGTACCCCTTTGCAATACATATATTTTTTGGATGAAACACAACTTTTCCCGACTTTGCCCAAAATGCGTTCATTTCTAATAAGCAAGTATTGAAATGAGTTTCAAATGCGAAGAAACTTCCGAAAAATCTCAAATCGCAAGCATTTAAGAAAAAAAAATGTTTCATCAATATTTTAGGAAAGGGGTACGCCTTTGCAAGGAATTAATTTTTTGGTTGAAACACAATTTTACCCAATTTTGCCCAAAAGGCGTTCATTTCTAATAAGCAAGTATTGAAAGGAGATTCAAATGCGAAGAAGCTTCCGAAGAATCTTAAATTGCAAGCTTTTAAGAAAAAAAAATTTTCATCAATTTCTAGGAAAGGGGTACACCCCTTTGCAATACATAAATTTTTTGGTTGAAACACAATTTTACCCGACTTTGCCCAAAAGGCGTTCATTTCTAATAAGCAAGTATTGAAAGGAGATTCAAATGCGAAAAACCTTCCGAAAAATCTCAAATCGCAAGCATTTAAGAAAAAAAAATTGTTCATCAATATTTTAGGAAAGGGTACCAAGCAAGCATTTAAGAAAAAAAATTGTTCATCAATATTTTAGGAAATTGGTACGCCTTTGCAAGGAATTAATTTTTTGGTTGAAACACAATTTTACCCAATTTTGCCCAAAAGGCGTTCATTTCTAATAAGCAAGTATTGAAATGAGTTTCAAATGCGAAGAAGCTTCCGAAAAATCTCAAATCGCAAGCATTTAAGAAAGAAAAATTTTTCATCAATATTTTAGGAAAGAGGTACCCCTTTGCAATAAATAAATTTTTTGGTTGAAACACAGTTTTATCCAATTTTGCCCAAAAGGCATTCATTTCTAATAAGCATATATTGAAAGGAGATTCAAATGCTAAGAAGCTTCCGAAAAATCTCAAATCGAAAGCATTTAAGAAAAAAACATTTTTCATCAATATTTTAGGAAAGTGGTACCCCTTTGCAAAAAATGGATTTTTTGGTTGAAACACAATTTTACTCAATTTTGCCCAAAATGCGTTCATTTCTAATAAGCAAGTATTGAAATGAGTCTCAAATGCTAAGAAGCTTCCGAAAAATCTCAAATCGCACGCATTTAAGAAAAAAACATTTTTCGTCAATATTTTAGGAAAGGGGTACTCCTTTGCAATAAATAAATTTGTTGGTTGAAACACAATTTTACCCAATTTTGCCCAAAATACGTTCATTTCTAATAAGCAAGTATTGAAATGAGTTTCTAATGCGAAGAAGCTTCCGAAAAATCTCAAATCGCAAGCATTTAAGAAAAAAAACATTTTTCGTCAATATTTGAGGAAAGGGGTACTCCTTTGCAATAAATAAATTTGTTGGTTGAAACACAATTTTACCCAATTTTGCCCAAAATACGTTCATTTCTAATAAGCAAGTATTGAAATGAGTTTCTAATGCGAAGAAGCTTCCGAAAAATCTCAAATCGCAAGCATTTAAGAAAAAAAAATTTTTCATCAATATTTTAGGAAAGGGTACCAAGCAAGCATTTAAGATAAATTTTTTGGTTGAAACACAATTTTACCCGACTTTTCCCAAAAGGCGTTCATTTCTAATAAGCAAGTATTGAAATGAGTTTCAAATGCGAAGAAGCTTCCGAAAAATCTCAAATCGCAAGCATTTATGAAAAAAAAAAATTGTTCATCAATATTTTAGGAAAGGGGTACCCCTTTACAATAAATACATTTTTTGGTTGAAACACAATTTTACCTGACTTTGCCCAAAAGGCGTTTATTTCTAATAAGCATATATTGAAAGGAGATTCAAATGCTAAGAAGCTTCCGAAAAATCTCAAATCGGAAGCATTTAAGAAAAAAAATTGTTCATCAATATTTTAGGAAAGGGGTACCCCTTTGCAATAAATAAATTTTTTGGTTGAACCACAATTTTACCCAATTTTGCCCAAAAGGCGTTTATTTCTAATAAGCATATATTGAAAGGAGTTTCAAATGCGAAGAAGCTTCCGAAAAATCTCAAATCGCAAGCATTTAAGAAAAAAAATTTTCATCAATATTTTAGGAAAGGGGTACCCCTTTGCAATAAATAAATTTTTTGGTTGAAACACAATTTTACCCGACTTTGCCAAAAGGCGTTCATTTCTAATAAGCAAGTATTGAAATGAGTTTCAAATGCGAAGAAGCTTTCGAAAAATCTCAAATCGCAAGCATTCAAGAAAAAAAATTTTTCATCAATATTTTAGGAAAGGGGTACCCCTTTGCAATACATATATTTTTTGGATGAAACACAACTTTTCCCGACTTTGCCCAAAATGCGTTCATTTCTAATAAGCAAGTATTGAAATGAGTTTCAAATGCGAAGAAGCTTCCGAAAAATCTCAAATCGCAAGCATTTAAGAAAAAAAATGTTTCATCAATATTTTAGGAAAGGGGTGCCCCTTTGCAATACATAAATTTTTTGGTTGAAACACAGTTTTACCAAATTTTGCCCAAAAGGCGTTCATTTCTAATAAGCAAGTATTGAAATGAGATTCAAATGCGAAGAAGCTTTCGAAAAATCTCAAATCGGAAGCATTTAAGAAAAAAATATGTTCCATCAATATTTTAGGAAAGGGTACGCCTATGCAAAAAATTAATTTTTTGGTTGAAACACAATTTTACCCAATTTTGCTCAAAAGGCGTTTATTTCTAATAAGCAAGTATTGAAATGAGTTTCAAATGCCAAGAAGCTTCCGAAAAATCTCAAATCGCAAGCATTTAAGAAAAAAAAATTGTTCATCAATATTTTAGGAAAGGGGTACCCCTTTGCAATACATAAATTTTTTGGTTAAAACAGAATTTTACCCAATTTTGCACAAAAGGCGTTCATTTCTAATCGCAAGCATTTAAGAAAAAAAAATTTTTCATTAATATTCTACGAAAGGGGTACCCCTTGGCAATAAATAAATTTTTTGGTTGAAACACAATTTTACACGACTTTGTCCAAAAGGCGTTCATTTCTAATAAGCAAGTATTGAAAGGAGATTCAAATGCGAAAAAGCTTCCGAGAAATCTCAAATCGCAAGCATTTAAGAAAAAAAAATTTTTCATCAATATTTTAGGAAAGGGTACCAAGCAAGCATTTAAGATAAATTTTTTGGTTGAAACACAATTTTACCCGACTTTTCCCAAAAGGCGTTTATTTCTAATAAGCATATATTGAAAGGAGATTCAAACGCTAAGAAGCTTCCGAAAAATCTCAAATCGGAAGCATTTAAGAAAAAAAATTGTTCATCAATATTTTAGGAAAGGGGTACCCCTTTGCAATAAATAAATTTTTTGGTTGAAACACAATTTTACCCGACTTTGCCCAAAAGGCGTTCGTTTCTAATAAGCAAGTATTGAAATGAGATTTAAATGCGAAGAAGCTTCCGAAAAATCTCAAATCGCAAGCATTTAAGAAAAAAAAATTTTTTCATCAATATTTTAGGAAAGGGGTACCCCTTTGCAATACATATATTTTTTGGATGAAACACAACTTTTCCCGACTTTGCCCAAAATGCGTTCATTTCTAATAAGCAAGTATTGAAATGAGTTTCAAATGCGAAGAAGCTTCCGAAAAATCTCAAATCGCAAGCATTTAAGAAAAAAAAATGTTTCATCAATATTTTAGGAAAGGGGTGCCCCTTTGCAATACATAAATTTTTTGGTTGAAACACAGTTTTACCAAATTTTGCCCAAAAGGCGTTCATTTCTAATAAGCAAGTATTGAAAGGAGATTCAAATGCGAAGAAGCTTCCGAAGAATCTTAAATCGCAAGCATTTAAGAAAAAAAAATTTTCATCAATTTCTAGGAAAGGGGTACACCCCTTTGCAATACAAAAATTTTTTGGTTGAAACACAATTTTACCCGACTTTGCCAAAAGGCGTTCATTTCTAATAAGCAAGTATTGAAATGAGTTTCAAATGCGAAGAAGCTTTCGAAAAATCTCAAATCGCAAGCATTCAAGAAAAAAAAATTTTCATCAATATTTTAGGAAGGGGGTACCCCTTTGCAATACCTATATTTTTTGGATGAAACACAACTTTTCCCGACTTTGCCCAAAATGCGTTCATTTCTAATAAGCAAGTATTGAAATGAGTTTCAAATGCGAAGAAGCTTCCGAAAAATCTCAAATCGCAAGCATTTAAGAAAAAAAAATGTTTCATCAATATTTTAGGAAAGGGGTACGCCTTTGCAAGGAATTAATTTTTTGGTTGAAACACAATTTTACCCAATTTTGCCCAAAAGGCGTTCATTTCTAATAAGCAAGTATTGAAAGGAGATTCAAATGCGAAGAAGCTTCCGAAGAATCTTAAATCGCAAGCATTTAAGAAAAAAAAATTTTCATCAATTTCTAGGAAAGGGGTACACCCCTTTGCAATACATAAATTTTTTGGTTGAAACACAATTTTACCCGACTTTGCCCAAAAGGCGTTCATTTCTAATAAGCAAGTATTGAAAGGAGATTCAAATGCGAAAAAGCTTCCGAGAAATCTCAAATCGCAAGCATTTAAGAAAAAAAAATTGTTCATCAATATTTTAGGAAAGGGTACCAAGCAAGCATTTAAGAAAAAAAATTGTTCATCAATATTTTAGGAAATTGGTACGCCTTTGCAAGGAATTAATTTTTTGGTTGAAACACAATTTTACCCAATTTTGCCCAAAAGGCGTTCATTTCTAATAAGCAAGTATTGAAATGAGTTTCAAATGCGAAGAAGCTTCCGAAAAATCTCAAATCGCAAACATTTAAGAAAGAAAAATTTTTCATCAATATTTTAGCAAAGAGGTACCCCTTTGCAATAAATAAATTTTTTGGTTGAAACACAGTTTTATCCAATTTTGCCCAAAAGGCATTCATTTCTAATAAGCATATATTGAAAGGAGATTCAAATGCTAAGAAGCTTCCGAAAAATCTCAAATCGAAAGCATTTAAGAAAAAAACATTTTTCATCAATATTTTAGGAAAGTGGTACCCCTTTGCAAAAAATGGATTTTTTGGTTGAAACACAATTTTACTCAATTTTGCCCAAAATGCGTTCATTTCTAATAAGCAAGTATTGAAATGAGTTTCAAATGCTAAGAAGCTTCCGAAAAATCTCAAATCGCACGCATTTAAGAAAAAAACATTTTTCGTCAATATTTTAGGAAAGGGGTACTCCTTTGCAATAAATAAATTTGTTGGTTGAAACACAATTTTAACCAATTTTGCCCAAAATACGTTCATTTCTAATAAGCAAGTATTGAAATGAGTTTCTAATGCGAAGAAGCTTCCGAAAAATCTCAAATCGCAAGCATTTAAGAAAAAAAACATTTTTCGTCAATATTTGAGGAAAGGGGTACTCCTTTGCAATAAATAAATTTGTTGGTTGAAACACAATTTTACCCAATTTTGCCCAAAATACGTTCATTTCTAATAAGCAAGTATTGAAATGAGTTTCTAATGCGAAGAAGCTTCCGAAAAATCTCAAATCGCAAGCATTTAAGAAAAAAAATTTTCATCAATATTTTAGGAAAGGGGTACCCCTTTGCAATAAATAATTTTTTTGGTTGAAACACAATTTTTCCCGACTTTGCCCAAAAGGCGTTCATTTCTAATAAGCAAGTATTGAAATGAGTTTCAAATGCGAAGAAGCTTCCGAAAAATCTCAAATCGGAAGCATTAAAGAAAAAACATTTTTCATCAATATTTTAGGAAGGGGTACCCCTTTGCAATACATAAATATTTTGGTTGAAACACAATTTTACCCAATTTTGCCCAAAATACGTTCATTTCTAATAAACAAGTATTGAAATGAGTTTCTAATGCGAAGAAGCTTCCGAAAAATCTCAAATCGCAAGCATTTAAGAAAAAAAAATTTTCATCAATATTTTAGGAAAGGGGTATCCCTTTGCAATAAATAAATTTTTTGGTTGAAACACAATTTTGCCCGACTTTGCCCAAAAGGCGTTCATTTCTAATTAGCAAGTATTAAAAGGAGATTCAAATGCTAAGAAGCTTCCGAAAAATCTCAAATCGCAAGCATTTAAGAAAGAAAAATTTGTCATCAATATTTTAGGAAATTGGTACCCCTTTGCAATAAATACATTTTTTGGTTGAAACACAATTTTACCCAATTTTGCCCAAAAGGCGTTCATTTCTAATAAGCAAGTATTGAAATGAGTTTCAAATGCGAAGAAGCTTCCGAAAAATCTCAAATCGGAAGCATTAAAGAAAAAACATTTTTCATCAATATTTTAGGAAGGGGTACCCCTTTGCAATACATAAATATTTTGGTTGAAACACAATTTTACCCAATTTTGCCCAAAATACGTTCATTTCTAATAAACAAGTATTGAAATGAGTTTCTAATGCGAAGAAGCTTCCGAAAAATCTCAAATCGCAAGCATTTAAGAAAAAAAAAATTTTCATCAATATTTTAGGAAAGGGGTATCCCTTTGCAATAAATAAATTTTTTGGTTGAAACACAATTTTGCCCGACTTTGCCCAAAAGGCGTTCATTTCTAATAAGCAAGTATTGAAAGGAGATTCAAATGCGAAGAAGCTTCCGAAGAATCTTAAATCGCAAGCATTTAAGAAAAAAAAAATTTTCATCAATTTCTAGGAAAAGGGTACACCCCTTTGCAATACATAAATTTTTTGGTTGAAACACAATTTTACCCGACTTTGCCCAAAAGGCGTTCATTTCTAATAAGCAAGTATTGAAATGAGTTTCAAATGCGAAAAAGCTTCCGAGAAATCTCAAATCGCAAGCATTTAAGAAAAAAAAATTTTTCATCAATTTCTAGGAAAGGGGTACACCCCTTTGCAATAAATAAATTTTTTGGTTGAAACACAATTTTACCCGACTTTGCCCAAAAGGCGTTCATTTCTAATAAGCAAGTATTGAAATGAGTTTCGAATGCGAAGAAGCTTCCGAAAAATCTCAAATCGCAAGCATTTAAAAAAAAAATTGTCATCAATATTTTAGGAAAGGGGTACCCCTTTGCAATAAATAAATTTTTTGGTTGAAACACAATTTTACCCGACTTTGCCCAAAAGGCGTTTATTTCTAATAAGCAAGTATTGAAATGAGATTCAAATGCGAAGAAGCTTCCGAAAAATCTCAAATCGCAAGCATTTAAGAAAAAAAAAAATTTTTCATCAATATTTTAGGAAAGGGGTACCCCTTTGCAATAAATGAATTTTTTGGTTGAAACACAATTTTTCCCGACTTTGCCCAAAAGGCGTTCATTTCTAATAAGCAAGTATTGAAATGAGATTCAAATGTGAAGAAGCTTCCGAAAAATCTCAAATCGCAAGCATTTAAGAAAAAAATATTTTAATCAATATTTTAGGAAAGGGGTACCCCTTTGCAATAAATAAATTTTTTGGTTGAAACACAATTTTTCCCGACTTTGCCCAAAAGGCGTTCATTTCTAATAAGCAAGTATTGAAATGAGATTCAAATGCGAAGAAGCTTCCGAAAAATCTCAAATCGCAAGCATTTAAGAAAAAAACTTTTTTCGTCAATATATTAGTATGCAATAAATACATTTTATGGTTGAAACACAATTTTACCCGACTTTGCCCAAAAGGCGTTTATTTCTAATAAGCAAGTATTGAAAGGAAATTCAAATGCGAAGAAGCTTCCGAAAAATCTCAAATCGCAAGCATTTAAGAAAAAAATTTGTCATCAATATTTTAGGAAAGGGGTGCCCCTTTGCAATACATAAATTTTTTGGTTGAAACACAATTTTACCCGACTTTGCCCAAAAGGCGTTTATTTCTAATAAGCAAGTATTGAAATGAGATTCAAATGCGAAGAAGCTTCTGAAAAATCTCAAATCGCAAGCATTTAAGAAAAAAAAAATTTTTCATCAATATTTTAGGAAAGGGGTACCCCTTTGCAATACATAAATTTGTTGGTTGAAACACAATTTTACCCAATTTTGCCCAAAAGGCGTTTATTTCTAATAAGCAAGTATTGAAATGAGTTTCAAATGCGAAGAAGCTTCCGAAAAATCTCAAATCGCAAGCATAAAAAAAAAAAAAATGTTTCATCAATATTTTAGGAAATTGGTACCCCTTTGCAATAAATAAAATTTTTGGTTGAAACACAATTTTACCCGACTTTGCCCAAAAGGCGTTTATTTCTAATAAGCAAGTATTGAAATGAGATTCAAATGCGAAGAAGCTTCGAAAAATCTCAAATCGGAAGCATTTAAGAAAAAAAATTGTTCATCAATATTTTAGGAAAGGGGTACCCCTTTGCAATAAATAAATTTTTTGGTTGAAACACAATTTTACCCAATTTTGCCCAAAAGACGTTCATTTCTAATAAGCAATTATTGAAATGAGATTCAAATGCGAAGAAGCTTCCGAAAAATCTCAAATCGCAAGCATTTAAGAAAAAAAAAGTTTTCATCAATTTCTAGGAAAGGGGTACACCCCTTTGCAATAAATAAATTTTTTGGTTGAAACACAATTTTACCCGACCTTGCCCAAAAGGTGTTCATTTCTAATAAGCAAGTATTGAAATGAGATTCAAATGCGAAGAAGCTTCCGAAAAATATCAAATCGCAAGCATTTAAGAAAAAAAAATTTTTCATCAATATTTTAGGAAAGGGTACGCCTTTGCAAAAAATGAATTTTTTGGTTGAAACACAATTTTACCCGACTTTGCCCAAAAGGCGTTTATTTCTAATAAGCAAGTATTGAAATGAGTTTCAAATGCGAAGAAGCTTCCGAAAAATCTCAAATCGCAAGCATTTAAGAAAAAAAAATTTTTCATCAATATTTTAGGAAAGGGGTATCCCTTTGCAATAAATAAATTTTTTGGTTGAAACACAATTTTACCCAATTTTGCCCAAAAGGCGTTTATTTCTAATAAGCAAGTATTGAAAGGAGATTCAAATGCGAAGAAGCTTCCGAAAAATCTCAAATCGCAAGCATTTAAGAAAAAAAAATTTTTCATCAATATTTTAGGAAAGGGGTACCCCTTTGCAATACATAAATTTGTTGGTTGAAACACAATTTTACCCAATTTTGGCCAAAAGGCGTTTATTTCTAATAAGCAAGTATTGAAATGAGTTTCAAATGCGAAGAAGCTTCCGAAAAATCTCAAATCGCAAGCATTTAAGAAAAAAAAATTGTCATCAATATTTTAGGAAAGGGGTATCCCTTTGCAATAAATAAATTTTTTGGTTGAAACACAATTTTGCCCGACTTTGCCCAAAAGGCGTTCATTTCTAATAAGCAAGTATTAAAAGGAGATTCAAATGCTAAGAAGCTTCCGAAAAATCTCAAATCGCAAGCATTTAAGAAAAAAATTTGTCATCAATATTTTAGGAAAGGGGTGCCCCTTTGCAATACATAAATTTTTTGGTTGCAACACAATTTTACCCAATTTTGCCCAAAAGACGTTCATTTCTAATAAGCAAGTATTGAAATGAGATTCAAATGCGAAGAAGCTTCCGAAAAATCTCAAATCGCAAGCATTTAAGAAAAAAAATTTTTCATCAATATTTTTGGAAAGGGGTACCCCTTTGCAATAAATAAATTTTTTGGTTGAAACACAATTTTACCCAATTTTGCCCAAAAGGCGTTCATTTCTAATAAGCAAGTATTGAAAGGAGATTCAAATGCGAAGAAGCTTCCGAAAAATCTCAAATCGCAAGCATTTAAGAAAAAAAAAATTTTCATCAATATTTTAGGAAAGGGGTACCCCTTTGCAATAAATTAATTTTTTTGTTGAAACACAATTTTACCCGACTTTGCCCAAAAGGCGTTCATTTCTAATAAGCAAGTATTGAAAGGAGATTTAAATGCGAAGAAGCTTCCGAAAAATCTCAAATCGGAAGCATTTAAGAAAAAAATATGTTCCATCAATATTTTAGGAAAGGGTACGCCTATGCAAAAAATGAATTTTTTGGTTGAAACACAATTTTTCCCGACTTTGCCCAAAAGGCGTTCATTTCTAATAAGCAAGTATTGAAATGAGATTCAAATGCTAAGAAGCTTCCGAAAAATCTCAAATCGAAAGCATTTAAGAAAAAAACATTTTTCATCAATATTTTAGGAAAGGGTTACCCCTTTGCAATAAATAATATTTTTGGTTGAAACACAATTTTGCCCGACTTTGCCCAAAATGCGTTCATTTCTAATAAGCAAGTATTGAAATGAGATTCAAATGCGAAGAAGCTTCCGAAAAATCTCAAATCGCAAGCATTTAAGAAAAAAAAAATTTTCATCAATATTTTAGGAAAGAGGTACCCCTTTGCAATAAATAAATTTTTTGGTTGAAACACAGTTTTACCCAATTTTGCCCAAAAGGCATTCATTTCTAATAAGCATATATTGAAAGGAGATTCAAATGCTAAGAAGCTTCCGAAAAATCTCAAATCGAAAGCATTTAAGAAAAATATTTTTCATCAATATTTTAGGAAGGGGTACCCCTTTGCAATAAATAAATTTTTTGGTTGAAACACAATTTTACCCGACTTTGCCCAAAAGGCGTTTATTTCTAATAAGCAAGTATTGAAATGAGTTTCAAATGCGAAGAAGCTTCCGAAAAATCTCAAATCGCAAGCATTTAAGAAAAAAAAATTTGTCATCAATATTTTAGGAAATTGGTACCCCTTTGCAATAAATACATTTTTTGGTTGAAACACAATTTTACCCGACTTTGCCCAAAAGGCGTTCATTTCTAATAAGCAAGTATTGAAATGAGTTTCAAATGCGAAAAAGCTTCCGAGAAATCTCAAATCGCAAGCATTTAAGAAAAAAAAATTTTTCATCAATTTCTAGGAAAGGGGTACACCCTTTTGCAATAAATAAATTTTTTGGTTGAAACACAATTTTACCCGACTTTGCCCAAAAGGCGTTTATTTCTAATAAGCAAGTATTGAAATGAGTTTCAAATGCGAAGAAGCTTCCGAAAAATCTCAAATCGAAAGCATTTAAGAAAAAAACATTTTTCATCAATATTTTAGGAAATTGGTACCCCTTTGCAATAAATACATTTTTTGGTTGAAACACAATTTTACCCGACCTTGCCCAAAAGGTGTTCATTTCTAATAAGCAAGTATTGAAATGAGATTCAAATGCGAAGAAGCTTCCGAAAAATCTCAAATCGGAAGCATTTAAGAAAAAAAAATTTTTCATCAATATTTTAGGAAAGGGGTACCCCTTTGCAATACATAAATTTGTTGGTTGAAACACAATTTTACCCAATTTTGGCCAAAAGGCGTTTATTTCTAATAAGCCAGTATTGAAATGAGTTTCAAATGCGAAGAAGCTTCCGAAAAATCTCAAATCGCAAGCATTTAAGAAAAAAAAATTTGTCATCAATATTTTAGGAAATTGGTACCCCTTTGCAATAAATACATTTTTTGGTTGAAACACAATTTTACCCAATTTTGCCCAAAAGGCGTTCATTTCTAATAAGCAAGTATTGAAAGGAGATTCAAATGCAAAGAAGCTTCCGAAGAATCTTAAATCGCAAGCATTTAAGAAAAAAAAAATTTTCATCAATTTCTAGGAAAGGGGTACACCCCTTTGCAATACATAAATTTTTTGGTTGAAACACAATTTTACCCGACTTTGCCCAAAAGGCGTTCATTTCTAATAAGCAAGTATTGAAAGGAGATTCAAATGCGAAGAAGCTTCCGAAAAATCTCAAATCGCAAGCATTTAAGAAAAAAAATTTGCCGTCAATATTTTAGGAAAGGGGTGCCCCTTTGCAATACATAAATTTTTTGGTTGAAACACAATTTTACCCGACTTTGCCCAAAAGGCGTTCATTTCTAATAAGCAAGTATTAAAAGGAGATTCAAATGCTAAGAAGCTTCCGAAAAATCTCAAATCGCAAGCATTTAAGAAAAAAATTTGTCATCAATATTTTAGGAAAGGGGTGCCCCTTTGCAATACATAAATTTTTTGGTTGAAACACAATTTTACCCGACTTTGCCCAAAAGGCGTTTATTTCTAATAAGCAAGTATTGAAAGGAGATTTAAATGCGAAGAAGCTTCCGAAGAATCTTAAATCGCAAGCATTTAAGAAAAAAAAAATTTTCATCAATATTTTAGGAAAGGGGTATCCCTTTGCAATAAATAAATTTTTTGGTTGAAACACAATTTTGCCCGACTTTGCCCAAAAGGCGTTCATTTCTAATAAGCAAGTATTAAAAGGAGATTCAAATGCTAAGAAGCTTCCGAAAAATCTCAAATCGCAAGCATTTAAGAAAAAAAAATTTGTCATCAATATTTTAGGAAATTGGTACCCCTTTGCAATAAATACATTTTTTGGTTGAAACACAATTTTACCCAATTTTGCCCAAAAGGCGTTCATTTCTAATAAGCAAGTATTGAAAGGAGATTCAAATGCGAAGAAGCTTCCGAAGAATCTTAAATCGCAAGCATTTAAGAAAAAAAAAATTTTCATCAATTTCTAGGAAAGGGCTACACCCCTTTGCAATACATAAATTTTTTGGTTGAAACACAATTTTACCCGACTTTGCCCAAAAGGCGTTCATTTCTAATAAGCAAGTATTGAAAGGAGATTTAAATGCGAAGAAGCTTCCGAAAAATCTCAAATCGCAAGCATTTAGAAAAAAAATTTGCCGTCAATATTTTAGGAAAGGGGTATCCCTTTGCAATAAATAAATTTTTTGGTTGAAACACAATTTTGCCCGACTTTGCCCAAAAGGCGTTCATTTCTAATAAGCAAGTATTAAAAGGAGATTCAAATGCTAAGAAGCTTCCGAAAAATCTCAAATCGCAAGCATTTAAGAAAAAAATTTGTCATCAATATTTTAGGAAAGGGGTGCCCCTTTGCAATACATAAATTTTTTGGTTGAAACACAATTTTACCCGACTTTGCCCAAAAGGCGTTTATTTCTAATAAGCAAGTATTGAAAGGAGATTTAAATGCGAAGAAGCTTCCGAAGAATCTTAAATCGCAAGCATTTAAGAAAAAAAAAATTTTCATCAATATTTTAGGAAAGGGGTATCCCTTTGCAAAAAATAAATTTTTTGGTTGAAACACAATTTTGCCCGACTTTGCCCAAAAGGCGTTCATTTCTAATAAGCAAGTATTAAAAGGAGATTCAAATGCTAAGAAGCTTCCGAAAAATCTCAAATCGCAAGCATTTAAGAAAAAAAAATTTGTCATCAATATTTTAGGAAATTGGTACCCCTTTGCAATAAATACATTTTTTGGTTGAAACACAATTTTACCCAATTTTGCCCAAAAGGCGTTCATTTCTAATAAGCAAGTATTGAAAGGAGATTCAAATGCGAAGAAGCTTCCGAAGAATCTTAAATCGCAAGCATTTAAGAAAAAAAAAATTTTCATCAATTTCTAGGAAAGGGCTACACCCCTTTGCAATACATAAATTTTTTGGTTGAAACACAATTTTACCCGACTTTGCCCAAAAGGCGTTCATTTCTAATAAGCAAGTATTGAAAGGAGATTCAAATGCGAAGAAGCTTCCGAAAAATCTCAAATCGCAAGCATTTAAGAAAAAAAATTTGCCGTCAATATTTTAGGAAAGGGGTATCCCTTTGCAATAAATAAATTTTTTGGTTGAAACACAATTTTGCCCGACTTTGCCCAAAAGGCGTTCATTTCTAATAAGCAAGTATTAAAAGGAGATTCAAATGCTAAGAAGCTTCCGAAAAATCTCAAATTGCAAGCATTTAAGAAAAAAATTTGTCATCAATATTTTAGGAAAGGGGTGCCCCTTTGCAATACATAAATTTTTTGGTTGAAACACAATTTTACCCGACTTTGCCCAAAAGGCGTTTATTTCTAATAAGCAAGTATTGAAAGGAGATTTAAATGCGAAGAAGCTTCCGAAGAATCTTAAATCGCAAGCATTTAAGAAAAAAAAAATTTTCATCAATATTTTAGGAAAGGGGTATCCCTTTGCAATAAATAAATTTTTTGGTTGAAACACAATTTTGCCCGACTTTGCCCAAAAGGCGTTCATTTCTAATAAGCAAGTATTAAAAGGAGATTCAAATGCTAAGAAGCTTCCGAAAAATCTCAAATCGCAAGCATTTAAGAAAAAAATATTTGTCATCAATATTTTAGGAAATTGGTACCCCTTTGCAATAAATACATTTTTTGGTTGAAACACAATTTTACCCAATTTTGCCCAAAAGGCGTTCATTTCTAATAAGCAAGTATTGAAAGGAGATTCAAATGCGAAGAAGCTTCCGAAGAATCTTAAATCGCAAGCATTTAAGAAAAAAAAAATTTTCATCAATATTTTAGGAAAGGGGTACCCCTTTGCAATAAATAAATTTTTGGTTGAAACACAATTTTACCCGACTTTGCCCAAAAGGCGTTCATTTCTAATAAGCAAGTATTGAAATGAGTTTCAAATGCAAAAAAGCTTCCGAGAAATCTCAAATCGCAAGCATTTAAGAAAAAAAAATTTTTCATCAATTTCTAGGAAAGGGGTACACCCCTTTGCAATAAATAAATTTTTTGGTTGAAACACAATTTTACCCGACTTTGCCCAAAAGGCGTTCATTTCTAATAAGCAAGTATTGAAAGGAGATTCAAATGCGAAGAAGCTTCCGAAGAATCTTAAATCGCAAGCATTTAAGAAAAAAAAAATTTTCATCAGTTTCTAGGAAAGGGGTGCACCCCTTTGCAATACATAAATTTTTTGGTTGAAACACAATTTTACCCGACTTTGCCCAAAAGGCGTTCATTTCTAATAAGCAAGTATTGAAAGGAGATTCTAATGCGAAGAAGCTTCCGAAAAATCTCAAATCGCAAGCATTTAAGAAAGAAAAAATTGTTCATCAATATTTTAGGAAAGTGGTACCCCTTTGCAAAAAATGGATTTTTTGGTTGAAACACAATTTTACCCGACATTGCCCAAAAGGCGTTTATTTCTAATAAGCAAGTATTGAAAGGAGATTCAAATGCGAAGAAGCTTCCGAAAATTCTCAAATCGCAAGCATTTAAGAAAAAAAAAAATGTTTCATCAATATTTTAGGAAAGGGGAACCCCTTTGCAATAAATAAATTTTTTGGTTGAAACACAATTTTACCCAATTTTGCCCAAAAGGCGTTCATTTCTAATAAGCAAGTATTGAAATGAGTTTCTAATGCGAAGAAGCTTCCGAAAAATCTCAAATCGCAAGCATTTAAGAAAGAAAAAATTGTTCATCAATATTTTAGGAAAGTGGTACCCCTTTGCAAAAAATGGATTTTTTGGTTGAAACACAATTTTACCCGACATTGCCCAAAAGGCGTTTATTTCTAATAAGCAAGTATTGAAATGAGTTTCAAATGCGAAGAAGCTTCCGAAAAATCTCAAATCGCAAGCATTTATGAAAAAAAAAATTTTTCATCAATATTTTAGGAAAGGGGTACCCCTTTGCAATAAATAAATTTTTTTGTTGAAACACAGTTTTACCCGACTTTGCCCAAAAGGCGTTCATTTCTAATAAGCAAGTATTGAAATGAGTTTCAAATGCGAAGAAGCTTCCGAAAAATCTCAAATCGCAAGCATTTAAGAAAGAAAAATTTTTCATCAATATTTTAGGAAAGGGTACGCCTTTGCAAAATATTAATTTTTTGGTTGAAACACAATTTTACCCGACATTGCCCAAAAGGCGTTTATTTCTAATAAGCAAGTATTGAAAGGAGATTCAAATGCGAAGAAGCTTCCGAAAATTCTCAAATCGCAAGCATTTAAGAAAAAAAAAATGTTTCATCAATATTTTAGGAAAGGGGAACCCCTTTGCAATAAATAAATTTTTTGGTTGAAACACAATTTTACCCAATTTTGCCCAAAAGGCGTTCATTTCTAATAAGCAAGTATTGAAATGAGTTTCTAATGCGAAGAAGCTTCCGAAAAATCTCAAATCGCAAGCATTTAAGAAAGAAAAAATTGTTCATCAATATTTTAGGAAAGTGGTACCCCTTTGCAAAAAATGGATTTTTTGGTTGAAACACAATTTTACCCGACATTGCCCAAAAGGCGTTTATTTCTAATAAGCAAGTATTGAAATGAGTTTCAAATGCGAAGAAGCTTCCGAAAAATCTCAAATCGCAAGCATTTAGGAAAAAAAAAATTTTTTCATCAATATTTTAGGAAAGGGGTACCCCTTTGCAATAAATAAATTTTTTGGTTGAAACATAGTTTTACCCAATTTTGCCCAAAAGGCATTCATTTCTAATAAGCATATATTGAAAGGAGATTCAAACGCTAAGAAGCTTCCGAAAAATCTCAAATCGAAAGCATTTAAGAAAAAAACATTTTTCATCAATATTTTAGGAAAGGGTACGCCTTTGCAAAATATTAATTTTTTGGTTGAAACACAATTTTACCCGACATTGCCCAAAAGGCGTTTATTTCTAATAAGCAAGTATTGAAAGGAGATTCAAATGCGAAGAAGCTTCCGAAAATTCTCAAATCGCAAGCATTTAAGAAAAAAAAAATGTTTCATCAATATTTTAGGAAAGGGGACCCCCTTTGCAATAAATAAATTTTTTGGTTGAAACATAATTTTACCCAATTTTGCCCAAAAGGCGTTCATTTCTAATAAGCAAGTATTGAAATGAGTTTCTAATGCGAAGAAGCTTCCGAAAAATCTCAAATCGCAAGCATTTAAGAAAGAAAAAATTGTTCATCAATATTTTAGGAAAGTGGTACCCCTTTGCAAAATATTAATTTTTTGGTTGAAACACAATTTTACCCAATTTTGTCCAAAAGGCGTTTATTTCTAATAAGCAAGTATTGAAATGAGTTTCAAATGCGAAGAAGCTTCCGAAAAATCTCAAATCGCAAGCATTTAAGAAAAAAATATTTTAATCAATATTTTAGGAAAGTGGTACCCCTTTGCAAAAAATGGATTTTTTGGTCGAAACACAATTTTACTCAATTTTGCCCAAAAGGCGTTCATTTCTAATAAGCAAGTATTGAAATGAGTTTCTAATGCGAAGAAGCTTCCGAAAAATCTCAAATCGCAAGCATTTAAGAAAGAAAAAAATGTTTCATCAATATTTTAGGAAAGGGGAACCCCTTTGCAATAAATAAATTTTTTGGTTGAAACACAATTTTACCCGACTTTGCCCAAAAGGCGTTTATTTCTAATAAGCAAGTATTGAAATGAGTTTCTAATGCGAAGAAGCTTCCGAAAAATCTCAAATCGCAAGCATTTAAGAAAAAAAAATGTTTCATCAATATTTTAGGAAATTGGTACGCCTTTGCAAGGAATTAATTTTTTGGTTGAAACACAATTTTACCCAATTTTGCCCAAAAGGCGTTCATTTCTAATAAGCAAGTATTGAAATGAGATTCAAATGCGAAGAAGCTTCCGAAAAATCTCAAATCGCAAGCATTTAAGAAAAAAAAAATTTCATCAATATTTTAGGAAAGGGTACGCCTTTGCAAAAAATTAATTTTTTGGTTGAAACACAATTTTACCCGACTTTGCCCAAAAGGCGTTTATTTCTAATAAGCAAGTATTGAAATGAGTTTCTAATGCGAAGAAGCTTCCGAAAAATCTCAAATCGCAAGCATTTAAGAAAAAAAAATGTTTCATCAATATTTTAGGAAATTGGTACGCCTTTGCAAGGAATTAATTTTTTGGTTGAAACACAATTTTACCCAATTTTGCCCAAAAGGCGTTCATTTCTAATAAGCAAGTATTGAAATGAGATTCAAATGCGAAGAAGCTTCCGAAAAATCTCAAATCGCAAGCATTTAAGAAAAAAAAAATTTTCATCAATATTCTAGGAAAGGGGTATCCCTTTGCAATAAATAAATTTTTTGGTTGAAACACAATTTTACCCGACATTGCCCAAAAGGCGTTCATTTCTAATAAGCAAGTATTGAAATGAGATTCAAATGCTAAGAAGCTTCCGAAAAATCTCAAATCGAAAGCATTTAAGAAAAAAACATTTTTCATCAATATTTTAGGAAAGGGGTACCCCTTTACAATAAATATATTTTTTGGATGAAACACAACTTTTCCCGACTTTGCCCAAAAGGCGTTCATTTCTAATAAGCAAGTATTGAAAGGAGATTCAAATGCGAAGAAGATTCCGAAAAATCTCAAATCGCAAGCATTTAAGAAAGAAAAAATTATCATCAATATTTTAGGAAAGAGGTACCCCTTTGCAATAAATAAATTTTTTGGTTGAAACACAGTTTTACCCGACATTGCCCAAAAGGCGTTTATTTCTAATAAGCAAGTATTGAAAGGAGATTCAAATGCTAAGAAGCTTCCGAAAAATCTCAAATCGCAAGCATTTATGAAAAAAAAAATTGTTCATCAATATTTTAGGAAAGGGGTACCCCTTTGCAAAAAATGAATTTTTTGGTTGAAACACAATTTTACCCGACTTTGCCCAAAAGGCGTTTATTTCTAATAAGCAAGTATTGAAATGAGTTTCTAATGCGAAGAAGCTTCCGGAAAATCTCAAATCGCAAGCATTTAAGAAAAAAAAAATGTTTCATCAATATTTTAGGAAATTGGTACGCCTTTGCAAGGAATTAATTTTTTGGTTGAAACACAATTTTACCCAATTTTGCCCAAAAGGCGTTCATTTCTAATAAGCAAGTATTGAAAGGAGATTCAAATGCGAAGAAGCTTCCGAAAATTCTCAAATCGCAAGCATTTAAGAAAAAAACTTTTCATCAATATTTTAGGAAAGGGTACCCCTTTGCAATAAATAAATTTTTTGGTTGAAACACAATTTTACCCGACTTTTCCTAAAAGGCGTTCATTTCTAATAAGCAAGTATTGAAATGAGATTCAAATGCGAAGAAGCTTCCGAAAAATCTCAAATCGCAAGCATTTAAGAAAAAAAAAATTTTTCATCAATATTTTAGGAAAGGGGTACCCCTTTGCAATAAATAAATTTTTTGGTTGAAACACAATTTTACCCAATTTTGCAAAAAAGGCGTTCATTTCTAATAAGCAAGTATTGAAATGAGTTTCAAATGCGAAGAAGCTTCCGAAAAATCTCAAATCGCAAGCATTTAAGAAAAAAAAAAATTTCATCAATATTTTAGGAAAGGGTACGCCTTTGCAAAATATTAATTTTTTGGTTGAAACACAATTTTACCCGACTTTGCCCAAAAGGCGTTCATTTCTAATAAGCAAGTGTTGAGATTCAAATGCGAAGAAGCTTCCGAAAATTCTCAAATCGCAAGCATTTAAGAAAAACATTTTTCATCAATATTTTAGGAAAGGGGTACCCCTTTGCAATAAATAATTTTTTTGGTTGAAACACAATTTTTCCCGACTTTGCCCAAAATGCGTTCATTTCTAATAAGCAAGTATTGAAAGGAGATTCAAATGCTAAGAAGCTTCCGAAAAATCTCAAACCGCAAGCATTAAAGAAAAAAAAAAATTTCATCAATATTTTAGGAAAGTGGTACCCCTTTGCAAAAAATGAATTTTTTGGTTGAAACACAATTTTACCCGACTTTGCCCAAAAGGCGTTTATTTCTAATAAGCAAGTATTGAAATGAGTTTCTAATGCGAAGAAGCTTCCGAAAAATCCCAAATCGCAAGCATTTAAGAAAAAAATTTGTCATCAATATTTTAGGAAAGGGGTACCCCTTTGCAATAAATAAATTTTTTGGTTGAAACACAATTTTACCCAATTTTGCCCAAAAGGCGTTCATTTCTAATAAGCAAGTATTGAAATGAGATTCAAATGCGAAGAAGCTTCCGAAAAATCCCAAATCGCAAGCATTTAAGAAAAAAATTTGTCATCAATATTTTAGGAAAGGGGTGCCCCTTTGCAATACATAAATTTTTTGGTTGAAACACAATTTTACCCAATTTTGCCCAAAAGGCGTTCATTTCTAATAAGCAAGTATTGAAATGAGATTCAAATGCGAAGAAACTTCCGAAAAATCTCAAATCGCAAGCATTTAAGAAAGAAAAATTTTTCATCAATATTTTAGGAAAGGGGTACCCCTTTGCAATAAATGAATTTTTTGGTTGAAACACAATTTTACCCGACTTTGCCCAAAAGGCGTTCATTTCTAATAAGCAAGTATTGAAATGAGATTCAAATGCGAAGAAGCTTCCGAAAAATCTCAAATAGCAGGCATTTAAGAAAAAAAATGTTTCATCAATATTTTAGGAAAGGGGTACCCCTTTGCAATAAATAAATTTTTTGGTTGAAACACAATTTTACCCGACTTTGCCCAAAAGGCGTTCATTTCTTATAAGCATATATTGAAAGGAGATTCAAATGCTAAGAAGCTTCCGAAAAATCTCAAATCGAAAGCATTTAAGAAAAACATTTTTCATCAATATTTTAGGAAAGGGGTACCCCTTTGCAATAAATGAATTTTTTGGTTGAAACACAATTTTACCCGACTTTGCCCAAAAGGCGTTCATTTCTAATAAGCAAGTATTGAAATGAGATTCAAATGCGAAGAAGCTTCCGAAAAATCTCAAATCGCAGGCATTTAAGAAAAAAAATGTTTCATCAATATTTTAGGAAAGGGGTACCCCTTTGCAATAAATAAATTTTTTGGTTGAAACACAATTTTTCCCGACTTTGCCCAAAATGCGTTCATTTCTAATAAGCAAGTATTGAAATGAGTTTCTAATGCGAAGAAGCTTCCGAAAAATCCCAAATCGCAAGCATTTAAGAAAAAAAATGTTTCATCAATATTTTAGGGAAGGGGTACCCCTTTGCAATAAATAAATTTTTTGGTTGAAACACAATTTTACCCGACTTTGCCCAAAAGGCGTTCATTTCTTATAAGCATATATTGAAAGGAGATTCAAATGCTAAGAAGCTTCCGAAAAATCTCAAATCGAAAGCATTTAAGAAAAACATTTTTCATCAATATTTTAGGAAAGGGGTACCCCTTTGCAATAAATAAATTTTTTGGTTGAAACACAATTTTACCCAATTTTGCCCAAAAGGCGTTCATTTCTAATAAGCAAGTATTGAAATGAGATTCAAATGCGAAGAAGCTTCCGAAAAATCTCAAATCGCAGGCATTTAAGAAAAAAAATGTTTCATCAATATTTTAGGAAAGGCGTACCCCTTTGCAATAAATAAATTTTTTGGTTGAAACACAATTTTACCCGACTTTGCCCAAAAGGCGTTCATTTCTTATAAGCATATATTGAAAGGAGATTCAAATGCTAAGAAGCTTCCGAAAAATCTCAAATCGAAAGCATTTAAGAAAAACATTTTTCATCAATATTTTAGGAAAGGGTACCCCTTTGCAATAAATAAATTTTTTGGTTGAAACACAATTTTACCCGACTTTTCCTAAAAGGCGTTCATTTCTAATAAGCAAGTATTGAAATGAGATTCAAATGCGAAGAAGCTTCCGAAAAATCTCAAATCGCAAGCATTTAAGAAAAAAAAAATTTTTCATCAATATTTTAGGAAAGGGGTACCCCTTTGCAATAAATAAATTTTTTGGTTGAAACACAATTTTACCCAATTTTGCCCAAAAGGCGTTCATTTCTAATAAGCAAGTATTGAAATGAGTTTCAAATGCGAAGAAGCTTCCGAAAAATCTCAAATCGCAAGCATTTAAGAAAAAAAAAATTTCATCAATATTTTAGGAAAGGGTACGCCTTTGCAATAAATAAATTTTTTGGTTGAAACACAATTTTACCCAATTTTGCCCAAAAGGCGTTCATTTCTTATAAGCATATATTGAAATGAGATTCAAATGCGAAGAAGCTTCCAAAAAATCCCAAATCGCAAGCATTTAAGAAAAAAATTTGTCATCAATATTTTAGGAAAGGGGTGCCCCTTTGCAATACATAAATTTTTTGGTTGAAACACAATTTTACCCAATTTTGCCCAAAAGGCGTTCATTTCTAATAAGCAAGTATTGAAATGAGATTCAAATGCGAAGAAACTTCCGAAAAATCTCAAATCGTAAGCATTTAAGAAAGAAAAATTTTTCATCAATATTTTAGGAAAGGGGTACCCCTTTGCAATAAATAATTTTTTTGGTTGAAACACAATTTTGCCCGACTTTGCCCAAAAGGCGTTCATTTCTAATAAGCAAGTATTAAAAGGAGATTCAAATGCTAAGAAGCTTCCGAAAAATCTCAAATCGCAAGCATTTAAGAAAAAAAAAATGTTTCATCAATATTTGAGGAAAGGGGTACCCCTTTGCTATAAATAAATTGAAACACAATTTTACCCAATTTTGCCCAAAAGGCGTTCATTTCTAATAAGCAAGTATTGAAATGAGATTCAAATGCTAAGAAGCTTCCGAAAAATCTCAAATCGAAAGCATTTAAGAAAAAAACATTTTTCATCAATATTTTAGGAAAGGGGTACCCCTTTGCAATAAATAATATTTTTGGTTGAAACACAATTTTGCCCGACTTTGCCCAAAATGCGTTCATTTCTAATAAGCAAGTATTGAAATGAGTTTCAAATGCGAAGAAGCTTCCGAAAAATCTCAAATCGCAAGCATTTAAGAAAAAAATTTGTTATCAATATTTTAGGAAAGGGGTACCCCTTTGCAATAAATAAATTTTTTGGTTGAAACACAATTTTACCCGACTTTGCCCAAAAGGCGTTTATTTCTAATAAGCAAGTATTGAAATGAGATTCAAATGCGAAGAAACTTCCGAAAAATCTCAAATCGCAAGCATTTAAGAAAGAAAAATTTTTCATCAATATTTTAGGAAAGGGGTACCCCTTTGCAATAAATGAATTTTTTGGTTGAAACACAATTTTACCCGACTTTGCCCAAAAGGCGTTCATTTCTAATAAGCAAGTATTGAAATGAGATTCAAATGCGAGGAAGCTTCCGAAAAATCTCAAATCGCAGGCATTTAAGAAAAAAAATGTTTCATCAATATTTTAGGAAAGGGGTACCCCTTTGCAATAAATAAATTTTTTGGTTGAAACACAATTTTACCCGACTTTGCCCAAAAGGCGTTCATTTCTTATAAGCATATATTGAAAGGAGATTCAAATGCTAAGAAGCTTCCGAAAAATCTCAAATCGAAAGCATTTAAGAAAAACATTTTTCATCAATATTTTAGGAAAGGGGTACCCCTTTGCAATAAATAAATTTTTTGGTTGAAACACAATTTTACCCAATTTTGCCCAAAAGGCGTTCATTTCTAATAAGCAAGTATTGAAAGGAGATTCAAATGCGAAGAAGCTTCCGAAAAATCTCAAATCGCAAGCATTTAAGAAAAAAAAAATTTCATCAATATTTTAGGAAAGGGGTACCCCTTTGCAATAAATAAATTTTTTGGTTGAAACACAACTTTTCCCGACATTGCCCAAAAGGCGTTTATTTCTAATAAGCAAGTATTGAAATGAGTTTCAAATGCGAAGAAGCTTCCGAAAAATCTCAAATCGCAAGCATTTATGAAAAAAAAATAATTTTTCATCAATATTTTAGGAAAGGGGTACCCCTTTGCTATAAATAATTTTTTTGGTTGAAACACAATTTTACCCAATTTTGCCCAAAAGGCGTTCATTTCTAATAAGCAGGTATTGAAATGAGATTCAAATGCGAAGAAGCTTCCGAAAAATCCCAAATCGCAAGCATTTAAGAAAAAAATTTGTCATCAATATTTTAGGAAAGGGGAACCCCTTTGCAATAAATAAATTTTTTGGTTGAAACACAATTTTACCCAATTTTGCCCAAAAGGCGTTCATTTCTAATAAGCAAGTATTGAAATGAGTTTCTAATGCGAAGAAGCTTCCGAAAAATCTCAAATCGCAAGCATTTAAGAAAGAAAAAAATGTTTCATCAATATTTTAGGAAAGGGGTACCCCTTTGCAATAAATAAATTTTTTGGTTGAAACACAATTTTTCCCGACTTTGCCCAAAATGCGTTCATTTCTAATAAGCAAGTATTGAAAGGAGATTCTAATGCGAAGAAGCTTCCGAAAAATCTCAAATCGCAAGCATTTAAGAAAAACATTTTTCATCAATATTTTAGGAAAGGGGTACCCCTTTGCAATAAATAATTTTTTTGGTTGAAACACAATTTTTCCCGACTTTGCCCAAAATGCGTTCATTTCTAATAAGCAAGTATTGAAAGGAGATTCAAATGCTAAGAAGCTTCCGAAAAATCTCAAACCGCAAGCATTTAAGAAAAAAAAAAATTTCATCAATATTTTAGGAAAGGGGTACCCCTTTGCAATAAATGAATTTTTTGGTTGAAACACAATTTTACCCGACTTTGCCCAAAAGGCGTTCATTTCTTATAAGCATATATTGAAAGGAGATTCAAATGCGAAGAAGCTTCCGAAAAATCTCAAATCGAAAGCATTTAAGAAAAACATTTTTCATCAATATTTTAGGAAAGGGGTACCCCTTTGCAATAAATGAATTTTTTGGTTGAAACACAATTTTACCCGACTTTGCCCAAAATGCGTTCATTTCTAATAAGCAAGTATTGAAAGGAGATTCAAATGCTAAGAAGCTTCCGAAAAATCTCAAACCGCAAGCATTTAAGAAAAAAAAAAATTTCATCAATATTTTAGGAAAGTGGTACCCCTTTGCAAAAAATGAATTTTTTGGTTGAAACACAATTTTACCCGACTTTGCCCAAAAGGCGTTTATTTCTAATAAGCAAGTATTGAAATGAGTTTCTAATGCGAAGAAGCATCCGAAAAATCTCAAATCGCAAGCATTTAAGAAAGAAAAAAATGTTTCATCAATATTTTAGGAAAGGGGTACCCCTTTGCAATAAATGAATTTTTTGGTTGAAACACAATTTTACCCGACTTTGCCCAAAATGCGTTCATTTCTAATAAGCAAGTACTGAAAGTACATTCAAATGCGAAGAAGCTTCCGAAAAATCTCAAATCGCAAGCATTTAAGAAAAAAAAATTTTTCATCAATATTTTAGGAAAGGGGTACCCCTTTGCAATAAATGAATTTTTTGGTTGAAACACAATTTTACCCGACTTTGCCCAAAATGCGTTCATTTCTAATAAGCAAGTATTGAAAGGAGATTCAAATGCGGAGAAGCTTCCGAAAAATCTCGAATCGCAAGCATTTAAGAAAAAAAAATTTTTCATCAATATTTTAGGAAAGGGGAACCCCTTTGCAATAAATAAATTTTTTGGTTGAAACACAATTTTACCCAATTTTGCCCAAAAGGCGTTCATTTCTAATAAGCAAGTATTGAAATGAGTTTCTAATGCGAAGAAGCTTCCGAAAAATCTCAAATCGCAAGCATTTAAGAAAGAAAAAAATGTTTCATCAATATTTTAGGAAAGGGGTACCCCTTTGCAATAAATAAATTTTTTGGTTGAAACACAATTTTACCCGACTTTGCCCAAAAGGCGTTCATTTCTTATAAGCATATATTGAAAGGAGATTCAAATGTTAAGAAGCTTCCGAAAAATCTCAAATCGAAAGCATTTAAGAAAAACATTTTTCATCAATATTTTAGGAAAGGGGTACCCCTTTGCAATAAATAAATTTTTTGGTTGAAACACAATTTTTCCCGACTTTGCCCAAAAGGCGTTCATTTCTAATAAGCAAGTATTGAAAGGAGATTCTAATGCGAAGAAGCTTCCGAAAAATCTCAAATCGCAAGCATTTAAGAAAAACATTTTTCATCAATATTTTAGGAAAGGGGTACCCCTTTGCAATAAATAATTTTTTTGGTTGAAACACAATTTTTCCCGACTTTGCCCAAAATGCGTTCATTTCTAATAAGCAAGTATTGAAATGAGATTCAAATGCGAAGAAGCTTCCGAAAAATCTCAAATCGCAAGCATTTAAGAAAGAAAAAAATGTTTCATCAATATTTTAGGAAAGGGGTACCCCTTTGCAATAAATAAATTTTTTGGTTGAAACACAATTTTTCCCGACTTTGCCCAAAATGCGTTCATTTCTAATAAGCAAGTATTGAAAGGAGATTCTAATGCGAAGAAGCTTCCGAAAAATCTCAAATCGCAAGCATTTAAGAAAAAAATTTGTCATCAATATTTTAGGAAAGGGGTGCCCCTTTGCAATACATAAATTTTTTGGTTGAAACACAATTTTACCCAATTTTGTCCAAAAGGCGTTCATTTCTAATAAGCAAGTATTGAAAGGAGATTCAAATGCGAAGAAGCTTCCGAAAAATCTCAAATCGCAAGCATTTAAGAAAAAAAAATGTTTCATCAATATTTTAGGAAAGGGTACGCCTTTGCAAGGAATTAATTTTTTGGTTGAAACATAATTTTACCCGACTTTGCCCAAAAGGCGTTTATTTCTAATAAGCAAGTATTGAAATGAGATTCAAATGCGAAGAAGCTTCCGAAAAATCTCAAATCGCAAGCATTTATGAAAAAAAAATAATTTTTCATCAATATTTTAGGAAAGGGGTACCCCTTTGCTATAAATAATTTTTTTGGTTGAAACACAATTTTACCCAATTTTGCCCAAAAGGCGTTCATTTCTAATAAGCAAGTATTGAAATGAGATTCAAATGCGAAGAAGCTTCCGAAAAATCCCAAATCGCAAGCATTTAAGAAAAAAATTTGTCATCAATATTTTAGGAAAGGGGTGCCCCTTTGCAATACATAAATTTTTTGGTTGAAACACAATTTTACCCAATTTTGCCCAAAAGGCGTTCATTTCTAATAAGCAAGTATTGAAATGAGATTCAAATGCGAAGAAACTTCCGAAAAATCTCAAATCGCAAGCATTTAAGAAAGAAAAAATTGTTCATCAATATTTTAGGAAAGGGGTACTCCTTTGCAATAAATAAATTTTTTGGTTGAACCACAATTTTACCCGACTTTGCCCAAAAGGCGTTCATTTCTAATAAGCAAGTACTGAAAGTACATTCAAATGCGAAGAAGCTTCCGAAAAATCTCAAATCGCAAGCATTTAAGAAAAAAAATTTTTCATCAATATTTTAGGAAAGGGGTACCCCTTTGCAAAATATTAATTTTTTGGTTGAAACACAATTTTACCCGACATTGCCCAAAAGGCGTTTATTTCTAATAAGCAAGTATTGAAATGAGATTCAAATGCGAAGAAGCTTCCGAAAAATCCCAAATCGCAAGCATTTAAGAAAAACATTTTTCATCAATATTTTAGGAAAGGGGTACCCTTTTGCAATAAATAAATTTTTTGGTTGAAACACAATTTTTCCCGACTTTGCCCAAAATGCGTTCATTTCTAATAAGCAAGTATTGAAAGGAGATTCAAATGCTAAGAAGCTTCCGAAAAATCTCAAACCGCAAGCATTTAAGAAAAAAAAAAATTTCATCAATATTTTAGGAAAGTGGTACCCCTTTGCAAAAGATTAATTTTTTGGTTGAAACACAATTTTACCCGACTTTGCCCAAAAGGCGTTTATTTCTAATAAGCAAGTATTGAAATGAGTTTCAAATGCGAAGAAGCTTCCGAAAAATCTCAAATCGCAAGCATTTAAGAAAAAAAAAATTGCATTAATATATCAGGAAAGGGGCACCCCTTTGCAATAAATAAATTTTTTGGTTGAACCACAATTTTACTCAATTTTGCCCAAAAGGCGTTAATTTCTAATAGGCAAGTGTTGAAAGGAGTTTCAAATGCGAAGAAGCTTCCGAAAAATCCCAAATCGCAAGCATTTAAGAAAAAAATTTGTCATCAATATTTTAGGAAAGGGGTGCCCCTTTGCAATACAAAAATGTTTTGGTAAAAACAAAATTTTACCCAATTTTGGGTACCCCTTTGCAATAAATAAATATTTTGGTTGAAACACAATTTTACCCAATTTTGCCCAAAAGGCGTTCATTTCTAATAGGCAAGTGTTGAAAGGAGTTTCAAATGCGAAGAAGCTTCCGAAAAATCTCAAATCGGAAGCATTTAAGAAAAAAAAAATGTTTCATCAATATTTAAGGAAGGGGTACCCCTTTGCAATAAATAAATTTTTTGGTTGAAACACAATTTTACTCAATTTTGCTTCTAATAGGCAAGTATTGAAAGGAGATTCTAATGCGAAGAAGCTTCCGAAAAATCTCAAATCGCAAGCATTTAAGAAAAACATTTTTCATCAATATTTTAGGAAAGGGGTACCCCTTTGCAATAAATAATTTTTTTGGTTGAAACACAATTTTTCCCGACTTTGCCCAAAATGCGTTCATTTCTAATAAGCAAGTATTGAAAGGAGATTCAAATGCTAAGAAGCTTCCGAAAAATCTCAAACCGCAAGCATTTAAGAAAAAAAAAAATTTCATCAATATTTTAGGAAAGTGGTACCCCTTTGCAAAAAATGAATTTTTTGGTTGAAACACAATTTTACCCGACTTTGCCCAAAAGGCGTTTATTTCTAATAAGCAAGTATTGAAATGAGTTTCTAATGCGAAGAAGCTTCCGAAAAATCTCAAATCGCAAGCATTTAAGAAAGAAAATATTGTTCATCAATATTTTAGGAAAGGGGTACTCCTTTGCAATAAATAAATTTTTTGGTTGAAACACAATTTTACCCAATTTTGCCCAAAAGGCGTTCATTTCTAATAAGCAAGTACTGAAAGTACATTCAAATGCGAAGAAGCTTCCGAAAAATCTCAAATCGCAAGCATTTAAGAAAAAAAAAATTTTCATCAATATTTTAGGAAAGGGGTACCCCTTTGCAATAAATGAATTTTTTGGTTGAAACACAATTTTACCCGACTTTGCCCAAAATGCGTTCATTTCTAATAAGCAAGTATTGAAAGGAGATTCAAATGCGGAGAAGCTTCCGAAAAATCTCGAATCGCAAGCATTTAAGAAAAAAAAATTTTTCATCAATATTTTAGGAAAGGGGAACCCCTTTGCAATAAATAAATTTTTTGGTTGAAACACAATTTTACCCAATTTTGCCCAAAAGGCGTTCATTTCTAATAAGCAAGTATTGAAATGAGTTTCTAATGCGAAGAAGCTTCCGAAAAATCTCAAATCGCAAGCATTTAAGAAAGAAAAAAATGTTTCATCAATATTTTAGGAAAGGGGTACCCCTTTGCAATAAATAAATTTTTTGGTTGAAACACAATTTTACCCGACTTTGCCCAAAGGCGTTCATTTCTTATAAGCATATATTGAAAGGAGATTCAAATGCTAAGAAGCTTCCGAAAAATCTCAAATCGAAAGCATTTAAGAAAAACATTTTTCATCAATATTTTAGGAAAGGGGTACCCCTTTGCAATAAATAAATTTTTTGGTTGAAACACAATTTTTCCCGACTTTGCCCAAAAGGCGTTCATTTCTAATAAGCAAGTATTGAAAGGAGATTCTAATGCGAAGAAGCTTCCGAAAAATCTCAAATCGCAAGCATTTAAGAAAAACATTTTTCATCAATATTTTAGGAAAGGGGTACCCCTTTGCAATAAATAATTTTTTTGGTTGAAACACAATTTTTCCCGACTTTGCCCAAAATGCGTTCATTTCTAATAAGCAAGTATTGAAATGAGATTCAAATACGAAGAAGCTTCCGAAAAATCTCAAATCGCAAGCATTTAAGAAAGAAAAAAATGTTTCATCAATATTTTAGGAAAGGGGTACCCCTTTGCAATAAATAAATTTTTTGGTTGAAACACAATTTTTCCCGACTTTGCCCAAAATGCGTTCATTTCTAATAAGCAAGTATTGAAAGGAGATTCTAATGCGAAGAAGCTTCCGAAAAATCTCAAATCGCAAGCATTTAAGAAAAAAATTTGTCATCAATATTTTAGGAAAGGGGTGCCCCTTTGCAATACATAAATTTTTTGGTTGAAACACAATTTTACCCAATTTTGTCCAAAAGGCGTTCATTTCTAATAAGCAAGTATTGAAAGGAGATTCAAATGCGAAGAAGCTTCCGAAAAATCTCAAATCGCAAGCATTTAAGAAAAAAAAATGTTTCATCAATATTTTAGGAAAGGGTACGCCTTTGCAAGGAATTAATTTTTTGGTTGAAACATAATTTTACCCGACTTTGCCCAAAAGGCGTTTATTTCTAATAAGCAAGTATTGAAATGAGATTCAAATGCGAAGAAGCTTCCGAAAAATTTCAAATCGCAAGCATTTATGAAAAAAAAATAATTTTTCATCAATATTTTAGGAAAGGGGTACCCCTTTGCTATAAATAATTTTTTTGGTTGAAACACAATTTTACCCAATTTTGCCCAAAAGGCGTTCATTTCTAATAAGCAAGTATTGAAATGAGATTCAAATGCGAAGAAGCTTCCGAAAAATCCCAAATCGCAAGCATTTAAGAAAAAAATTTGTCATCAATATTTTAGGAAAGGGGTGCCCCTTTGCAATACATAAATTTTTTGGTTGAAACACAATTTTACCCAATTTTGCCCAAAAGGCGTTCATTTCTAATAAGCAAGTATTGAAATGAGATTCAAATGCGAAGAAACTTCCGAAAAATCTCAAATCGCAAGCATTTAAGAAAGAAAAAATTGTTCATCAATATTTTAGGAAAGGGGTACTCCTTTGCAATAAATAAATTTTTTGGTTGAACCACAATTTTACCCGACTTTGCCCAAAAGGCGTTCATTTCTAATAAGCAAGTACTGAAAGTACATTCAAATGCGAAGAAGCTTCCGAAAAATCTCAAATCGCAAGCATTTAAGAAAAAAAAATTTTTCATCAATATTTTAGGAAAGGGGTACCCCTTTGCAATAAATGAATTTTTTGGTTGAAACACAATTTTACCCGACTTTGCCCAAAAGGCGTTCATTTCTAATAAGCAAGTATTGAAATGAGATTCAAATGCGAAGAAGCTTCCGAGAAATCTCAAATCGCAAGCATTTAAGAAAAAAAATTTGTCGTCAATATTTTAGGAAAGGGGTACCCCTTTGCAATAAATAATTTTTTTGGTTGAAACACAATTTTACCCAATTTTGCCCAAAAGGCGTTTATTTCTAATAAGCAAGTATTGAAATGAATTTCAAATGCGAAGAAGCTTCCGAAAAATCTTAAATCGCAAGCATTTAAGAAAAACATTTTTCATCAATATTTTAGGAAAGGGGTACCCCTTTGCAATAAATAAATTTTTTGGTTGAAACACAATTTTTCCCGACTTTGCCCAAAAGGCGTTCATTTCTAATAAGCAAGTATTGAAAGGAGATTCTAATGCGAAGAAGCTTCCGAAAAATCTCAAATCGCAAGCATTTAAGAAAAACATTTTTCATCAATATTTTAGGAAAGGGGTACCCCTTTGCAATAAATAATTTTTTTGGTTGAAACACAATTTTTCCCGACTTTGCCCAAAATGCGTTCATTTCTAATAAGCAAGTATTGAAATGAGATTCAAATGCGAAGAAGCTTCCGAAAAATCTCAAATCGCAAGCATTTAAGAAAAAAAAATGTTTCATCAATATTTTAGGAAAGGGTACGCCTTTGCAAGGAATTAATTTTTTGGTTGAAACATAATTTTACCCGACTTTGCCCAAAAGGCGTTTATTTCTAATAAGCAAGTATTGAAATGAGATTCAAATGCGAAGAAGCTTCCGAAAAATCTCAAATCGCAAGCATTTATGAAAAAAAAATAATTTTTCATCAATATTTTAGGAAAGGGGTACCCCTTTGCTATAAATAATTTTTTTGGTTGAAACACAATTTTACCCAATTTTGCCCAAAAGGCGTTCATTTCTAATAAGCAAGTATTGAAATGAGATTCAAATGCGAAGAAGCTTCCGAAAAATCCCAAATCGCAAGCATTTAAGAAAAAAATTTGTCATCAATATTTTAGGAAAGGGGTGCCCCTTTGCAATACATAAATTTTTTGGTTGAAAAACAATTTTACCCAATTTTGCCCAAAAGGCGTTCATTTCTAATAAGCAAGTATTGAAATGAGATTCAAATGCGAAGAAACTTCCGAAAAATCTCAAATCGCAAGCATTTAAGAAAGAAAAAATTGTTCATCAATATTTTAGGAAAGGGGTACTCCTTTGCAATAAATAAATTTTTTGGTTGAACCACAATTTTACCCGACTTTGCCCAAAAGGCGTTCATTTCTAATAAGCAAGTACTGAAAGTACATTCAAATGCGAAGAAGCTTCCGAAAAATCTCAAATCGCAAGCATTTAAGAAAAAAAAATTTTTCATCAATATTTTAGGAAAGGGGTACCCCTTTGCAATAAATGAATTTTTTGGTTGAAACACAATTTTACCCGACTTTGCCCAAAAGGCGTTCATTTCTAATAAGCAAGTATTGAAATGAGATTCAAATGCGAAGAAGCTTCCGAAAAATCTCAAATCGAAAGCATTTAAGAAAAAAACATTTTTCATCAATATTTTAGGAAAGGGTACGCCTTTGCAAAATATTAATTTTTTGGTTGAAACACAATTTTACCCGACATTGCCCAAAAGGCGTTTATTTCTAATAAGCAAGTATTGAAAGGAGATTCAAATGCGGAGAAGCTTCCGAAAAATCGCAAGCATTTAAGATAAAAAATTTGTCGTCAATATTTTAGGAAAGGGGTACCCCTTTGCAATACATAAATATTTTGGTTGAAACACAATTTTACCCAATTTTGCCCAAAAGGCGTTCATTTCTAATAAGCAAGTATTGAAATGAGTTTCAAATGCGAAAAAGCTTCCGAGAAATCTCAAATCGCAAGCATTTAAGAAAAAAAATTTGTCGTCAATATTTTAGGAAAGGGGTACCCCTTTGCAATAAATAATTTTTTTGGTTGAAACACAATTTTACCCAATTTTGCCCAAAAGGCGTTTATTTCTAATAAGCAAGTATTGAAATGAATTTCAAATGCGAAGAAGCTTCCGAAAAATCTCAAATCGCAAGCATTTAAGAAAAAAATTTGTCATCAATATTTTAGGAAAGGGGTGCCCCTTTGCAATAAAAAAATTTTTTGGTTGAAACACAATTTTACCCGACTTTGCCCAAAAGGCGTTCATTTCTAATAAGCAAGTATTGAAATGAATTTCAAATGCGAAGAAGCTTCCGAAAAATCTCAAATCGCAAGCATTTAAGAAAAAAATTTGTCATCAATATTTTAGGAAAGGGGTGCCCCTTTGCAATACATAAATTTTTTGGTTGAAACACAATTTTACCCAATTTTGTCCAAAAGGCGTTCATTTCTAATAAGCAAGTATTGAAAGGAGATTCAAATGCGAAGAAGCTTCCGAAAAATCTCAAATCGCAAGCATTTAAGAAAAAAAAATGTTTCATCAATATTTTAGGAAAGGGTACGCCTTTGCAAGGAATTAATTTTTTGGTTGAAACACAATTTTACCCGACTTTGCCCAAAAGACGTTCATTTCTAATAAGCAAGTATTGAAATGAGTTTCTAATGCGAAGAAGCTTCCGAAAAATCGCAAGCATTTAAGAAAAAAAATTTGTCGTCAATATTTTAGGAAAGGGGTACCCCTTTGCAATAAATAAATTTTTTGGTTGAAACACAATTTTTCCCGACTTTGCCCAAAATGCGTTCATTTCTAATAAGCAAGTATTGAAAGGAGATTCAAATGCGGTGAAGCTTTCGAAAAATCTCGAATCGCAAGCATTTAAGAAAAAAAATTTTTCATCAATATTTTAGGAAAGGGGAACCCCTCTGCAATAAATAAATTTTTTGGTTGAAACACAATTTTACCCAATTTTGCCCAAAAGGCGTTCATTTCTAATAAGCAAGTATTGAAATGAGATTCAAATGCGAAGAAGATTCCGAAAAATCTCAAATCGCTAACATTTAAGAAAAAAAAAATGTTTCATCAATATTTTAGGAAAGGGGTACCCCTTTGCAATAAATAAATTTTTTGGTTGAAACACAATTTTACCCAATTTTGCCCAAAAGGCGTTCATTTCTTATAAGCAAGTATTGAAATGAGATTCAAATGCGAAGAAACTTCCGAAAAATCTCAAATCGCAAGCATTTAAGAAAAAAAATTTCATCAATATTTTAGGAAAGGGGTACCCCTTTGCAATAAATAATTTTTTTGGTTGAAACACAATTTTACCCAATTTTGCCCAAGAGGCGTTCGTTTCTAATAAGCAATTGTTGAGATTCAAATGCGAAGAAGCTTCCGAAAAATCTCAAATTGCAAGCATTTAATAAAAAAATTTGTCATCAATATTTTAGGAAAGGGGTGCCCCTTTGCAATACATAAATTTTTTGGTTGAAACACAATTTTACCCGACTTTGCCCAAAAGGCGTTTATTTCTAATAAGCAAGTATTGAAATGAGATTCAAATGCGAAGAAGATTCCGAAAAATCTCAAATCGCAAGCATTTAAGAAAAAAAATTATTTTGCCAATTTTTTAGGAAAGGCTTACCCCTTTGCTAAAAATCAATTTTTTGGTTGAAACACAATTTTACCCAATTTTGCCCAAAAGGCGTTTATTTCTAATAACTGAGTATTGAAAGGAGTTTCAAATGCAAAGAACCTTCCGAAAAATCTCAAATCGCATGCATTTAAGAAAAAAAATTATTTTGCCAATTTTTTAGGAAAGGCTTACCCCTTTGCAATAAATAAATTTTTTGGTTGAAACACAATTTTACCCGACTTTGCCCAAAAGGCGTTTATTTCTAATAAGCATATATTGAAAGGAGATTCAAATGCTAAGAAGCTTCCGAAAAATCTCAACCCGCAAGCATTTAAGAAAAAAAAAAATTTCATCAATATTTTAGGAAAAAATGAATTTTTTGGTTGAAACACAATTTTACCCAATTTTGCCCAAAAGGCGTTTATTTCTAATAAGCAAGTATTGAAATGAGTTTCAAATGTGAAGAAGCTTCCGAAAAATCTCAAATCGCAAGCATTTAAGAAAAAAAATTGCATTAATATATTAGGAAAGGGGCACCCCTTTGCAATAAATAAATTTTTTGGTTGAAACACAATTTTGCCCGACTTTGCCCAAAAAGCGTTCATTTCTAATAAGCAAGTATTAAAAGGAGATTCAAATGCTAAGAAGCTTCCGAAAAATCTCAAATCGCAAGCATTTAAGAAAAAAAATTGTTTCATCAATATTTGAGGAAAGGGGTACCCCTTTGCAATAAATAAATTTTTTGGTTGAAACACAGTTTTATCCAATTTTGACCAAAAGGCATTCATTTCTAATAAGCATATATTGAAAGGAGATTCAAATGCGAAGAAGCTTCCGAAAAATCTCAAATCGCAAGCATTTAAGAAAAAAAAATTTTTCATCAATATTTTAGGAAAGGGTACGCCTTTGCAAAAAATGAATTTTTTGGTTGAAACACAATTTTACCCGACTTTGCCCAAAAGGCGTTTATTTCTAATAAGCAAGTATTGAAATGAGTTTCAAATGCGAAGAAGCTTCCGAAAAATCTCAAATCGCAAGCATTTAAGAAAAAAAAAATTGCATTAATATATTAGGAAAGGGGCACCCCTTTGCAATAAATAAATTTTTTGGTTGAAACACAATTTTACCCGACTTTGCCCAAAAGGCGTTCATTTCTAATAAGCAAGTATTGAAAGGAGATTCAAATGCGAAGAAGCTTTCGAAAAATCTCAAATCGCAAGCATTTAAGAAAAAAAAAATTTTCATCAATATTTTAGGAAAGGGGTATCCCTTTGCAATAAATAAATTTTTTGGTTGAAACACAATTTTGCCCGACTTTGCCCAAAAGGCGTTCATTTCTAATAAGCATATATTGAAAGGAGATTCAAATGCGAAGAAGCTTCCGAAAAATCTCAAATCGCAAGCATTTAAGAAAAAAAAATTGCATTAATATATTAGGAAAGGGGCACCCCTTTGCAATAAATAAATTTTTTGGTCGAAACACAATTTTGCCCGACTTTGCCCAAAAGGCGTTCATTTCTAATAAGCAAGTATTAAAAGGAGATTCAAATGCTAAGAAGCTTCCGAAAAATCTCAAATCGCAAGCATTTAAGAAAAAAAAAATGTTTCATCAATATTTGAGGAAAGGGGTACCCCTTTGCAATAAATAAATTTTTTGGTTGAAACACAGTTTTACCCAATTTTGCCCAAAAGGCATTCATTTCTAATAAGCATATATTGAAAGGAGATTCAAATGCGAAGAAGCTTCCGAAAAATCTCAAATCGCAAGCATTTAAGAAAAAAAAATTTTTCATCAATATTTTAGGAAAGGGTACGCCTTTGCAAAAAATGAATTTTTTGGTTGAAACACAATTTTACCCGACTTTGCCCAAAAGGCGTTTATTTCTAATAAGCAAGTATTGAAATGAGTTTCAAATGCGAAGAAGATTCCGAAAAATCTCAAATCGCAAGCATTTAAGAAAAAAAAAAATTGCATTAATATATTAGGAAAGGGGCACCCCTTTGCAATAAATAAATTTTTTGGTTGAAACACAATTTTACCCGACTTTGCCCAAAAGGCGTTCATTTCTAATAAGCAAGTATTGAAAGGAGATTCAAATGCGAAGAAGCTTCCGAAAAATCTCAAATCGCAAGCATTTAAGAAAAAAAAATTTTCATCAATATTTTAGGAAAGGGGTATCCCTTTGCAATAAATAAATTTTTTGGTTGAAACACAATTTTGCCCGACTTTGCCCAAAAGGCGTTCATTTCTAATAAGCAAGTATTAAAAGGAGATTCAAATGCTAAGAAGCTTCCGAAAAATCTCAAATCGCAAGCATTTAAGAAAAAAAAAATGTTTCATCAATATTTGAGGAAAGGGGTACCCCTTTGCAATAAATAAATTTTTTGGTTGAAACACAATTATACCCGACTTTGCCCAAAAGGCGTTTATTTCTAATAAGCATATATTGAAAGGAGATTCAAATGCTAACAAGCTTCCGAAAAATCTCAAACCGCAAGCATTTAAGAAAAAAAAAATTTTCATCAATATTTTAGGAAAGTGGTACCCCTTTGCAAAAAATGAATTTTTTGGTTGAAACACAATTTTACCCAATTTTGCCCAAAAGGCGTTTATTTCTAATAAGCAAGTATTGAAATGAGTTTCAAATGCGAAGAAGCTTCCGAAAAATCTCAAATCGCAAGCATTTAAGAAAAAAAAATTTTCATCAATATTTTAGGAAAGGGGTATCCCTTTGCAATAAATAAATTTTTTGGTTGAAACACAATTTTGCCCGACTTTGCCCAAAAGGCGTTCATTTCTAATAAGCAAGTATTAAAAGGAGATTCAAATGCTAAGAAGCTTCCGAAAAATCTCAAATCGCAAGCATTTAAGAAAAAAAAATGTTTCATCAATATTTGAGGAAAGGGGTACCCCTTTGCAATAAATAAATTTTTTGGTTGAAACACAATTTTACCCGACTTTGCCCAAAAGGCGTTTATTTCTAATAAGCATATATTGAAAGGAGATTCAAATGCTAAGAAGCTTCCGAAAAATCTCAAACCGCAAGCATTTAAGAAAAAAAAAATTTTCATCAATATTTTAGGAAAGTGGTACCCCTTTGCAAAAAATGAATTTTTTGGTTGAAACACAATTTTACCCAATTTTGCCCAAAAGGCGTTTATTTCTAATAAGCAAGTATTGAAATGAGTTTCAAATGCGAAGAAGCTTCCGAAAAATCTCAAATCGCAAGCATTTAAGAAAAAAAAAATGTTTCATCAATATTTTAGGAAAGGGTACGCCTTTGCAATACATAAATTTTTTGGTTGAAACACAATTTTACCCGACTTTGCCCAAAAGGCGTTCATTTCTAATAAGCAAGTATTGAAATGAGATTCAAATGCGAAGAAGATTCCGAAAAACCTCAAGTCGCAAGCATTTAAGAAAAACATTTGTCATCAATATTTTAGGAAAGGGGTACCCCTTTGCAATAAATAAATTTTTTGGTTGAAACACAGTTTTACCCAATTTTGGCCAAAAGGCATTCATTTCTAATAAGCAAGTATTGAAATGGGTTTCAAATGCGAAGAAGCTTCCGAAAAATCTCAAATCGCAAGCATTTAAGAAAGAAAAAATTATCATCAATATTTTAGGAAAGGGGTACTCCTTTGCAATAAATACATTTTTTGGTTGAAACACAATTTTACCCAATTTTGCCCAAAAGGCGTTCATTTCTAATAAGCAAGTGTTGAAAGGAGATTCAAATGCGAAGAAGCTTCCGAAAAATCTCAAATCGCAAGCATTTATGAAAAAAAAATAATTTTTCATCAATATTTTAGGAAAGGGGTACCCCTTTGCAATAAATAAATTTTTTGGTTGAAACACAATTTTACCCGACTTTGCCCAAAAGGCGTTCATTTCTAATAAGGAAGTATTGAAAGGAGATTCAAATGCGGAGAAGCTTCCGAAAAATCTCAAATCGCAAGCATTTATGAAAAAAAAATAATTTTTCATCAATATTTTAGGAAAGGGTACGCCTTTGCAAAAAATAAATTTTTTGGTTGAAACACAATTTTACCCGACATTGCCCAAAAGGCGTTCATTTCTAATAAGCAAGTATTGAAAGGAGATTCAAATGCGAAGAAGCTTCCGAAAAATCTCAAATCGCAAGCATTTAAGAGAAACAATTTTTCATCAATATTTTAGGAAAGGGGCACCCCTTTGCAATAAATAAATTTTTTGGTTGAAACACAATTTTACCCAAAAGGCGTTCATTTCTAATAAGCAAGTATTGAAATGAGATTCAAATGCGAAGAAGCTTCCGAAAAATCTCAAATCGCAAGCATTTAAGAAAAACATTTTTCATCAATATTTTAGGAAGGGGTACCCCTTTGCAATAAATAAATTTTTTGGTTGAAACACAATTTTACCCAATTTTGCCCAAAAGGCGTTTATTTCTAATAAGCAAGTATTGAAATAAGATTCAAATGCGAAGAAGCTTCCGAAAAATCTCAAATCGCAAGCATTTAAGAAAAAAAAAATGTTTCATCAATATTTGAGGAAAGGGGTACCCCTTTGCAATACATAAATTTTTTGGTAAAAACAAAATTTTACCCAATTTTGGGTACCCCTTTGCAATAAATAAATTTTTTGGTTGAAACACAATTTTACCCGACTTTGCCAAAAAGGCGTTCATTTCTAATAAGCAAGTATTGAAATGAGATTCAAATGCGAAGAAGCTTCCGAAAAATCTCAAATCGGAAGCATTTAAGAAAAAAAAATGTTTCATCAATATTTAAGGAAGGGGTACCCCTTTGCAATAAATAAATTTTTTGGTTGAAACACAATTTTACCCAATTTTGCCCAAAAGGCGTTCATTTCTAATAAGCAAGTATTGAAATGACATTCAAATGCGAAGGAGCTTCCGAAAAATCTCAAATCGCAAGCATTTAAGAAAAAAAAAATGTTTCATCAATATTTTAGGAAAGGGGTGCCCCTTTGCAATACATAAATTTTTTGGTTGAAACACAATTTTACCCAATTTTGCCCAAAAGGCGTTTATTTCTAATAAGCAAGTATTGAAATGAGTTTCAAATGCGAAGAAGTTTCCGAAAAATCTCAAATCGCAAGCATTTAAGAAAAAAAAATAATTTTTCATCAATATTTTAGGAAAGGGTACCCCTTTGCAAGAAATAAATTTTTTGGCTGAACCACAATTTTACCCGACTTTGCCCAAAAGGCGTTCATTTCTAATAAGGAAGTATTGAAAGGAGATTCAAATGCGGAGAAGCTTCCGAAAAATCTCAAATCGCAAGCATTTATGAAAAAAAAATAATTTTTCATCAATATTTTAGGAAAGGGTACGCCTTTGCAAAAAATAAATTTTTTGGTTGAACCACAATTTTACCCGACATTGCCCAAAAGGCGTTCATTTCTAATAAGCAAGTATTGAAAGGAGATTCAAATGCGAAGAAGCTTCCGAAAAATCTCAAATCGCAAGCATTTAAGAAAAACAATTTTTCATCAATATTTTAGGAAAGGGGTACCCCTTTGCAATAAATAAATTTTTTGGTTGAAACACAATTTTACCCAAAAGGCGTTCATTTCTAATAAGCAAGTATTGAAATGAGATTCAAATGCGAAGAAGCTTCCGAAAAATCTCAAATCGCAAGCATTTAAGAAAAACATTTTTCATCAATATTTTAGGAAGGGGTGCCACTTTGCTATAAATAAATGTTTTGCTTGAAACACAATTTTCATCAATATTTTAGGAAAGGGGCCCCCCTTTGCTATAAATAAATTTTTTGGTTGAAACACAATTTTTCCCGACTTTGCCCAAAAGGCGTTCATTTCTAATAAGAAAGTATTGAAATGAGATTCAAATGTGAAGAAGCTTCCAAAAAATCTCAAATCGCAAGCATTTAAGAAAAAAAAAATGTTTCTTCAATATTTTAGGAAAGGGTACGCCTTTGCAATAAATAAATTTTTTGGTTGAAACACAATTTTACCCGACTTTGCCCAAAAGGCGTTCATTTCTAATAAGCAAGTATTGAAATGAGATTCAAATGCGAAGAAGATTCCGAAAAATCTCAAGTCGCAAGCATTTAAGAAAAACATTTGTCATCAATATTTTAGGAAAGGGGTACCCCTTTGCAATAAATAAATTTTTTGGTTGAAACACAGTTTTACCCAATTTTGCCCAAAAGGCATTCATTTCTAATAAGCAAGTATTGAAATGAGTTTCAAATGCGAAGAAGCTTCCGAAAAATCTCAAATCGCAAGCATTTAAGAAAGAAAAAATTATCATCAATATTTTAGGAAAGGGGTACACCTTTGCAATAAATACATTTTTTGGTTGAAACACAATTTTACCCAATTTTGCCCAAAAGGCGTTCATTTCTAATAAGCAAGTGTTGAAAGGAGATTCAAATGCGAAGAAGCTTCCGAAAAATCTAAAATCGCAAGCATTTATGAAAAAAAAATAATTTTTCATCAATATTTTAGGAAAGGGGTACCCCTTTGCAATAAATAAATTTTTTGGTTGAAACACAATTTTACCCGACTTTGCCCAAAAGGCGTTCATTTCTAATAAGGAAGTATTGAAAGGAGATTCAAATGCGGAGAAGCTTCCGAAAAATCTCAAATTGCAAGCATTTATGAAAAAAAAATAATTTTTCATCAATATTTTAGGAAAGGGTACGCCTTTGCAAAAAATAAATTTTTTGGTTGAAACACAATTTTACCCAATTTTGCCCAAAAGGCGTTTATTTCTAATAAGCAAGTATTGAAATAAGATTCAAATGCGAAGAAGCTTCCGAAAAATCTCAAATCGCAAGCATTTAAGAAAAAAAAAATGTTTCATCAATATTTGAGGAAAGGGGTACCCCTTTGCAATACATAAATTTTTTGGTAAAAACAAAATTTTACCCAATTTTGGGTACCCCTTTGCAATAAATAAATTTTTTGGTTGAAACACAATTTTACCCGACTTTGCCAAAAAGGCGTTCATTTCTAATAAGCAAGTATTGAAATGAGATTCAAATGCGAAGAAGCTTCCGAAAAATCTCAAATCGGAAGCATTTAAGAAAAAAAAATGTTTCATCAATATTTAAGGAAGGGGTACCCCTTTGCAATAAATAAATTTTTTGGTTGAAACACAATTTTACCCAATTTTGCCCAAAAGGCGTTCATTTCTAATAAGCAAGTATTGAAATGACATTCAAATGCGAAGGAGCTTCCGAAAAATCTCAAATCGCAAGCATTTAAGAAAAAAAAAATGTTTCATCAATATTTTAGGAAAGGGGTGCCCCTTTGCAATACATAAATTTTTTGGTTGAAACACAATTTTACCCAATTTTGCCCAAAAGGCGTTTATTTCTAATAAGCAAGTATTGAAATGAGTTTCAAATGCGAAGAAGTTTCCGAAAAATCTCAAATCGCAAGCATTTAAGAAAAAAAAATAATTTTTCATCAATATTTTAGGAAAGGGTACCCCTTTGCAAGAAATAAATTTTTTGGCTGAACCACAATTTTACCCGACTTTGCCCAAAAGGCGTTCATTTCTAATAAGGAAGTATTGAAAGGAGATTCAAATGCGGAGAAGCTTCCGAAAAATCTCAAATCGCAAGCATTTAAGAAAAAAAAATTGTTCATCAATATTTTAGGAAAGTGGTACCCCTTTGCAAAAAATGGATTTTTTGGTTGAAACACTATTTTACCCAATTTTGCCCAAAAGGCGTTCATTTCTAATAAGCAAGTATTAAAAGGAGATTCAAAAGCTAAGAAGCTTCCGAAAAATCTCAAATCGAAAGCATTTAAGAAAAAAAATTTTTCATCAATATTTTAGGAAAGGGGTACCCCTTTGCAATAAATAAATTTTTTGGTTGAAACACAATTTTACTCAATTTTGCCCAAAATGCGTTCATTTCTAATAAGCAAGTATTGAAATGAGTTTCAAATGCGAAGAAGCTTCCGAAAAATCCCAAATCGCAAGCATTTAAAAAAAAAATTTGTCATCAATATTTTAGGAAAGGGGTACGCCTTTGCAATACATAAATTTTTTGGTTGAAACACAATTTTACCCGACTTTGCCCAAAAGGCGTTTATCGCAAGCATTTATGAAAAAAAATTGTCATCAATATTTTAGGAAAGGGGTACGCCTTTGCAATAAATAAATTTTTTGGTTGAAACACAGTTTTACCCAATTTTGCCCAAAAGGCATTCATTTCTAATAATCATATATTGAAAGGAGATTCAAATGCGAAGAAGCTTCCGAAAAATCTCAAATCGGAAGCATTTAAGAAAAAAAAATTTTTCATCAATATTTTAGGAAAGGGTACGCCTTTGCAAAAAATGAATTTTTTGGTTGAAACACAATTTTACCCGACTTTGCCCAAAAGGCGTTTATTTCTAATAAGCAAGTATTGAAATGAGTTTCAAATGCGAAGAAGCTTCCGAAAAATCTCAAATCGCAAGCATTTAAGAAAAAAAAAATTGCATTAATATATTAGGAAAGGGGCACCCCTTTGCAATAAATAAATTTTTTGGTTGAACCACAATTTTACTCAATTTTGCCCAAAAGGCGTTAATTTCTAATAGGCAAGTGTTGAAAGGAGTTTCAAATGCGAAGAAGCTTCCGAAAAATCCCAAATCGCAAGCATTTAAGAAAAAAATTTGTCATCAATATTTTAGGAAAGGGGTGCCCCTTTGCAATACAAAAATTTTTTGGTAAAAACAAAATTTTACCCAATTTTGGGTACCCCTTTGCAATAAATAAATATTTTGGTTGAAACACAATTTTACCCAATTTTGCCCAAAAGGCGTTCATTTCTTATAAGCAAGTATTGAAATGAGTTTCAAATGCGAAGAAGCTTCCGAAAAATCTCAAATCGGAAGCATTTAAGAAAAAAAAAATGTTTCATCAATATTTAAGGAAGGGGTACCCCTTTGCAATAAATAAATTTTTTGGTTGAAACACAATTTTACTCAATTTTGCTTCTAATAGGCAAGTATTGAAAGGAGATTCTAATGCGAAGAAGCTTCCGAAAAATCTCAAATCGCAAGCATTTAAGAAAAACATTTTTCAGCAATATTTTAGGAAAGGGGTACCCCTTTGCAATAAATAATTTTTTTGGTTGAAACACAATTTTTCCCGACTTTGCCCAAAATGCGTTCATTTCTAATAAGAAAGTATTGAAAGGAGATTCAAATGCTAAGAAGCTTCCGAAAAATCTCAAATCGCAAGCATTTAAGAAAGAAAAAATTGTTCATCAATATTTTAGGAAAGGGGTACTCCTTTGCAATAAATAAATTTTTTGGTTGAAACACAATTTTACCCAATTTTGCCCAAAAGGCGTTCATTTCTAATAAGCAAGTACTGAAAGTACATTCAAATGCGAAGAAGCTTCCGAAAAATCTCGAATCGCAAGCATTTAAGAAAAAAAAATTTTTCATCAATATTTTAGGAAAGGGGAACCCCTTTGCAATAAATAAATTTTTTGGTTGAAACACAATTTTACCCAATTTTGCCCAAAAGGCGTTCATTTCTAATAAGCAAGTATTGAAATGAGTTTCTAATGCGAAGAAGCTTCCGAAAAATCTCAAATCGCAAGCATTTAAGAAAGAAAAAAATGTTTCATCAATATTTTAGGAAAGGGGTACCCCTTTGCAATAAATAAATTTTTTGGTTGAAACACAATTTTACCCGACTTTGCCCAAAAGGCGTTCATTTCTTATAAGCATATATTGAAAGGAGATTCAAATGCTAAGAAGCTTCCGAAAAATCTCAAATCGAAAGCATTTAAGAAAAACATTTTTCATCAATATTTTAGGAAAGGGGTACCCCTTTGCAATAAATAAATTTTTTGGTTGAAACACAATTTTTCCCGACTTTGCCCAAAAGGCGTTCATTTCTAATAAGCAAGTATTGAAAGGAGATTCTAATGCGAAGAAGCTTCCGAAAAATCTCAAATCGCAAGCATTTAAGAAAAACATTTTTCATCAATATTTTAGGAAAGGGGTACCCCTTTGCAATAAATAATTTTTTTGGTTGAAACACAATTTTTCCCGACTTTGCCCAAAATGCGTTCATTTCTAATAAGCAAGTATTGAAATGAGATTCAAATGCGAAGAAGCTTCCGAAAAATCTCAAATCGCAAGCATTTAAGAAAGAAAAAAATGTTTCATCAATATTTTAGGAAAGGGGTACCCCTTTGCAATAAATAAATTTTTTGGTTGAAACACAATTTTTCCCGACTTTGCCCAAAATGCGTTCATTTCTAATAAGCAAGTATTGAAAGGAGATTCTAATGCGAAGAAGCTTCCGAAAAATCTCAAATCGCAAGCATTTAAGAAAAAAATTTGTCATCAATATTTTAGGAAAGGGGTGCCCCTTTGCAATACATAAATTTTTTGGTTGAAACACAATTTTACCCAATTTTGTCCAAAAGGCGTTCATTTCTAATAAGCAAGTATTGAAAGGAGATTCAAATGCGAAGAAGCTTCCGAAAAATCTCAAATCGCAAGCATTTAAGAAAAAAAAATGTTTCATCAATATTTTAGGAAAGGGTACGCCTTTGCAAGGAATTAATTTTTTGGTTGAAACATAATTTTACCCGACTTTGCCCAAAAGGCGTTTATTTCTAATAAGCAAGTATTGAAATGAGATTCAAATGCGAAGAAGCTTCCGAAAAATCTCAAATCGCAAGCATTTATGAAAAAAAAATAATTTTTCATCAATATTTTTGGAAAGGGGTACCCCTTTGCTATAAATAATTTTTTTGGTTGAAACACAATTTTACCCAATTTTGCCCAAAAGGCGTTCATTTCTAATAAGCAAGTATTGAAATGAGATTCAAATGCGAAGAAGCTTCCGAAAAATCCCAAATCGCAAGCATTTAAGAAAAAAATTTGTCATCAATATTTTAGGAAAGGGGTGCCCCTTTGCAATACATAAATTTTTTGGTTGAAACACAATTTTACCCAATTTTGCCCAAAAGGCGTTCATTTCTAATAAGCAAGTATTGAAATGAGATTCAAATGCGAAGAAACTTCCGAAAAATCTCAAATCGCAAGCATTTATGAAAGAAAAAATTGTTCATCAATATTTTAGGAAAGGGGTACTCCTTTGCAATAAATAAATTTATTGGTTGAACCACAATTTTACGCGACTTTGCCCAAAAGGCGTTCATTTCTAATAAGCAAGTACTGAAAGTACATTCAAATGCGAAGAAGCTTCCGAAAAATCTCAAATCGCAAGCATTTAAGAAAAAAAAATTTTTCATCAATATTTTAGGAAAGGGGTACCCCTTTGCAATAAATGAATTTTTTGGTTGAAACACAATTTTACCCGACTTTGCCCAAAAGGCGTTCATTTCTAATAAGCAAGTATTGAAATGAGATTCAAATGCGAAGAAGCTTCCGAAAAATCTCAAATCGAAAGCATTTAAGAAAAAAACATTTTTCAGCAATATTTTAGGAAAGGGTACGCCTTTGCAAAATATTAATTTTTTGGTTGAAACACAATTTTACCCGACATTGCCCAAAAGGCGTTTATTTCTAATAAGCAAGTATTGAAATGAGATTCAAATGCGAAGAAGCTTCCAAAAATCCCAAATCGCAAGCATTTAAGAAAAACATTTGTCATCAATATTTTAGGAAAGGGGTACCCTTTTGCAATAAATAAATTTTTTGGTTGAAACACAATTTTTCCCGACTTTGCCCAAAATGCGTTCATTTCTAATAAGCAAGTATTGAAAGGAGATTCAAATGCGGAGAAGCTTCCGAAAAATCGCAAGCATTTAAGAAAAAAAATTTGTCGTCAATATTTTTGGAAAGGGGTAGCCCTTTGCAATACATAAATATTTTGGTTGAAACACAATTTTACCCAATTTTGCCCAAAAGGCGTTCATTTCTAATAAGCAAGTATTGAAATGAGTTTCAAATGCGAAAAAGCTTCCGAGAAATCTCAAATCGCAAGCATTTAAGAAAAAAAATTTGTCGTCAATATTTTAGGAAAGGGGTACCCCTTTGCAATAAATAATTTTTTTGGTTGAAACACAATTTTACCCAATTTTGCCCAAAAGGCGTTTATTTCTAATAAGCAAGTATTGAAATGAATTTCAAATGCGAAGAAGCTTCCGAAAAATCTCAAATCGCAAGCATTTAAGAAAAAAATTTGTCATCAATATTTTAGGAAAGGGGTGCCCTTTTGCAATAAATAAATTTTTTGGTTGAAACACAATTTTACCCGACTTTGCCCAAAAGGCGTTCATTTCTAATAAGCAAGTATTGAAATGAATTTCAAATGCGAAGAAGCTTCCGAAAAATCTCAAATCGCAAGCATTTAAGAAAAAAATTTGTCATCAATATTTTAGGAAAGGGGTGCCCCTTTGCAATACATAAATTTTTTGGTTGAAACACAATTTTACCCAATTTTGTCCAAAAGGCGTTCATTTCTAATAAGCAAGTATTGAAAGGAGATTCAAATGCGAAGAAGCTTCCGAAAAATCTCAAATCGCAAGCATTTAAGAAAAAAAAATGTTTCATCAATATTTTAGGAAAGGGTACGCCTTTGCAAGGAATTAATTTTTTGGTTGAAACACAATTTTACCCGACTTTGCCCAAAAGAGGTTCATTTCTAATAAGCAAGTATTGAAATGAGTTTCTAATGCGAAGAAGCTTCCGAAAAATCGCAAGCATTTAAGAAAAAAAATTTGTCGTCAATATTTTAGGAAAGGGGTACCCCTTTGCAATAAATAAATTTTTTGGTTGAAACACAATTTTTCCCGACTTTGCCCAAAATGCGTTCATTTCTAATAAGCAAGTATTGAAAGGAGATTCAAATGCGGAGAAGCTTCCGAAAAATCTCGAATCGCAAGCATTTAAGAAAAAAAAATTTTTCATCAATATTTTAGGAAAGGGGAACCTCTCTGCAATAAATAAATTTTTTGGTTGAAACACAATTTTACCCAATTTTGCCCAAAAGGCGTTCATTTCTAATAAGCAAGTATTGAAATGAGTTTCTAATGCGAAGAAGCTTCCGAAAAATCTCAAATCGCTAACATTTAAGAAAAAAAAATGTTTCATCAATATTTTAGGAAAGGGGTACCCCTTTGCAATAAATAAATTTTTTGGTTGAAACACAATTTTACCCAATTTTGCCCAAAAGGCGTTCATTTCTTATAAGCAAGTATTGAAATGAGATTCAAATGCGAAGAAACTTCCGAAAAATCTCAAATCGCAAGCATTTAAGAAAAAAAATTTCATCAATATTTTAGGAAAGGGGTACCCCTTTGCAATAAATAATTTTTTTGGTTGAAACACAATTTTAACCAATTTTCCCAAATCGCAAGCATTTAAGAAAAACATTTGTCATCAATATTTTAGGAAAGGGGTACCCTTTTGCAATAAATAAATTTTTTGGTTGAAACACAATTTTTCCCGACTTTGCCCAAAATGCGTTCATTTCTAATAAGCAAGTATTGAAAGGAGATTCAAATGCGGAGAAGCTTCCGAAAAATCGCAAGCATTTAAGAAAAAAAATTTGTCGTCAATATTTTAGGAAAGGGGTACCCCTTTGCAATACATAAATATTTTGGTTGAAACACAATTTTACCCAATTTTGCCCAAAAGGCGTTCATTTCTAATAAGCAAGTATTGAAATGAGTTTCAAATGCGAAAAAGCTTCCGAGAAATCTCAAATCGCAAGCATTTAAGAAAAAAAATTTGTCGTCAATATTTTAGGAAAGGGCTACCCCTTTGCAATAAATAATTTTTTTGGTTGAAACACAATTTTACCCAATTTTGCCCAAAAGGCGTTTATTTCTAATAAGCAAGTATTGAAATGAATTTCAAATGCGAAGAAGCTTCCGAAAAATCTCAAATCGCAAGCATTTAAGAAAAAAATTTGTCATCAATATTTTAGGAAAGGGGTGCCCCTTTGCAATAAATAAATTTTTTGGTTGAAACACAATTTTACCCGACTTTGCCCAAAAGGCGTTCATTTCTAATAAGCAAGTATTGAAATGAATTTCAAATGCGAAGAAGCTTCCGAAAAATCTCAAATCGCAAGCATTTAAGAAAAAAATTTGTCATCAATTTTTTAGGAAAGGGGTGCCCCTTTGCAATACATAAATTTTTTGGTTGAAACACAATTTTACCCAATTTTGTCCAAAAGGCGTTCATTTCTAATAAGCAAGTATTGAAAGGAGATTCAAATGCGAAGAAGCTTCCGAAAAATCTCAAATCGCAAGCATTTAAGAAAAAAAAATGTTTCATCAATATTTTAGGAAAGGGTACGCCTTTGCAAGGAATTAATTTTTTGGTTGAAACACAATTTTACCCGACTTTGCCCAAAAGACGTTCATTTCTAATAAGCAAGTATTGAAATGAGTTTCTAATGCGAAGAAGCTTCCGAAAAATCGCAAGCATTTAAGAAAAAAAATTTGTCGTCAATATTTTAGGAAAGGGGTACCCCTTTGCAATAAATAAATTTTTTGGTTGAAACACAATTTTACCCAATTTTGCCCAAAAGGCGTTCATTTCTAATAAGCAAGTATTGAAATGAGTTTCTAATGCGAAGAAGCTTCCGAAAAATCTCAAATCGCAAGCATTTAAGAAAAAAAATTTCATCAATATTTTAGGAAAGGGGTACCCCTTTGCAATAAATAATTTTTTTGGTTGAAACACAATTTTACCCAATTTTGCCCAAAAGGCGTTTATTTCTAATAAGCAAGTATTGAAATGAATTTCAAATGCGAAGAAGCTTCCGAAAAATCTCAAATCGCAAGCATTTAATAAAAAAATTTGTCATCAATATTTTAGGAAAGGGGTGCCCCTTTGCAATACATAAATTTTTTGGTTGAAACACAATTTTACCCGACTTTGCCCAAAAGGCGTTTATTTCTAATAAGCAAGTATTGAAATGAGATTCAAATGCGAAGAAGATTCCGAAAAATCTCAAATCGCAAGCATTTAAGAAAAAAAATTATTTTGCCAATTTTTTAGGAAAGGCTTACCCCTTTGCTAAAAATCAATTTTTTGGTTGAAACACAATTTTACCCAATTTTGCCCAAAAGGCGTTTATTTCTAATAACTGAGTATTGAAAGGAGTTTCAAATGCAAAGAACCTTCCGAAAAATCTCAAATCGCATGCATTTAAGAAAAAAAATTATTTTGCCAATTTTTTAGGAAAGGCTTACCCCTTTGCAATAAATAAATTTTTTGGTTGAAACACAATTTTACCCGACTTTGCCCAAAAGGCGTTTATTTCTAATAAGCATATATTGAAAGGAGATTCAAATGCTAAGAAGCTTCCGAAAAATCTCAAACCGCAAGCATTTAAGAAAAAAAAAAATTTCATCAATATTTTAGGAAAAAATGAATTTTTTGGTTGAAACACAATTTTACCCAATTTTGCCCAAAAGGCGTTTATTTCTAATAAGCAAGTATTGAAATGAGTTTCAAATGCGAAGAAGCTTCCGAAAAATCTCAAATCGCAAGCATTTAAGAAAAAAAATTGCATTAATATATTAGGAAAGGGGCACCCCTTTGCAATAAATAAATTTTTTGGTTGAAACACAATTTTGCCCGACTTTGCCCAAAAGGCGTTCATTTCTAATAAGCAAGTATTAAAAGGAGATTCAAATGCTAAGAAGCTTCCGAAAAATCTCAAATCGCAAGCATTTAAGAAAAAAAAATGTTTCATCAATATTTGAGGAAAGGGGTACCCCTTTGCAATAAATAAATTTTTTGGTTGAAACACAGTTTTATCCAATTTTGCCCAAAAGGCATTCATTTCTAATAAGCATATATTGAAAGGAGATTCAAATGCGAAGAAGCTTCCGAAAAATCTCAAATCGCAAGCATTTAAGAAAAAAAAATTTTTCATCAATATTTTAGGAAAGGGTACGCCTTTGCAAAAAATGAATTTTTTGGTTGAAACACAATTTTACCCGACTTTGCCCAAAAGGCGTTTATTTCTAATAAGCAAGTATTGAAATGAGTTTCAAATGCGAAGAAGCTTCCGAAAAATCTCAAATCGCAAGCATTTAAGAAAAAAAAAATTGCATTAATATATTAGGAAAGGGGCACCCCTTTGCAATAAATAAATTTTTTGGTTGAAACACAATTTTACCCGACTTTGCCCAAAAGGCGTTCATTTCTAATAAGCAAGTATTGAAAGGAGATTCAAATGCGAAGAAGCTTCCGAAAAATCTCAAATCGCAAGCATTTAAGAAAAAAAAAATTTTCATCAATATTTTAGGAAAGGGGTATCCCTTTGCAATAAATAAATTTTTTGGTTGAAACACAATTTTGCCCGACTTTGCCCAAAAGGCGTTCATTTCTAATAAGCATATATTGAAAGGAGATTCAAATGCGAAGAAGCTTCCGAAAAATCTCAAATCGCAAGCATTTAAGAAAAAAAAATTGCATTAATATATTAGGAAAGGGACACCCCTTTGCAATAAATAAATTTTTTGGTTGAAACACAATTTTGCCCGACTTTGCCCAAAAGGCGTTCATTTCTAATAAGCAAGTATTAAAAGGAGATTCAAATGCTAAGAAGCTTCCGAAAAATCTCAAATCGCAAGCATTTAAGAAAAAAAAAATGTTTCATCAATATTTGAGGAAAGGGGTACCCCTTTGCAATAAATAAATTTTTTGGTTGAAACACAGTTTTACCCAATTTTGCCCAAAAGGCATTCATTTCTAATAAGCATATATTGAAAGGAGATTCAAATGCGAAGAAGCTTCCGAAAAATCTCAAATCGCAAGCATTTAAGAAAAAAAAATTTTTCATCAATATTTTAGGAAAGGGTACGCCTTTGCAAAAAATGAATTTTTTGGTTGAAACACAATTTTACCCGACTTTGCCCAAAAGGCGTTTATTTCTAATAAGCAAGTATTGAAATGAGTTTCAAATGCGAAGAAGCTTCCGAAAAATCTCAAATCGCAAGCATTTATGAAAAAAAAATTGCATTAATATATTAGGAAAGGGGCACCCCTTTGCAATAAATAAATTTTTTGGTTGAAACACAATTTTACCCGACTTTGCCCAAAAGGCGTTCATTTCTAATAAGCAAGTATTGAAAGGAGATTCAAATGCGAAGAAGCTTCCGAAAAATCTCAAATCGCAAGCATTTAAGAAAAAAAAAATTTTCATCAATATTTTAGGAAAGGGGTATCCCTTTGCAATAAATAAATTTTTTGGTTGAAACACAATTTTGCCCGACTTTGCCCAAAAGGCGTTCATTTCTAATAAGCAAGTATTAAAAGGAGATTCAAATACTAAGAAGCTTCCGAAAAATCTCAAATCGCAAGCATTTAAGAAAAAAAAAATGTTTCATCAATATTTCAGGAAAGGGGTACCCCTTTGCAATAAATAAAATTTTTCATCAATATTTTAGGAAAGGGTACGCCTTTGCAAAAAATGAATTTTTTGGTTGAAACACAATTTTACCCGACTTTGCCCAAAAGGCGTTTATTTCTAATAAGCAAGTATTGAAATGAGTTTCAAATGCGAAGAAGCTTCCGAAAAATCTCAAATCGCAAGCATTTAAGAAAAAAAAATTGCATTAATATATTAGGAAAGGGGCACCCCTTTGCAATAAATAAATTTTTTGGTTGAAACACAATTTTACCCGACTTTGCCCAAAAGGCGTTCATTTCTAATAAGCAAGTATTGAAAGGAGATTCAAATGCGAAGAAGCTTCCGAAAAATCTCAAATCGCAAGCATTTAAGAAAAAAAAAATTTTCATCAATATTTTAGGAAAGGGGTATCCCTTTGCAATAAATAAATTTTTTGGTTGAAACACAATTTTGCCCGACTTTGCCCAAAAGGCGTTCATTTCTAATAAGCAAGTATTAAAAGGAGATTCAAATACTAAGAAGCTTCCGAAAAATCTCAAATCGCAAGCATTTAAGAAAAAAAAAATGTTTCATCAATATTTCAGGAAAGGGGTACCCCTTTGCAATAAATAAATTTTTTGGTTGAAACACAATTTTACCCGACTTTGCCCAAAAGGCGTTTATTTCTAATAAGCATATATTGAAAGGAGATTCAAATGCTAAGAAGCTTCCGAAAAATCTCAAACCGCAAGCATTTAAGAAAAAAAAAATTTTCATCAATATTTTAGGAAAGTGGTACCCCTTTGCAAAAAATGAATTTTTTGGTTGAAACACAATTTTACCCAATTTTGCCCAAAAGGCGTTTATTTCTAATAAGCAAGTATTGAAAGGAGATTCAAATGCGAAGAAGCTTCCGAAAAATCTCAAATCGCAAGCATTTAAGAAAAAAAAAATTTTCATCAATATTTTAGGAAAGGGGTATCCCTTTGCAATAAATAAATTTTTGGTTGAAACACAATTTTGGCCGACTTTGCCCAAAAGGCGTTCATTTCTAATAAGCAAGTATTGAAATGAGTTTCAAATGCGAAGAAGCTTCCGAAAAATCTCAAATCGCATGCATTTAAGAAAAAAAATTATTTTGCCAATTTTTTAGGAAAGGCTTACCCCTTTGCTAAAAATCAATTTTTTGGTTGAAACACAATTTTACCCAATTTTGCCCAAAAGGCGTTTATTTCTAATAACTGAGTATTGAAAGGAGATTCAAATGCGAAGAAGCTTCCGAAAAATCTCAAATCGCAAGCATTTAAGAAAAAAATTTGTTATCAATATTTTAGGAAAGGGGTGCCCCTTTGCAATACATAAATTTTTTGGTTGAAACACAATTTTACCTGACTTTGCCCAAAAGGCGTTCATTTCTAATAAGCAAGTATTGAAATGAGTTTCAAATGCGAAGAAGCTTCCGAAAATTCTCAAATCGCATGCATTTAAGAAAAAAAATTATTTTGCCAATTTTTTTGGAAAGGCTTACTTACCCCTTTGCTAAAAATTAATTTTTTGGTTGAAACACAATTTTACCCGACTTTGCCCAAAAGGCGTTTATTTCTAATAAGCAAGTATTGAAAGGAGATTCAAATGCGAAGAAGCTTCCGAAAAATCTCAAATCGCAAGCATTTAAGAAAAAAAAATTGTTCATCAATATTTTAGGAAAGTGGTACCCCTTTGCAAAAAATGGATTTTTTGGTTGAAACACTATTTTACCCAATTTTGCCCAAAAGGCGTTCATTTCTAATAAGCAAGTATTAAAAGGAGATTCAAAAGCTAAGAAGCTTCCGAAAAATCTCAAATCGCAAGCATTTAAGAAAAAAAATTTTTCATCAATATTTTAGGAAAGGGGTACCCCTTTGCAATAAATAAATTTTTGGTTGAAACACAATTTTACTCAATTTTGCCCAAAATGCGTTCATTTCTAATAAGCAAGTATTGAAATGAGTTTCAAATGCGAAGAAGCTTCCGAAAAATCCCAAATCGCAAGCATTTAAAAAAAAAATTTGTCATCAATATTTTAGGAAAGGGGTACGCCTTTGCAATACATAAATTTTTTGGTTGAAACACAATTTTACCCGACTTTGCCCAAAAGGCGTTTATTTCTAATAAGCAAGTATTGAAAGGAGATACAAATGCGAAGAAGCTTCCGAAAAATCTCAAATCGCAAGCATTTATGAAAAAAAATTGTCATCAATATTTTAGGAAAGGGGTACCCCTTTGCAATAAATAAATTTTTTGGTTGAAACACAGTTTTACCCAATTTTGCCCAAAAGGCATTCATTTCTAATAAGCATATATTGAAAGGAGATTCAAATGCGAAGAAGATTCCGAAAAATCTCAAATCGCAAGCATTTAAGAAAAAAAAATTTTTCATCAATATTTTAGGAAAGGGTACGCCTTTGCAAAAAATGAATTTTTTGGTTGAAACACAATTTTACCCGACTTTGCCCAAAAGGCGTTTATTTCTAATAAGCAAGTATTGAAATGAGTTTCAAATGCGAAGAAGCTTCCGAAAAATCTCAAATCGCAAGCATTTAAGAAAAAAAAAATTGCATTAATATATTAGGAAAGGGGCACCCCTTTGCAATAAATAAATTTTTTGGTTGAACCACAATTTTACTCAATTTTGCCCAAAAGGCGTTAATTTCTAATAGGCAAGTGTTGAAAGGAGTTTCAAATGCGAAGAAGCTTCCGAAAAATCCCAAATCGCAAGCATTTAAGAAAAAAATTTGTCATCAATATTTTAGGAAAGGGGTGCCCCTTTGCAATACAAAAATTTTTTGGTAAAAACAAAATTTTACCCAATTTTGGGTACCCCTTTGCAATAAATAAATATTTTGGTTGAAACACAATTTTATCCAATTTTGCCCAAAAGGCGTTCATTTCTTATAAGCAAGTATTGAAATGAGTTTCAAATGCGAAGAAGCTTCCGAAAAATCTCAAATCGGAAGCATTTAAGAAAAAAAAAATGTTTCATCAATATTTAAGGAAGGGGTACCCCTTTGCAATAAATAAATTTTTTGGTTGAAACACAATTTTACTCAATTTTGCTTCTAATAGGCAAGTATTGAAAGGAGATTCAAATGCTAAGAAGCTTCCGAAAAATCTCAAATCGCACGCATTTAAGAAAAAAACATTTTTCGTCAATATTTTAGGAAAGGGGTACTCCTTTGCAATAAATAAATTTGTTGGTTGAAACACAATTTTACCCAATTTTGCCCAAAATACGTTCATTTCTAATAAGCAAGTATTGAAATGAGTTTCTAATGCGAAGAAGCTTCCGAAAAATCTCAAATCGCAAGCATTTAAGAAAAAAAATTTTCAGCAATATTTTAGGAAAGGGGTACCCCTTTGCAATAAATAAATTTTTTGGTTGAACCACAATTTTACCCGACTTTGCCCAAAAGGCGTTCATTTCTAATAAGCAAGTATTGAAATGAGTTTCAAATGCGAAGAAGCTTCCGAAAAATCTCAAATCGCAAGCATTTAAGAAAAAAAAATGTTTCATCAATATTTTAGGAAAGGGGTACCCCTTTGCAAGGAATTAATTTTTTGGTTGAAACACAATTTTACCCAATTTTGCCCAAAAGGCGTTTATTTCCAATAAGCAAGTATTGAAAGGAGATTTAAATGCGAAGAAGCTTCCGAAAAATCTCAAATCGCAAGCATTTATGAAAAAAAATTGTTCATCAATTTCTAGGAAAGGGGTACCCCTCTGCAAAAAATGAATTTTTTGGTTGAAACACTATTTTACCCAATTTTGCCCAAAAGGCGTTCATTTCTAATAAGCAAGTATTGAAATGAGTTTCAAATGCGAAGAAGCTTCCGAAAAATCTCAAATCGCAAGCATTTAAGAAAAAAAAATGTTTCATCAATATTTGAGGAAAGGGGTACCCCTTTGCAATAAATAAATTTTTTGGTTGAAACACAATTTTACCCGACTTTTCCTAAAAGGCGTTCATTTCTAATAAGCATATATTGAAAGGAGATTCAAATGCGAAGAAGCTTCCGAAAAATCTCAAATCGCAAGCATTTAAGAAAAAAAAATTTTTCATCAATATTTTAGGAAAGGGTACGCCTTTGCAAAAAATGAATTTTTTGGTTGAAACACAATTTTACCCGACTTTGCCCAAAAGGCGTTTATTTCTAATAAGCAAGTATTGAAATGAGTTTCAAATGCGAAGAAGCTTCCGAAAAATCTCAAATCGCAAGCATTTAAGAAAAAAAAATTGCATTAATATATTAGGAAAGGGGCACCCCTTTGCAATAAATAAATTTTTTGGTTGAACCACAATTTTACTCAATTTTGCCCAAAAGGCGTTAATTTCTAATAGGCAAGTGTTGAAAGGAGTTTCAAATGCGAAGAAGCTTCCGAAAAATCTCAAATCGCAAGCATTTAAGAAAAAAAAATTGCATTAATATATTAGGAAAGGGGCACCCCTTTGCAATAAATAAATTTTTTGGTTGAAACACAATTTTGCCCGACTTTGCCCAAAAGGCGTTCATTTCTAATAAGCAAGTATTAAAAGGAGATTCAAATGCTAAGAAGCTTCCGAAAAATCTCAAATCGCAAGCATTTAAGAAAAAAAAATGGTTCATCAATATTTGAGGAAAGGGGTACCCCTTTGCAATAAATAAATTTTTTGGTTGAAACACAGTTTTACCCAATTTTGCCCAAAAGGCATTCATTTCTAATAAGCATATATTGAAAGGAGATTCAAATGCGAAGAAGCTTCCGAAAAATCTCAAATCGCAAGCATTTAAGAAAAAAAAATTTTTCATCAATATTTTAGGAAAGGGTACGCCTTTGCAAAAAATGAATTTTTTGGTTGAAACACAATTTTACCCGACTTTGCCCAAAAGGCGTTTATTTCTAATTAGCAAGTATTGAAATGAGTTTCAAATGCGAAGAAGCTTCCGAAAAATCTCAAATCGCAAGCATTTAAGAAAAAAAAATTGCATTAATATATTAGGAAAGGGGCACCCCTTTGCAATAAATAAATTTTTTGGTTGAAACACAATTTTACCCGACTTTGCCCAAAAGGCGTTCATTTCTAATAAGCAAGTATTGAAAGGAGATTCAAATGCGAAGAAGCTTCCGGAAAATCTCAAATCGCAAGCATTTAAGAAAAAAAAATTTTTCATCAATATTTTAGGAAAGGGGTATCCCTTTGCAATAAATAAATTTTTTGGTTGAAACACAATTTTGCCCTACTTTGCCCAAAAGGCGTTCATTTCTAATAAGCATATATTGAAAGGAGATTCAAATGCGAAGAAGCTTCCGAAAAATCTCAAATCGCAAGCATTTAAGAAAAAAAAATTGCATTAATATATTAGGAAAGGGGCACCCCTTTGCAATAAATAAATTTTTTGGTTGAAACACAATTTTGCCCGACTTTGCCCAAAAGGCGTTCATTTCTAGTAAGCAAGTATTAAAAGGAGATTCAAATGCTAAGAAGCTTCCGAAAAATCTCAAATCGCAAGCATTTAAGAAAAAAAAAATGTTTCATCAATATTTGAGGAAAGGGGTACCCCTATGCAATAAATAAATTTTTTGGTTGAAACACAGTTTTACCCAATTTTGCCCAAAAGGCATTCATTTCTAATAAGCATATATTGAAAGGAGATTCAAATGCGAAGAAGCTCCCGAAAAATCTCAAATCGCAAGCATTTAAGAAAAAAAAATTTTTCATCAATATTTTAGGAAAGGGTACGCCTTTGCAAAAAATGAATTTTTTGGTTGAAACACAATTTTACCCGACTTTGCCCAAAAGGCGTTTATTTCTAATAAGCAAGTATTGAAATGAGTTTCAAATGCGAAGAAGCTTCCGAAAAATCTCAAATCGCAAGCATTTAAGAAAAAAAAAATTGCATTAATATATTAGGAAAGGGGCACCCCTTTGCAATAAATAAATTTTTTGGTTGAAACACAATTTTACCCGACTTTGCCCAAAAGGCGTTCATTTCTAATAAGCAAGTATTGAAAGGAGATTCAAATGCGAAGAAGCTTCCGAAAAATCTCAAATCGCAAGCATTTAAGAAAAAAAAAATTTTCATCAATATTTTAGGAAAGGGGTATCCCTTTGCAATAAATAAATTTTTTGGTTGAAACACAATTTTGCCCGACTTTGCCCAAAAGGCGTTCATTTCTAATAAGCAAGTATTAAAAGGAGATTCAAATGCTAAGAAGCTTCCGAAAAATCTCAAATCGCAAGCATTTAAGAAAAAAAAATGTTTCATCAATATTTGAGGAAAGGGGTACCCCTTTGCAATAAATAAATTTTTTGGTTGAAACACAATTTTACCCGACTTTGCCCAAAAGGCGTTTATTTCTAATAAGCATATATTGAAAGGAGATTCAAATGCTAAGAAGCTTCCGAAAAATCTCAAACCGCAAGCATTTAAGAAAAAAAAAAAATTCATCAATATTTTAGGAAAGTGGTACCCCTTTGCAAAAAATGAATTTTTTGGTTGAAACACAATTTTACCCAATTTTGCCCAAAAGGCGTTTATTTCTAATAAGCAAGTATTGAAATGAGTTTCAAATGCGAAGAAGCTTCCGAAAAATCTCAAATCGCAAGCATTTAAGAAAAAAAATTTTTCATCAATATTTTGGGAAAGGGGTACCCCTTTGCAATAAATAAATTTTTTGGTTGAAACACAATTTTACTCAATTTTGCCCAAAATGCGTTCATTTCTAATAAGCAAGTATTGAAATGAGTTTCAAATGCGAAGAAGCTTCCGAAAAATCCCAAATCGCAAGCATTTAAAAAAAAAATTTGTCATCAATATTTTAGGAAAGGGGTACGCCTTTGCAATACATAAATTTTTTGGTTGAAACACAATTTTACCCGACTTTGCCCAAAAGGCGTTCATTTCTAATAAGCAAGTACTGAAATGAGTTTCAAATGCGAAGAAGCTTTCGAAAAATCTCAAATCAAAAGCATTTAAGAAAAAAAAAAATTTCATCAATATTTTAGAAAAGGGGTACTCCTTTGCAATAAATAAATTTGTTGGTTGAAACACAATTTTACCCAATTTTGCCCAAAAGGCGTTTATTTCTAATAAGCAAGTATTGAAATGAGTTTCAAATGCGAAGAAGCTTCCGAAAAATCTCAAATCGCAAGCATTTAAGAAAAAAAAATTTCATCAATATTTTAGGAAAGGGGTACCCCTTTGCTATAAATAATTTTTTTGGTTGAAACACAATTTTACCCAATTTTGCCCAAAAGGCGTTCATTTCTAATAAGCAAGTATTGAAATGAGATTCAAATGCGAAGAAGCTTCCGAAAAATCTCCAATCGCAAGCATTTAAGAAAAACAATTTTTCATCAATATTTTAGGAAAGGGGTACCCCTTTGCAATAAATAAATTTTTTGGTTGAAACACAATTTTACCCGACTTTGCCCAAAAGGCGTTCATTTCTAATAAGCAAGTATTGAAATGAGATTCAAATGCGAAGAAGCTTCCGAAAAATCTCAAATCGCAAGCATTTAAGAAAAAAAAATTTTTCATCAATATTTTAGGAAAGGGGTATCCCTTTGCAATAAATAAATTTTTTGGTTGAAACACAATTTTACCCAATTTTGCCCAAAAGGAGTTTATTTCTAATAAGCAAGTATTGAAATGAGTTTCTAATGCGAAGAAGCTTCCGAAAAATCCCAAATCGCAAGCATTTAAGAAAAAAATTTTCATCAATATTTTAGGAAAGGGGTGCCCCTTTGCAATACATAAATTGTTTGGTTGAAACACAATTTTACCCAATTTTGCCCAAAAGGCGTTTATTTCTAATAAGCAAGTATTGAAATGAGTTTCAAATGCGAAGAAGCTTCCGAAAAATCTCAAATCGCAAGCATTTAAGAAAAAAATTTGTCATCAATATTTTAGGAAATTGGTACCCCTTTGCAATACATAAATTTTTTGGTTGAAACACAATTTTACCAGACTTTGCTCAAAAGGCGTTTATTTCTAATAAGCAAGTATTGAAATGAGTTTCAAATGCGAAGAAGCTTCCGAAAAATCTCAAATCGCAAGCATTTATGAAAAAAAAAATTTTTTCAACAATATTTTAGGAAAGGGTACGCCTTTGCAATAAATAAATTTTTTGGTTGAAACACAATTTTACCCGACTTTGCCCAAAAGGCGTTTATTTCTAATAACCAAGTATTGAAAGGAGATACAAATGCGAAGAAGCTTCCGAAAAATCTCAAACCGCAAGCATTTAAGAAAAAAAAAATTTCATCAATATTTTAGGAAAGTGGTACCCCTTTGCAAAAAATGAATTTTTTGGTTGAAACACAATTTTACCCAATTTTGCCCAAAAGGCGTTTATTTCTAATAAGCAAGTATTGAAATGAGTTTCAAATGCGAAGAAGCTTCCGAAAAATCTCAAATCGCAAGCATTTAAGAAAAAAAATTTTTCATCAATATTTTAGGAAAGGGGTACCCCTTTGCAATAAATAAATTTTTTGGTTGAAACACAATTTTACTCAATTTTGCCCAAAATGCGTTCATTTCTAATAAGCAAGTATTGAAATGAGTTTCAAATGCGAAGAAGCTTCCGAAAAATCCCAAATCGCAAGCATTTAAAAAAAAATTTGTCATCAATATTTTAGGAAAGGGGTACGCCTTTGCAATACATAAATTTTTTGGTTGAAACACAATTTTACCCAATTTTGCCCAAAAGGCGTTCATTTCTAATAAGCAAGTACTGAAATGAGTTTCAAATGCTAAGAAGCTTTCGAAAAATCTCAAATCGCAAGCATTTAAGAAAAAAAAAATTTCATCAATATTTTAGGAAAGGGGTACTCCTTTGCAATAAATAAATTTGTTGGTTGAAACACAATTTTACCCAATTTTGCCCAAAAGGCGTTTATTTCTAATAAGCAAGTATTGAAATGAGTTTCAAATGCAAAGATGCTTCCGAAAAATCTCAAATCGCAAGCATTTAAGAAAAACAATTTTTCATCAATATTTTAGGAAAGGGGTACCCCTTTGCAATAAATAAATTTTTTGGTTGAACCACAATTTTACCCGACTTTGCCCAAAAGGCGTTCATTTCTAATAAGCAAGTACTGAAATGAGTTTCAAATGCGAAGAAGCTTTCGAAAAATCTCAAATCGCAAGCATTTAAGAAAAAAAAAATTTCATCAATATTTTAGGAAAGGGGTACTCCTTTGCAATAAATAAATTTGTTGGTTGAAACTTAATTTTACCCGACTTTGCCCAAAAGGCGTTCATTTCTAATAAGCAAGTATTGAAATGAGATTCAAATGCGAAGAAGCTTCCGAAAAATCTCAAATCGCAAGCATTTAAGAAAAAAAAATTTTCATCAATATATTAGGAAAGGGTAACCCTTTGCAAGAAATAAATTTTTTGGTTGAAACACAATTTTACCCAATTTTGCCCAAAAAGCGTTTATTTCTAATAAGCAAGTATTGAAAGGAGATTCAAATGCGAAGAAGCTTCCGAAAAATCGCAAGCATTTAAGAAAAAAATTTGTCATCAATATTTTAGGAAATTGGTACCCCTTTGCAATAAATAAATTTTTTGGTTGAAACACAATTTTACCCGACTTTGCCCAAAAGGCGTTTATTTCTAATAAGCAAGTATTGAAATGAGTTTCAAATGCGAAGAAGCTTCCGAAAAATCTCAAATCGCAAGCATTTAAGAAAAAAAAATATTTTGCCAATTTTTTAGGAAAGGCTTACCCCTTTGCTAAAAATCAATTTTTTGGTTGAAACACAATTTTACCCAATTTTGCCCAAAAGGCGTTCATTTCTAATAAGCAAGTATTGAAATGAGATTCAAATGCGAAGAAGCTTCCGAAAAATCTCAAATCGCAAGCATTTAAGAAAAACAATTTTTCATCAATATTTTAGGAAAGTGGTACCCCTTTGCAAAAAATGAATTTTTTGGTTGAAACACAATTTTACCCGACTTTGCCCAAAAGGCGTTTATTTCTAATAAGCAAGTATTGAAATGAGTTTCAAATGCGAAGAAGCTTCCGAAAAATCTCAAATCGCAAGCATTTAAGAAAAAAAATTTTCATCAATATTTTAGGAAAGGGGTACCCCTTTGCAATAAATAAATTTTTTGGTTGAACCACAATTTTACCCGACTTTGCCCAAAAGGCGTTCATTTCTAATAAGCAAGTACTGAAATGAGTTTCAAATGCGAAGAAGCTTTCGAAAAATCTCAAATCGCAAGCATTTAAGAAAAAAAAAATTTCATCAATATTTTAGGAAAGGGGTACTCCTTTGCAATAAATAAATTTGTTGGTTGAAACTTAATTTTACCCGACTTTGCCCAAAAGGCGTTCATTTCTAATAAGCAAGTATTGAAATGAGATTCAAATGCGAAGAAGCTTCCGAAAAATCTCAAATCGCAAGCATTTAAGAAAAAAAAATTTTCATCAATATATTAGGAAAGGGTAACCCTTTGCAAGAAATAAATTTTTTGGTTGAAACACAATTTTACCCGATTTTGCCCAAAAAGCGTTTATTTCTAATAAGCAAGTATTGAAAGGAGATTCAAATGCGAAGAAGCTTCCGAAAAATCGCAAGCATTTAAGAAAAAAATTTGTCATCAATATTTTAGGAAATTGGTACCCCTTTGCAATAAATAAATTTTTTGGTTGAAACACAATTTTACCCGACTTTGCCCAAAAGGCGTTTATTTCTAATAAGCAAGTATTGAAATGAGTTTCAAATGCGAAGAAGCTTCCGAAAAATCTCAAATCGCAAGCATTTAAGAAAAAAAAATATTTTGCCAATTTTTTAGGAAAGGCTTACCCCTTTGCTAAAAATCAATTTTTTGGTTGAAACACAATTTTACCCAATTTTGCCCAAAAGGCGTTCATTTCTAATAAGCAAGTATTGAAATGAGATTCAAATGCGAAGAAGCTTCCGAAAAATCTCAAATCGCAAGCATTTAAGAAAAACAATTTTTCATCAATATTTTAGGAAAGTGGTACCCCTTTGCAAAAAATGAATTTTTTGGTTGAAACACAATTTTACCCGACTTTGCCCAAAAGGCGTTCATTTCTAATAAGCAAGTACTGAAATGAGTTTCAAATGCTAAGAAGCTTTCGAAAAATCTCAAATCGCAAGCATTTAAGAAAAAAAAAATTTCATCAATATTTTAGGAAAGGGGTACTCCTTTGCAATAAATAAATTTGTTGGTTGAAACACAATTTTACCCAATTTTGCCCAAAAGGCGTTTATTTCTAATAAGCAAGTATTGAAATGAGTTTCTAATGCGAAGAAGCTTCCGAAAAATCCCAAATCGCAAGCATTTAAGAAAAAAATTTTCATCAATATTTTAGGAAAGGGGTGCCCCTTTGCAATACATAAATTGTTTGGTTGAAACACAATTTTACCCAATTTTGCCCAAAAGGCGTTTATTTCTAATAAGCAAGTATTGAAATGAGTTTCAAATGCGAAGAAGCTTCCGAAAAATCTCAAATCGCAAGCATTTAAGAAAAAAATTTGTCATCAATATTTTAGGAAATTGGTACCCCTTTGCAATACATAAATTTTTTGGTTGAAACACAATTTTACCAGACTTTGCTCAAAAGGCGTTTATTTCTAATAAGCAAGTATTGAAATGAGTTTCAAATGCGAAGAAGCTTCCGAAAAATCTCAAATCGCAAGCATTTATGAAAAAAAAAATTTTTTCAACAATATTTTAGGAAAGGGTACGCCTTTGCAATAAATAAATATTTTGGTTGAAACACAATTTTACCCGACTTTGCCCAAAAGGCGTTTATTTCTAATAACCAAGTATTGAAAGGAGATACAAATGCGAAGAAGCTTCCGAAAAATCTCAAACCGCAAGCATTTAAGAAAAAAAAAATTTCATCAATATTTTAGGAAAGTGGTACCCCTTTGCAAAAAATGAATTTTTTGGTTGAAACACAATTTTACCCAATTTTGCCCAAAAGGCGTTTATTTCTAATAAGCAAGTATTGAAATGAGTTTCAAATGCGAAGAAGCTTCCGAAAAATCTCAAATCGCAAGCATTTAAGAAAAAAAATTTTTCATCAATATTTTAGGAAAGGGGTACCCCTTTGCAATAAATAAATTTTTTGGTTGAAACACAATTTTACTCAATTTTGCCCAAAATGCGTTCATTTCTAATAAGCAAGTATTGAAATGAGTTTCAAATGCGAAGAAGCTTCCGAAAAATCCCAAATCGCAAGCATTTAAAAAAAAATTTGTCATCAATATTTTAGGAAAGGGGTACGCCTTTGCAATACATAAATTTTTTGGTTGAAACACAATTTTACCCGACTTTGCCCAAAAGGCGTTCATTTCTAATAAGCAAGTACTGAAATGAGTTTCAAATGCTAAGAAGCTTTCGAAAAATCTCAAATCGCAAGCATTTAAGAAAAAAAAAATTTCATCAATATTTTAGGAAAGGGGTACTCCTTTGCAATAAATAAATTTGTTGGTTGAAACACAATTTTACCCAATTTTGCCCAAAAGGCGTTTATTTCTAATAAGCAAGTATTGAAATGAGTTTCAAATGCAAAGAAGCTTCCGAAAAATCTCAAATCGCAAGCATTTAAGAAAAAAAATTTTCATCAATATTTTAGGAAAGGGGTACCCCTTTACTATAAATAATTTTTTTGGTTGAAACACAATTTTACCCAATTTTGCCCAAAAGGCGTTCATTTCTAATAAGCAAGTATTGAAATGAGATTCAAATGCGAAGAAGCTTCCGAAAAATCTCAAATCGCAAGCATTTAAGAAAAACAATTTTTCATCAATATTTTAGGAAAGGGGTACCCCTTTGCAATAAATAAATTTTTTGGTTGAAACACAATTTTACCCGACTTTGCCCAAAAGGCGTTCATTTCTAATAAGCAAGTATTGAAATGAGATTCAAATGCGAAGAAGCTTCCGAAAAATCTCAAATCGCAAGCATTTAAGAAAAAAAAATTTTTCATCAATATTTTAGGAAAGGGGTATCCCTTTGCAATAAATAAATTTTTTGGTTGAAACACAATTTTACCCGACTTTGCCCAAAAGGCGTTTATTTCTAATAAGCAAGTATTGAAATGAGTTTCAAATGCGAAGAAGCTTCCGAAAAATCTCAAATCGCAAGCATTTAAGAAAAAAAATTTTCATCAATATTTTAGGAAAGGGGTACCCCTTTGCAATAAATAAATTTTTTGGTTGAACCACAATTTTACCCGACTTTGCCCAAAAGGCGTTCATTTCTAATAAGCAAGTACTGAAATGAGTTTCAAATGCGAAGAAGCTTTCGAAAAATCTCAAATCGCAAGCATTTAAGAAAAAAAAATTTCATCAATATTTTAGGAAAGGGGTACTCCTTTGCAATAAATAAATTTGTTGGTTGAAACTTAATTTTACCCGACTTTGCCCAAAAGGCGTTCATTTCTAATAAGCAAGTATTGAAATGAGATTCAAATGCGAAAAGCTTCCGAAAAATCTCAAATCGCAAGCATTTAAGAAAAAAAAATTTTCATCAATATATTAGGAAAGGGTAACCCTTTGCAAGAAATAAATTTTTTGGTTGAAACACAATTTTACCCAATTTTGCCCAAAAAGCGTTTATTTCTAATAAGCAAGTATTGAAAGGAGATTCAAATGCGAAGAAGCTTCCGAAAAATCGCAAGCATTTAAGAAAAAAATTTGTCATCAATATTTTAGGAAATTGGTACCCCTTTGCAATAAATAAATTTTTTGGTTGAAACACAATTTTACCCGACTTTGCCCAAAAGGCGTTTATTTCTAATAAGCAAGTATTGAAATGAGTTTCAAATGCGAAGAAGCTTCCGAAAAATCTCAAATCGCAAGCATTTAAGAAAAAAAAAATGTTTCATCAATATTTTAGGAAATTGGTACGCCTTTGCAAGGAATTAATTTTTTGGTTGAAACACAATTTTCCCCAATTTTGCCCAAAAGGCGTTCATTTCTAATAAGCAAGTATTGAAATGAGATTCAAATGCGAAGAAGCTTCCGAAAAATCTCAAATCGCAAGCATTTAAGAAAAACAATTATTTTGCCAATTTTTTAGGAAAGGCTTACCCCTTTGCTAAAAATCAATTTTTTGGTTGAAACACAATTTTACCCAATTTTGCCCAAAAGGCGTTCATTTCTAATAAGCAAGTATTGAAATGAGATTCAAATGCGAAGAAGCTTCCGAAAAATCTCAAATCGCAAGCATTTAAGAAAAACAATTTTTCATCAATATTTTAGGAAAGGGGTACCCCTTTGCAATAAATAAATTTTTTGGTTGAAACACAATTTTACCCGACTTTGCCCAAAAGGCGTTCATTTCTAATAAGCAAGTATTGAAATGAGATTCAAATGCGAAGAAGCTTCCGAAAAATCTCAAATCGCAAGCATTTAAGAAAAAAAATTTTTCATCAATATATTAGGAAAGGGAAAAGGGAAATAAATTTTTTGGCTGAACCACAATTTTACCCAATTTTGCCCAAAAGGCGTTTATTTCTAATAAGCAAGTATTGAAATGAGTTTCTAATGCGAAGAAGCTTCCGAAAAATCCCAAATCGCAAGCATTTAAGAAAAAAATTTGTCATCAATATTTTAGGAAAGGGGTGCCCCTTTGCAATACATAAATTTTTTGGTTGAAACACAATTTAACCCAATTTTGCCCAAAAGGCGTTTATTTCTAATAAGCAAGTATTGAAAGGAGATTCAAATGCGAAGAAGCTTCCGAAAAATCGCAAGCATTTAAGAAAAAAATTTGTCATCAATATTTTTGGAAATTGGTACCCCTTTGCAATACATAAATTTTTTGGTAAAAACAAAATTTTACCCAATTTTGGGTACCCCTTTGCAATAAATAAATTTTTTGGTTGAAACACAATTTTACCCAATTTTGCCCAAAAGGCGTTCATTTCTAATAAGCAAGTATTGAAAGGAGATTCAAATGCTAAGAAGCTTCCGAAAAATCTCAAATCGCAAGCATTTAAGAAAAAATATGTTTCATCAATATTTTAGGAAAGGGGTACGCCTTTGCAAGGAATTAATTTGTTGGTTGAAACACAATTTTACCCAATTTTGGCCAAAAGGCGTTTATTTCTAATAAGCAAGTATTGAAATGAGTTTCAAATGCGAAGAAGCTTCCGAAAAATCTCAAATCGCAAGCATTTAAGAAAAAAAAAATGTTTCATCAATATTTTAGGAAATTGGTACGCCTTTGCAAGGAATTAATTTTTTGGTTGAAACACAATTTTCCCCAATTTTGCCCAAAAGGCGTTCATTTCTAATAAGCATATATTGAAAGGAGATTCAAATGCTAAGAAGCTTCCGAAAAATCTCAAATCGCAAGCATTTAAGAAAAAAAAATATGTTTCATCAATATTTTAGGAAAGGGGTACGTACGCCTTTGCAAAAAATACATTTTTTGGTTGAAACACAATTTTACCCAATTTTGCCCAAAAGGCGTTTATTTCTAATAAGCAAGTATTGAAAGGAGATTCAAATGCGAAGAAGCTTCCGAAAAATCGCAAGCATTTAAGAAAAAAATTTGTCATCAATATTTTAGGAAATTGGTACCCCTTTGCAATAAATAAATTTTTTGGTTGAAACACAATTTTACCCGACTTTGCCCAAAAGGTGTTTATTTCTAATAAGCAAGTATTGAAATGAGTTTCAAATGCGAAGAAGCTTCCGAAAAATCTCAAATCGCAAGCATTTAAGAAAAAAAATTATTTTGCCAATTTTTTAGGAAAGGCTTACCCCTTTGCTAAAAATCAATTTTTTGGTTGAAACACAATTTTACCCAATTTTGCCCAAAAGGCGTTTATTTCTAATAAGCAAGTATTGAAATGAGTTTCTAATGCGAAGAAGCTTCCGAAAAATCCCAAATCGCAAGCATTTAAGAAAAAAATTTGTCATCAATATTTTAAGAAAGGGGTGCCCCTTTGCAATACATAAATTTTTTGGTTGAAACACAATTTTACCCAATTTTGCCCAAAAGGCGTTTATTTCTAATAAGCAAGTATTGAAAGGAGATTCAAATGCGAAGAAGCTTCCGAAAAATCGCAAGCATTTAAGAAAAAAATTTTTCATCAATATTTTAGGAAATTGGTACCCCTTTGCAATACATAAATTTTTTGGTAAAAACAAAATTTTACCCAATTTTGGGTACCCCTTTGCAATAAATAAATTTTTTGGTTGAAACACAATTTTACCCAATTTTGCCCAAAAGGCGTTCATTTCTAATAAGCAAGTATTGAAATGAGTTTCTAATGCGAAGAAGCTTCCGAAAAATCCCAAATCGCAAGCATTTAAGAAAAAAATTTGTTATCAATATATTAGGAAAGGGTACCCCTTTGCAATAAATAAATTTTTTGGTTGAACCACAATTTTACCCGACTTTGCCCAAAAGGCGTTAATTTCTAATAGGCAAGTATTGAAAGGAGATTCAAATGCTAAGAAGCTTCCGAAAAATCTCAAATCGCACGCATTTAAGAAAAAAATTTGTCATCAATATTTTAGGAAAGGGGTGCCCCTTTGCAATACATAAATTTTTTGGTTGAAACACAATTTTACCCAATTTTGTCCAAAAGGCGTTCATTTCTAATAAGCAAGTATTGAAAGGAGATTCAAATGCGAAGAAGCTTCCGAAAAATCTCAAATCGCAAGCATTTAAGAAAAAAAAATGTTTCATCAATATTTTAGGAAAGGGTACGCCTTTGCAAGGAATTAATTTTTTGGTTGAAACACAATTTTACCCGACTTTGCCCAAAAGACGTTCATTTCTAATAAGCAAGTATTGAAATGAGTTTCTAATGCGAAGAAGCTTCCGAAAAATCGCAAGCATTTAAGAAAAAAAATTTGTCGTCAATATTTTAGGAAAGGGGTACCCCTTTGCAATAAATAAATTTTTTGGTTGAAACACAATTTTTCCCGACTTTGCCCAAAAGGCGTTCATTTCTAATAAGCAAGTATTGAAATGAGATTCAAATGCGAAGAAACTTCCGAAAAATCTCAAATCGCAAGCATTTAAGAAAGAAAAAATTGTTCATCAAAGGGGTACCCCTTTCCTAAAATATTGATGAAAATTTTTTTTCTTAAATGCTTGCGATTTGAGATTCTTCGGAAGCTTCTTCGCATTTGAATCTCCTTTCAATACTTGCTTATTAGAAATAAACGGCTTTTGGGCAATGTCGGGTGAAATTGTGTTTCAACCAAAAAATTAATTTTTTGCAAAGGCGTACCCTTTCCTAAAATATTGATGAAAAAATGTTTTTTTCTTAAATGCTTGCGATTTGAGATTTTTCGGAAGCTTCTTCGCATTTGAATCTCATTTCAATACTTGCTTATTAGAAATGAACGCCTTTTGGGCAAAGTCGGGTAAAATTGTGGTTCAACCAAAAAATTTATTTATTGCAAAGGAGTACCCCTTTCCTAAAATATTGATGAACAATTTTTTCTTTCTTAAATGCTTGCGATTTGAGATTTTTCGGAAGCTTCTTCGTATTTGAATTTCCTTTCACTACTTGCTTATTAGAAACGAACGCCTTTTGGGCAAAATTGGGTAAAATTGTGTTTCAACCAAAAAATTTATTTATTGCAAAGGGGTACCCCTTTCCTCAAATATTGATGAAACATTTTTTTTCTTAAATGCTTGCGATTTGAGATTTTTCGGAAGCTTCTTCGCATTTGAATCTCCTTTCAATACTTGCTTATTAGAAATAAACGCCTTTTGGGCAATGTCGGGTAAAACTGTGTTTCAACCAAAAAATTTATTTATTGCAAAGGGGTACCTCTTTCCTAAAATATTGATGATAATTTTTTCTTTCTTAAATGCTTGCGATTTGAGATTTTTCGGAAGCTTCTTCGCATTTGAAACTCATTTCAATACTTGCTTATTAGAAATGAACGCCTTTTGGGCAAAGTCGGGTAAAATTGTGTTTCAACCAAAAAATTAATTTTTTGCAAAGGCGTACCCTTTCCTAAAATATTGATGAAAAAATGTTTTTTTCTTAAATGCTTGCGATTTGAGATTTTTCGGAAGCTTCTTCGCATTTGAATCTCATTTCAATACTTGCTTATTAGAAATGAACGCCTTTTGGGCAAAGTCGGGTAAAATTGTGGTTCAACAAAAAAATTTATTTATTGCAAAGGAGTACCCCTTTCCTAAAATATTGATGAACAATTTTTTCTTTCTTAAATGCTTGCGATTTGAGATTTTTCGGAAGCTTCTTCGTATTTGAATTTCCTTTCACTACTTGCTTATTAGAAATGAACGCCTTTTGGGCAAAGTCGGGTAAAATTGTGTTTCAACCAAAAAATTTATTTATTGCAAAGGCGTACGTACCCCTTTCCTAAAATATTGATGAACAATTTTTTTTTTCATAAATGCTTGCGATTTGAGATTTTTCGGAAGCTTCTTAGCATTTGAATCTCCTTTCAATACTTGCTTATTAGAAATAAACGCCTTTTGGGCAATGTCGGGTAAAACTGTGTTTCAACCAAAAAATTTATTTATTGCAAAGGGGTACCTCTTTCCTAAAATATTGATGATAATTTTTTCTTTCTTAAATGCTTGCGATTTGAGATTTTTCGGAAGCTTCTTCGCATTTGAAACTCATTTCAATACTTGCTTATTAGAAATGAACGCCTTTTGGGCAAAGTCGGGTAAAATTGTGTTTCAACCAAAAAATTCATTTTTTGCAAAGGCGTACCCTTTCCTAAAATATTGATGAAAAATTTTTTTTTCTTAAATGCTTGCGATTTGAGATTTTTCGGAAGCTTCTTCGCATTTGAATCTCCTTTCAATACTTGCTTATTAGAAATAAACGCCTTTTGGGCAAAATTGGGTAAAATTGTGTTTCATCCAAAAAATATATTTATTGTAAAGGGGTACCCCTTTCCTAAAATATTGATGAACAATTTTTTCTTTCTTAAATGCTTGCGATTTGAGATTTTTCGGAAGCTTCTTCGCATTTGAATCTTATTTCAATACCTGCTTATAAGAAATGAACGCCTTTTGGGCAAAGTCGGGTAAAATTGTGTTTCAACCAAAAATTTATTTATAGCAAAGGCGTACCCTTTCCTAAAATATTGATGAAAATTTTTTTTCTTAAATGCTTGCGATTTTAGATTTTTCGGAAGCTTCTTCGCATTTGAATCTCCTTTCAATACTTGCTTATTAGCAATAAACGCCTTTTGGGCAATGTCGGGTAAAATTGTGGTTCAGCCAAAAAATTTATTTCTTGCAAAGGGTTACCCTTTCCTAATATATTGATGAAAATTTTTTTTTCTTAAATGCTTGCGATTTGAGATTTTTCGGAAGCTTCTTCGCATTTGAATCTCCTTTCAATACTTGCTTATTAGAAATAAACGCCTTTTGGGCAAAATTGGGTAAAATTGTGTTTCAACCAAAAAATTTATTTTTAGCAAAGGGGTAAGCCTTTCCTAAAAAATTGGCAAATAATTTTTTTTTTTTAAATGCATGCGATTTGAGATTTTTAGGAAGCTTCTTCGCATTTGAATCTCCTTTCAATACTCAGTTATTAGAAATAAACGCCTTTTGGGCAAAGTCGGGAATAGTTGTGTTTCATCCAAAAAATATATTTATTGTAAAGGGGTACCCCTTTCCTAAAATATTGATGAAAATTTTTTTTTTCTTAAATGCTTGCGATTTGAGATTTTTCGGAAGCTTCTTCGCATTTGAAACTCATTTCAATACTTGGTTATTAGAAATGAACGCATTTTGGGCAAAGTCGGGTAAAATTGTGTTTCAACCAAAAAATTTATTTATTGCAAAGGGGTTCCCCTTTCCTAAAATATTGATGAAACATTTTTTTCTTAAATGCTTGCGATTTGAGATTTTTCGGAAGCTTCTTCGCATTTGAAACTCATTTCAATACTTCCTTATTAGAAATGAACGCCTTTTGGGCAAAATTGGGTAAAATTGTGTTTCAACCAAAAAATTGATTTTTAGCAAAGGGGTAAGCCTTTCCTAAAAAATTGGCAAAATATTTTTTTTTCTTAAATGCATGCGATTTGAGATTTTTCGGAAGTTTCTTTGCATTTGAAACACCTTTCAATACTCAGTTATTAGAAATAAACGCCTTTTGGGCAAAATTGGGTAAAATTGTGTTTCAACCAAAAAATATATTTATTGTAAAGGGGTACCCCTTTCCTAAAATATTGATAACAAATTTTTTTCTTAAATGCGTGCGATTTGAGATTTTTCGAAAGCTTCTTCGCATTTGAATCTCCTTTCAATACTTGCCTATTAGAAATTAACGCCTTTTGGGCAAAATTGAGTAAAATTGTGTTTCAACCAAAAAATTTGTTTATTGCAAAGGGGTACCCCTTCCTAAAATATTGATGAAAAATGTTTTTTTCTTAAATGCGTGCGATTTGAGATTTTTCGGAAGCTTCTTCGCATTTGAATCTCCTTTCAATACTTGCTTATTAGAAATGAACGCCTTTTGGGCAAATTCGGGTAAAATTGTGTTTCAACCAAAAAATTCATTTATTGCAAAGGGGTACCCCTTTCCTAAAATATTGATGGAACATATTTTTTTTCTTAAATGCTTGCGATTTGAGATTTTTCGAAAACTTCTTCGCATTTGAATCTCCTTTCAATACTTGCCTATTAGAAATTAACGCCTTTTGGGCAAAATTGAGTAAAATTGTGTTTCAACCAAAAAATTTGTTTATTGCAAAGGGGTACCCCTTCCTAAAATATTGATGAAAAATGTTTTTTTCTTAAATGCGTGCGATTTGAGATTTTTCGGAAGCTTCTTAGCATTTGAATCTCCTTTCAATACTTGCTTATTAGAAATGAACGCATTTTGGGCAAAGTCGGGCAAAATTGTGTTTCAACCAAAAAATTTATTTATTGCAAAGGGGTACCCCTTTCCTAAAATATTGATGACAAATTTTTTTCATAAATGCTTGCGATTTGAGATTTTTCGGAAGCTTCTTCGCATTTGAAACTCATTTCAATACTTGCTTATTAGAAATAAACGCCTTTTGGGCAATGTCGGGTAAAATTGTGGTTCAGCCAAAAAAATTATTTCTTGCAAAGGGTTACCCTTTCCTAATATATTGATGAAAAATTTTTTTTCTTAAATGCTTGCGATTTGAGATTTTTCGGAAGCTTCTTCGCATTTGAATCTCCTTTCGATACTTGCTTATTAGAAATAAACGCCTTTTGGGCAAAATTGGGTAAAATTGTGTTTCAACCAAAAAATTGATTTTTAGCAAAGGGGTAAGCCTTTCCTAAAAAATTGGCAAATAATTTTTTTTCTTAAATGCATGCGATTTGAGATTTTTCGGAAGCTTCTTCGCATTTGAATCTCCTTTCAATATATGCTTATTAGAAATGAACGCCTTTTGGGCAAAATTGGGTAAAATTGTGTTTCAACCAAAAAATTTATTTATTGCAAAGGGGTACACCTTTCCTAAAATATTGATGAAACATTTTTTTTTTCTTAAATGCTTGCGATTTGAGATTTTTCGGAAGCTTCTTCGCATTTGAATCTCATTTCAATACTTGCTTATTAGAAATGAACGCCTTTTGGGCAAAGTCGGGTAAAATTGTGTTTCAACCAAAAAATTTATTTATTGCAAAGGGATACCCCTTTCCTAAAATATTGATGAAAAATTTTTTTTTCTTAAATGCTTGCGATTTGAGATTTTTCGGAAGCTTCTTCGCATTTGAAACTCATTTCAATACTTGCTTATTAGAAATGAACGCATTTTGGGCAAAGTCGGGTAAAATTGTGTTTCAACCAAAAAATTTATTTATTGCAAAGGGGTTCCCCTTTCCTAAAATATTGATGAAACATTTTTTTCTTAAATGCTTGCGATTTGAGATTTTTCGGAAGCTTCTTCGCATTTGAAACTCATTTCAATACTTGCTTATTAGAAATGAACGCCTTTTGGGCAAAATTGGGTAAAATTGTGTTTCAACCAAAAATTTGATTTTTAGCAAAGGGGTAAGCCTTTCCTAAAAAATTGGCAAAATAATTTTTTTCTTAAATGCATGCGATTTGAGATTTTTCGGAAGGTTCTTTGCATTTGAAACACCTTTCAATACTCAGTTATTAGAAATAAACTCCTTTTGGGCAAAATTGGGTAAAATTGTGTTTCAACCAAAAAATTGATTTTTAGCAAAGGGGTAAGCCCTTCCTAAAATATTGATAACAAATTTTTTTCTTAAATGCTTGCGATTTGAGATTTTTCGGAAGCTTCTTCGCATTTGAATCTCCTTTCAATATATGCTTATTAGAAATGAACGCCCTTTTTTGCAAAATTGGGTAAAATTGTGTTTCAACCAAAATATTTATTTATTGCAAAGGGGTACCCCTTTCCTAAAATATTGATGAAACATTTTTTTTCTTAAATGCCTGCGATTTGAGATTTTTCGGAAGCTTCTTCGCATTTGAATCTCATTTCAATACTTGCTTAGAAATGAACGCCTTTTGGGCAAAATTAGTTAAAATTGTGTTTCAACCAAAAAATTTATTTATTGCAAAGGGGTACCCCTTTCCTCAAATATTGATGAAACATTTTTTTTTCTTAAATGCTTGCGATTTGAGATTTTTCGGAAGGTACCCCTTTCCTCAAATATTGATGAAACATTTTTTTTTCTTAAATGCTTGCGATTTGAGATTTTTCGGAAGCTTCTTCGCATTTGAATCTCCTTTCAATACTTGCTTATTAGAAATGAACGCCTTTTGGGCAAAGTCGGGTAAAATTGTGTTTCAACCAAAAAATTTATTTATTGCAAAGGCGTACGTACCCCTTTCCTAAAATATTGATGAACAATTTTTTTTTTCATAAATGCTTGCGATTTGAGATTTTTCGGAAGCTTCTTCGCATTTGAATCTCATTTCAATACTTGCTTAGAAATGAACGCCTTTTGGGCAAAATTAGTTAAAATTGTGTTTCAACCAAAAAATTTATTTATTGCAAAGGGGTACCCCTTTCCTCAAATATTGATGAAACATTTTTTTTTCTTAAATGCTTGCGATTTGAGATTTTTCGGAAGGTACCCCTTTCCTCAAATATTGATGAAACATTTTTTTTTCTTAAATGCTTGCGATTTGAGATTTTTCGGAAGCTTCTTCGCATTTGAATCTCCTTTCAATACTTGCTTATTAGAAATGAACGCCTTTTGGGCAAAGTCGGGTAACATTGTGTTTCAACCAAAAAATTTATTTATTGCAAAGGCGTACGTACCCCTTTCCTAAAATATTGATGAACAATTTTTTTTTTCATAAATGCTTGCGATTTGAGATTTTTCGGAAGCTTCTTAGCATTTGAATCTCCTTTCAATACTTGCTTATTAGAAATAAACGCCTTTTGGGCAATGTCGGGTAAAACTGTGTTTCAACCAAAAAATTTATTTATTGCAAAGGGGTACCTCTTTCCTAAAATATTGATGATAATTTTTTCTTTCTTAAATGCTTGCGATTTGAGATTTTTCGGAATCTTCTTCGCATTTGAATCTCCTTTCAATACTTGCTTATTAGAAATGAACGCCTTTTGGGCAAAGTCGGGAAAAGTTGTGTTTCATCCAAAAAATATATTTATTGTAAAGGGGTACCCCTTTGCTAAAATATTGATGAACAATTTTTTCTTTCTTAAATGCTTTCGATTTGAGATTTTTCGGAAGCTTCTTCGCATTTGAATCTTATTTCAATACCTGCTTATTAGAAATGAACGCCTTTTGGGCAAAATTGGGTAAAATTGTGTTTCAACCAAAAAATTTATTTATTGCAAAGGGGTTCCCCTTTCCTAAAATATTGATGAAAAATTTTTTTTTCTTAAATGCTTGCGATTTGAGATTTTTCGGAAGCTTCTTCGCATTTGAAACTCATTTCAATACTTGCTTATTAGAAATAAACGCCTTTTGGGCAAAATTGGGTAAAATTGTGTTTCAACCAAAAAAATTATTTATTGCAAAGGGGTACCCCTTTCCTAAAATATTGATAAAAATTTTTTTTTCTTAAATGCTTGCGATTCGAGATTTTTCGGAAGCTTCTCCGCATTTGAATCTCCTTTCAATACTTGCTTATTAGAAATGAACGCCTTTTGGGCAAAGTCGGGTAAAATTGTGTTTCAACCAAAAAATTAATTCCTTGCAAAGGCGCACCCTTTCCTAAAATATTGATGAAAAATTGTTTTTCTTAAATGCTTGCGATTTGAGATTTTTCGGAAGCTTCTTCGCATTTGAATCTCATTTCAATATTTGCTTATTAGAAATAAACGCCTTTTGGGCAAAATTGGGTAAAATTGTGTTTCAACCAAAAAAATTATTTATTGCAAAGGGGTACCCCTTTCCTAAAATATTGATAAAAAATTTTTTTTCTTAAATGCTTGCGATTCGAGATTTTTCGGAAGCTTCTTCGCATTTGAAACTCATTTCAATACTTGCTTATTAGAAATAAACGCCTTTTGGGCAATGTCGGGTAAAATTGTGTTTCAACCAAAAAATTTATTTATTGCAAAGGGGTACCCCTTTCCTCAAATATTGATGAAACATTTTTTTTTCTTAAATGCTTGCGATTTGAGATTTTTCGGAAGCTTCTTCGCATTTAAATCTCCTTTCAATACTTGCTTATTAGAAATAAACGCCTTTTGGGCAAAATTGGGTAAAATTGTGTTTCAACCAAAAAAATTATTTTTTGCAAAGGCGTACCCTTTCCTAAAATATTGATGAAAAATTGTTTTTCTTAAATGCTTGCGATTTGAGATTTTTCGGAAGCTTCTTCGCATTTGAATCTCATTTCAATACTTGCTTATTAGAAATGAACGCCTTTTGGGCAAAATTAGGTAAAATTGTGTTTCAACCAAAAAATTTATTTATTGCAAAGGGGTACCCCTTTCCTCAAATATTGATGAAACATTTTTTTTTCTTAAATGCTTGCGATTTGAGATTTTTCGGAAGCTTCTTCGCATTTGAATCTCCTTTCAATACTTGCTTATTAGAAATGAACGCCTTTTGGGCAAAATTAGGTAAAATTGTGTTTCAACCAAAAAATTTATTTATTGCAAAGGGGTACCCCTTTCCTCAAATATTGATGAAACATTTTTTTTTCTTAAATGCTTGCGATTTGAGATTTTTGGGAAGCTTCTTCGCATTTGAATCTCCTTTCAATACTTGCTTATTAGAAATGAACGCCTTTTGGGCAAAGTCGGGTAAAATTGTGTTTCAACCAAAAAATTTATTTATTGCAAAGGCGTACGTATCCCTTTCCTAAAATATTGATGAACAATTTTTTTTTTTCATAAATGCTTGCGATTTGAGATTTTTCGGAAGCTTCTTAGCATTTGAATCTCCTTTCAATACTTGCTTATTAGAAATAAACGCCTTTTGGGCAATGTCGGGTAAAACTGTGTTTCAACCAAAAAATTTATTTATTGCAAAGGGGTACCTCTTTCCTAAAATATTGATGATAATTTTTTCTTTCTTAAATGCTTGCGATTTGAGATTTTTCGGAATCTTCTTCGCATTTGAATCTCCTTTCAATACTTGCTTATTAGAAATGAACGCCTTTTGGGCAAAGTCGGGAAAAGTTGTGTTTCATCCAAAAAATATATTTATTGTAAAGGGGTACCCCTTTCCTAAAATATTGATGAACAATTTTTTCTTTCTTAAATGCTTGCGATTTGAGATTTTTCGGAAGCTTCTTCGCATTTGAATCTTATTTCAATACCTGCTTATTAGAAATGAACGCCTTTTGGGCAAAATTGGGTAAAATTGTGTTTCAACCAAAAAATTTATTTATTGCAAAGGGGTTCCCCTTTCCTAAAATATTGATGAAACATTTTTTTTCTTAAACGCTTGCGATTTGAGATTTTTCGGTAGCTTCTTCGCATTTGAATCTCCTTTCAATACTTGCTTATTAGAAATGAACGCCTTTTGGGCAAAGTCGGGTAAAATTGTGTTTCAACCAAAAAATTTATGTATTGCAAAGGGTACCCCTTCCTAAAATATTGATGAAAAATGTTTTTCTTAAATGCTTTCGATTTGAGATTTTTCGGAAGCTTCTTAGCATTTGAATCTCCTTTCAATATATGCTTATAAGAAATGAACGCCTTTTGGGCAAAGTCGGGTAAAATTGTGTTTCAACCAAAAAATTTATTTATTGCAAAGGGGTACCCCTTCCTAAAATATTGATGAAAAATGTTTTTCTTAAATGCTTTCGATTTGAGATTTTTCGGAAGCTTCTTAGCATTTGAATCTCCTTTCAATATATGCTTATTAGAAATGAATGCCTTTTGGGCAAAATTGGGTAAAATTGTGTTTCAACCAAAAAATTTATTTATTGCAAAGGGGTACCCCTTTCCTAAAATATTGACGACAAATTTTTTTTTCTTAAATGCTTGCGATTTGAGATTTTTCGGAAGCTTCTTCGCATTTGAATCTCCTTTCAATACTTGCTTATTAGAAATAAACGCCTTTTGGGCAAAATTGGGTAAAATTGTGTTTCAACCAAAAAATTGATTTTTAGCAAAGGGGTAAGCCTTTCCTAAAAAATTGGCAAAATAATTTTTTTTCTTAAATGCATGCAATTTGAGATTTTTAGGAAGCTTCTTCGCATTTGAAACTCCTTTCAATACTCAGTTATTAGAAATAAACGCCTTTTGGGCAAAATTGGGTAAAATTGTGTTTCAACCAAAAAATTGATTTTTAGCAAAGGGGTAAGCCTTTCCTAAAAAATTGGCAAAATAATTTTTTTTCTTAAATGCATGCGATTTGAGATTTTTCGGAAGCTTCTTCGCATTTGAATTTCCTTTCAATACTTGCTTATTAGAAATGAACACCTTTTGGGCAAGGTCGGGTAAAATTGTGTTTCAACCAAAAAATTTATTTATTGCAAAGGGGTGTACCCCTTTCCTAGAAATTGATGAAAAATTTTTTTTCTTAAATGCTTGCGATTTGAGATTTCTCGGAAGCTTCTTCGCATTTGAATCTCCTTTCAACACTTGCTTATTAGAAATGAACGCCTTTTGGGCAAAATTTGGTAAAACTGTGTTTCAACCAAAAAATTTATTTATTGCAAAGGGGTACCTCTTTCCTAAAATATTGATGATAATTTTTTCTTTCTTAAATGCTTGCGATTTGAGATTTTTCGGAAGTTTCTTCGCATTTAAATCTCCTTTCAATACTTGCTTATTAGAAATAAACGCCTTTTGGGCAAAATTGGGTAAAACTGTGTTTCAACCAAAAAATTCATTTTTTGCAAAGGCGTACCTCTTTCCTAAAATATTGATGAACAATTTTTTTTTTCTTAAATGCTTGCGATTTGAGATTTTTCGGAAGCTTCTTCGCATTTGAATCTCATTTCAATGAACGCCTTTTGGGCAAAATTGGGTAAAATTGTGTTTCAACCAAAAAATTTATTTATTGCAAAGGGGTACCCCTTTCCTAAAATATTGATAACAAATTTTTTTCTTAAATGCTTGCGATTTGAGATTTTTCGGAAGCTTCTTCGCATTTGAAACTCATTTCAATACTTGCTTATTAGAAATAAACGCCTTTTGGGCAAAATTGGGTAAAATTGTGTTTCAACCAAAAAATTGATTTTTAGCAAAGGGGTAAGCCTTTCCTAAAAAATTGGCAAAATAATTTTTTTTCTTAAATGCATGCGATTTGAGATTTTTCGGAAGGTTCTTTGCATTTGAAACTCCTTTCAATACTCAGTTATTAGAAATAAACGCCTTTTGGGCAAAATTGGGTAAAATTGTGTTTCAACCAAAAAATTATTTATAGCAAAGGGGTACCCCTTTCCTAAAATATTGATGAAAAATTATTTTTTTTTCATAAATGCTTGCGATTTGAGATTTTTCGGAAGCTTCTTCGCATTTGAATCTCCTTTCAACACTTGCTTATTAGAAATGAACGCCTTTTGGGCAAAGTCGGGTAAAATTGTGTTTCAACCAAAAAATTTATTTATTGCAAAGGGATACCCCTTTCCTAAAATATTGATGAAAAATTTTTTTTTCTTAAATGCTTGCGATTTGAGATTTTTCGGAAGCTTCTTCGCATTTGAATCTCATTTCAATACTTGCTTATTAGAAATGAACGCCTTTTGGGCAAAGTCGGGTAAAATTGTGTTTCAACAAAAATATTTATTTATTGCAAAGGGGTTCCCCTTTCCTAAAATATTGATGAAACATTTTTTTTCTTAAATGCTTGCGATTTGAGATTTTTCGGAAGCTTCTTTGCATTTGAAACTCCTTTCAATACTCAGTTATTAGAAATAAACGCCTTTTGGGCAAAGTCGGGAAAAGTTGTGTTTCATCCAAAAAATATATTTATTGTAAAGGGGTACCCCTTTCCTAAAATATTGATGAACAATTTTTTCTTTCTTAAATGCTTGCGATTTGAGATTTTTCGGAAGCTTCTTCGCATTTGAATTTCCTTTCAATACTTGCTTATTAGAAACGAACGCCTTTTGGGCAAAGTCGGGTAAAATTGTGTTTTAACCAAAAAAATTATTTATTGCAAAGGCGTACCCCTTTCCTAAAATATTGATGAAATTTTTTTTCTTAAATGCTTGCGATTTGAGATTTTTCGGAAGCTTCTTCGCATTAGAAACTCATTTCAATACTTGCTTATTAGAAATGAACGCCTTTCGGGCAAAATTGGATAAAATTGTGTTTCAACCACAAAATTCATTTTTTGCAAAGGGGTACCACTTTCCTAAAATATTGATGAACAATTTTTTTTTTCTTAAATGCTTGCGATTTGAGATTTTTCGGAAGCTTCTTCGCATTTGAATCTCATTTCAATGAACGCCTTTTGGGCAAAATTGGGTAAAATTGTGTTTCAACCAAAAAATTTATTTATTGCAAAGGGGTACCTCTTTCCTAAAATATTGATGATAATTTTTTCTTTCTTAAATGCTTGCGATTTGAGATTTTTCGGAAGTTTCTTCGCATTTAAATCTCCTTTCAATACTTGCTTATTAGAAATAAACGCCTTTTGGGCAAAATTGGGTAAAACTGTGTTTCAACCAAAAAATTCATTTTTTGCAAAGGCGTACCTCTTTCCTAAAATATTGATGAACAATTTTTTTTTTCTTAAATGCTTGCGATTTGAGATTTTTCGGAAGCTTCTTCGCATTTGAATCTCATTTCAATGAACGCCTTTTGGGCAAAATTGGGTAAAATTGTGTTTCAACCAAAAAATTTATTTATTGCAAAGGGGTACCCCTTTCCTAAAATATTGATAACAAATTTTTTTCTTAAATGCTTGCGATTTGAGATTTTTCGGAAGCTTCTTCGCATTTGAAACTCATTTCAATACTTGCTTATTAGAAATAAACGCCTTTTGGGCAAAATTGGGTAAAATTGTGTTTCAACCAAAAAATTGATTTTTAGCAAAGGGGTAAGCCTTTCCTAAAAAATTGGCAAAATAATTTTTTTTCTTAAATGCATGCGATTTGAGATTTTTCGGAAGGTTCTTTGCATTTGAAACTCCTTTCAATACTCAGTTATTAGAAATAAACGCCTTTTGGGCAAAATTGGGTAAAATTGTGTTTCAACCAAAAAATTATTTATAGCAAAGGGGTACCCCTTTCCTAAAATATTGATGAAAAATTATTTTTTTTTCATAAATGCTTGCGATTTGAGATTTTTCGGAAGCTTCTTCGCATTTGAATCTCCTTTCAACACTTGCTTATTAGAAATGAACGCCTTTTGGGCAAAGTCGGGTAAAATTGTGTTTCAACCAAAAAATTTATTTATTGCAAAGGGATACCCCTTTCCTAAAATATTGATGAAAAATTTTTTTTTCTTAAATGCTTGCGATTTGAGATTTTTCGGAAGCTTCTTCGCATTTGAATCTCATTTCAATACTTGCTTATTAGAAATGAACGCCTTTTGGGCAAAGTCGGGTAAAATTGTGTTTCAACCAAAATATTTATTTATTGCAAAGGGGTTCCCCTTTCCTAAAATATTGATGAAACATTTTTTTTCTTAAATGCTTGCGATTTGAGATTTTTCGGAAGCTTCTTTGCATTTGAAACTCCTTTCAATACTCAGTTATTAGAAATAAACGCCTTTTGGGCAAAGTCGGGAAAAGTTGTGTTTCATCCAAAAAATATATTTATTGTAAAGGGGTACCCCTTTCCTAAAATATTGATGAACAATTTTTTCTTTCTTAAATGCTTGCGATTTGAGATTTTTCGGAAGCTTCTTCGCATTTGAATTTCCTTTCAATACTTGCTTATTAGAAACGAACGCCTTTTGGGCAAAGTCGGGTAAAATTGTGTTTTAACCAAAAAAATTATTTATTGCAAAGGCGTACCCCTTTCCTAAAATATTGATAAAATTTTTTTTCTTAAATGCTTGCGATTTGAGATTTTTCGGAAGCTTCTTCGCATTAGAAACTCATTTCAATACTTGCTTATTAGAAATGAACGCCTTTCGGGCAAAATTGGATAAAATTGTGTTTCAACCAAAAAATTCATTTTTTGCAAAGGGGTACCACTTTCCTAAAATATTGATGAAAAATTGTTTTTCTTAAATGCTTGCGGTTTGGGATTTTTCGGAAGCTTTTTCGCATTTGAAACTCATTTCAATACTTGCTTATTAGAAATGAACGCCTTTTGGGCAAAGTCGGGTAAAGTTGTGTTTCATCCAAAAAATATATTTATTGTAAAGGGGTACCCCTTTCCTAAAATATTGATGAACAATTTTTTCTTTCTTAAATGCTTGCGATTTGAGATTTTTCGGAAGCTTCTTCGCATTTGAATTTCCTTTCAATACTTGCTTATTAGAAACGAACGCCTTTTGGGCAAAGTCGGGTAAAATTGTGTTTTAACCAAAAAAATTATTTATTGCAAAGGCGTACCCCTTTCCTAAAATATTGATGAAATTTTTTTTCTTAAATGCTTGCGATTTGAGATTTTTCGGAAGCTTCTTCGCATTAGAAACTCATTTCAATACTTGCTTATTAGAAATGAACGCCTTTTGGGCAAAATTGGGTAAAATTGTGTTTCAACCAAAAAATTCATTTTTTGCAAAGGGGTACCCCTTTCCTAAAATATTGATGAAAAATGTTTTTTTCTTAAATGCATGCGATTTGAGATTTTTCGGAAGCTTCTTCGCATTTGAAACTCCTTTCAATACTCAGCTATTAGAAATAAACGCCTTTTGGGCAAAATTGGGTAAAATTGTGTTTCAACCAAAAAATTGATTTTTAGCAAAGGGGTAAGCCTTTCCTAAAAAATTGGCAAAATAATTTTTTTTCTTAAATGCATGCGATTTGAGATTTTTCGGAAGCTTCTTCGCATTTGAAACTCCTTTCAATACTCAGCTATTAGAAATAAACGCCTTTTGGGCAAAATTGGGTAAAATTGTGTTTCAACCAAAAAATTGATTTTTAGCAAAGGGGTAAGCCTTTCCTAAAAAATTGGCAAATAATTTTTTTTCTTAAATGCATGCGATTTGAGATTTTTAGGAAGCTTCTTAGCATTTGAATCTCCTTTCAATATATGCTTATTAGAAATGAATGCCTTTTGGGCAAAATTGGGTAAAACTGTGTTTCAACCAAAAAATTGCTTTTAGCAAAGGGGTAAGCCTTTCCTAAAATATTGATAACAAATTTTTTTCTTAAATGCTTGCGATTTGAGATTTTTCGGAAGCTTCTTCGCATTTGAAACTCCTTTCAACACTTGCCTATTAGAAATTAACGCCTTTTGGGCAAAGTCGGGAAAAATTGTGTTTCAACCAAAAAATTTATGTATTGCAAAGGGGTACCCCTTCCTAAAATATTGATGAAAAATGTTTTTCTTAAATGCTTTCGATTTGAGATTTTTCGGAAGCTTCTTAGCATTTGAATCTCCTTTCAATATATGCTTATAAGAAATGAACGCCTTTTGGGCAAAGTCGGGTAAAATTGTGTTTCAACCAAAAAATTTATTTATTGCAAAGGGGTACCCCTTCCTAAAATATTGATGAAAAATGTTTTTCTTAAATGCTTTCGATTTGAGATTTTTCGGAAGCTTCTTAGCATTTGAATCTCCTTTCAATATATGCTTATTAGAAATGAATGCCTTTTGGGCAAAATTGGGTAAAACTGTGTTTCAACCAAAAAATTTATTTATTGCAAAGGGGTACCCCTTTCCTAAAATATTGACGAAAAATGTTTTTTTCTTAAATGCGTGCGATTTGAGATTTTTCGGAAGCTTCTTCGCATTTGAAACTCATTTCAATACTTGCCTATTAGAAATTAACGCCTTTTGGGCAAAGTCGGGAAAAATTGTGTTTCAACCAAAAAATTTATGTATTGCAAAGGGGTACCCCTTCCTAAAATATTGATGAAAAATGTTTTTCTTAAATGCTTTCGATTTGAGATTTTTCGGAAGCTTCTTAGCATTTGAATCTCCTTTCAATATATGCTTATAAGAAATGAACGCCTTTTGGGCAAAGTAGGGTAAAATTGTGTTTCAACCAAAAAATTTATTTATTGCAAAGGGGTACCCTTTCCTAAAATATTGATGAAAAGTTTTTTTCTTAAATGCTTTCGATTTGAGATTTTTCGGAAGCTTCTTAGCATTTGAATCTCCTTTCAATATATGCTTATTAGAAATGAATGCCTTTTGGGCAAAATTGGGTAAAACTGTGTTTCAACCAAAAAATTTATTTATTGCAAAGGGGTACCCCTTTCCTAAAATATTGACGAAATTTTTTTTGTTCTTAAATGCTTGCGGTTTGAGATTTTTCGGAAGCTTTTTCGCATTTGAATCTCCTTTCAATACTTGCTTATTAGAAATAAACGCCTTTTGGGCAAAGTCGGGTAAAATTGTGTTTCAACCAAAAAATTTATGTATTGCAAAGGGGTACCCCTTTCCTAAAATATTGATGAAAAATGTTTTTCTTAAATGCTTTCGATTTGAGATTTTTCGGAAGCTTCTTAGCATTTGAATCTCCTTTTAATACTTGCTTATTAGAAATAAACGCCTTTTGGGCAAAATTGGGTAAAATTGTGTTTCAACCAAAAAATGTATTTATTGCAAAGGGGTGTACCCCTTTCCTAGAAATTCATGAAAAATTTTTTTTTCTTAAATGCTTGCGATTTGAGATTTTTCGGAAGCTTCTTCGCATTTGAATCTCATTTCAATACTTGCTTATTAGAAATGAACGTCTTTTGGGCAAAAATGGGTAAAATTGTGTTTCAACCAAAAAATTTATTTATTGCAAAGGGGTGCCCCTTTCCTAATATATTAATGCAATTTTTTTTTTCTTAAATGCTTGCGATTTGAGATTTTTCGGAAGCTTGTTTGCATTTGAATCTCATTTCAATACTTGCTTATTAGAAATGAACGTCTTTTGGGCAAAATTGGGTAAAATTGTGTTTCAACCAAAAAATTTATTTATTGCAAAGGGGTACCCTTTCCTAAAATATTGATGAAAAGTTTTTTTCTTAAATGCTTGCGATTTGAGAATTTTCGGAAGCTTCTTCGCATTTGAAACTCATTTCAATACTTGCTTATTAGAAATGAACGCCTTTTGGGCAAAGTCGGGTAAAATTGTGTTTCTACCAAAAAATTCATTTTTTGCAAAGGCGTACCCTTTCCTAAAATATTGATGAAAAATTTTTTTTTCTTAAATGCTTGCGATTTGAGATTTTTCGGAAGCTTCTTCGCATTTGAATCTCCTTTCAATACTTGCTTATTAGAAATGAACGCCTTTTGGGCAAAGTCGGGAAAAATTGTGTTTCAACCAAAAAAATTATTTATTGCAAAGGGGTACCCCTTTCCTAAAATATTGATAAAAAATTTTTTTTCTTAAATGCTTGCGATTCGAGATTTTTCGGAAGCTTCTCCGCATTTGAATCTCATTTCAATACTTGCTTATTAGAAATGAACACCTTTTGGGCAAGGTCGGGTAAAATTGTGTTTCAACCAAAAAATTTATTTATTGCAAAGGGGTACCCCTTTCCTCAAATATTGATTAAAATATTTTTTTCTTAAATGCTTGCGATTTGAGAATTTTCGGAAGCTTCTTCGCATTTGAATCTCATTTCAATACTTGCTTATTAGAAATGAACGCCTTTTGGCAAAGTCGGGTAAAATTGTGTTTCAACCAAAAAATTTATTTATTGCAAAGGGGTACCCCTTTCCTAAAATATTGATGAAAAATTTTTTTTTCTTAAATGCTTGCGATTTGAGATTTTTCGGAAGCTTCTTCGCATTTGAATCTCCTTTCAATATATGCTTATTAGAAATAAACGCCTTTTGGGCAAAGTCGGGTAAAATTGTGTTTCAACCAAAAAATTTATTTATTGCAAAGGGGTACCCCTTTCCTCAAATATTGATTAAAATATTTTTTTCTTAAATGCTTGCGATTTGAGAATTTTCGGAAGCTTCTTCGCATTTGAATCTCATTTCAATACTTGCTTATTAGAAATGAACGCCTTTTGGCAAAGTCGGGTAAAATTGTGTTTCAACCAAAAAATTTATTTATTGCAAAGGGGTACCCCTTTCCTAAAATATTGATGAAAAATTTTTTTTTCTTAAATGCTTGCGATTTGAGATTTTTCGGAAGCTTCTTCGCATTTGAATCTCCTTTCAATATATGCTTATTAGAAATAAACGCCTTTTGGGCAAAGTCGGGTAAAATTGTGTTTCAACCAAAAAATTTATTTATTGCAAAGGGGTTCCCCTTTCCTAAAATATTGATGAAACATTTTTTTCTTAAATGCTTGCGATTTGAGATTTTTCGGAAGCTTCTTCGCATTTGAAACTCATTTCAATACCTGCTTATTAGAAATGAACGCCTTTTGGGCAAAATTGGGTAAAACTGTGTTTCAACAAAAAAATTTATTTATTGCAAAGGGGTACCCCTTTCCTAAAATATTGATGAAAAGTTTTTTTCTTAAATGCTTGCGATTTGAGAATTTTCGGAAGCTTCTTCGCATTTGAAACTCATTTCAATATATGCTTATTAGAAATGAATGCCTTTTGGGCAAAATTGGGTAAAACTGTGTTTCAACCAAAAAATTTATTTATTGCAAAGGGGTACCCCTTTCCTAAAATATTGATGAAAAGTTTTTTTCTTAAATGCTTGCGATTTGAGAATTTTCGGAAGCTTCTTCGCATTTGAAACTCATTTCAATACCTGCTTATTAGAAATGAACGCCTTTTGGGCAAAATTGGGTAAAACTGTGTTTCAACAAAAAAATTTATTTATTGCAAAGGGGTACCCCTTTCCTAAAATATTGATGAAAAGTTTTTTTCTTAAATGCTTGCGATTTGAGAATTTTCGGAAGCTTCTTCGCATTTGAAACTCATTTCAATACTTGCTTATTAGAAATGAACGCCTTTCGGGCAAAATTGGATAAAATTGTGTTTCAACCAAAAAATTCATTTTTTGCAAAGGGGTACCACTTTCCTAAAATATTGATGAAAAATTGTTTTTCTTAAATGCTTGCGGTTTGGGATTTTTCGGAAGCTTTTTCGCATTTGAAACTCATTTCAATACTTGCTTATTAGAAATGAACGCCTTTTGGGCAAAGTCGGGTAAAGTTGTGTTTCATCCAAAAAATATATTTATTGTAAAGGGGTACCCCTTTCCTAAAATATTGATGAACAATTTTTTCTTTCTTAAATGCTTGCGATTTGAGATTTTTCGGAAGCTTCTTCGCATTTGAATTTCCTTTCAATACTTGCTTATTAGAAACGAACGCCTTTTGGGCAAAGTCGGGTAAAATTGTGTTTTAACCAAAAAAATTATTTATTGCAAAGGCGTACCCCTTTCCTAAAATATTGATGAAATTTTTTTTCTTAAATGCTTGCGATTTGAGATTTTTCGGAAGCTTCTTCGCATTAGAAACTCATTTCAATACTTGCTTATTAGAAATGAACGCCTTTTGGGCAAAATTGGGTAAAATTGTGTTTCAACCAAAAAATTCATTTTTTGCAAAGGGGTACCCCTTTCCTAAAATATTGATGAAAAATGTTTTTTTCTTAAATGCATGCGATTTGAGATTTTTCGGAAGCTTCTTCGCATTTGAAACTCCTTTCAATACTCAGCTATTAGAAATAAACGCCTTTTGGGCAAAATTGGGTAAAATTGTGTTTCAACCAAAAAATTGATTTTTAGCAAAGGGGTAAGCCTTTCCTAAAAAATTGGCAAAATAATTTTTTTTCTTAAATGCATGCGATTTGAGATTTTTCGGAAGCTTCTTCGCATTTGAAACTCCTTTCAATACTCAGCTATTAGAAATAAACGCCTTTTGGGCAAAATTGGGTAAAATTGTGTTTCAACCAAAAAATTGATTTTTAGCAAAGGGGTAAGCCTTTCCTAAAAAATTGGCAAATAATTTTTTTTCTTAAATGCATGCGATTTGAGATTTTTAGGAAGCTTCTTAGCATTTGAATCTCCTTTCAACACTTGCCTATTAGAAATTAACGCCTTTTGGGCAAAGTCGGGAAAAATTGTGTTTCAACCAAAAAATTTATGTATTGCAAAGGGGTACCCCTTCCTAAAATATTGATGAAAAATGTTTTTCTTAAATGCTTTCGATTTGAGATTTTTCGGAAGCTTCTTAGCATTTGAATCTCCTTTCAATATATGCTTATAAGAAATGAACGCCTTTTGGGCAAAGTAGGGTAAAATTGTGTTTCAACCAAAAAATTTATTTATTGCAAAGGGGTACCCTTTCCTAAAATATTGATGAAAAGTTTTTTTCTTAAATGCTTTCGATTTGAGATTTTTCGGAAGCTTCTTAGCATTTGAATCTCCTTTCAATATATGCTTATTAGAAATGAATGCCTTTTGGGCAAAATTGGGTAAAACTGTGTTTCAACCAAAAAATTGCTTTTAGCAAAGGGGTAAGCCTTTCCTAAAATATTGATAACAAATTTTTTTCTTAAATGCTTGCGATTTGAGATTTTTCGGAAGCTTCTTCGCATTTGAAACTCCTTTCAACACTTGCCTATTAGAAATTAACGCCTTTTGGGCAAAGTCGGGAAAAATTGTGTTTCAACCAAAAAATTTATGTATTGCAAAGGGGTACCCCTTCCTAAAATATTGATGAAAAATGTTTTTCTTAAATGCTTTCGATTTGAGATTTTTCGGAAGCTTCTTAGCATTTGAATCTCCTTTCAATATATACTTATAAGAAATGAACGCCTTTTGGGCAAAGTAGGGTAAAATTGTGTTTCAACCAAAAAATTTATTTATTGCAAAGGGGTACCCTTTCCTAAAATATTGATGAAAAGTTTTTTTCTTAAATGCTTTCGATTTGAGATTTTTCGGAAGCTTCTTAGCATTTGAATCTCCTTTCAATATATGCTTATTAGAAATGAATGCCTTTTGGGCAAAATTGGGTAAAACTGTGTTTCAACCAAAAAATTTATTTATTGCAAAGGGGTACCCCTTTCCTAAAATATTGACGAAATTTTTTTTGTTCTTAAATGCTTGCGGTTTGAGATTTTTCGGAAGCTTTTTCGCATTTGAATCTCCTTTCAATACTTGCTTATTAGAAATAAACGCCTTTTGGGCAAAGTCGGGTAAAATTGTGTTTCAACCAAAAAATTTATGTATTGCAAAGGGGTACCCCTTTCCTAAAATATTGATGAAAAATGTTTTTCTTAAATGCTTTCGATTTGAGATTTTTCGGAAGCTTCTTAGCATTTGAATCTCCTTTTAATACTTGCTTATTAGAAATAAACGCCTTTTGGGCAAAATTGGGTAAAATTGTGTTTCAACCAAAAAATGTATTTATTGCAAAGGGGTGTACCCCTTTCCTAGAAATTCATGAAAAATTTTTTTTTCTTAAATGCTTGCGATTTGAGATTTTTCGGAAGCTTCTTCGCATTTGAATCTCATTTCAATACTTGCTTATTAGAAATGAACGTCTTTTGGGCAAAAATGGGTAAAATTGTGTTTCAACCAAAAAATTTATTTATTGCAAAGGGGTGCCCCTTTCCTAATATATTAATGCAATTTTTTTTTTCTTAAATGCTTGCGATTTGAGATTTTTCGGAAGCTTGTTTGCATTTGAATCTCATTTCAATACTTGCTTATTAGAAATGAACGTCTTTTGGGCAAAATTGGGTAAAATTGTGTTTCAACCAAAAAATTTATTTATTGCAAAGGGGTACCCTTTCCTAAAATATTGATGAAAAGTTTTTTTCTTAAATGCTTGCGATTTGAGAATTTTCGGAAGCTTCTTCGCATTTGAAACTCATTTCAATACTTGCTTATTAGAAATGAACGCCTTTTGGGCAAAGTCGGGTAAAATTGTGTTTCTACCAAAAAATTCATTTTTTGCAAAGCGTACCCTTTCCTAAAATATTGATGAAAAATTTTTTTTTCTTAAATGCTTGCGATTTGAGATTTTTCGGAAGCTTCTTCGCATTTGAATCTCCTTTCAATACTTGCTTATTAGAAATGAACGCCTTTTGGGCAAAGTCGGGAAAAATTGTGTTTCAACCAAAAAAATTATTTATTGCAAAGGGGTACCCCTTTCCTAAAATATTGATAAAAAATTTTTTTTCTTAAATGCTTGCGATTCGAGATTTTTCGGAAGCTTCTCCGCATTTGAATCTCATTTCAATACTTGCTTATTAGAAATGAACACCTTTTGGGCAAGGTCGGGTAAAATTGTGTTTCAACCAAAAAATTTATTTATTGCAAAGGGGTACCCCTTTCCTCAAATATTGATTAAAATATTTTTTTCTTAAATGCTTGCGATTTGAGAATTTTCGGAAGCTTCTTCGCATTTGAATCTCATTTCAATACTTGCTTATTAGAAATGAACGCCTTTTGGCAAAGTCGGGTAAAATTGTGTTTCAACCAAAAAATTTATTTATTGCAAAGGGGTACCCCTTTCCTAAAATATTGATGAAAAATTTTTTTTTCTTAAATGCTTGCGATTTGAGATTTTTCGGAAGCTTCTTCGCATTTGAATCTCCTTTCAATATATGCTTATTAGAAATAAACGCCTTTTGGGCAAAGTCGGGTAAAATTGTGTTTCAACCAAAAAATTTATTTATTGCAAAGGGGTACCCCTTTCCTCAAATATTGATTAAAATATTTTTTTCTTAAATGCTTGCGATTTGAGAATTTTCGGAAGCTTCTTCGCATTTGAATCTCATTTCAATACTTGCTTATTAGAAATGAACGCCTTTTGGCAAAGTCGGGTAAAATTGTGTTTCAACCAAAAAATTTATTTATTGCAAAGGGGTACCCCTTTCCTAAAATATTGATGAAAAATTTTTTTTTCTTAAATGCTTGCGATTTGAGATTTTTCGGAAGCTTCTTCGCATTTGAATCTCCTTTCAATATATGCTTATTAGAAATAAACGCCTTTTGGGCAAAGTCGGGTAAAATTGTGTTTCAACCAAAAAATTTATTTATTGCAAAGGGGTTCCCCTTTCCTAAAATATTGATGAAACATTTTTTTCTTAAATGCTTGCGATTTGAGATTTTTCGGAAGCTTCTTCGCATTTGAAACTCATTTCAATACCTGCTTATTAGAAATGAACGCCTTTTGGGCAAAATTGGGTAAAACTGTGTTTCAACAAAAAAATTTATTTATTGCAAAGGGGTACCCCTTTCCTAAAATATTGATGAAAAGTTTTTTTCTTAAATGCTTGCTATTTGAGAATTTTCGGAAGCTTCTTCGCATTTGAAACTCATTTCAATATATGCTTATTAGAAATGAATGCCTTTTGGGCAAAATTGGGTAAAACTGTGTTTCAACCAAAAAATTTATTTATTGCAAAGGGGTACCCCTTTCCTAAAATATTGACGAAAAATGTTTTTTTCTTAAATGCGTGCGATTTGAGATTTTTCGGAAGCTTCTTCGCATTTGAAACTCCTTTCAATACTTGCTTATTAGAAATAAACGCCTTTTGGGCAAAGTCGGGTGAAATTGTGTTTCAACCAAAAAATTCATTTTTTGCAAAGGCGTACCCTTTCCTAAAATATTGATGAAAAATTTTTTTTTCTTAAATGCTTGCGATTTGAGATTTTTCGGAAGCTTCTTCGCATTTGAATCTCCTTTCAATACTTGCTTATTAGAAATGAACGCCTTTTGGGCAAAATTGGGTAAAATTGTGTTTCAACCAAAAAATTGATTTTTAGCAAAGGGGTAAGCCTTTCCTAAAAAATTGGCAAATAATTTTTTTTCTTAAATGCATGCGATTTGAGATTTTTCGGAAGCTTCTTCGCATTTGAAACTCCTTTCAATACTCAGTTATTAGAAATAAACGCCTTTTGGGCAAAATTGGGTAAAATTGTGTTTCAACCAAAAAATTGATTTTTAGCAAAGGGGTAAGCCTTTCCTAAAAAATTGGCAAAATAAATTTTTTTCTTAAATGCATGCGATTTGAGATTTTTAGGAAGCTTCTTCGCATTTGAAACTCCTTTCAATACTCAGTTATTAGAAATAAACGCCTTTTGGGCAAAATTGGGTAAAATTGTGTTTCAACCAAAAAATTGATTTTTAGCAAAGAGGTAAGCCTTTCCTAAAAAATTGGCAAAATAATTTTTTTTCTTAAATGCATGCGATTTGAGATTTTTAGGAAGCTTCTTCGCATTTGAAACTCCTTTCAATACTCAGTTATTAGAAATAAACGCCTTTTGGGCAAAATTGGGTAAAATTGTGTTTCAACCAAAAAATTGATTTTTAGCAAAGGGGTAAGCCTTTCCTAAAAAATTGGCAAAATAATTTTTTTTCTTAAATGCATGCGATTTGAGATTTTTCGGAAGCTTCTTCGCATTTGAAACTCCTTTCAATACTTGCTTATTAGAAATAAACGCCTTTTGGACAAAGTCGGGTAAAATTGTGTTTCAACCAAAAAATTTATTTATTGCAAAGGGGTGCCCCTTTCCTAATATATTAATGCAATTTTTTTTTTCTTAAATGCTTGCGATTTGAGATTTTTCGGAAGTTTCTTCGCATTTGAATCTCATTTCAATACTTGCTTATAAGAAATGAACGCCTTTTGGGCAAAGTCGGGTAAAATTGTGGTTCAACCAAAAAATGTATTTATTGCAAAGGGGTGTACCCCTTTCCTAGAAATTGATGAAAAATTTTTTTTCTTAAATGCTTGCGATTTGAGATTTTTCGGAAGCTTCTTCGCATTTGAATCTCATTTCAATACTTGCTTATTAGAAATGAACGTCTTTTGGGCAAAATTGGGTAAAATTGTGTTTCAACCAAAAAATTTATTTATTGCAAAGGGGTGCCCCTTTCCTAATATATTAATGCAATTTTTTTTTTCTTAAATGCTTGCGATTTGAGATTTTTCGGAAGCTTCTTCGCATTTGAATCTCATTTCAATACTTGCTTATTAGAAATGAACGCCTTTTGGCAATGTCGGGTAAAATTGTGTTTCAACCAAAAAATTTATTTATTGCAAAGGGGCACCCCTTTCCTAAAATATTGATGACAAATTTTTTTCTTAAATGCTTGCGATTTGAGATTTTTCGGAAGCTTCTTCGCGTTTGAAACTCCTTTCAATACTCAGTTATTAGAAATAAACGCCTTTTGGGCAAAATTGGGTAAAATTGTGTTTCAACCAAAAAATTGATTTTTTGCAAAGGGGTAAGTAAGCCTTTCCTAAAAAATTGGCAAAATAATTTTTTTTCTTAAATGCATGCGATTTGAGATTTTTCGGAAGCTTCTTCGCATTTGAATCTCCTTTCAATACTCAGTTATTAGAAATAAACGCCTTTTGGGCAAAATTGGGTAAAATTGTGTTTCAACCAAAAAATTGATTTTTAGCAAAGGGGTAAGCCTTTCCTAAAAAATTGGCAAATAATTTTTTTTCTTAAATGCATGCGATTTGAGATTTTTCGGAAGCTTCTTCGCATTTGAAACTCCTTTCAATACTCAGTTATTAGAAATAAACGCCTTTTGGGCAAAATTGGGTAAAATTGTGTTTCAACCAAAAAATTGATTTTTAGCAAAGGGGTAAGCCTTTCCTAAAAAATTGGCAAATAATTTTTTTTCTTAAATGCATGCGATTTGAGATTTTTCGGAAGCTTCTTCGCATTTGAAACTCCTTTCAATACTTGCTTATTAGAAATAAACGCCTTTTGGGCAAAATTGGGTAAAATTGTGTTTCAACCAAAAAATTTATTTATTGCAAAGGGGTACCCTTTCCTAAAATATTGATGAAAAGTTTTTTTCTTAAATGCTTTCGATTTGAGATTTTTCGGAAGCTTCTTAGCATTTGAATCTCCTTTCAATATATGCTTATTAGAAATGAATGCCTTTTGGGCAAAATTGGGTAAAACTGTGTTTCAACCAAAAAATTTATTTATTGCAAAGGGGTACCCCTTTCCTAAAATATTTTCGAAATTTTTTTTGTTCTTAAATGCTTGCGGTTTGAGATTTTTCTGAAGCTTTTTCGCATTTGAATCTCCTTTCAATACTTGCTTATTAGAAATAAACGCCTTTTGGGCAAAGTCGGGTAAAATTGTGTTTCAACCAAAAAATTTATGTATTGCAAAGGGGTACCCCTTTCCTAAAATATTGATGAAAAATGTTTTTCTTAAATGCTTTCGATTTGAGATTTTTCGGAAGCTTCTTAGCATTTGAATCTCCTTTTAATACTTGCTTATTAGAAATAAACGCCTTTTGGGCAAAATTGGGTAAAATTGTGTTTCAACCAAAAAATGTATTTATTGCAAAGGGGTGTACCCCTTTCCTAGAAATTCATGAAAAATTTTTTTTTCTTAAATGCTTGCGATTTGAGATTTTTCGGAAGCTTCTTCGCATTTGAATCTCATTTCAATACTTGCTTATTAGAAATGAACGTCTTTTGGGCAAAATTGGGTAAAATTGTGTTTCAACCAAAAAATTTATTTATTGCAAAGGGGTGCCCCTTTCCTAATATATTAATGCAATTTTTTTTTTCTTAAATGCTTGCGATTTGAGATTTTTCGGAAGCTTCTTCGCATTTGAATCTCATTTCAATACTTGCTTATTAGAAATGAACGTCTTTTGGGCAAAATTGGGTAAAATTGTGTTTCAACCAAAAAATTTATTTATTGCAAAGGGGTACCCTTTCCTAAAATATTAATGAAAAGTTTTTTTCTTAAATGCTTGCGATTTGAGAATTTTCGGAAGCTTCTTCGCATTTGAAACTCATTTCAATACTTGCTTATTAGAAATGAACGCCTTTTGGGCAAAGTCGGGTAAAATTGTGTTTCAACCAAAAAATTCATTTTTTGCAAAGGCGTACCCTTTCCTAAAATATTGATGAAAAATTTTTTTTTCTTAAATGCTTGCGATTTGAGATTTTTCGGAAGCTTCTTCGCATTTGAATCTCCTTTCAATACTTGCTTATTAGAAATGAACGCCTTTTGGGCAAAGTCGGGAAAAATTGTGTTTCAACCAAAAAAATTATTTATTGCAAAGGGGTACCCCTTTCCTAAAATATTGATAAAAAAATTTTTTTCTTAAATGCTTGCGATTCGAGATTTTTCGGAAGCTTCTCCGCATTTGAATCTCATTTCAATACTTGCTTATTAGAAATGAACACCTTTTGGGCAAGGTCGGGTAAAATTGTGTTTCAACCAAAAAATTTATTTATTGCAAAGGGGTGTACCCCTTTCCTAGAAATTGATGAACAATTTTTTTTTCTTAAATGCTTGCGATTTGAGATTTTTCGGAAGCTTCTTCGCATTTGAATCTCATTTCAATACTTGCTTATTAGAAATGAACGTCTTTTGGGCAAAATTGGGTAAAATTGTGTTTCAACCAAAAAATTTATTTATTGCAAAGGGGTACCCCTTTCCTCAAATATTGATTAAAATATTTTTTTCTTAAATGCTTGCGATTTGAGAATTTTCGGAAGCTTCTTCGCATTTGAATCTCATTTCAATACTTGCTTATTAGAAATGAACGCCTTTTGGCAAAGTCGGGTAAAATTGTGTTTCAACCAAAAAATTTATTTATTGCAAAGGGGTACCCCTTTCCTAAAATATTGATGAAAAATTTTTTTTTCTTAAATGCTTGCGATTTGAGATTTTTCGGAAGCTTCTTCGCATTTGAATCTCCTTTCAATATATGCTTATTAGAAATAAACGCCTTTTGGGCAAAGTCGGGTAAAATTGTGTTTCAACCAAAAAATTTATTTATTGCAAAGGGGTTCCCCTTTCCTAAAATATTGATGAAACATTTTTTTCTTAAATGCTTGCGATTTGAGATTTTTCGGAAGCTTCTTCGCATTTGAAACTCATTTCAATACCTGCTTATTAGAAATGAACGCCTTTTGGGCAAAATTGGGTAAAACTGTGTTTCAACCAAAAAATTTATTTATTGCAAAGGGGTACCCCTTTCCTAAAATATTGATGAAAAAATTTTTTTTTTCATAAATGCTTGCGATTTGAGATTTTTCGGAAGCTTCTTGGCATTTGAAACTCATTTCAATACTTGCTTATTAGAAATGAACGCCTTTTGGGCAAAATTGGGTAAAATTGTGTTTCAACCAAAAAATTTATTTATTGCAAAGGGGTACCCCTTTCCTAAAATATTGATGAAAAGTTTTTTTCTTAAATGCTTGCGATTTGAGAATTTTCGGAACCTTCTTCGCATTTGAAACTCATTTCAATATATGCTTATTAGAAATGAATGCCTTTTGGGCAAAATTGGGTAAAACTGTGTTTCAACCAAAAAATTTATTTATTGCAAAGGGGTACCCCTTTCCTAAAATATTGACGAAAAATGTTTTTTCTTAAATGCGTGCGATTTGAGATTTTTCGGAAGCTTCTTCGCATTTGAAACTCCTTTCAATACTTGCTTATTAGAAATAAACGCCTTTTGGGCAAAGTCGGGTAAAATTGTGTTTCAACCAAAAAATTAATTTTTTGCAAAGGCGTACCCTTTCCTAATATATTGATGAAAAATTTTTTTTTCTTAAATGCTTGCGATTTGAGATTTTTCGGAAGCTTCTTCGCATTTGAATCTCCTTTCAATACTTGCTTATTAGAAATGAACGCCTTTTGGGCAAAATTGGGTAAAATTGTGTTTCAACCAAAAAATTGATTTTTAGCAAAGGAGTAAGCCTTTCCTAAAAAATTGGCAAATAATTTTTTTTCTTAAATGCATGCGATTTGAGATTTTTCGGAAGCTTCTTCGCATTTGAAACTCCTTTCAATACTCAGTTATTAGAAATAAACGCCTTTTGGGCAAAATTGGGTAAAATTGTGTTTCAACCAAAAAATTGATTTTTAGCAAAGGGGTAAGCCTTTCCTAAAAAATTGGCAAAATAATTTTTTTTCTTAAATGCATGCGATTTGAGATTTTTAGGAAGCTTCTTCGCATTTGAAACTCCTTTCAATACTCAGTTATTAGAAATAAACGCCTTTTGGGCAAAATTGGGTAAAATTGTGTTTCAACCAAAAAATTGATTTTTAGCAAAGGGGTAAGCCTTTCCTAAAAATTGGCAAAACAATTTTTTTTCTTAAATGCATGCGATTTGAGATTTTTCGGAAGCTTCTTCGCATTTGAAACTCCTTTCAATACTTGCTTATTAGAAATAAACGCCTTTTGGGCAAAGTCGGGTAAAATTGTGTTTCAACCAAAAAATTTATTTATTGCAAAGGGGTGCCCCTTTCCTAATATATTAATGCAATTTTTTTTTCTTAAATGCTTGCGATTTGAGATTTTTCGGAAGTTTCTTCGCATTTGAATCTCATTTCAATACTTGCTTATTAGAAATGAACGTCTTTTGGGCAAAATTGGGTAAAATTGTGTTTCAACCAAAAAATTTATTTATTGCAAAGGGGTACCCTTTCCTAAAATATTAATGAAAAGTTTTTTTCTTAAATGCTTGCGATTTGAGAATTTTCGGAAGCTTCTTCGCATTTGAAACTCATTTCAATACTTGCTTATTAGAAATGAACGCCTTTTGGGCAAAGTCGGGTAAAATTGTGTTTCAACCAAAAAATTCATTTTTTGCAAAGGCGTACCCTTTCCTAAAATATTGATGAAAAATTTTTTTTTCTTAAATGCTTGCGATTTGAGATTTTTCGGAAGCTTCTTCGCATTTGAATCTCCTTTCAATACTTGCTTATTAGAAATGAACGCCTTTTGGGCAAAGTCGGGAAAAATTGTGTTTCAACCAAAAAAATTATTTATTGCAAAGGGGTACCCCTTTCCTAAAATATTGATAAAAAAATTTTTTTCTTAAATGCTTGCGATTCGAGATTTTTCGGAAGCTTCTCCGCATTTGAATCTCATTTCAATACTTGCTTATTAGAAATGAACACCTTTTGGGCAAGGTCGGGTAAAATTGTGTTTCAACCAAAAAATTTATTTATTGCAAAGGGGTGTACCCCTTTCCTAGAAATTGATGAAAAATTTTTTTTTCTTAAATGCTTGCGATTTGAGATTTTTCGGAAGCTTCTTCGCATTTGAATCTCATTTCAATACTTGCTTATTAGAAATGAACGTCTTTTGGGCAAAATTGGGTAAAATTGTGTTTCAACCAAAAAATTTATTTATTGCAAAGGGGTACCCCTTTCCTCAAATATTGATTAAAATATTTTTTTCTTAAATTTTTGCGATTTGAGAATTTTCGGAAGCTTCTTCGCATTTGAATCTCATTTCAATACTTGCTTATTAGAAATGAACGCCTTTTGGCAAAGTCGGGTAAAATTGTGTTTCAACCAAAAAATTTATTTATTGCAAAGGGGTACCCCTTTCCTAAAATATTGATGAAAAATTTTTTTTTCTTAAATGCTTGCGATTTGAGATTTTTCGGAAGCTTCTTCGCATTTGAATCTCCTTTCAATATATGCTTATTAGAAATAAACGCCTTTTGGGCAAAGTCGGGTAAAATTGTGTTTCAACCAAAAAATTTATTTATTGCAAAGGGGTTCCCCTTTCCTAAAATATTGATGAAACATTTTTTTCTTAAATGCTTGCGATTTGAGATTTTTCGGAAGCTTCTTCGCATTTGAAACTCATTTCAATACCTGCTTATTAGAAATGAACGCCTTTTGGGCAAAATTGGGTAAAACTGTGTTTCAACCAAAAAATTTATTTATTGCAAAGGGGTACCCCTTTCCTAAAATATTGATGAAAAAATTTTTTTTTTCATAAATGCTTGCGATTTGAGATTTTTCGGAAGCTTCTTGGCATTTGAAACTCATTTCAATACTTGCTTATTAGAAATGAACGCCTTTTGGGCAAAATTGGGTAAAATTGTGTTTCAACCAAAAAATTTATTTATTGCAAAGGGGTACCCCTTTCCTAAAATATTGATGAAAAGTTTTTTTCTTAAATGCTTGCGATTTGAGAATTTTCGGAACCTTCTTCGCATTTGAAACTCATTTCAATATATGCTTATTAGAAATGAATGCCTTTTGGGCAAAATTGGGTAAAACTGTGTTTCAACCAAAAAATTTATTTATTGCAAAGGGGTACCCCTTTCCTAAAATATTGACGAAAAATGTTTTTTTCTTAAATGCGTGCGATTTGAGATTTTTCGGAAGCTTCTTCGCATTTGAAACTCATTTCAATACTTGCTTATTAGAAATAAACGCCTTTTGGGCAAAGTCGGGTAAAATTGTGTTTCAACCAAAAAATTAATTTTTTGCAAAGGCGTACCCTTTCCTAATATATTGATGAAAAATTTTTTTTTCTTAAATGCTTGCGATTTGAGATTTTTCGGAAGCTTCTTCGCATTTGAATCTCCTTTCAATACTTGCTTATTAGAAATGAACGCCTTTTGGGCAAAATTGGGTAAAATTGTGTTTCAACCAAAAAATTGATTTTTAGCAAAGGAGTAAGCCTTTCCTAAAAAATTGGCAAATAATTTTTTTTCTTAAATGCATGCGATTTGAGATTTTTCGGAAGCTTCTTCGCATTTGAAACTCCTTTCAATACTCAGTTATTAGAAATAAACGCCTTTTGGGCAAAATTGGGTAAAATTGTGTTTCAACCAAAAAATTGATTTTTAGCAAAGGGGTAAGCCTTTCCTAAAAAATTGGCAAAATAATTTTTTTTCTTAAATGCATGCGATTTGAGATTTTTAGGAAGCTTCTTCGCATTTGAAACTCCTTTCAATACTCAGTTATTAGAAATAAACGCCTTTTGGGCAAAATTGGGTAAAATTGTGTTTCAACCAAAAAATTGATTTTTAGCAAAGGGGTAAGCCTTTCCTAAAAAATTGGCAAAATAAATTTTTTTCTTAAATGCATGCGATTTGAGATTTTTAGGAAGCTTCTTCGCATTTGAAACTCCTTTCAATACTCAGTTATTAGAAATAAACGCCTTTTGGGCAAAATTGGGTAAAATTGTGTTTCAACCAAAAAATTGATTTTTAGCAAAGGGGTAAGCCTTTCCTAAAAAATTGGCAAAATAATTTTTTTTCTTAAATGCATGCGATTTGAGATTTTTAGGAAGCTTCTTCGCATTTGAAACTCCTTTCAATACTCAGTTATTAGAAATAAACGCCTTTTGGGCAAAATTGGGTAAAATTGTGTTTCAACCAAAAAATTGATTTTTAGCAAAGGGGTAAGCCTTTCCTAAAAAATTGGCAAAATAATTTTTTTTCTTAAATGCATGCGATTTGAGATTTTTCGGAAGCTTCTTCGCATTTGAAACTCCTTTCAATACTTGCTTATTAGAAATAAACGCCTTTTGGGCAAAGTCGGGTAAAATTGTGTTTCAACCAAAAAATTTATTTATTGCAAAGGGGTGCCCCTTTCCTAATATATTAATGCAATTTTTTTTTTCTTAAATGCTTGCGATTTGAGATTTTTCGGAAGTTTCTTCGCATTTGAATCTCATTTCAATACTTGCTTATAAGAAATGAACGCCTTTTGGGCAAAGTCGGGTAAAATTGTGGTTCAACCAAAAAATGTATTTATTGCAAAGGGGTGTACCCCTTTCCTAGAAATTGATGAAAAATTTTTTTTTCTTAAATGCTTGCGATTTGAGATTTTTCGGAAGCTTCTTCGCATTTGAATCTCATTTCAATACTTGCTTATTAGAAATGAACGTCTTTTGGGCAAAATTGGGTAAAATTGTGTTTCAACCAAAAAATTTATTTATTGCAAAGGGGTGCCCCTTTCCTAATATATTAATGCAATTTTTTTTTCTTAAATGCTTGCGATTTGAGATTTTTCGGAAGCTTCTTCGCATTTGAATCTCATTTCAATACTTGCTTATTAGAAATGAACGCCTTTTGGCAAAGTCGGGTAAAATTGTGTTTCAACCAAAAAATTTATTTATTGCAAAGGGGCACCCCTTTCCTAAAATATTGATGACAAATTTTTTTCTTAAATGCTTGCGATTTGAGATTTTTCGGAAGCTTCTTCGCATTTGAAACTCCTTTCAATACTCAGTTATTAGAAATAAACGCCTTTTGGGCAAAATTGGGTAAAATTGTGTTTCAACCAAAAAATTGATTTTTAGCAAAGGGGTAAGTAAGCCTTTCCTAAAAAATAGGCAAAATAATTTTTTTTCTTAAATGCATGCGATTTGAGATTTTTCGGAAGCTTCTTCGCATTAGAAACTCATTTCAATATATGCTTATAAGAAATGAACGCCTTTTGGGCAAAGTCGTTTAAAATTGTGTTTCAACCAAAAAAATTATTTATTGCAAAGGGATACCCCTTTCCTAAAATATTGATAAAATTTTTTTTTTCTTAAATGCTTTCGATTTGAGATTTTTCGGAAGCTTCTTCGCATTTGAAACTCCTTTCAATACTCAGTTATTAGAAATAAACGCCTTTTGGGCAAAATTGGGTAAAATTGTGTTTCAACCAAAAAATTGATTTTTAGCAAAGGGGTAAGCCTTTCCTAAAAAATTGGCAAATAATTTTTTTTCTTAAATGCATGCGATTTGAGATTTTTCGGAAGCTTCTTCGCATTTGAAACTCCTTTCAATACTTGCTTATTAGAAATAAACGCCTTTTGGGCAAAATTGGGTAAAACTGTGTTTCAACCAAAAAATTTATTTATTGCAAAAGGTTACCCCTTTCCTAAAATATTGATGAAAAATTTTTTCGGCAAAGTCGGGTAAAATTGTGTTTCAACCAAAAAATTTATTTATTGCAAAGTGGTACCACTTTCCTAAAATATTGATGAACAATTTTTTTTTTAAATGCTTGCGATTTGAGATTTTTCGGAAGCTTCTTCGCATTTGAAACTCATTTCAATACTTGCTTATTAGAAATAAACGCCTTTTGGGCAAAATTGGGTAAAATTGTGTTTCAACCAACAAATTTATGTATTGCAAAGTGGTGCCCCTTTCCTAATATATTGATGAAAAATGTTTTTTTCTTTAATGCTTGCGATTTGAGATTTTTCGGAAGCTTCTTCGCATTTGAAACTCCTTTCAATACTCAGTTATTAGAAATAAACGCGTTTTGGGCAAAATTGGGTAAAATTGTGTTTCAACCAAAAAATTGATTTTTAGCAAAGGGGTAAGCCTTTCCTAAAAAATTGGCAAAATAATTTTTTTTCTTAAATGCATGCGATTTGAGATTTTTCGGAAGCTTCTTCGCATTAGAAACTCATTTCAATATATGCTTATAAGAAATGAACGCCTTTTGGGCAAAGTCGGGTAAAATTGTGTTTCAACCAAAAAAATTATTTATTGCAAAGGGGTACCCCTTTCCTAAAATATTGATGAAAAATTATTTTTTTTTTCATAAATGCTTGCGATTTGAGATTTTTCGGAAGCTTCTTCGCATTTGAAACTCCTTTCAATACTCAGTTATTAGAAATAAACGCCTTTTGGGCAAAATTGGGTAAAATTGTGTTTCATCCAAAAAATTTATTTATTGTAAAGGGGTACCCCTTTCCTAAAATATTGATGAAAATTTTTTTTTTCTTAAATGCTTACGATTTGAGATTTTTCGGAAGCTTCTTCGCATTTGAAACTCATTTCAATACTTGCTTATTAGAAATAAACGCCTTTTGGGCAAAATTGGGTAAAACTGTGTTTCAACCAAAAAATTTATTTATTGCAAAGGGTTACCCCTTTCCTAAAATATTGATGAAAATTTTTTTTCTTAAATGCTTGCGATTTAAGATTTTTCGGAAGCTTCTTCGCATTTGAATCTCCTTTCAATATATGCTTATTAGAAATGAATGCCTTTTGGGCAAAATTGGGTAAAACTGTGTTTCAACCAAAAAATTTATTTATTGCAAAGGGGTACCCCTTTCCTAAAATATTGATGAAAATTTTTTTTTTCTTAAATGCTTACGATTTGAGATTTTTCGGAAGCTTCTTCGCATTTGAAACTCATTTCAATACTTGCTTATTAGAAATAAACGCCTTTTGGGCAAAATTGGGTAAAACTGTGTTTCAACCAAAAAATTTATTTATTGCAAAGGGTTACCCCTTTCCTAAAATATTGATGAAAAATTTTTTCGGCAAAGTCGGGTAAAATTGTGTTTCAACCAAAAAATTTATGTATTGCAAAAGGGCACCCCTTTCCTAAAATATTGATGAAAATTTTTCTTTCTTAAATGCTTGCGATTTGAGATTTTTCGGAAGCTTCTTCGCATTTGAATCTCATTTCAATACTTGCTTATTAGAAATGAACGCCTTTTGGGCAAAGTCGGGTAAAATTGTGTTTCAACCAAAAAATTTATGTATTGCAAAGGGGCACCCCTTTCCTAAAATATTGATGACAAATTTTTTTCTTAAATGCTTGCGATTTGAGATTTTTCGGAAGCTTCTTCGCATTTGAAACTCCTTTCAATACTCAGTTATTAGAAATAAACGCCTTTTGGGCAAAATTGGGTAAAATTGTGTTTCAACCAAAAAATTTATTTATTGCAAAGGGATACCCCTTTCCTAAAATATTGATAAAATTTTTTTTTTCTTAAATGCTTGCGATTTGAGATTTTTCGCAAGCTTCTTCGCATTTGAATCTCATTTCAACACTTGCTTATTAGAAATGAACGCCTTTTGGGCAAAGTCGGGTAAAATTGTGTTTCAACCAAAAAATTTATTTATTGCAAAGGGATACCCCTTTCCTAAAATATTGATAAAATTTTTTTTTTTCTTAAATGCTTGCGATTTGAGATTTTTCGGAAGCTTCTTCGCATTTGAAACTCCTTTCAATACTCAGTTATTAGAAATAAACGCCTTTTGGGCAAAATTGGGTAAAATTGTGTTTCAACCAAAAAATTGATTTTTAGCAAAGGGGTAAGCCTTTCCTAAAAAATTGGCAAATAATTTTTTTTCTTAAATGCATGCGATTTGAGATTTTTCGAAAGCTTCTTCGCATTTGAAACTCCTTTCAATACTTGCTTATTAGAAATGAACGCCTTTTGGGCAAAGTCAGGTAAAATTGTGTTTCAACCAAAAAATTGATTTTTAGCAAAGGGGTAAGCCTTTCCTAAAAAATTGGCAAAATAATTTTTTTTCTTAAATGCATGCGATTTGAGATTTTTCGGAAGGTTCTTCGCATTTGAAACTCCTTTCAATACTCAGTTATTAGAAATAAACGCCTTTTGGGCAAAATTGGGTAAAATTGTGTTTCAACCAAAAAATTGATTTTTAGCAAAGGGGTAAGTAAGCCTTTCCTAAAAAATTGGCAAAATAATTTTTTTTCTCAAATGCATGCGATTTGAGATTTTTCGGAAGCTTCTTCGCATTTGAAACTCCTTTCAATACTCAGTTATTAGAAATAAACGCCTTTTGGGCAAAATTGGGTAAAATTGTGTTTCAACCAAAAAATTAATTTTTTGCATAGGCGTACCCTTTCCTAAAATATTGATGGAACATATTTTTTTCTTAAATGCTTCCGATTTGAGATTTTTCGAAAGCTTCTTCGCATTTGAATCTCATTTCAATACTTGCTTATTAGAAATGAACGCCTTTTGGGCAAAATTGGGTAAAATTGTGTTTCAACCAACAAATTTATTTATTGCAAAGGGGTACCCCTTCCTAAAATATTGATGAAAAATGTTTTTCTTAAATGCTTTCGATTTGAGATTTTTCGGAAGCTTCTTAGCATTTGAATCTCCTTTCAATATATGCTTATAAGAAATGAACGCCTTTTGGGCAAAGTCGGGTAAAATTGTGTTTCAACCAAAAAATTTATTTATTGCAAAGGGCTACCCCTTCCTAAAATATTGATGAAAAATGTTTTTCTTAAATGCTTTCGATTTGAGATTTTTCGGAAGCTTCTTAGCATTTGAATCTCCTTTCAATATATGCTTATTAGAAATGAATGCCTTTTGGGCAAAATTGGGTAAAACTGTGTTTCAACCAAAAAATTTATTTATTGCAAAGGGGTACCCCTTTCCTAAAATATTGACGAAACATTTTTTTTTCTTAAATGCTTGCGATTTGAGATTTTTCGGAAGCTTCTTCGCATTTGAAACTCCTTTCAATACTTGCTTATTAGAAATGAACGTATTTTGGGCAAAGTCGGGCAAAATTGTGTTTCAACCAAAAAATTTATTTATTGCAAAGGGGTTCCCCTTTCCTAAAATATTGATGAAACATTTTTTTCTTAAATGCTTGCGATTTGAGATTTTTCGGAAGCTTCTTCGCATTTGAATCTCCTTTCAATACTTGCTTATTAGAAATAAACGCCTTTTGGGCAAAGTCGGGTAAAATTGTGTTTCAACCAAAAAATTTATGTATTGCAAAGGGGTACCCCTTTCCTAAAATATTGATGAAAAATGTTTTTCTTAAATGCTTTCGATTTGAGATTTTTCGGAAGCTTCTTAGCATTTGAATCTCCTTTTAATACTTGCTTATTAGAAATAAACGCCTTTTGGGCAAAGTCGGGCAAAATTGTGTTTCAACCAAAAAATTCATTTATTGCAAAGGGGTACCCCTTTCCTAAAATATTGATGAAAATTTTTTTTTCTTAAATGCTTGCGATTTGAGATTTTTCGGAAGCTTCTTCGCATTTGAATCTCCTTTCAATACTTGCTTATTAGAAATGAACGCCTTTTGGGCAAAGTCGGGTAAAATTGTGTTTCAACCAAAAAATTTATTTATTGCAAAGGGGTGCCCCTTTCCTAATATATTAATGCAATTTTTTTTTCTTAAATGCTTGCGATTTGAGATTTTTCGGAAGCTTCTTAGCATTTGAATCTCCTTTCAATATATGCTTATAAGAAATGAACGCCTTTTGGGCAAAGTCGGGTAAAATTGTGTTTCAACCAAAAAATTTATTTATTGCAAAGGGGTACCCCTTCCTAAAATATTGATGAAAAATGTTTTTCTTAAATGCTTTCGATTTGAGATTTTTCGGAAGCTTCTTAGCATTTGAATCTCCTTTCAATATATGCTTATTAGAAATGAATGCCTTTTGGGCAAAGTCGGGTAAAATTGTGTTTCAACCAAAAAATTTATGTATTGCAAAGGGGTACCCCTTTCCTAAAATATTGATAACAATTTTTTTTTTTAAATGCTTGCGATTTGAGATTTTTCGGAAGCTTTTTCGCATTTGAAACTCATTTCAATACTTGCTTATTAGAAATGAACGCATTTTGGGCAAAGTCGGGCAAAATTGTGTTTCAACCAAAAAATTCATTTTTTGCAAAGGCGTACCCTTTCCTAATATATTGATGAAAAATTTTTTTTTCTTAAATGCTTGCGATTTGAGATTTTTCGGAAGCTTCTTCACATTTGAATCTCATTTCAATACTTGCTTATTAGAAATGAACGCCTTTTGGGCAAAGTCGGGAAAAATTGTGTTTCAACCAAAAAATTCATTTATTGCAAAGGGGTACCCCTTTCCTAACATATTGATGAACATTTTTTTTTTCTTAAATGCTTGCGATTTAAGATTCTTCGGAAGCTTCTTCGCATTTAAATCTCCTTTCAATACTTGCTTATTAGAAATAAACGCCTTTTGGGCAAAGTCGGGTAAAATTGTGTTTCAACCAAAAAATTTATGTATTGCAAAGGGGTACCCCTTTCCTAAAATATTGATGAAAAATGTTTTTCTTAAATGCTTTCGATTTGAGATTTTTCGGAAGCTTCTTAGCATTTGAATCTCCTTTTAATACTTGCTTATTAGAAATAAACGCCTTTTGGGCAAAATTGGGTAAAATTGTGGTTCAACCAAAAAATGTATTTATTGCAAAGGGGTACCCCTTTCCTAAAATATTGATGAAAAATGTTTTTTCTTTAATGCTTCCGATTTGAGATTTTTCGGAAGCTTCTTCGCATTTGAATCTCATTTCAATACTTGCTTATTAGAAATAAACGCCTTTTGGGCAAAATTGGGTAAAATTGTGTTTCAACCAAAAAATTAATTTTTTGCATAGGCGTACCCTTTCCTAATATATTGATGGAACATATTTTTTTCTTAAATGCTTCCGATTTGAGATTTTTCGAAAGCTTCTTCGCATTTGAATCTCATTTCAATACTTGAATATTAGAAATGAACGCCTTTTGGGCAAAATTGGGTAAAATTGTGTTTCAACCAACAAATTTATTTATTGCAAAGGGGTACCCCTTCCTAAAATATTGATGAAAAATGTTTTTCTTAAATGCTTTCGATTTGAGATTTTTCGGAAGCTTCTTAGCATTTGAATCTCCTTTCAATATATGCTTATAAGAAATGAACGCCTTTTGGGCAAAGTCGGGTAAAATTGTGTTTCAACCAAAAAATTTATTTATTGCAAAGGGGTACCCCTTCCTAAAATATTGATGAAAAATGTTTTTCTTAAATGCTTTCGATTTGAGATTTTTCGGAAGCTTCTTAGCATTTGAATCTCCTTTCAATATATGCTTATTAGAAATGAATGCCTTTTGGGCAAAATTGGGTAAAACTGTGTTTCAACCAAAAAATTTATTTATTGCAAATTTATTTATTGCTTATTAGAAATGAATGCCTTTTGGGCAAAATTGGGTAAAACTGTGTTTCAACCAAAAAATTTATTTATTGCAAAGGGGTACCCCTTTCCTAAAATATTGACGAAACATTTTTTTTCTTAAATGCTTGCGATTTGAGATTTTTCGGAAGCTTCTTCGCATTTGAAACTCCTTTCAATACTTGCTTATTAGAAATGAACGTATTTTGGGCAAAGTCGGGCAAAATTGTGTTTCAACCAAAAAATTTATTTATTGCAAAGGGGTTCCCCTTTCCTAAAATATTGATGAAACATTTTTTTCTTAAATGCTTGCGATTTGAGATTTTTCGGAAGCTTCTTCGCATTTGAATCTCCTTTCAATACTTGCTTATTAGAAATAAACGCCTTTTGGGCAAAGTCGGGTAAAATTGTGTTTCAACCAAAAAATTTATGTATTGCAAAGGGGTACCCCTTTCCTAAAATATTGATGAAAAATGTTTTTCTTAAATGCTTTCGATTTGAGATTTTTCGGAAGGTTCTTTGCATTTGAAACTCCTTTCAATACTTGCTTATTAGAAATAAACGCCTTTTGGGCAAAATTAGGTAAAATTGTGTTTCAACCAAAAAATTTATTTATTGCAAAGGGGTACCCCTTTCCTCAAATATTGATGAAACATTTTTTTTCTTAAATGCTTGCGATTTGAGATTTTTCGGAAGCTTCTTCGCATTTGAATCTCATTTCAATACTTGCTTATTAGAAATGAACGCCTTTTGGGCAAAGTCGGGTAAAATTGTGTTTCAACCAAAAAATTTATTTATTGCAAAGGGGTACCCCTTTCCTAAAATATTGATGAAAAATTGTTTTTCTTAAATGCTTTCGATTTGAGATTTTTCGGAAGCTTCTTAGCATTTGAATCTCCTTTCAATATATGCTTATTAGAAATGAATGCCTTTTGGGCAAAATTGGGTAAAACTGTGTTTCAACCAAAAAATTTATTTATTGCAAAGGGGTACCCCTTTCCTAAAATATTGACGAAAAATGTTTTTTTCTTAAATGCATGCGATTTGAGATTTTTCGGAAGCTTCTTCGCATTTGAAACTCCTTTCAATACTTGCTTATTAGAAATAAACGCCTTTTGGGCAAAGTCGGGTAAAATTGTGTTTCAACCAAAAAATTTATTTATTGCAAAGGGGTACCCCTTTTCTAAAATATTGATGAAAAATGTTTTTCTTAAATGCTTTCGATTTGAGATTTTTCGGAAGCTTCTTCGCATTTGAAACTCATTTCAATACTTGCTTATTAGAAATGAACGCCTTTTGGGCAAAATTGGGTAAAATTGTGTTTCAACCAAAAAATTGATTTTTAGCAAAGGGGTAAGCCTTTCCTAAAAAATTGGCAAATAATTTTTTTTCTTAAATGCATGCGATTTGAGATTTTTAGGAAGCTTCTTAGCATTTGAATCTCCTTTCAATATATGCTTATTAGAAATGAACGCCTTTTGGGCAAAATTGGGTAAAATTGTGTTTCAACCAAAAAATTTATTTATTGCAAAGGGGTACCCCTTTCCTCAAATATTGATGAAAAATTTTTTTTTCTTAAATGCTTGCGATTTGAGATTTTTAGGAAGCTTCTTCGCATTTGAAACTCATTTCAATACTTGCTTATTAGAAATAAACGCCTTTTGGGCAAAGTCGGGAAAAATTGTGTTTCAACCAAAAAATTTATTTATTGCAAAGGGGTACCCCTTTCCTAAAATATTGATGAAAAATTTTTTTTTCTTAAATGCATGCGATTTGAGATTTTTCGGAAGCTTCTTCGCATTTGAAACTCATTTCAATACTTGCTTATTAGAAATAAACGCCTTTTGGGCAATGTCGGGTAAAATTGTGTTTTAACCAAAATATTTATTTATTGCAAAGGGGTACCAATTTCCTAAAATATTGATGACAAATTTTTTTTTTCTTAAATGCTTGCGATTTGAGATTTTTAGGAAGCTTCTTAGCATTTGAATCTCCTTTCAATATATGCTTATTAGAAATAAACGCCTTTTGGGCAAAATTGGGTAAAATTGTGTTTCAACCAAAAAATTTATTTATTGCAAAGGGGTACCCCTTTCCTAAAATATTGATGAAAAATGTTTTTCTTAAATGCTTTCGATTTGAGATTTTTCGGAAGCTTCTTCGCATTTGAAACTCATTTCAATACTTGCTTATTAGAAATGAACGCCTTTTGGGCAAAGTCAGGTAAAATTGTGTTTCAACCAAAAAATTTATGTATTGCAAAGGGGCACCCCTTTCCTAAAATATTGATAACAAATTTTTTTCTTAAATGCTTGCGATTTGAGATTTTTCGGAAGCCTCTTCGCATTTGAATCTCCTTTCAATACTCAGTTATTAGAAATAAACGCCTTTTGGGCAAAATTGGGTAAAATTGTGTTTCAACCAAAAAATTGATTTTTAGCAAAGGGGTAAGCCTTTCCTAAAAAATTGGCAAAATAATTTTTTTTCTTAAATGCATGCGATTTGAGATTTTTCGGAAGCTTCTTCGCATTTGAAACTCCTTTCAATACTCAGTTATTAGAAATAAACGCCTTTTGGGCAAAATTGGGTAAAATTGTGTTTCAGCCAAAAAATTGATTTTTAGCAAAGGGGTAAGCCTTTCCTAAAAAATTGGCAAAATAATTTTTTTTCTTAAATGCATGCGATTTGAGATTTTTCGGAAGCTTCTTCGCATTTGAAACTCCTTTCAATACTCAGTTATTAGAAATAAACGCCTTTTGGGCAAAATTGGGTAAAATTGTGTTTCAACCAAAAAATTTATTTATTGCAAAGGGATACCCCTTTCCTAAAATATTGATAAAATTTTTTTTTTCTTAAATGCTTGCGATTTGAGATTTTTCGGAAGCTTCTTCGCATTTGAATCTCATTTCAACACTTGCTTATTAGAAATGAACGCCTTTTGGGCAAAGTCGGGTAAAATTGTGTTTCAACCAAAAAATTTATTTATTGCAAAGGGATACCCCTTTCCTAAAATATTGATGAAAAATTTTTTTTTCTTAAATGCTTGCGATTTGAGATTTTTCGGAAGCTTCTTCGCATTTGAATCTCATTTCAATACTTGCTTATTAGAAATGAACGCCTTTTGGGCAAAATTGGGTAAAATTGTGTTTCAACCAAAAAATTTATTTATTGCAAAGGGGTACCCCTTTCCTAAAATATTGATGAAAAATGTTTTTCTTAAATGCTTTCGATTTGAGATTTTTCGGAAGCTTCTTCGCATTTGAAACTCATTTCAATACTTGCTTATTAGAAATAAACGCCTTTTGGGCAAAATTGGGTAAAATTGTGTTTCAACCAAAAAATTGATTTTTAGCAAAGGGGTAAGCCTTTCCTAAAAAATTGGCAAAATAATTTTTTTTCTTAAATGCATGCGATTTGAGATTTTTCGAAAGCTTCTTCGCATTTGAAACTCCTTTCAATACTTGCTTATTAGAAATGAACGCCTTTTGGCCAAAATTGGGTAAAATTGTGTTTCAACCAAAAAATTTATGTATTGCAAAGGGGTACCCCTTTCCTAAAATATTGATAACAAATTTTTTTCTTAAATGCTTGCGATTTGAGATTTTTCGGAAGCTTCTTCGCATTTGAAACTCATTTCAATACTTGCTTATTAGAAATAAACGCCTTTTGGGCAAAGTCGGGTAAAATTGTGTTTCAACCAAAAAAATGTATTTTTTGCAAAGGGGTAAGTAAGCCTTTCCTAAAAAATTGGCAAATAATTTTTTTTCTTAAATGCATGCGATTTGAGATTTTTCGAAAGCTTCTTCGCATTTGAAACTCCTTTCAATACTCACTTATTAGAAATGAACGCCTTTTGGGCAAAATTGGGTAAAATTGTGTTTCAACCAAAAAAATTATTTATTGCAAAGGGGTAAGTAAGCCTTTCCAAAAAAATTGGCAAAATAATTTTTTTCTTAAATGCATGCGATTTGAGAATTTTCGGAAGCTTCTTCGCATTTAAAACTCCTTTCAATACTTGCTTATTAGAAATAAACGCCTTTTGGGCAAAATTGGGTAAAATTGTGTTTCAACCAAAAAATTGATTTTTAGCAAAGGGGTAAGCCTTTCCTAAAAAATTGGCAAAATAATTTTTTTTCTTAAATGCATGCGATTTGAGATTTTTCGAAAGCTTCTTCGCATTTGAAACTCCTTTCAATACTTGCTTATTAGAAATGAACGCCTTTTGGCCAAAATTGGGTAAAATTGTGTTTCAACCAAAAAATTTATGTATTGCAAAGGGGTACCCCTTTCCTAAAATATTGATAACAAATTTTTTTCTTAAATGCTTGCGATTTGAGATTTTTCGGAAGCTTCTTCGCATTTGAAACTCATTTCAATACTTGCTTATTAGAAATAAACGCCTTTTGGGCAGAGTCGGGTAAAATTGTGTTTCAACCAAAAAATGTATTTTTTGCAAAGGGGTAAGTAAGCCTTTCCTAAAAAATTGGCAAATAATTTTTTTTCTTAAATGCATGCGATTTGAGATTTTTCGAAAGCTTCTTCGCATTTGAAACTCCTTTCAATACTCACTTATTAGAAATGAACGCCTTTTGGGCAAAATTGGGTAAAATTGTGTTTCAACCAAAAAAATTATTTATTGCAAAGGGGTAAGTAAGCCTTTCCAAAAAAATTGGCAAAATAATTTTTTTTCTTAAATGCATGCGATTTGAGAATTTTCGGAAGCTTCTTCGCATTTGAAACTCCTTTCAATACTTGCTTATTAGAAATGAACGCCTTTTGGGCAAAATTGGGTAAAATTGTGTTTCAACCAAAAAATTAATTCCTGGCAAAGGGGTACCCCTTTCCTAAAATATTGATGAACAATTTTTTTTTTCATAAATGCTTGCGATTTGAGATTTTTCGGAAGCTTCTTCGCATTTGAAACTCATTTCAATACTTGCTTATTAGAAATGAACGCCTTTTGGGCAAAGTCAGGTAAAATTGTGTTTCAACCAAAAAATTTATTTATTGTAAAGGGGTACCCCTTTCCTAAAATATTGATGAAAAATTTTTTTTCTTGAATGCTTGCGATTTGAGATTTTTCAGAAGCTTCTTCGCATTCGAAACTCATTTCAATACTTGCTTATTAGAAATGAACGCCTTTTGGGCAAAATTGGGTAAAATTGTGTTTCAACCAAAATATTTATTTATTGCAAAGGGGTACCCCTTTCCTAAAATAATGATGAAAAATTTTTTTTTATATGCTTGCGATTTGAGGTTTCTCGGAAGCTTTTTCGCATTTGAAACTCATTTCAATACTTGCTTATTAGAAATGAACGCCTTTTGGGCAAAATTGGGTAAAATTGTGTTTCAACCAAAAAATTTATGTATTGTAAAGGGGTACCCCTTTCCTAAAATATTGATGAAAAATTTTTTTTCTTGAATGCTTGCGATTTGAGATTTTTCGGAAGCTTCTTCGCATTTGAAACTCATTTCAATATTTGCTTATTAGAAATAAACGCCTTTTGGGCAAAATTGGGTAAAATTGTGTTTCAACCAAAAAATTTATTTATTGCAAAGGGGTACCCCTTTCCTAAAATATTGATGACAAATTTTTTTCTTAAATGCTTGCGATTTGGGATTTTTCGGGAGCTTCTTCGCATTAGAAACTCATTTCAATACTTGCTTATTAGAAATAAACGCCTTTTGGGCAAAGTCGGGTAAAATTGTGTTTCAACCAAAAAATTTATGTATTGCAAAGGGGTACCCCTTTCCTAAAATATTGATAACAAATTTTTTTCTTAAATGCTTGCGATTTGAGATTTTTCGGAAGCTTCTTCGCATTTGAATCTCCTTTCAATACTTGCTTATTAGAAATGAACGCCTTTTGGACAAAATTGGGTAAAATTGTGTTTCAACCAAAAAATTTATTTATTGCAAAGGGGTACCCAAAATTGGGTAAAATTGTGTTTCAACCAACAAATTTACTTATTGCAAAGGAGTACCCCTTTCCTAATATATTGATGAAATTTTTTTTTTTCTTAAATGCTTGCGATTTGAGATTTTTCGGAAGCTTCTTCGCATTTGAAACTCATTTCAGTACTTGCTTATTAGAAATGAACGCCTTTTGGGCAAAGTCGGGTAAAATTGTGTTTCAACCAAAAAATTTATTTATTGCAAAGGGGTACCCCTTTCCTAAAATATTGATTAAAATATTTTTTTCTTAAATGCTTGCGATTTGAGATTTTTCGGAAGCTTCTTCGCATTTGAAACTCATTTCAATACTTGCTTATTAGAAATGAACGCCTTTTGGGCAAAGTCGGGTAAAATTGTGTTTCAACCAAAAAATTTATTTATTGCAAAGGGGTACCCCTTTCCTAAAATATTAATGACAAATTTTTTTCTTAAATGCTTGCGATTTGAGATTTTTCGGAAGCTTCTTCGCATTTGAAACTCATTTCAATACTTGCTTATTAGAAATGAACGCCTTTTGGGCAAAATTGGGTAAAATTGTGTTTCAACCAAAAAATTTATTTATTGCAAAGGGGTACCCCTTTCCTCAAATATTGATGAAACATTTTTTTTTCTTAAATGCTTGCGATTTGAGATTTTTCGGACGCTTCTTCGCATTTGAAACTCATTTCAATACTTGCTTATTAGAAATAAACGCCTTTTGGGCAAAATTGGGTAAAATTGTGTTTCAACCAAAAAATTTATTTATTGCAAAGGGGTACCCAAAATTGGGTAAAATTGTGTTTCAACCAACAAATTTACTTATTGCAAAGGAGTACCCCTTTCCTAATATATTGATGAAATTTTTTTTTTCTTAAATGCTTGCGATTTGAGATTTTTCGGAAGCTTCTTCGCATTTGAAACTCATTTCAGTACTTGCTTATTAGAAATGAACGCCTTTTGGGCAAAGTCGGGTAAAATTGTGTTTCAACCAAAAAATTTATTTATTGCAAAGGGGTACCCCTTTCCTAAAATATTGATTAAAATATTTTTTTCTTAAATGCTTGCGATTTGAGATTTTTCGGAAGCTTCTTCGCATTTGAAACTCATTTCAATACTTGCTTATTAGAAATGAACGCCTTTTGGGCAAAGTCGGGTAAAATTGTGTTTCAACCAAAAAATTTATTTATTGCAAAGGGGTACCCCTTTCCTAAAATATTAATGACAAATTTTTTTCTTAAATGCTTGCGATTTGAGATTTTTCGGAAGCTTCTTCGCATTTGAAACTCATTTCAATACTTGCTTATTAGAAATGAACGCCTTTTGGGCAAAATTGGGTAAAATTGTGTTTCAACCAACAAATTTATTTATTGCAAAGGAGTACCCCTTTCCTAATATATTGATGAAATTTTTTTTTTCTTAAATGCTTGCGATTTGAGATTTTTCGAAAGCTTCTTCGCATTTGAAACTCCTTTCAATACTCAGTTATTAGAAATAAACGCCTTTTGGGCAAAATTGGGTAAAATCGTGTTTCAACCAAAAAATTGATTTTTAGCAAAGGGGTAAGCCTTTCCTAAAAAATTGGCAAAATAATTTTTTTTCTTAAATGCATGCGATTTGAGATTTTTCGGAAGCTTCTTCGCATTTGAAACTCCTTTCAATACTCAGTTATTAGAAATAAACGCCTTTTGGGCAAAATTGGGTAAAATTGTGTTTCAACCAAAAAATTTATTTATTGCAAAGGGGTACCCCTTCCTAAAATATTGATGAAAAATTTTTTTTTCTTAAATGCTTGCGATTTGAGATTTTTCGGAAGCTTCTTCGCATTTGAATCTAATTTCAATACTTGCTTATTAGAAATGAACGCCTTTTGGGCAAAATTGGGTAAAATTGTGTTTCAACCAAAAAATTTATGTATTGCAAAGGGGTACCCCTTTCCTAAAATATTGATAACAAATTTTTTTCTTAAATGCTTGCGATTTGAGATTTTTCGGAAGCTTCTTCGCATTTGAATCTCCTTTCAATACTCAGTTATTAGAAATAAACGCCTTTTGGGCAAAATTGGGTAAAATTGTGTTTCAACCAAAAAATTGATTTTTAGCAAAGGGGTAAGCCTTTCCAAAAAAATTGGCAAAATAATTTTTTTTCTTAAATGCATGCGATTTGAGAATTTTCGGAAGCTTCTTCGCATTTGAAACTCATTTCAATACTTGCTTATTAGAAATGAACGCCTTTTGGGCAAAATTGGGTAAAATTGTGTTTCAACCAAAAAATTTATTTATTGCAAAGGGATACCCCTTTCCTAAAATATTGATGACAAATGTTTTTCTTAAATGCTTGCGACTTGAGATTTCTCGGAAGCTTCTTCGCATTAGAAACTCATTTCAATACTCAGTTATTAGAAATAACCGCCTTTTGGGCAAAATTGGGTAAAATTGTGTTTCAACCAAAAAATTGATTTTTAGCAAAGGGGTAAGTAAGCCTTTAAAAAAAAATTGGCAAAATAATTTTTTTTCTTAAATGCATGCGATTTGAGATTTTTAGAAAGCTTCTTCGCATTTGAAACTCCTTTCAATACTCAGTTATTAGAAATAAACGCCTTTTGGGCAAAATTGGGTAAAATTGTGTTTCAACCAAAAAATTAATTCCTTGCAAAGGGGTACCCCTTTCCTAAAATATTGATGACAAATGTTTTTCTTAAATGCTTGCTTTTTCTCAATACTCAGTTATTAGAAATAAACGCCTTTTGGGCAAAATTGGGTAAAATTGTGTTTCAACCAAAAAATTTATTTATTGCAAAGGGGTACCCCTTCCTAAAATATTGATGAAAAATGTTTTTCTTAAATGCTTTCGATTTGAGATTTTTCGGAAGCTTCTTAGCATTTGAATCTCCTTTCAATACTTGCTTATTAGAAATAAACGCCTTTTGGGCAAAGTCGGGTAAAATTGTGTTTCAACCAAAAAATTAATTTTTAGCAAAGGGGTAAGTAAGCCTTTCCAAAAAAATTGGCAAAATAATTTTTTTTCTTAAATGCATGCGATTTGAGAATTTTCGGAAGCTTCTTCGCATTTGAAACTCATTTCAATACTTGCTTATTAGAAATGAACGCCTTTTGGGCAAAGTCAGGTAAAATTGTGTTTCAACCAAAAAATTTATGTATTGCAAAGGGGCACCCCTTTCCTAAAATATTGATAACAAATTTTTTTCTTAAATGCTTGCGATTTGAGATTTTTCGGAAGCTTCTTCGCATTTGAATCTCCTTTCAATACTCAGTTATTAGAAATAACCGCCTTTTGGGCAAAATTGGGTAAAATTGTGTTTCAACCAAAAAATTGATTTTTAGCAAAGGGGTAAGCCCCTTTGGGCAAAGTCGGGTAAAATTGTGTTTCAACCAAAAAATTTATTTATTGCAAAGGGATACCCCTTTCCTAAAATATTGATGAAAAATTTTTTTTTCTTAAATGCTTTCGATTTGAGATTTTTCGGAAGCTTCTTCGCATTTGAAACTCATTTCAATACTTGCTTATTAGAAATAAACGCCTTTTGGGCAAAGTCGGGTAAAATTGTGTTTCAACCAAAAAATTAATTTTTAGCAAAGGGGTAAGTAAGCCTTTCCAAAAAAATTGGCAAAATAATTTTTTTTCTTAAATGCATGCGATTTGAGAATTTTCGGAAGCTTCTTCGCATTTGAAACTCATTTCAATACTTGCTTATTAGAAATGAACGCCTTTTGGGCAAAGTCAGGTAAAATTGTGTTTCAACCAAAAAATTTATGTATTGCAAAGGGGCACCCCTTTCCTAAAATATTGATAACAAATTTTTTTCTTAAATGCTTGCGATTTGAGATTTTTCGGAAGCTTCTTCGCATTTGAATCTCCTTTCAATACTTGCTTATTAGAAATAAACGCCTTTTGGGCAAAATTGGGTAAAATTGTGTTTCAACCAAAAAATTGATTTTAAGCAAAGGGGTAAGCCTTTCCTAAAAAATTGGCAAAATAATTTTTTTTCTTAAATGCATGCGATTTGAGATTTTTCGGAAGCTTCTTCGCATTTGAAACTCCTTTCAATACTTGCTTATTAGAAATGAACGCCTTTTGGGCAAAATTGGGTAAAATTGTGTTTCAACCAAAATATTTATTTATTGCAAAGGGGTTCCCCTTTCCTAAAATATTGATGAACAATTTTTTTTTCTTAAATGCTTGCGATTTAAGATTCTTCGGAAGCTTCTTCGCATTTGAAACTCCTTTCAATACTCAGTTATTAGAAATAAACGCCTTTTGGGCAAAATTGGGTAAAATTGTGTTTCAACCAAAAAATTGATTTTTAGCAAAGGGGTAAGTAAGCCTTTCCTAAAAAATTGGCAAAATAATTTTTTTTCTTAAATGCATGCGATTTGAGATTTTTCGGAAGCTTCTTCGCATTTGAATCTCCTTTCAATACTCAGTTATTAGAAATAACCGCCTTTTGGGCAAAATTGGGCAAAATTGTGTTTCAACCAAAAATATTATTTATTGCAAAGGGGTACCCCTTTCCTAAAATATTGATGAAAAATGTTTTTTTCTTAAATGCTTTCGATTTGAGATTTTTCGGAAGCTTCTTCGCATTTGAATCTCATTTCAATACTTGCTTATTAGAAATGAACGCCTTTTGGGCAAAATTGGGTAAAATTGTGTTTCAACCAAAAAATTTATTTATTGCAAAGGGATACCCCTTTCCTAAAATATTGATGACAAATGTTTTTCTTAAATGCTTGCGACTTGAGATTTCTCGGAAGCTTCTTCGCATTAGAAACTCATTTCAATACTCAGTTATTAGAAATAACCGCCTTTTGGGCAAAATTGGGTAAAATTGTGTTTCAACCAAAAAATTGATTTTTAGCAAAGGGGTAAGTAAGCCTTTCCAAAAAAATTGGCAAAATAATTTTTTTTCTTAAATGCATGCGATTTGAGATTTTTAGGAAGCTTCTTCGCATTTGAAACTCCTTTCAATACTCAGTTATTAGAAATAAACGCCTTTTGGGCAAAATTGGGTAAAATTGTGTTTCAACCAAAAAATTAATTCCTTGCAAAGGGGTACCCCTTTCCTAAAATATTGATGACAAATGTTTTTCTTAAATGCTTGCGACTTGAGATTTTTCGGAAGCTTCTTCGCATTTGAATCTCCTTTCAATACTTGCTTATTAGAAATAAACGCCTTTTGGGCAAAATTGGGTAAAATTGTGTTTCAACCAAAAAATTGATTTTTAGCAAAGGGGTAAGCCTTTCCTAAAAAATTGGCAAAATAATTTTTTTTCTTAAATGCATGCGATTTGAGATTTTTCGAAAGTTTCTTCGTATTTGAAACTCCTTTCAATACTCAGTTATTAGAAATAAACGCCTTTTGGGCAAAATGGGGTAAAATTGTGTTTCAACCAAAAAATTTATTTATTGCAAAGGGGTACCCCTTCCTAAAATATTGATGAAAAATGTTTTTCTTAAATGCATGCGATTTGAGATTTTTCTGAAGCTTCTTAGCATTTGAATCTCCTTTCAATACTTGCTTATTAGAAATAAACGCCTTTTGGGCAAAGTCGGGTAAAATTGTGTTTCAACCAAAAAATTAATTTTTAGCAAAGGGGTAAGTAAGCCTTTCCAAAAAAATTGGCAAAATAATTTTTTTTCTTAAATGCATGCGATTTGAGAATTTTCGGAAGCTTCTTCGCATTTGAAACTCATTTCAATACTTGCTTATTAGAAATGAACGCCTTTTGGGCAAAGTCAGGTAAAATTGTGTTTCAACCAAAAAATTTATGTATTGCAAAGGGGCACCCCTTTCCTAAAATATTGATAACAAATTTTTTTCTTAAATGCTTGCGATTTGAGATTTTTCGGAAGCTTCTTCGCATTTGAATCTCCTTTCAATACTCAGTTATTAGAAATAACCGCCTTTTGGGCAAAATTGGGTAAAATTGTGTTTCAACCAAAAAATTGATTTTTAGCAAAGGGGTAAGCCTTTCCTAAAAAATTGGCAAAATAATTTTTTTTCTTAAATGCATGCGATTTGAGATTTTTCGAAAGTTTCTTCGTATTTGAAACTCCTTTCAATACTCAGTTATTAGAAATAAACGCCTTTTGGGCAAAATGGGGTAAAATTGTGTTTCAACCAAAAAATTTATTTATTGCAAAGGGGTACCCCTTCCTAAAATATTGATGAAAAATGTTTTTCTTAAATGCTTTCGATTTGAGATTTTTCGGAAGCTTCTTAGCATTTGAAACTCATTTCAATACTTGCTTATTAGAAATGAACGCCTTTTGGGCAAAATTGGGTAAAATTGTGTTTCAACCAAAAAATTTATTTATTGCAAAGGGGTACCCCTTCCTAAAATATTGATGAAAAATGTTTTTCTTAAATGCTTTCGATTTGAGATTTTTCGGAAGCTTCTTAGCATTTGAATCTCCTTTCAATACTTGCTTATTAGAAATGAACGCCTTTTGGGCAAAGTCAGGTAAAATTGTGTTTCAACCAAAAAATTTATGTATTGCAAAGGGGCACCCCTTTCCTAAAATATTGATAACAAATTTTTTTCTTAAATGCTTGCGATTTGAGATTTTTCGGAAGCTTCTTCGCATTTGAATCTCCTTTCAATACTCAGTTATTAGAAATAAACGCCTTTTGGGCAAAATTGGGTAAAATTGTGTTTCAACCAAAAAATTGATTTTTAGCAAAGGGGTAAGCCTTTCCTAAAAAATTGGCAAAATAATTTTTTTTCTTAAATGCATGCGATTTGAGATTTTTCGGAAGCTTCTTCGCATTTGAAACTCATTTCAATACTTGCTTATTAGAAATAAACGCCTTTTGGGCAAAGTCGGGTAAAATTGTGTTTCAACCAAAAAATTAATTTTTAGCAAAGGGGTAAGTAAGCCTTTCCAAAAAAATTGGCAAAATAATTTTTTTTCTTAAATGCATGCGATTTGAGAATTTTCGGAAGCTTCTTCGCATTTGAAACTCCTTTCAATACTCAGTTATTAGAAATAAACGCCTTTTGGGCAAAATTGGGTAAAATTGTGTTTCAACCAAAAAATTTATTTATTGCAAAGGGGTACCCCTTCCTAAAATATTGATGAAAAATTTTTTTTCTTAAATGCTTTCGATTTGAGATTTTTCGGAAGCTTCTTCGCATTTGAATCTCCTTTCAATACTTGCTTATTATAAATGAACGCCTTTTGGGCAAAGTCGGGTAAAATTGTGTTTCAACCAAAAAATTAATTTTTAGCAAAGGGATACCCCTTTCCTAAAATATTGATGAAAAATTTTTTTTTCTTAAATGCTTGTGATTTGAGATTTTTCGGAAGCTTCTTCGCATTTGAATCTCATTTCAATACTTGCTTATTAGAAATGAACGCCTTTTGGGCAAAGTCGGGTAAAATTGTGTTTCAACCAAAAAATTTATTTATTGCAAAGGGGTACCCCTTCCTAAAATATTGATGAAAAATGTTTTTCTTAAATGCTTTCGATTTGAGATTTTTCGGAAGCTTCTTAGCATTTGAATCTCCTTTCAATACTTGCTTATTAGAAATAAACGCCTTTTGGGCAAAGTCGGGTAAAATTGTGTTTCAACCAAAAAATTAATTTTTAGCAAAGGGGTAAGTAAGCCTTTCCAAAAAAATTGGCAAAATAATTTTTTTTCTTAAATGCATGCGATTTGAGATTTTTCGAAAGCTTCTTCGTATTTGAAACTCCTTTCAATACTCAGTTATTAGAAATAAACGCCTTTTGGGCAAAATGGGGTAAAATTGTGTTTCAACCAAAAAATTGATTTTTAGCAAAGGGGTAAGCCTTTCCTAAAAAATTGGCAAAATAATTTTTTTTCTTAAATGCATGCGATTTGAGATTTTTCGAAAGCTTCTTCGTATTTGAAACTCCTTTCAATACTCAGTTATTAGAAATAAACGCCTTTTGGGCAAAATGGGGTAAAATTGTGTTTCAACCAAAAAATTTATTTATTGCAAAGGGGTACCCCTTCCTAAAATATTGATGAAAAATGTTTTTCTTAAATGCTTTCGATTTGAGATTTTTCGGAAGCTTCTTAGCATTTGAAACTCATTTCAATACTTGCTTGTTAGAAATGAACGCCTTTTGGGCAAAATTGGGTAAAATTGTGTTTCAACCAAAAAATTTATTTATTGCAAAGGGGTACCCCTTCCTAAAATATTGATGAAAAATGTTTTTCTTAAATGCTTTCGATTTGAGATTTTTCGGAAGCTTCTTAGCATTTGAATCTCCTTTCAATACTTGCTTATTAGAAATGAACGCATTTTGGGCAAAGTCGGGTAAAATTGTGTTTCAACCAAAAAATTTATTTATTGCAAAGGGATACCCCTTTCCTAAAATATTGATGAAAATTTTTTTTTTCTTAAATGCTTTCGATTTGAGATTTTTCGGAAGCTTCTTCGCATTTGAAACTCATTTCAATACTTGCTTATTAGAAATAAACGCCTTTTGGGCAAAGTCGGGTAAAATTGTGTTTCAACCAAAAAATTAATTTTTAGCAAAGGGGTAAGTAAGCCTTTCCAAAAAAATTGGCAAAATAATTTTTTTTCTTAAATGCATGCGATTTGAGAATTTTCGGAAGCTTCTTCGCATTTGAAACTCATTTCAATACTTGCTTATTAGAAATGAACGCCTTTTGGGCAAAGTCAGGTAAAATTGTGTTTCAACCAAAAAATTTATGTATTGCAAAGGGGCACCCCTTTCCTAAAATATTGATAACAAATTTTTTTCTTAAATGCTTGCGATTTGAGATTTTTCGGAAGCTTCTTCGCATTTGAATCTCCTTTCAATACTCAGTTATTAGAAATAAACGCCTTTTGGGCAAAATTGGGTAAAATTGTGTTTCAACCAAAAAATTGATTTTTAGCAAAGGGGTAAGCCTTTCCTAAAAAATTGGCAAAATAATTTTTTTTCTTAAATGCATGCGATTTGAGATTTTTCGGAAGCTTCTTCGCATTTGAAACTCATTTCAATACTTGCTTATTAGAAATAAACGCCTTTTGGGCAAAGTCGGGTAAAATTGTGTTTCAACCAAAAAATTAATTTTTAGCAAAGGGGTAAGTAAGCCTTTCCAAAAAAATTGGCAAAATAATTTTTTTTCTTAAATGCATGCGATTTGAGAATTTTCGGAAGCTTCTTCGCATTTGAAACTCCTTTCAATACTCAGTTATTAGAAATAAACGCCTTTTGGGCAAAATTGGGTAAAATTGTGTTTCAACCAAAAAATTTATTTATTGCAAAGGGGTACCCCTTCCTAAAATATTGATGAAAAATTTTTTTTCTTAAATGCTTTCGATTTGAGATTTTTCGGAAGCTTCTTCGCATTTGAATCTCCTTTCAATACTTGCTTATTAGAAATGAACGCCTTTTGGGCAAAGTCGGGTAAAATTGTGTTTCAACCAAAAAATTAATTTTTAGCAAAGGGATACCCCTTTCCTAAAATATTGATGAAAAATTTTTTTTTCTTAAATGCTTGTGATTTGAGATTTTTCGGAAGCTTCTTCGCATTTGAATCTCATTTCAATACTTGCTTATTAGAAATGAACGCCTTTTGGGCAAAGTCGGGTAAAATTGTGTTTCAACCAAAAAATTTATGTATTGCAAAGGGGTACCCCTTTCCTAAAATATTGATGAAAAATGTTTTTCTTAAATGCCTTCGATTTGAGATTTTTCGGAAGCTTCTTCGCATTTGAAACTCATTTCAATACTTGCTTATTAGAAATAAACGCCTTTTGGGCAAAGTCGGGTAAAATTGTGTTTCAACCAAAAAATGTATGTATTGCAAAGGGGTACCCCTTTCCTAACATATTGATGAAAATTTTTTTTTTCTTAAATGCTTGCGATTTGAGATTTTTCGGAAGCTTCTTCGCATTTGAATCTTATTTCAATACCTGCTTATAAGAAATGAACGCCTTTTGGGCAAAATTGGGTAAAATTGTGTTTCAACCAAAAAAATTATTTATAGCAAAGGGGTACCCCTTTCCTAAAATATTAATGCAATTTTTTTTTTCTTAAATGCTTGCGATTTGAGATTTTTCGGAAGCTTCTTCGCATTTGAATCTCCTTTCAATACTTGCTTATTAGAAATAAATGCCTTTTGGGCAAAATTAGGTAAAATTGTGTTTCAACCAAAAAATTTATTTATTGCAAAGGGGTACCAATTTCCTAAAATATTGATGACAAATTTTTTTTTCTTAAATGCTTGCGATTTGAGATTTTTCGGAAGCTTCTTCGCATTTGAATCTCATTTCAATACTTGCTTATTAGAAATAAACGCCTTTTGGGCAAAATTGGGTAAAAATGTGTTTCAACCAAAAAATTTATTTATTGCAAAGGGGTACCCCTTTCCTAAAATATTGATGAAAAATGTTTTTCTTAAATGCTTTCGATTTGAGATTTTTCGGAAGCTTCTTCGCATTTGAAACTCATTTCAATACTTGCTTATTAGAAATAAACGCCTTTTGGGCAAAGTCGGGTAAAATTGTGTTTCAACCAAAAAATTAATTTTTAGCAAAGGGGTAAGTAAGCCTTTCCAAAAAAATTGGCAAAATAATTTTTTTTCTTAAATGCATGCGATTTGAGAATTTTCGGAAGCTTCTTCGCATTTGAAACTCCTTTCAATACTTGCTTATTAGAAATGAACGCCTTTTGGGCAAAATTGGGTAAAATTGTGTTTCAACCAAAATATTTATTTATTGCAAAGGGGTTCCCCTTTCCTAAAATATTGATGAACAATTTTTTTTTCTTAAATGCTTGCGATTTAAGATTCTTCGGAAGCTTCTTCGCATTTGAAACTCCTTTCAATACTCAGTTATTAGAAATAAACGCCTTTTGGGCAAAATTGGGTAAAATTGTGTTTCAACCAAAAAATTGATTTTTAGCAAAGGGGTAAGTAAGCCTTTCCTAAAAAATTGGCAAAATAATTTTTTTTCTTAAATGCATGCGATTTGAGATTTTTCGGAAGCTTCTTCGCATTTGAATCTCCTTTCAATACTCAGTTATTAGAAATAACCGCCTTTTGGGCAAAATTGGGCAAAATTGTGTTTCAACCAAAAATATTATTTATTGCAAAGGGGTACCCCTTTCCTAAAATATTGATGAAAAATGTTTTTTTCTTAAATGCTTTCGATTTGAGATTTTTCGGAAGCTTCTTCGCATTTGAATCTCATTTCAATACTTGCTTATTAGAAATGAACGCATTTTGGGCAAAGTCGGGCAAAATTGTGTTTCAACCAAAAAATTTATTTATTGCAAAGGGATACCCCTTTCCTAACATATTGATGAAAATTTTTTTTTCTTAAATGCTTGCGATTTGAGATTTTTCGGAAGCTTCTTCGCATTTGAATCTCCTTTCAATACTTGCTTATTAGAAATGAACGCATTTTGGGCAAAGTCGGGCAAAATTGTGTTTCAACCAAAAAATTGGTTTATTGCAAAGGGGTACCCCTTCCTAAAATATTGATGAAAAATGTTTTTCTTAAATGCATGCGATTTGAGATTTTTCGGAAGCTTCTTCGCATTTGAATCTCCTTTCAATACTCAGTTATTAGAAATAAACGCCTTTTGGGCAAAATTGGGTAAAATTGTGTTTCAACCAAAAAATTGATTTTTAGGGCGCCGTGTTGCAATCCCATATACCATAACCCCATATTGGCTTTATAGCACTTTTTCCTATGCTATAAACCCATAATTTGGGTTTGGGGTTATCGCACAAAATAAAATGCAATAAAGCCAATATGGGGTTATAGCATTTCGTAAAAGGGGAAACCATAATTTTGCAAAAAAATATTATAATAGAAGGGAATTTTCCCTTGTACGAAAAGTTAAAATCAGTCATACTATGTTATTTCTATAAAAAGGAAACCAAATTATTTTGTCTTTTACAAAAATATAACAAAATATATTTATTCAACAAAGAGTATAATATTCAACGCAATAAATTAAACTCAATACAAAATTCACCAAAAAATAATCGACAAAGAAAGAATTATACGTTTAACAATATGGGGTTATAGCATAAATTTCAAATTTTTAATATGGTATTATCTCACTTGTTTGAAGGAAATAAGCCCATATGGGACTATAACACATCGCTGGTGCTGTAAAGCCAATATGGGGTTATGGTATATGGGATTGTAACACGGCGCCGATTTTTAGCAAAGGGGTAAGCCTTTCCTAAAAAATTGGCAAAATAATTTTTTTTCTTAAATGCATGCGATTTGAGATTTTTCGGAAGCTTCTTCGCATTTGAAACTCCTTTCAATACTCAGTTATTAGAAATAAACGCCTTTTGGGCAAAATTGGGTAAAATTGTGTTTCAACCAAAAAATTGATTTTTAGCAAAGGGGTAAGCCTTTCCTAAAAAATTGGCAAAATAATTTTTTTTCTTAAATGCATGCGATTTGAGATTTTTCGGAAGCTTCTTCGCATTTGAAACTCCTTTTAATACTCAGTTATTAGAAATAAACGCCTTTTGGGCAAAATTGGGTAAAATTGTGTTTCAACCAAAAAATTTATTTATTGCAAAGGGGTACCCCTTTCCTAAAATATTGATGAAAAATGTTTTTCTTAAATGCTTTCGATTTGAGATTTTTCGGAAGCTTCTTCGCATTTGAAACTCATTTCAATACTTGCTTATTAGAAATAAACGCCTTTTGGGCAAAGTCGGGTAAAATTGTGTTTCAACCAAAAAATTAATTTTTAGCAAAGGGGTAAGTAAGCCTTTCCAAAAAAATTGGCAAAATAATTTTTTTTCTTAAATGCATGCGATTTGAGAATTTTCGGAAGCTTCTTCGCATTTGAAACTCATTTCAATACTTGCTTATTAGAAATGAACGCCTTTTGGGCAAAGTCGGGTAAAATTGTGTTTCAACCAAAAAATTTATGTATTGCAAAGGGGCACCCCTTTCCTAAAATATTGATGACAAATTTTTTTCTTAAATGCTTGCGATTTGAGATTTTTCGGAAGCTTCTTCGCATTTGAAACTCATTTCAATACTTGCTTATTAGAAATGAACGCCTTTTGGGCAAAATTGGGTAAAATTGTGTTTCAACCAACAAATTTATGTATTGCAAAGGGGTACCCCTTTCCTAAAATATTGATGAAAAATTTTTTTTTCTTAAATGCTTGCGATTTGAGATTTTTCGGAAGCTTCTTCGCATTTGAAACTCCTTTCAACACTTGCCTATTAGAAATTAACGCCTTTTGGGGAAAGTCGGGTAAAATTAAGTTTCAACCAAAAAATTTATTTATTGCAAAGGGGTACCCCTTTCCTAAAATATTGATGAAACATATTTTTTTTCTTAAATTCTTGCGATTTGGGATTTTTCGGAAGTTTCTTCGCATTTGAAACTCATTTCAATACTTGCTTATTAGAAATAAACGCCTTTTGGGCAAAATTGGGTAAAATTGTGTTTCAACCAAAAAATTTATATATTGCAAAGGGGTACCCCTTTCCTAAAATATTGATAACAAATTTTTTTCTTAAATGCTTGCGATTTGAGATTTTTCGGAAGCTTCTTCGCATTTGAATCTCCTTTCAATACTCAGTTATTAGAAATAAACGCCTTTTGGGCAAAATTGGGTAAAATTGTGTTTCAACCAAAAAATTGATTTTTAGCAAAGGGGTAAGCCTTTCCTAAAAAATTGGCAAAATAATTTTTTTTCTTAAATGCATGCGATTTGAGATTTTTCGGAAGCTTCTTCGCATTTGAAACTCCTTTCAATACTCAGTTATTAGAAATAAACGCCTTTTGGGCAAAATTGGGTAAAATTGTGTTTCAACCAAAAAATTTATGTTGATTTATTTTTATTGACCTTATCAGTTTATTGTAATATTTATCAAGCTTGTGGTCGTTTTTTATAATATATTATTTCTTATAATTTTTATTCGATATTTCGTTAACAGCTTGTTAACATCTTCAGGAAATAAAAATTATTAAAATTTTATACATAGAAAAATGGTTTTGAAACATGACATGAAAAATTATTCAAAATATATGTTTTTCAAATACAATAACATAAATAATTTTTTCAACATTAACAATTTATAGCAAAATACAATTTTTCAACATTAACAATTTATAGTAAAATACAATTATTTTGCCTTTCAACATTAAGAAATTATAATAAAAATCTTATAAGAAAATTATTTTTTATATATGTATAACATGAAAAAACTTATACATAGTATAAATTAGGCGCATATAATTAATTTTTTTTTTTTTTTTTTTATATATATAAATCATAAACGTACATAAAGGAACATAAATATGTATATATACAAATGTACATACTCATATGCATACGTACACACATACATATACACATACGAACACACACATATATATATACACGTACACACGTACACATACATACACCCATACACACACATACACATATATATATATATATATATACATATATATATATATATATATATATATATATATATATACATACACATACATGTACATACACATACATCCATACATACATATATATACACATATAGATACACATACACATACATATACATATATACACACATATATATACCTAAAATTATAATAATAATAACAACACCAATAATATAATACAATAAATATCCCTAGCAAATAATATATAGTTAATATACACAATTAAATTATGTAAATCTGCAATTTTTACTAACTAAATGTCTATAACTCTGTGCTAATTTTTCTGTATCTGTTTTAAAATTTATTCTGTGTGATGATGGTGTGTTTATTATTTCTAACATTTCTAACATTAATCTACGTTTATAGTTATTTTCTGTGTTTAATATTGAAACATTTTCAAAATCTGGAAAATGATATGATCTAGAACAATGGGAAGATAAAGCTGTTTTTTGTGAATTTATATTCCTATATTTTTGATCTGATTTATGACCTGCTATCCTAGTCTTTAATTTATTTTTGGTCGTACCTACATATACTTTATCACAATTCTCTATATCATTACCCTTGCATGGTATTTTATATACTAAATTTGATCTATCCCATTTTTCAATTTTATCTTTAGTTTTACTAAATAGTCTGTTTAATGTATTACACGTTCTATGAGCTATTCTATATTTATCTGTATCATAAATTCTAGATTTTGTTAACCTTTCTGAAATTCCTGGTATGTATGTTAAAGATTTAAATAATTTTTGTTCTGTATTATTATTATTAGTACTTTCTGTTCTTCTATTTCTATATTGTGATATTAATTTATTAATTATGTGATTTGGAAAATTGTTATTTTCTAATATATTTATAACCTTCTTCTTATTGCTATTGTGAAATTGTTTATCACTTATATTTAGAACCCTTTCTATAAAATTCCTAGCTGTGTTTATAATAATATGTCTACTATGTTTTGAATAGTAGTTAATCATCCTTCCCGAAGCTGTAGGTTTCTGGAACCAATCTATTATCAATTTATTACCTTTCCTAATAACTAGAGTATCTAAATAAGAAAGTTTTAAGTCATTTTCTTTTTCAACTGTAAATTTAATGTTGGAATTAAATTGATTTAATGTTGATAACATATTATCTATCTCAGATGTATGAAGGATGCAAAATAAGTCATCTACATATTTTGTCACTATTTTAGGTTTTATATTAAGTTTTTGAATTGATATGTCTAATAATTCCTCCATTACTATATCTGCTATTATTGGAGATGCTGGTGATCCCATAGGAAGACCCCTTTGCTGCATATATATTTTGCTATTATATTGAAAATACCTATTATCTTCTATACAAAACTTTAAAATACGCAAAAATAAACATTTTTCAATCTGTGTATACCTTCTTATCATTTCCCATTTGTTTTCAATTGTATTAATTGCAAAATCAATAGGTACACTTGGGAATAGGGAAACTACATCAAAAGAAATTAAGCTTTCATTATCAGATATATGTTGATTCCTAATTTTATTCACAAATTCTATTGAATTTTTAATATTATATTTAGAATCCTTAGTAATATTTTTTAAAATATTTGTAATATATCTGCATAATTCATATGAGGGTGAATTTATAAAAGAACATATAGGTCTTAATGGAAAATTGTCTTTATGAATTTTTGGTAACCCATATATACGAGGAGCAACTGCAACATTTGTCTTTAGCTTATTCTTATCATTAGAAGTTATAATTTCTTTCTTAAATAATTCTTCAACTATATCATTATTGATTTTTTGGTATTTGGTTGTTGGATCTCTATTAATAAGATGATAATTTGTAATATCTCCTACAATGTTATTAATTCTTAAATCATAATCCTGTTTACTAATGGCTACAGTTACATTGCCCTTATCTGCATTTAGAACAAGTATATCTTTGTTTTCCTTTAAGAAATTACTAGCTTTCTTTGCTTTATCTAATATAAACTTATCTCTATTTGTCAACTGTATTTTATTTAAATGGCTATCAATAACCGTAGTTAATCTATTTCTTGCTATCTCTTGTTCTTCTTTATTATTTAAAGTCTGTACTAAGTCCTCTCCCTCTGATATTACTTTTAAAATAGGAATTTCATATTTTTTACTAGGTAGAGCGTGTTTTTGTCCAAGTGAAAGTATCCATTGAATATCCTTAGGTATGTCAGTGTTAGTCATGTTTATAAACCACTTTTCATTTAATTTTATACCTAATTCTTTTTCTTGCAACTTTTTCAATTTATCAAATTTATTTCTATGTGTAATATTTACCTTTTTCTTTTCTAAAACAGCCAAATGTTCCTCAAAGTATAAAAATTCAACCATTTCCTCCAATGAAAAATATACCTCCAAATTTTTAATAATTGTTTCCCTTTCTTTTTGAAAATGTTTCAATATATCGTGTTTTTCTTTTATCGCTAGCCTTAACATTTTATTATGTAAATCTTGAATGTATATATGAATTGATTGTTGAATCCTCGGTAAACTATCCTTATTAAAAACATTCAAGATATTCTTTGTAGAGTTCCTGATAAAGTTTGGGATGATTCCAGCATTCCTGCATTTTATCAAAAAAGTTATTGATGATCTTGCCCGTACAATTTTGTTCCTAAGTGATTTGACCTGATTGATGAATCTCCTGGTTTGAAAATTTTTCTTTAGAATATTGTATTCCATGTTGACGTGCTCTCCTTTATAAATGTTGATTTATTTTTATTGACCTTATCAGTTTATTGTAATATTTATCAAGCTTGTGGTCGTTTTTTATAATATATTATTTCTTATAATTTTTATTCGATATTTCGTTAACAGCTTGTTAACATCTTCAGGAAATAAAAATTATTAAAATTTTATACATAGAAAAATGGTTTTGAAACATGACATGAAAAATTATTCAAAATATTTGTTTTTCAAATACAATAACATAAATAATTTTTTCAACATTAACAATTTATAGCAAAATACAATTTTTCAACATTAACAATTTATAGTAAAATACAATTATTTTGCCTTTCAACATTAAGAAATTATAATAAAAATCTTATAAGAAAATTATTTTTTATATATGTATAACATGAAAAAACTTATACATAGTATAAATTAGGCGCATATAATTAATTTTTTTTTTTTTTTTGTTTTTTTTTTTTTTTTATATATAAAACATAAACGTACATAAAGGAACATAAATATGTATATATACAAATGTACATACTCATATGCATACGTACACACATACATATACACATACGAACACACACATATATATATACACACATATATATATATACACGTACACACGTACACATACATACACCCATACACACACATACACATATATATATATACATATATATATATATATATATATATATATATATATATACATACACATACATGTACATACACATACATCCATACATACATATATATACACATATAGATACACATACACATACATATACATATATACACACATATATATACCTAAAATTATAATAATAATAACAACACCAATAATATAATACAATAAATATCCCTAGCAAATAATATATAGTTAATATACACAATTAAATTATGTAAATCTGCAATTTTTACTAACTAAATGTCTATAACTCTGTGCTAATTTTTCTGTATCTGTTTTAAAATTTATTCTGTGTGATGATGGTGTGTTTATTATTTCTAACATTTCTAACATTAATCTACGTTTATAGTTATTTGCTGTGTTTAATATTGAAACATTTTCAAAATCTGGAAAATGATATGATCTAGAACAATGGGAAGATAAAGCTGTTTTTTGTGAATTTATATTCCTATATTTTTGATCTGATTTATGACCTGCTATCCTAGGCTTTAATTTATTTTTGGTCGTACCTACATATACTTTATCACAATTCTCTATATCATTACCCTTGCATGGTATTTTATATACTAAATTTGATCTATCCCATTTTTCAATTTTATCTTTAGTTTTACTAAATAGTCTGTTTAATGTATTACACGTTCTATGAGCTATTCTATATTTACCTGTATCATAAATTCTAGATTTTGTTAACCTTTCTGAAATTCCTGGTATGTATGTTAAAGATTTAAATAATTTTTGTTCTGTATTATTATTATTAGTACTTTCTGTTCTTCTATTTCTATATTGTGATATTAATTTATTAATTATGTGATTTGGAAAATTGTTATTTTCTAATATATTTATAACCTTCTTCTTATTGCTATTGTGAAATTGTTTATCACTTATATTTAGAACCCTTTCTATAAAATTCCTAGCTGTGTTTATAATAATATGTCTACTATGTTTTGAATAGTAGTTAATCATCCTTCCCGAAGCTGTAGGTTTCTGGAACCAATCTATTATCAATTTATTACCTTTCCTAATAACTAGAGTATCTAAATAAGAAAGTTTTAAGTCATTTTCTTTTTCAACTGTAAATTTAATGTTGGAATTAAATTGATTTAATGTTGATAACATATTATCTATCTCAGATGTATGAAGGATGCAAAATAAGTCATCTACATATTTTGTCACTATTTTAGGTTTTATATTAAGTTTTTGAATTGATATGTCTAATAATTCCTCCATTACTATATCTGCTATTATTGGAGATGCTGGTGATCCCATAGGAAGACCCCTTTGCTGCATATATATTTTGCTATTATATTGAAAATACCTATTATCTTCTATACAAAACTTTAAAATACGCAAAAATAAACATTTTTCAATCTGTGTATACCTTCTTATCATTTCCCATTTGTTTTCAATTGTATTAATTGCAAAATCAATAGGTACACTTGGGAATAGGGAAACTACATCAAAAGAAATTAAGCTTTCATTATCAGATATATGTTGATTCCTAATTTTATTCACAAATTCTATTGAATTTTTAATATTATATTTAGAATCCTTAGTAATATTTTTTAAAATATTTGTAATATATCTGCATAATTCATATGAGGGTGAATTTATAAAAGAACATATAGGTCTTAATGGAAAATTGTCTTTATGAATTTTTGGTAACCCATATATACGAGGAGCAACTGCAACATTTGTCTTTAGCTTATTCTTATCATTAGAAGTTATAATTTCTTTCTTAAATAATTCTTCAACTATATCATTATTGATTTTTTGGTATTTGGTTGTTGGATCTCTATTAATAAGATGATAATTTGTAATATCTCCTACAATGTTATTAATTCTTAAATCATAATCCTGTTTACTAATGGCTACAGTTACATTGCCCTTATCTGCATTTAGAACAAGTATATCTTTGTTTTCCTTTAAGAAATTACTAGCTTTCTTTGCTTTATCTAATATAAACTTATCTCTATTTGTCAACTGTATTTTATTTAAATGGCTATCAATAACCGTAGTTAATCTATTTCTTGCTATCTCTTGTTCTTCTTTATTATTTAAAGTCTGTACTAAGTCCTCTCCCTCTGATATTACTTTTAAAATAGGAATTTCATATTTTTTACTAGGTAGAGCGTGTTTTTGTCCAAGTGAAAGTATCCATTGAATATCCTTAGGTATGTCAGTGTTAGTCTTGTTTATAAACCACTTTTCATTTAATTTTATACCTAATTCTTTTTCTTGCAACTTTTTCAATTTATCAAATTTATTTCTATGTGTAATATTTACCTTTTTCTTTTGTAAAACAGCCAAATGTTCCTCAAAGTATAAAAATTCAACCATTTCCTCCAATGAAAAATATACCTCCAAATTTTTAATAATTGTTTCCCTTTCTTTTTGAAAATGTTTCAATATATCGTGTTTTTCTTTTATCGCTAGCCTTAACATTTTATTATGTAAATCTTGAATGTATATATGAATTGATTGTTGAATCCTCGGTAAACTATCCTTATTAAAAACATTCAAGATATTCTTTGTAGAGTTCCTGATAAAGTTTGGGATGATTCCAGCATTCCTGCATTTTATCAAAAAAGTTATTGATGATCTTGCCCGTACAATTTTGTTCCTAAGTGATTTGACCTGATTGATGAATCTCCTGGTTTGAAAATTTTTCTTTAGAATATTGTATTCCATGTTGACGTGCTCTCCTTTATAAATGTTGATTTATTTTTATTGACCTTATCAGTTTATTGTAATATTTATCAAGCTTGTGGTCGTTTTTTATAATATATTATTTCTTATAATTTTTATTCGATATTTCGTTAACAGCTTGTTAACATCTTCAGGAAATAAAAATTATTAAAATTTTATACATAGAAAAATGGTTTTGAAACATGACATGAAAAATTATTCAAAATATTTGTTTTTCAAATACAATAACATAAATAATTTTTTCAACATTAACAATTTATAGCAAAATACAATTTTTCAACATTAACAATTTATAGTAAAATACAATTATTTTGCCTTTCAACATTAAGAAATTATAATAAAAATCTTATAAGAAAATTATTTTTTATATATGTATAACATGAAAAAACTTATACATAGTATAAATTAGGCGCATATAATTAATTTTTTTTTTTTTTTTTTTTTTATATATATAAAACATAAACGTACATAAAGGAACATAAATATGTATATATACAAATGTACATACTCATATGCATACGTACACACATACATATACACATACGAACACACACATATATATATACACGTACACACGTACACATACATACACCCATACACACACATACACATATGTATATATATATATACATATATATATATATATATATATATATATATATATATATATATATACATACACATACATGTACATACACATACATCCATACATACATATATATACACATATATATGTATGTGTATGTACATGTATGTGTATGTATATATATATATATATATATATATGTATATATATATATGTGTATGTGTGTGTATGGGTGTATGTATGTGTACGTGTGTACGTGTATATATATATATGTGTGTGTTCGTATGTGTATATGTATGTGTGTACGTATGCATATGAGTATGTACATTTGTATATATACATATTTATGTTCCTTTATGTACGTTTATGTTTTATATATATAAAAAAAAAAAAAAAAAAATTAATTATATGCGCCTAATTTATACTATGTATAAGTTTTTTCATGTTATACATATATAAAAAATAATTTTCTTATAAGATTTTTATTATAATTTCTTAATGTTGAAAGGCAAAATAATTGTATTTTACTATAAATTGTTAATGTTGAAAAATTGTATTTTGCTATAAATTGTTAATGTTGAAAAAATTATTTATGTTATTGTATTTGAAAAACAAATATTTTGAATAATTTTTCATGTCATGTTTCAAAACCATTTTTCTATGTATAAAATTTTAATAATTTTTATTTCCTGAAGATGTTAACAAGCTGTTAACGAAATATCGAATAAAAATTATAAGAAATAATATATTATAAAAAACGACCACAAGCTTGATAAATATTACAATAAACTGATAAGGTCAATAAAAATAAATCAACATTTATAAAGGAGAGCACGTCAACATGGAATACAATATTCTAAAGAAAAATTTTCAAACCAGGAGATTCATCAATCAGGTCAAATCACTTAGGAACAAAATTGTACGGGCAAGATCATCAATAACTTTTTTGATAAAATGCAGGAATAATGGAATCATCCCAAACTTTATCAGGAACTCTACAAAGAATATCTTGAATGTTTTTAATAAGGATAGTTTACCGAGGATTCAACAATCAATTCATATATACATTCAAGATTTACATAATAAAATGTTAAGGCTAGCGATAAAAGAAAAACACGATATATTGAAACATTTTCAAAAAGAAAGGGAAACAATTATTAAAAATTTGGAGGTATATTTTTCATTGGAGGAAATGGTTGAATTTTTATACTTTGAGGAACATTTGGCTGTTTTAGAAAAGAAAAAGGTAAATATTACACATAGAAATAAATTTGATAAATTGAAAAAGTTGCAAGAAAAAGAATTAGGTATAAAATTAAATGAAAAGTGGTTTATAAACAAGACTAACACTGACATACCTAAGGATATTCAATGGATACTTTCACTTGGACAAAAACACGCTCTACCTAGTAAAAAATATGAAATTCCTATTTTAAAAGTAATATCAGAGGGAGAGGACTTAGTACAGACTTTAAATAATAAAGAAGAACAAGAGATAGCAAGAAATAGATTAACTACGGTTATTGATAGCCATTTAAATAAAATACAGTTAACAAATAGAGATAAGTTTATATTAGATAAAGCAAAGAAAGCTAGTAATTTCTTAAAGGAAAACAAAGATATACTTGTTCTAAATGCAGATAAGGGCAATGTAACTGTAGCCATTAGTAAACAGGATTATGATTTAAGAATTAATAACATTGTAGGAGATATTACAAATTATCATCTTATTAATAGAGATCCAACAACCAAATACCAAAAAATCAATAATGATATAGTTGAAGAATTATTTAAGAAAGAAATTATAACTTCTAATGATAAGAATAAGCTAAAGACAAATGTTGCAGTTGCTCCTCGTATATATGGGTTACCAAAAATTCATAAAGACAATTTTCCATTAAGACCTATATGTTCTTTTATAAATTCACCCTCATATGAATTATGCAGATATATTACAAATATTTTAAAAAATATTACTAAGGATTCTAAATATAATATTAAAAATTCAATAGAATTTGTGAATAAAATTAGGAATCAACATATATCTGATAATGAAAGCTTAATTTCTTTTGATGTAGTTTCCCTATTCCCAAGTGTACCTATTGATTTTGCAATTAATACAATTGAAAACAAATGGGAAATGATAAGAAGGTATACACAGATTGAAAAATGTTTATTTTTGCGTATTTTAAAGTTTTGTATAGAAGATAATAGGTATTTTCAATATAATAGCAAAATATATATGCAGCAAAGGGGTCTTCCTATGGGATCACCAGCATCTCCAATAATAGCAGATATAGTAATGGAGGAATTATTAGACATATCAATTCAAAAACTTAATATAAAACCTAAAATAGTGACAAAATATGTAGATGACTTATTTTGCATCCTTCATACATCTGAGATAGATAATATGTTATCAACATTAAATCAATTTAATTCCAACATTAAATTTACAGTTGAAAAAGAAAATGACTTAAAACTTTCTTATTTAGATACTCTAGTTATTAGGAAAGGTAATAAATTGATAATAGATTGGTTCCAGAAACCTACAGCTTCGGGAAGGATGATTAACTACTATTCAAAACATAGTAGACATATTATTATAAACACAGCTAGGAATTTTATAGAAAGGGTTCTAAATATAAGTGATAAACAATTTCACAATAGCAATAAGAAGAAGGTTATAAATATATTAGAAAATAACAATTTTCCAAATCACATAATTAATAAATTAATATCACAATATAGAAATAGAAGAACAGAAAGTACTAATAATAATAATACAGAACAAAAATTATTTAAATCTTTAACATACATACCAGGAATTTCAGAAAGGTTAACAAAATCTAGAATTTATGATACAGATAAATATAGAATAGCTCATAGAACGTGTAATACATTAAACAGACTATTTAGTAAAACTAAAGATAAAATTGAAAAATGGGATAGATCAAATTTAGTATATAAAATACCATGCAAGGGTAATGATATAGAGAATTGTGATAAAGTATATGTAGGTACGACCAAAAATAAATTAAAGACTAGGATAGCAGGTCATAAATCAGATCAAAAATATAGGAACATAAATTCACAAAAAACAGCTTTATCTTCCCATTGTTCTAGATCATATCATTTTCCAGATTTTGAAAATGTTTCAATATTAAACACAGAAAATAACTATAAACGTAGATTAATGTTAGAAATGTTAGAAATAATAAACACACCATCATCACACAGAATAAATTTTAAAACAGATACAGAAAAATTAGCACAGAGTTATAGACATTTAGTTAGTAAAAATTGCAGATTTACATAATTTAATTGTGTATATTAACTATATATTATTTGCTAGGGATATTTATTGTATTATATTATTGGTGTTGTTATTATTATTATAATTTTAGGTATATATATGTGTGTATATATGTATATGTATGTGTATGTGTATCTATATGTGTATATATATGTATGTATGGATGTATGTGTATGTACATGTATGTGTATGTATATATATATATATATATATATATATATATATATATATATATATATATATATGTATATATATATATATGTGTATGTGTGTGTATGGGTGTATGTATGTGTACGTGTGTACGTGTATATATATATGTGTGTGTTCGTATGTGTATATGTATGTGTGTACGTATGCATCTGAGTATGTACATTTGTATATATACATATTTATGTTCCTTTATGTACGTTTATGTTTTATATATATAAAAAAAAAAAAAAAATATTAATTATATGCGCCTAATTTATACTATGTATAAGTTTTTTCATGTTATACATATATAAAAAATAATTTTCTTATAAGATTTTTATTATAATTTCTTAATGTTGAAAGGCAAAATAATTGTATTTTACTATAAATTGTTAATGTTGAAAAATTGTATTTTGCTATAAATTGTTAATGTTGAAAAAATTATTTATGTTATTGTATTTGAAAAACAAATATTTTGAATAATTTTTCATGTCATGTTTCAAAACCATTTTTCTATGTATAAAATTTTAATAATTTTTATTTCCTGAAGATGTTAACAAGCTGTTAACGAAATATCGAATAAAAATTATAAGAAATAATATATTATAAAAAACGACCACAAGCTTGATAAATATTACCAAAAAATTTATTTATTGCAAAGGGATACCCCTTTCCTAAAATATTGATAAAATTTTTTTTTTTTCTTAAATGCTTGCGATTTGAGATTTTTCGGAAGCTTCTTCGCATTTGAATCTCATTTCAACACTTGCTTATTAGAAATGAACGCCTTTTGGGCAAAGTCGGGTAAAATTGTGTTTCAACCAAAAAATTTATTTATTGCAAAGGGATACCCCTTTCCTAAAATATTGATGAAAAATTTTTTTTTCTTAAATGCTTGCGATTTGAGATTTTTCGGAAGCTTCTTCGCATTTGAATCTCATTTCAATACTTGCTTATTAGAAATGAACGCCTTTTGGGCAAAGTCGGGTAAAATTGTGTTTCAACCAAAAAATTTATGTATTGCAAAGGGGCACCCCTTTCCTAAAATATTGATGACAAATTTTTTTCTTAAATGCTTGCGATTTGAGATTTTTCGGAAGCTTCTTCGCATTTGAAACTCATTTCAATACTTGCTTATTAGAAATGAACGCCTTTTGGGCAAAATTGGGTAAAATTGTGTTTCAACCAACAAATTTATGTATTGCAAAGGGGTACCCCTTTCCTAAAATATTGATGAAAAATTTTTTTTTTCTTAAATGCTTGCGATTTGAGATTTTTCGGAAGCTTCTTCGCATTTGAAACTCCTTTCAACACTTGCCTATTAGAAATTAACGCCTTTTGGGCAAAGTCGGGTAAAATTAAGTTTCAACCAAAAAATTTATTTATTGCAAAGGGGTACCCCTTTCCTAAAATATTGATGAAACATATTTTTTTTCTTAAATGCTTGCGATTTGGGATTTTTCGGAAGTTTCTTCGCATTTGAAACTCATTTCAATACTTGCTTATTAGAAATAATCGCCTTTTGGGCAAAATTGGGTAAAATTGTGTTTCAACCAAAAAATTTATTTATTGCAAAGGGATACAACTTTCCTAAAATATTGATGAAAAATTTTTTTTTCTTAAATGCTTGCGATTTGAGATTTTTCGGAAGCTTCTTCGCATTTGAATCTCATTTCAATACTTGCTTATTAGAAATGAACGCCTTTTGGGCAAAGTCGGGTAAAATTGTGTTTCAACCAAAAAATTTATGTATTGCAAAGGGGCACCCCTTTCCTAAAATATTGATGACAAATTTTTTTCTTAAATGCTTGCGATTTGAGATTTTTCGGAAGCTTCTTCGCATTTGAAACTCATTTCAATACTTGCTTATTAGAAATGAACGCCTTTTGGGCAAAATTGGGTAAAATTGTGTTTCAACCAACAAATTTACGTATTGCAAAGGGGTACCCCTTTCCTAAAATATTGATGAAAAATTTTTTTTTTCTTAAATGCTTGCGATTTGAGATTTTTCGGAAGCTTCTTCGCATTTGAAACTCCTTTCAACACTTGCCTATTAGAAATTAACGCCTTTTGGGCAAAGTCGGGTAAAATTAAGTTTCAACCAAAAAATTTATTTATAGCAAAGGGGTACCCCTTTCCTAAAATATTGATGAAACATATTTTTTTTCTTAAATGCTTGCGATTTGGGATTTTTCGGAAGTTTCTTCGCATTTGAAACTCATTTCAATACTTGCTTATTAGAAATAAACGCCTTTTGGGCAAAGTCGGGTAAAATTGTGTTTCAACCAAAAAATTTATGTATTGCAAAGGGGCACCCCTTTCCTAAAATATTGATGAAAAATTTTTCTTTCTTAAATGCTTGCGATTTGAGATTTTTCGGAAGCTTCTTCGCATTTGAATCTCATTTCAATACTTGCTTATTAGAAATGAACGCCTAAAAATTAATTTTTAGCAAAGGGGTAAGTAAGCCTTTCCAAAAAAATTGGCAAAATAATTTTTTTTCTTAAATGCATGCGATTTGAGATTTTTCGGAAGCTTCTTCGCATTTGAATCTCATTTCAATACTTGCTTATTAGAAATAAACGCCTTTTGGGCAAAATTAGGTAAAATTGTGTTTCAACCAAAAAATTTATTTATTGCAAAGGGGTACCCCTTTCCTCAAATATTGATGATAATTTTTTTCTTAAATGCTTGCGATTTGAGATTTTTCGGAAGCTTCTTCGCATTTGAAACTCATTTCAATACTTGCTTATTAGAAATGAACGCCTTTTGGGCAAAATTGGGTAAAATTGTGTTTCAACCAAAAAATTTATTTATTGCAAAGGGGTACCCTTTCCTAATATATTGATAACAAATTTTTTTCTTAAATGCTTGCGATTTGAGATTTTTCGGAAGCTTCTTCGCATTTGAAACTCATTTCAATAGTCAGTTATTAGAAATAAACGCCTTTTGGGCAAAATTGGGTAAAATTGTGTTTCAACCAAAAAATTGATTTTTAGCAAAGGGGTAAGCCTTTCCTAAAAAATTGGCAAAATAATTTTTTTTCTTAAATGCATGCGATTTGAGATTTTTCGGAAGCTTCTTCGCATTTGAAACTCATTTCAATACTTGCTTATTAGAAATGAACGCCTTTTGGGCAAAGTCGGGTAAAATTGTGTTTCAACCAACAAATTTATGTATTGCAAAGGGGTACCCCTTTCCTAAAATATTGATGAAAAATTTTTTTTTTCTTAAATGCTTGCGATTTGAGATTTTTCGGAAGCTTCTTCGCATTTGAAACTCCTTTCAACACTTGCCTATTAGAAATAAACGCCTTTTGGGCAAAATTGGGTAAAATTGTGTTTCAACCAAAAAATTTATTTATTGCAAAGGGGTACCCCTTTCCTAAAATATTGATGAAAAATGTTTTTCTTAAATGCTTTCGATTTGAGATTTTTCGGAAGCTTCTTCGCATTTGAAACTCATTTCAATACTTGCTTATTAGAAATAAACGCCTTTTGGGCAAAGTCGGGTAAAATTGTGTTTCAACCAAAAAATTAATTTTTAGCAAAGGGGTAAGTAAGCCTTTCCAAAAAAATTGGCAAAATAATTTTTTTTCTTAAATGCATGCGATTTGAGAATTTTCGGAAGCTTCTTCGCATTTGAAACTCATTTCAATACTTGCTTATTAGAAATGAACGCCTTTTGGGCAAAATTGGGTAAAATTGTGTTTCAACCAACAAATTTATGTATTGCAAAGGGGTACCCCTTTCCTAAAATATTGATGAAAAATTTTTTTTTTCTTAAATGCTTGCGATTTGAGATTTTTCGGAAGCTTCTTCGCATTTGAAACTCCTTTCAACACTTGCCTATTAGAAATTAACGCCTTTTGGGCAAAGTCGGGTAAAATTAAGTTTCAACCAAAAAATTTATTTATTGTAAAGGGGTACCCCTTTCCTAAAATATTGATGAAACATATTTTTTTTCTTAAATGCTTGCGATTTGGGATTTTTCGGAAGTTTCTTCGCATTTGAAACTCATTTCAATACTTGCTTATTAGAAATAAACGCCTTTTGGGCAAAATTGGGTAAATCTGTGTTTCAAACAAAAAATTAATTTTTTTGCAAATATTTTTCCTAAAATATTGATGAAAAATTTTTTTTTTCTTAAATGCTTGCGATTTAAGATTCTTCGGAAGCTTCTTCGCTTTTAAATCTCCTTTCAATACTTGCTTATTAGAAATAAACGCCTTTTGGGCAAAGTCGGGTAAAATTGTGTTTCAACCAAAAAATTTATTTATTGCAAAGGGATACCCCTTTCCTAAAATATTGATGAAAAATTGTTTTTCTTAAATGCTTGCGATTTGAGATTTTTCGGAAGCTTCTTAGCATTTGAATCTCCTTTCAATATATGCTTATAAGAAATGAACGCCTTTTGGGCAAAGTCCGGTAAAATTGTGTTTCAACCAAAAAATTAATTTTTAGCAAAGGGGTAAGTAAGCCTTTCCAAAAAAATTGGCAAAATAATTTTTTTTCTTAAATGCATGCGATTTGAGATTTTTCGGAAGCTTCTTCGCATTTGAAACTCCTTTCAATACTCAGTTATTAGAAATAAACGCCTTTTGGGCAAAATTGGGTAAAATTGTGTTTCAACCAAAAAATTTATGTATTGCAAAGGGGCACCCCTTTCCTAAAATATTGATGAAAAATTTTTCTTTCTTAAATGCTTGCGATTTGAGATTTTTCGGAAGCTTCTTCGCATTTGAATCTCATTTCAATACTTGCTTATTAGAAATGAACGCCTTTTGTGCAAAGTCGGGTAAAATTGTGTTTCAACCAAAAAATTTATGTATTGCAAAGGGGCACCCCTTTCCTAAAATATTGATAACAAATTTTTTTCTTAAATGCTTGCGATTTGAGATTCTTCGGAAGCTTCTTCGCATTTGAAACTCCTTTCAATACTCAGTTATTAGAAATAAACGCCTTTTGGGCAAAATTGGGTAAAATTGTGTTTCAACCAAAAAATTTATGTATTGCAAAGGGGTACCCCTTCCTAAAATATTGATGAAAAATGTTTTTCTTAAATGCTTTCGATTTGAGATTTTTCGGAAGCTTCTTAGCATTTGAATCTCCTTTCAATACTTGCTTATTAGAAATGAACGCCTTTTGGGCAAAATTGGGTAAAATTGTGTTTCAACCAAAATATTTATTTATTGCAAAGGGGTACCCCTTTCCTAAAATATTGATGAAATTTTTTTTTTCTTAAATGCTTGCGATTTGAGATTTTTCGGAAGCTTCTTCGCATTTGAATCTCATTTCAATACTTGCTTATTAGAAATGAACGCCTTTTGGGCAAAATTGGGCAAAATTGTGTTTAAACCAAAAATATTATTTATTGCAAAGGGGTACCCCTTTCCTAAAATATTGATAACAAATTTTTTTCTTAAATGCTTGCGATTTGAGATTCTTCGGAAGCTTGTTCGCATTTGAAACTCTTTTCAATACTCAGTTATTAGAAATAAACGCCTTTTGGGCAAAATTGGGCAAAATTGTGTTTCAACCAAAAATATTATTTATTGCAAAGGGGTACCCCTTTCCTAAAATATTGATAACAAATTTTTTTCTTAAATGCTTGCGATTTGAGATTCTTCGGAAGCTTCTTCGCATTTGAAACTCCTTTCAACACTTGCCTATTAGAAATAAACGCCTTTTGGGCAAAATTGGGTAAAATTGTGTTTCAACCAAAAACTTTATTTATTGCAAAGGGGTACCCCTTTCCTAAAATATTGATGAAAAATGTTTTTCTTAAATGCTTTCGATTTGAGATTTTTCGGAAGCTTCTTCGCATTTGAAACTCATTTCAATACTTGCTTATTAGAAATAAACGCCTTTTGGGCAAAGTCGGGTAAAATTGTGTTTCAACCAAAAAATTAATTTTTAGCAAAGGGGTAAGTAAGCCTTTCCAAAAAAATTGGCAAAATAATTTTTTTTCTTAAATGCATGCGATTTGAGAATTTTCGGAAGCTTCTTCGCATTTGAAACTCCTTTCAACACTTGCTTATTAGAAATGAACGCCTTTTGGGCAAAGTCGGGTAAAATTGTGTTTCAACCAAAAAATTTATGTATTGCAAAGGGGCACCCCTTTCCTAAAATATTGATAACAAATTTTTTTCTTAAATGCTTGCGATTTGAGATTCTTCGGAAGCTTGTTCGCATTTGAAACTCCTTTCAATACTCAGTTATTAGAAATTAACGCCTTTTGGGCAAAATTGGGTAAAATTGTGTTTCAACCAAAAAATTGATTTTTAGCAAAGGGGTAAGCCTTTCCTAAAAAATTGGCAAAATAATTTTTTTTCTTAAATGCATGCGATTTGAGATTTTTCGGAAGCTTCTTCGCATTTGAAACTCCTTTCAATACTCAGTTATTAGAAATAAACGCCTTTTGGGCAAAATTGGGTAAAATTGTGTTTCAACCAAAAAATTGATTTTTAGCAAAGGGGTAAGCCTTTCCTAAAAAATTGGCAAAATAATTTTTTTTCTTAAATGCTTGCGATTTGAGATTTTTCGGAAGCTTCTTCGCATTTGAATCTCCTTTCAACACTTGCCTATTAGAAATAAACGCCTTTTGGGCAAAATTGGGTAAAATTGTGTTTCAACCAAAAAATTTATGTATTGCAAAGGGGCACCCCTTTCCTAAAATATTGATAACAAATTTTTTTCTTAAATGCTTGCGATTTGAGATTCTTCGGAAGCTTCTTCGCATTTGAAACTCCTTTCAATACTCAGTTATTAGAAATAAACGCCTTTTGGGCAAAATTGGGTAAAATTGTGTTTCAACCAAAAAATTGATTTTTAGCAAAGGGGTAAGTAAGCCTTTCCTAAAAAATTGGCAAAATAATTTTTTTTCTTAAATGCATGCGATTTGAGATTTTTCGGAAGCTTCTTCGCATTTGAATCTCCTTTCAATACTCAGTTATTAGAAATAACCGCCTTTTGGGCAAAATTGGGCAAAATTGTGTTTCAACCAAAAATATTATTTATTGCAAAGGGGTACCCCTTTCCTAAAATATTGATGAAAAATGTTTTTTTCTTAAATGCTTTCGATTTGAGATTTTTCGGAAGCTTCTTCGCATTTGAATCTCATTTCAATACTTGCTTATTAGAAATGAACGCATTTTGGGCAAAGTCGGGCAAAATTGTGTTTCAACCAAAAAATTTATTTATTGCAAAGGGGCACCCCTTTCCTAAAATATTGATAACAAATTTTTTTCTTAAATGCTTGCGATTTAAGATTCTTCGGAAGCTTCTTCGCATTTGAAACTCCTTTCAATACTCAGTTATTAGAAATAAACGCCTTTTGGGCAAAATTGGGTAAAATTGTGTTTCAACCAAAAAATTGATTTTTAGCAAAGGGGTAAGCCTTTCCTAAAAAATTGGCAAAATAATTTTTTTTCTTAAATGCATGCGATTTGAGATTTTTCGGAAGCTTCTTCGCATTTGAAACTCCTTTCAATACTCAGTTATTAGAAATAAACGCCTTTTGGGCAAAATTGGGTAAAATTGTGTTTCAACCAAAAAATTTATTTATTGCAAAGGGGTACCCCTTTCCTAAAATATTGATGAAAAATGTTTTTCTGAAATGCTTTCGATTTGAGATTTTTCGGAAGCTTCTTCGCATTTGAAACTCATTTCAATACTTGCTTATTAGAAATAAACGCCTTTTGGGCAAAGTCGGGTAAAATTGTGTTTCAACCAAAAAATTAATTTTTAGCAAAGGGGTAAGTAAGCCTTTCCAAAAAAATTGGCAAAATAATTTTTTTTCTTAAATGCATGCGATTTGAGATTTTTCGGAAGCTTCTTCGCATTTGAATCTCATTTCAATACTTGCTTATTAGAAATAAACGCCTTTTGGGCAAAATTAGGTAAAATTGTGTTTCAACCAAAAAATTTATTTATTGCAAAGGGGTACCCCTTTCCTCAAATATTGATGATAATTTTTTTCTTAAATGCTTGCGATTTGAGATTTTTCGGAAGCTTCTTCGCATTTGAAGCTCATTTCAATACTTGCTTATTAGAAATGAACGCCTTTTGGGCAAAATTGGGTAAAATTGTGTTTCAACCAAAAAATTTATTTATTGCAAAGGGGTACCCTTTCCTAATATATTGATAACAAATTTTTTTCTTAAATGCTTGCGATTTGAGATTTTTCGGAAGCTTCTTCGCATTTGAATCTCATTTCAATACTTGCTTATTAGAAATGAACGCCTTTTGGGCAAAGTCGGGTAAAATTGTGTTTCAACCAAAAAATTTATGTATTGCAAAGGGGTACCCCTTTCCTAAAATATTGATAACAAATTTTTTTCTTAAATGCTTGCGATTTGAGATTTTTCGGAAGCTTCTTCGCATTTGAAACTCCTTTCAACACTTGCCTATTAGAAATGAACGCCTTTTGGGCAAAATTGATTAAAATTGTGTTTCAACCAAAAAATTTATTTATTGCAAAGGGGTACCCCTTCCTAAAATATTGATGAAAAATGTTTTTCTTTCTTAAATGCTTGCGATTTGGGATTTTTCGGAAGCTTCTTCGCATTTGAATCTCATTTCAATACTTGCTTATTAGAAATGAACGCCTTTTGGGCAAAGTCGGGTAAAATTGTGTTTCAACCAAAAAATTGATTTTTAGCAAAGGGGTAAGCCTTTCCTAAAAAATTGGCAAATAATTTTTTTTCTTAAATGCATGCGATTTGAGATTTTTCGGAAGCTTCTTCGCATTTGAAACTCCTTTCAATACTCAGTTATTAGAAATAAACGCCTTTTGGGCAAAATTGGGTAAAATTGTGTTTCAACCAAAAAATTGATTTTTAGCAAAGGGGTAAGCCTTTCCTAAAAAATTGGCAAAATAATTTTTTTTCTTAAATGCATGCGATTTGAGAATTTTCGGAAGCTTCTTCGCATTTGAATCTCCTTTCAACACTTGCTTATTAGAAATGAACGCCTTTTGGGCAAAGTCGGGTAAAATTGTATTTCAACCAAAAAATTTATTTATTGCAAAGGGGTACCCCTTTCCTCAAATATTGATGAAAATTATTTTTTTTTCATAAATGCTTGCGATGTGAGATTTTTCGGAAGCTTCTTCGCATTTGAAACTCATTTCAATACTTGCTTATTAGAAATAAACGCCTTTTGGGCACAATTAGGTAAAATTGTGTTTCAACCAAAAAATTTATTTATTGCAAAGGGGTACCCCTTTCCTCAAATATTGATGATAATTTTTTTCTTAAATGCTTGCGATTTGAGATTTTTCGGAAGCTTCTTCGCATTTGAAACTCATTTCAATACTTGCTTATTAGAAATGAACGCCTTTTGGGCAAAATTGGGTAAAATTGTGTTTCAACCAAAAAATTTATTTTTTTTTTTTTTTTTTTTTAGGAGTAGGACCAGCACTCAGGGGATGTCCCCTATATATGCAATGCATTGCGCTGGAACTGAAAACGAGGGGATAGTATTGAGGGGACAGATTAGGAAAGATGAGAGATGATAGACAGTTGTTTTTTTTTTTTTTTTTTTTTTTTTTTTTTTTAGCTATTTCAACCTTTTACTTCGCCGGCTAATTTTTGCTACAGGGCCGACGAAGGTGGGTGCTGTTACTCTGCTTTTAGTACATGATTGGGTCAGTCGCTGCCAGTAATTGTCCAGTGATCAGTACTATGCCTTCATCACTGAAAACAGGCTGGCAACAACTAACACAACCACGCACTAATGCTGATCAGAAGAATTCAACACAATATTTCATGACTCAGCTGGGGCTCGAACTCAGGACTCTCCGCTTCATAGTCTTGTGTTCTACTACTTCAGCCAACAGCACCAGCAAAGGGGTACCCTTTCCTAATATATTGATAACAAATTTTTTTCTTAAATGCTTGCGATTTGAGATTTTTCGGAAGCTTCTTCGCATTTGAATCTCATTTCAATACTTGCTTATTAGAAATGAACGCCTTTTGGGCAAAGTCGGGTAAAATTGTGTTTCAACCAAAAAATTTATGTATTGCCAAGGGGTACCCCTTTCCTAAAATATTGATAACAAATTTTTTTCTTAAATGCTTGCGATTTGAGATTTTTCGGAAGCTTCTTCGCATTTGAAACTCCTTTCAACACTTGCCTATTAGAAATGAACGCCTTTTGGGCAAAATTGAGTAAAATTGTGTTTCAACCAAAAAATTTATTTATTGCAAAGGGGTACCCCTTCCTAAAATATTGATGAAAAATGTTTTTCTTTCTTAAATGCTTGCGATTTGGGATTTTTGGGAAGCTTCTTCGCATTTGAATCTCATTTCAATACTCAGTTATTAGAAATAAACGCCTTTTGGGCAAAATTGGGTAAAATTGTGTTTCAACCAAAAAATTTATTTATTGCAAAGGGGTACCCCTTTCCTCAAATATTGATGATAATTTTTTTCTTAAATGCTTGCGATTTGAGATTTTTCGGAAGCTTCTTTGCCTTTGAAACTCATTTCAATACTTGCTTATTAGAAATAAACGCCTTTTGGGCAAAATTGGGTAAAATTGTGTTTCAACCAAAAAATTTATTTATTGCAAAGGGGTACCCCTTCCTAAAATATTGATGAAAAATGTTTTTTTTAAATGCTTGCGATTTGAGATTTTTCGGAAGCTTCTTCGCATTTGAATCTCCTTTCAATACTCAGTTATTAGAAATAAACGCCTTTTGGGCAAAATTGGGTAAAATTGTGTTTCAACCAAAAAATTTATTTTTAGCAAAGGGGTAAGCCTTTCCTAAAAAATTGGCAAAATAATTTTTTTTCTTAAATGCATGCGATTTGAGATTTTTCGGAAGCTTCTTCGCATTTGAAACTCCTTTCAATACTCAGTTATAAGAAATAAACGCCTTTTGGGCAAAATTGGGTAAAATTGTGTTTCAACCAAAAAATTTATTTATTGCAAAGGGATACCCCTTTCCTAAAATATTGATAAAATTTTTTTTTTCTTAAATGCTTGCGATTTGAGATTTTTCGGAAGCTTCTTCGCATTTGAATCTCATTTCAACACTTGCTTATTAGAAATGAACGCCTTTTGGGCAAAGTCGGGTAAAATTGTGTTTCAACCAAAAAATTTATTTATTGCAAAGGGGTACCCTTTCCTAATATATTGATAACAAATGTTTTTCTTAAATGCTTGCGATTTGAGATTTTTCGGAAGCTTCTTCGCATTTAAATCTCATTTCAATACTTGCTTATTAGAAATGAACGCCTTTTGGGCAAAGTCGGGTAAAATTGTGTTTCAACCAAAAAATTTATGTATTGCAAAGGGGTACCCCTTTCCTAAAATATTGATAACAAATTTTTTTCTTAAATGCTTGCGATTTGAGATTTTTCGGAAGCTTCTTCGCATTTGAAACTCCTTTCAACACTTGCCTATTAGAAATGAACGCCTTTTGGGCAAAATTGAGTAAAATTGTGTTTCAACCAAAAAATTTATTTATTGCAAAGGGGTACTTCTTCCTAAAATATTGATGAAAAATGTTTTTCTTTCTTAAATGCTTGCGATTTGGGATTTTTCGGAAGCTTCTTCGCATTTGAATCTCATTTCAATACTCAGTTATTAGAAATAAACGCCTTTTGGGCAAAATTGGGTAAAATTGTGTTTCAACCAAAAAATTGATTTTTAGCAAAGGGGTAAGTAAGCCTTTCCTAAAAAATTGGCAAAATATTTTTTTTTCTTAAATGCTTGCGATTTGAGATTTTTCGGAAGCTTCTTCGCATTTGAAACTCATTTCAATACTTGCTTATTAGAAATGAACGCCTTTTGGGCAAAGTCGGGTAAAATTGTGTTTCAACCAAAAAATTTATGTATTGCAAAGGGGCACCCCTTTCCTAAAATATTGATGACAAATTTTTTTCTTAAATGCTTGCGATTTGAGATTTTTCGGAAGCTTCTTCGCATTTGAAACTCATTTCAATACTTGCTTATTAGAAATGAACGCATTTTGGGCAAAGTCGGGCAAAATTGTGTTTCAACCAAAAAATTCATTTTTTGCAAAGGGGTACCCCTTTCCTAAAATATTGATTAAAATATTTTTTTCTTAAATGCTTGCGATTTGAGATTTTTCGGAAGCTTCTTCACATTTGAATCTCATTTCAATACTTGCTTATTAGAAATGAACGCCTTTTGGGCAAAGTCGGGAAAAATTGTGTTTCAACCAAAAAATTTATTTATTGCAAAGGGGTACCCCTTTCCTAAAATATTGATGAAAAATGTTTTTCTTAAATGCTTTCGATTTGAGATTTTTCGGAAGCTTCTTAGCATTTGAATCTCCTTTCAATATATGCTTATAAGAAATGAACGCCTTTTGGGCAAAGTCGGGTAAAATTGTGTTTCAACCAAAAAATTTATGTATTGCAAAGGGGCACCCCTTTCCTAAAATATTGATGACAAATTTTTTTCTTAAATGCTTGCGATTTGAGATTTTTCGGAAGCTTCTTCGCATTTGAAACTCATTTCAATACTTGCTTATTAGAAATGAACGCATTTTGGGCAAAGTCGGGCAAAATTGTGTTTCAACCAAAAAATTCATTTTTTGCAAAGGGGTACCCCTTTCCTAAAATATTGATTAAAATATTTTTTTCTTAAATGCTTGCGATTTGAGATTTTTCGGAAGCTTCTTCACATTTGAATCTCATTTCAATACTTGCTTATTAGAAATGAACGCCTTTTGGGCAAAGTCGGGAAAAATTGTGTTTCAACCAAAAAATTTATTTATTGCAAAGGGGTACCCCTTTCCTAAAATATTGATGAAAAATGTTTTTCTTAAATGCTTTCGATTTGAGATTTTTCGGAAGCTTCTTAGCATTTGAATCTCCTTTCAATATATGCTTATAAGAAATGAACGCCTTTTGGGCAAAGTCGGGTAAAATTGTGTTTCAACCAAAAAATTTATTTTTAGCAAAAAAAAAAAATTGGCAAAATAATTTTTTTTCTTAAATGCATGCGATTTGAGATTTTTCGGAAGCTTCTTCGCATTTGAAACTCATTTCAATACTTGCTTATTAGAAATAAACGCCTTTTGGGCAAAGTCGGGTAAAATTGTGTTTCAACCAAAAAATTAATTTTTAGCAAAGGGGTAAGTAAGCCTTTCCAAAAAAATTGGCAAAATAACTTTTTTTCTTAAATGCATGCGATTTGAGAATTTTCGGAAGCTTCTTCGCATTTGAAACTCGTTTCAATACTTGCTTATTAGAAATGAACGCCTTTTGGGCAAAATTGGGTAAAATTGTGTTTCAACCAAAATATTTATTTATTGCAAAGGGGTTCCCCTTTCCTAAAATATTGATGAACAATTTTTTTTTCTTAAATGCTTGCGATTTAAGATTCTTCGGAAGCTTCTTCGCATTTGAAACTCCTTTCAATACTCAGTTATTAGAAATAAACGCCTTTTGGGCAAAATTGGGTAAAATTGTGTTTCAACCAAAAAATTGATTTTTAGCAAAGGGGTAAGCCTTTCCTAAAAAATTGGCAAAATAATTTTTTTTCTTAAATGCTTGCGATTTGAGATTCTTCGGAAGCTTCTTTGCATTTGAAACTCCTTTCAATACTCAGTTATTAGAAATAAACGCCTTTTGGGCAAAATTGGGTAAAATTGTGTTTCAACCAAAAAATTTATGTATTGCAAAGGGGCACTCCTTTCCTAAAATATTGATGAAAAATTTTTCTTTCTTAAATGCTTGCGATTTGAGATTTTTCGGAAGCTTCTTCGCATTTGAATCTCATTTCAATACTTGCTTATTAGAAATGAACGCCTTTTGGGCAAAGTCGGGTAAAATTGTGTTTCAACCAAAAAATTTATGTATTGCAAAGGGGCACCCCTTTCCTAAAATATTGATAACAAATTTTTTTCTTAAATGCTTGCGATTTGAGATTCTTCGGAAGCTTCTTCGCATTTGAAACTCCTTTCAATACTCAGTTATTAGAAATAAACGCCTTTTGGGCAAAATTGGGTAAAATTGTGTTTCAACCAAAATATTTATTTATTGCAAAGGGGTTCCCCTTTCCTAAAATATTGATGAACAATTTTTTTTTCTTAAATGCTTGCGATTTAAGATTCTTCGGAAGCTTCTTCGCATTTGAAACTCCTTTCAATACTCAGTTATTAGAAATAAACGCCTTTTGGGCAAAATTGGGTAAAATTGTGTTTCAACCAAAAAATTCATTTTTTGCAAAGGCGTACCCTTTCCTAAAATATTGATGAAACATTTTTTTTTTCTTAAATGCATGCGATTTGAGATTTTTCGGAAGCTTCTTCGCATTTGAAACTCCTTTCAATACTCAGTTATTAGAAATAAACGCCTTTTGGGCAAAATTGGGTAAAATTGTGTTTCAACCAAAAAATTGATTTTTAGCAAAGGGGTAAGCCTTTCCTAAAAAATTGGCAAAATAATTTTTTTTCTTAAATGCATGCGATTTGAGATTTTTCGGAAGCTTCTTCGCATTTGAAACTCCTTTCAATACTCAGTTATTAGAAATGAACGCCTTTTGGGCAAAATTGGGTAAAATTGTGTTTCAACCAAAAAATTGATTTTTAGCAAAGGGGTAAGCCTTTCCTAAAAAATTGGCAAATAATTTTTTTTCTTAAATGCATGCGATTTGAGATTTTTCGGAAGCTTCTTCGCATTTGAAACTCCTTTCAATACTCAGTTATTAGAAATAAACGCCTTTTGGGCAAAATTGGGTAAAATTGTGTTTCAACCAAAAAATTAATTTTTAGCAAAGGGGTAAGTAAGCCTTTCCAAAAAAATTGGCAAAATAACTTTTTTTCTTAAATGCATGCGATTTGAGATTTTTCGGAAGCTTCTTCGCATTTGAATCTCCTTTCAATACTTGCTTATTAGAAATGAACGCCTTTTGGCCAAAATTGGGTAAAATTGTGTTTCAACCAAAAAATCCATTTTTTGCAAAGGGGTACCACTTTCCTAAAATATTGATGAAACATTTTTTTTCTTAAATGCTTGCGATTTGAGATTTTTCGGAAGCTTCTTCGCATGTGAATCTCATTTCAATACTTGCTTATTAGAAATAAACGCCTTTTGGGCAAAGTCGGGTAAAATTGTGTTTCAACCAAAAAATTTATTTATTGCAAAGGGATACCCCTTTCCTAAAATATTGATAAAATTTTTTTTTTCTTAAATGCTTGCGATTTGAGATTTTTCGGAAGCTTCTTCGCATTTGAATCTCATTTCAATACTTGCTTATTAGAAATAAACGCCTTTTGGGCAAAGTCGGGTAAAATTGTGTTTCAACCAAAAAATTTATTTATTGCAAAGGGATACCCCTTTCCTAAAATATTGATAAAATTTTTTTTTTCTTAAATGCTTGCGATTTGAGATTTTTCGGAAGCTTCTTCGCATTCGAAACTCATTTCAATACTTGCTTATTAGAAATGAACGCCTTTTGGGCAAAGTCGGGTAAAATTGTGTTTCAACCAAAAAATTGATTTATTGCAAAGGGATACCCTTTTCCTAAAATATTCATGAAAAATTTTTTTTCTTAAATGCTTGCGATTTGAGATTTTTCGGAAGCTTCTTCGCATTTGAATCTCATTTCAATACTTGCTTATTAGAAATGAACGCCTTTTGGGCAAAATTGGGTAAAATTGTGTTTCAACCAAAAAATTTATTTATTGCAAAGGGGTACCCCTTTCCTAAAATATTGATGAAATTTTTTTTTTCTTAAATGCTTGCGGTTTGAGATTTTTCGGAAGCTTCTTCGCATTTGAAACTCATTTCAATACTTGCTTATTAGAAATGAACGCCTTTTGGGCAAAGTCGGGTAAAATTGTGTTTCAACCAAAAAATGTATTTATTGCAAAGGGGTACCAATTTCCTAAAATATTGATGACAAATTTTTTTTTCTTAAATGCTTGCGATTTGAGATTTTTCGGAAGCTTCTTCGCATTTGAAACTCATTTCAATACTTGCTTATTAGAAATGAACGCCTTTTGGGCAAAGTCGGGAAAAATTGTGTTTCAACCAAAAAAATTATTTATTGCAAAGGGGCACCCCTTTCCTAAAATATTGATGAAAAATTTATCTTTCTTAAATGCTTGCGATTTGAGATTTTTCGGAAGCTTCTTCGCATTTGAATCTCATTTCAATACTTGCTTATTAGAAATGAACGCCTTTTGGGCAAAGTCGGGTAAAATTGTGTTTCAACCAAAAAATTTATGTATTGCAAAGGGGCACCCCTTTCCTAAAATATTGATGACAAATTTTTTTCTTAAATGCTTGCGATTTGAGATTTTTCGGAAGCTTCTTCGCATTTGAAACTCATTTCAATACTTGCTTATTAGAAATGAACGCCTTTTGGGCAAAATTGGGTAAAATTGTGTTTCAACCAACAAATTTATGTATTGCAAAGGGGTACCCCTTTCCTAAAATATTGATGAAAAATTTTTTTTTTCTTAAATGCTTGCGATTTGAGATTTTTCGGAAGCTTATTCGCATTTGAAACTCCTTTCAACACTTGCCTATTAGAAATTAACGCCTTTTGGGCAAAGTCGGGTAAAATTAAGTTTCAACCAAAAAATTTATTTATTGTGAAGGGGTACCCCTTTCCTAAAATATTGATGAAACATATTTTTTTTCTTAAATGCTTGCGATTTGAGATTTTTCGGAAGCTTCTTCGCATTTGAAACTCCTTTCAATACTCAGTTATTAGAAATAAACGCCTTTTGGGCAAAATTGGGTAAAATTGTGTTTCAACCAAAAAATTGATTTTTAGCAAAGGGGTAAGCCTTTCCTAAAAAATTGGCAAAATAATTTTTTTTCTTAAATGCATGCGATTTGAGATTTTTCGGAAGCTTCTTCGCATTTGAAACTCCTTTCAATACTCAGTTATTAGAAATAAACGCCTTTTGGGCAAAATTGGGTAAAATTGTGTTTCAACCAAAAAATTGATTTTTAGCAAAGGGGTAAGCCTTTCCTAAAAAATTGGCAAATAATTTTTTTTCTTAAATGCATGCGATTTGAGATTTTTCGGAAGCTTCTTCGCATTCGAAACTCCTTTCAATACTCAGTTATTAGAAATAAACGCCTTTTGGGCAAAATTGGGTAAAATTGTGTTTCAACCAAAAAATTGATTTTTAGCAAAGGGGTAAGTAAGCCTTTCCAAAAAAATTGGCAAAATAATTTTTTTCTTAAATGCTTGCGATTTAAGATTTCTCGGAAGCTTCTTCGCATTTGAAACTCCTTTCAATACTTGCTTATTAGAAATGAACGCCTTTTGGGCAAAATTGGGTAAAATTGTGGTTCAGCCAAAAAATTTATTTCTTGCAAAGGGGTAAGCCTTTCCTAAAAAATTGGCAAATAATTTTTTTTCTTAAATGCATGCGATTTGAGATTTTTCGGAAGCTTCTTCGCATTTGAAACTCCTTTCAATACTCAGTTATTAGAAATAAACGCCTTTTGGGCAAAATTGGGTAAAATTGTGTTTCAACCAAAAAATTTATGTATTGCAAAGGGGTACCCCTTCCTAAAATATTGATGAAAAATGTTTTTCTTAAATGCTTTCGATTTGAGATTTTTCGGAAGCTTCTTAGCATTTGAAACTCATTTCAATACTCAGTTATTAGAAATAAACGCCTTTTGGGCAAAATTGGGTAAAATTGTGTTTCAACCAAAAAATTGATTTTTAGCAAAGGGGTAAGCCTTTCCTAAAAAATTGGCAAATAATTTTTTTTCTTAAATGCATGCGATTTGAGATTTTTCGAAAGCTTCTTCGCATTTGAAACTCCTTTCAATACTTGCTTATTAGAAATGAACGCCTTTTGGGCAAAGTCAGGTAAAATTGTGTTTCAACCAAAAAATTGATTTTTAGCAAAGGGGTAAGCCTTTCCTAAAAAATTGGCAAAATAATTTTTTTTCTTAAATGCATGCGATTTGAGATTTTTCGAAAGCTTCTTCGCATTTGAAACTCCTTTCAATACTTGCTTATTAGAAATGAACGCCTTTTGGGCAAAGTCGGGTAAAATTGTGTTTCAACCAAAAAATTTATGTATTGCAAAGGGGCACCCCTTTCCTAAAATATTGATAACAAATTTTTTTCTTAAATGCTTGCGATTTGAGATTTTTCGGAAGCTTCTTCGCATTTGAAACTCATTTCAATACTTGCTTATTAGAAATGAACGCCTTTTGGGCAAAGTCAGGTAAAATTGTGTTTCAACCAAAAAATTGATTTTTAGCAAAGGGGTAAGCCTTTCCTAAAATATTGATGAAAAATTTTTTTTTCTTAAATGCTTGCGATTTGAGATTTTTCGGAAGCTTCTTCGCATTTGAATCTCATTTCAATACTCAGTTATTAGAAATAAACGCCTTTTGGGCAAAATTGGGTAAAATTGTGTTTCAACCAAAAAATTGATTTTTAGCAAAGGGGTAAGCCTTTCCTAAAAAATTGGCAAATAATTTTTTTTCTTAAATGCATGCGATTTGAGATTTTTCGAAAGCTTCTTCGCATTTGAAACTCCTTTCAATACTTGCTTATTAGAAATGAACGCCTTTTGGGCAAAGTCAGGTAAAATTGTGTTTCAACCAAAAAATTGATTTTTAGCAAAGGGGTAAGCCTTTCCTAAAATATTGATGAAAAATTTTTTTTTCTTAAATGCTTGCGATTTGAGATTTTTCGGAAGCTTCTTCGCATTTGAATCTCATTTCAATACTTGCTTATTAGAAATGAACGCCTTTTGGGCAAAGTCGGGTAAAATTGTGTTTCAACCAAAAAATTTATGTATTGCAAAGGGGCACCCCTTTCCTAAAATATTGATAACAAATTTTTTTCTTAAATGCTTGCGATTTGAGATTTTTCGGAAGCTTCTTCGCATTTGAAACTCATTTCAATACTTTCTTATTAGAAATGAACGCCTTTTGGGCAAAATTGGGTAAAATTGTGTTTCAACCAACAAATTTATGTATTGCAAAGGGGTACCCCTTTCCTAAAATATTGATGAAAAATTTTTTTTTTCTTAAATGCTTGCGATTTGAGATTTTTCGGAAGCTTCTTCGCATTTGAAACTCCTTTCAACACTTGCCTATTAGAAATTAACGCCTTTTGGGCAAAGTCGGGTAAAATTAAGTTTCAACCAAAAAATTTATTTATTGCAAAGGGGTACCCCTTTCCTAAAATATTGATGAAACATATTTTTTTTCTTAAATGCTTGCGATTTGGGATTTTTCGGAAGTTTCTTCGCATTTGAAACTCATTTCAATACTTGCTTATTAGAAATAAACGCCTTTTGGGCAAAATTGGGTAAAACTGTGTTTCAAACAAAAAGTTAATTTTTTTGCAAATATTTTTCCTAAAATATTGATGAAAAATTTTTTTTTTCTTAAATGCTTGCGATTTAAGATTCTTCGGAAGCTTCTTCGCATTTAAATCTCCTTTCAATACTTGCTTATTAGAAATAAACGCCTTTTGGGCAAAGTCGGGTAAAATTGTGTTTCAACCAAAAAATTTATTTATTGCAAAGGGGTACCCTTTTCCTAAAATATTGATGAAAAATTGTTTTTCTTAAATGCTTGCGATTTGAGATTTTTCGGAAGCTTCTTAGCATTTGAATCTCCTTTCAATATATGCTTATAAGAAATGAACGCCTTTTGGGCAAAGTCGGGTAAAATTGTGTTTCAACCAAAAAATTTATTTATTGCAAAGGGGTACCCCTTCCTAAAATATTGATGAAAAATGTTTTTTTAAATGCTTTCGATTTGAGATTTTTCGGAAGCTTCTTAGCATTTGAATCTCCTTTCAATATATGCTTATTAGAAATGAATGCCTTTTGGGCAAAATTGGGTAAAACTGTGTTTCAACCAAAAAATTTATTTATTGCAAAGGGGTACCCCTTTCCTAAAATATTGACGAAAAATGTTTTTTTCTTAAATGCATGCGATTTGAGATTTTTCGGAAGCTTCTTCGCATTTGAATCTCCTTTCAATACTTGCTTATTAGAAATAAACGCCTTTTGGGCAAAGTCGGGTAAAATTGTGTTTCAACCAAAAAATTTATTTATTGCAAAGGGGTACCCCTTTCCTAAAATATTGATGAAAAATTGCTTTTCTTAAATGCTTGCGATTTGAGATTTTTCGGAAGCTTCTTAGCATTTGAATCTCCTTTCAATATATGCTTATAAGAAATGAACGCCTTTTGGGCAAAGTCGGGTAAAATTGTGTTTCAACCAAAAAATTTATTTATTGCAAAGGGGTACCCCTTCCTAAAATATTGATGAAACATTTTTTTTCTTAAATGCTTGCGATTTGAGATTTTTCGGAAGCTTCTTCGCATTTGAATCTCCTTTCAATACTTGCTTATTAGAAATGAACGCCTTTTGGGCAAAGTCGGGTAAAATTGTGTTTCAACCAAAAAATTTATGTATTGCAAAGGGGTACCCCTTCCTAAAATATTGATGAAAAATTTTTTTTTCTTAAATGCTTGCGATTTGAGATTTTTCGGAACCTTCTTCGCATTTGAATCTCCTTTCAATATATGCTTATTAGAAATAAACGCCTTTTGGGCAAAGTCGGGTAAAATTGTGTTTCAACCAAAAAATTTATTTATTGCAAAGGGGTTCCCCTTTCCTAAAATATTGATGAAACATTTTTTTCTTAAATGCTTGCGATTTGAGATTTTTCGGAAGCTTCTTCGCATTTGAAACTCATTTCAATACTCAGTTATTAGAAATGAACGCCTTTTGGGCAAAATTGGGTAAAATTGTGTTTCAACCAAAAAATTGATTTTTAGCAAAGGGGTAAGCCTTTCCTAAAAAATTAGCAAAATAATTTTTTTTCTTAAATGCATGCGATTTGAGATTTTTCGGAAGGTTCTTTGCATTTGAAACTCCTTTCAATACTCAGTTATTAGAAATAAACGCCTTTTGGGCAAAATTGGGTAAAATTGTGTTTCAACCAAAAAATTGATTTTTAGCAAAGGGGTACCCCTTTCCTCAAATATTGATGAAACATTTTTTTTTCTTAAATGCTTGCGATTTGAGATTTTTCGGAAGCTTCTTCGCATTTGAATCTCCTTTCAATACTTGCTTATTAGAAATGAACCCCTTTTGGGCAAAATTAGGTAAAATTGTGTTTCAACCAAAAAATATATTTATTGTAAAGGGGTACCCCTTTCCTAAAATATTGATGAACAATTTTTTCTTTCTTAAATGCTTGCGATTTGAGATTTTTCGGAAGCTTCTTCGCATTTGAATCTTATTTCAATACCTGCTTATTAGAAATGAACGCCTTTTGGGCAAAATTGGGTAAAATTGTGTTTCAACCAAAAAATTTATTTATTGCAAAGGGGTACCCCTTTCCTAAAATATTGATGAAAAATGTTTTTTTTCATAAATGCTTGCGATTTGAGATTTTTCGGAAGCTTCTTCGCATATGAATCTTATTTCAATACCTGCTTATAAGAAATGAACGCCTTTTGGGCAAAATTGGGTAAAATTGTGTTTCAACCAAAAAAATTATTTATAGCAAAGGGGTACCCCTTTCCTAAAATATTAATGCAATTTTTTTTTTCTTAAATGCTTGCGATTTGAGATTTTTCGGAAGCTTCTTCGCATTTGAATCTCCTTTCAATACTTGCTTATTAGAAATAAACGCCTTTTGGGCAAAGTCGGGTAAAATTGTGTTTCAACCAAAAAATTTATGTATTGCAAAGGCGTACCCTTTCCTAAAATATTGATGAAACATTTTTTTTCTTAAATGCTTGCGATTTGAGATTTTTCGGAAGCTTCTTAGCATTTGAATCTCCTTTTAATACTTGCTTATTAGAAATGAACGCCTTTTGGGCAAAATTGGGTAAAATTGTGTTTCAACCAAAAAATTTATGTATTGCAAAGGGGTACCCCTTTCCTAAAATATTGATAACAAATTTTTTTCTTAAATGCTTGCGATTTGAGATTTTTCGGAAGCTTCTTCGCATTTGAATCTCCTTTCAATACTTGCTTATTAGAAATAAACGCCTTTTGGGCAAAATTAGGTAAAATTGTGTTTCAACCAAAAAATTTATTTATTGCAAAGGGGTACCCCTTTCCTAAAATATTGATGAACAATTTTTTTTTCTTAAATGCATGCGATTTGAGATTTTTCGGAAGCTTCTTCGCATTTGAATCTCCTTTCAATACTTGCTTATTAGAAATAAACGCCTTTTGGGCAAAATTGGGTAAAATTGTGTTTCAACCAAAAAATTTATTTATTGCAAAGGGGTACCCCTTTCCTAAAATATTGATTAAAAATGTTTTTTTCATAAATGCTTGCGATTTGAGATTTTTCGGAAGCTTCTTCGCATTTGAATCTTATTTCAATACCTGCTTATAAGAAATGAACGCCTTTTGGGCAAAATTGGGTAAAATTGTGTTTCAACCAAAAAAATTATTTATAGCAAAGGGGTACCCCTTTCCTAAAATATTAATGCAATTTTTTTTTTCTTAAATGCTTGCGATTTGAGATTTTTCGGAAGCTTCTTCGCATTTGAATCTCCTTTCAATACTTGCTTATTAGAAATAAACGCCTTTTGGGCAAAATTAGGTAAAATTGTGTTTCAACCAAAAAATTTATTTATTGCAAAGGGGTACCCCTTTCCTCAAATATTGATGAAACATTTTTTTTTCTTAAATGCTTGCGATTTGAGATTTTTCGGAAGCTTCTTCGCATTTGAAACTCATTTCAATACTTGCTTATTAGAAATAAACGCCTTTTGGGCAATGTCGGGTAAAATTGTGTTTTAACCAAAAAATTTACTTATTGCAAAGGGGTACCAATTTCCTAAAATATTGATGACAAATTTTTTTTTCTTAAATGCTTGCGATTTGAGATTTTTCGGAAGCTTCTTCGCATTTGAATCTCATTTCAATACTTGCTTATTAGATATAAACGCCTTTTGGGCAAAATTGGGTAAAATTGTGTTTCAACCAAAAAATTTATGTATTGCAAAGGGGTACCCCTTTTCTAAAATATTGATGAAAAATGTTTTTTCTTTAATGCTTCCGATTTGAGATTTTTCGGAAGCTTCTTCGCATTTGAATCTCCTTTCAACACTTGCTTATTAGAAATAAACGCCTTTTGGGCAAAGTCGGGTAAAATTGTGTTTCAACCAAAAAATTTATTTATTGCAAAGGGGTACCCCTTTCCTAAAATATTGATGAACAATTTTTTTTTCTTAAATGCATGCGATTTGAGATTTTTCGGAAGCTTCTTAGCATTTGAATCTCCTTTCAACACTTGCTTATTAGAAATAAACGCCTTTTGGGCAATGTCGGGTAAAATTGTGTTTCAACCAAAAAATTTATGTATTGCAAAGGGGTACCCCTTTCCTAAAATATTGATGAACAATTTTTTTTTCTTAAATGCATGCGATTTGAGATTTTTCGGAAGCTTCTTCGCATTTGAATCTCCTTTCAACACTTGCTTATTAGAAATTAACGCCTTTTGGGCAAAGTCGGGTAAAATTGTGTTTCAACCAAAAAATTTATTTATTGCAAAGGGGTACCCCTTTCCTAAAATATTGATGAACAATTTTTTTTTCTTAAATGCATGCGATTTGAGATTTTTCGGAAGCTTCTTCGCATTTGAATCTCCTTTCAATACTTGCTTATTAGAAATAAACGCCTTTTGGGCAAAATTGGGTAAAATTGTGTTTCAAACAAAAAATTTATTTATTGCAAAGGGGTACCCCTTTCTTAAAGGCGCCGTGTTGCAATCCCATATACCATAACCCCATATTGGCTTTATAGCACTTTTTCCTATGCTATAAACCCATAATTTGGGTTTGGGGTTATCGCACAAAATAAAATGCAATAAAGCCAATATGGGGTTATAGCAATGATTTTGTAGGGTGTACGAATTAGCCCCCACGAACAGTTATAAATTAAAAATTTTATTTAATTTCTTTGTTTTCTTACGCCATATTTTCGTAAATCTCCGTTACAAAATATTACTTGATTAAGTTCGACATTACAGCTATAGTACTTGTGAGCGTTCGGAGAATATGCCAGCCATAAGAGTAATTCTGTTATTTTTTTTTCGTGAGTTTTTGTGAAAGGTATCCATCGTATGAGTTGAAGGATTTGCGACTCGCTGATTCCATTAACAAAAGCAAAAGCACAAGCTATTAGTTGCGCTTTATAAGTTCTTTTTCCGAAAAAAGAATCAATTATATATCCGGGAACATTAGAAAAATTTATAATATCGCTTTTATTTAGTAAGATCTTCCTTGCGTTTAAACGATTACTCTCCATTCTTTTAAAATTTTCCATATTTATTTTTAAGCAGCATACGCAAAACTGTTTTTAATATTCGCTTTTTATGTGATAACATAGTTATTAGGCAATTCAATGCAAAACAGGTTTCACAGTTAGTTCACTCTCTATTATTGATTGCAAAAAAAAACCCTGCAGAAAATTCAGTATGCCATGAAAAAATAGTTGTAAGGGATTGATTTCGATTATTTTCAAAATATATGAAAAGTTAAAATCACTTATATTGCGCATTTCGTAAAAGGGGAAACCATAATTTTGCAAAAAAATATTATAATAGAAGGGAATTTTCCCTTGTACGAAAAGTTAAAATCAGTCATACTATGTTATTTCTATAAAAAGGAAACCAAATTATTTTGTCTTTTACAAAAATATAACAAAATATATTTATTCAACAAAGAGTATAATATTCAACGCAATAAATTAAACTCAATACAAAATTTATTCCTAACAAATGAATATGGAACATAATTCATAAGATAATGCATGTGATACAAAATTTTTTAATTATGAGGTTATCGCACAGAAAAAAGTGCAATAAAGCCAATATGGGGTTATAGCATAAATTTCTAATTTTTAATATGGTATTATCTCACTTGTTTGAAGGAAATAAGCCCATATGGGACTATAGCACATCGCTGGTGATATAAAGCCAATATGGGGTTATGGTATATGTATATACCATATACCATAACCCCATATTGGCTTTATAGCACTTTTTCCTATGCTATAAACCCATAATTTGGGTTTGGGGTTATCGCACAAAATAAAATGCAATAAAGCCAATATGGGGTTATAGCAATGATTTTGTAGGGTGTACGAATTAGCCCCCACGAACAGTTATAAATTAAAAATTTTATTTAATTTCTTTGTTTTCTTACGCCATATTTTCGTAAATCTCCGTTACAAAATATTACTTGATTAAGTTCGACATTATAGCTATAGTACTTGTGAGCGTTCGGAGAATATGCCAGCCATAAGAGTAATTCTGTTGTTTTTTTTTCGTGAGTTTTTGTGAAAGGTATCCATCGTATGAGTTGAAGGATTTGCGACTCGCTGATTCCATTAACAAAAGCAAAAGCACAAGCTATTAGTTGCGCTTTATAAGTTCTTTTTCCGAAAAAAGAATCAATTATAAATCCGGGAACATTAGAAAAATTTATAATATCGCTTTTATTTAGTAAGATCTTCCTTGCGTTTAAACGATTACTCTCCATTCTTTTAAAATTTTCCATATTTATTTTTAAGCAGCATACGCAAAACTGTTTTTAAGAAAAAAAAAATGTTTCATCAATACTTGAGGAAAGGGGTACCCCTTTGCAATACATAAATTTTTTGGTAAAAACAAAATTTTACCCAATTTTGGGTACCCCTTTGCAATAAATAAATTTTTTGGTTGAAACACAATTTTACCCGACTTTGCCAAAAAGGCGTTCATTTCTAATAAGCAGGTATTGAAATGAGTTTCAAATGCGAAGAAGCTTCCGAAAAATCTCAAATCGCAAGCATTTAAGAAAAAAACATTTTTCATCAATATTTTAGGTAAGGGGTACCCCTTTGCAATAAATAATATTTTTGGTTGAAACACAATTTTGCCCGACTTTGCCCAAAATGCGTTCATTTCTAATAAGCAAGTATTGAAATGAGATTCAAATGCTAAGAAGCTTCCGAAAAATCTCAAATCGCAAGCATTTATGAAAAAAAAAATTGTTCATTAATATTTTAGGAAAGGGGTACCCCTTTGCAATAAATAAATTTTTTGGTTGAAACACAATTTTACCCGACTTTGCCCAAAAGGCGTTCATTTCTAATAAGCAAGTATTGAAATGAGATTCAAATGCGAAGAAGCTTCCGAAAAATCTCAAATCGCAAGCATTTAAGAAAAAAAATTTGTCATCAATATTTTAGGAAAGGGGTACCCCTTTGCAATACATAAATATTTTGGTTGAAACACAATTTTACCCAATTTTGTCCAAAAGGCGTTTATTTCTAATAAGCAAGTATTGAAATGAGTTTCAAATGCGAAGAAGCTTCCGAAAAATCTCAAATCGCAAGCATTTAAGAAAAAAAATGTTTCATCAATATTTGAGGAAAGGGGTACCCCTTTGCAATAAATAAATTTTTTGGTTGAAACACAATTTTACCTAATTTTGCCCAAAAGGCGTTTATTTCTAATAAGCAAGTATTGAAAGGAGATTCAAATGCGAAGAAGCTTCCGAAAAATATCAAATCGCAAGCATTTAAGAAAAAAAATTTTTCATCAATATTTGAGGAAAGGGGTACCCCTTTGCAATAAATAAATTTTTTGGTTGAAACACAATTTTACCCGACTTTGCCCAAAAGGCGTTCATTTCTAATAAGCAAGTATTGAAATGAGATTCAAATGCGAAGAAGATTCCGAAAAATCTCAAGTCGCAAGCATTTAAGAAAAACATTTGTCATCAATATTTTAGGAAAGGGGTACCCCTTTGCAATACATAAATTTTTTGGTTGAAACACAATTTTACCAGACTTTGCCCAAAAGGCGTTAATTTCTAATAGGCAAGTGTTGAAAGGAGTTTCAAATGCGAAGAAGCTTCCGAAAAATCTCAAATCGCATGCATTTAAGAAAGAAAAATTTTTCATCAATATTTTAGGAAAGGGGTACGTACGCCTTTGCAAAAAATACATTTTTTGGTTGAAACACAATTTTACCCAATTTTGCCCAAAAGGCGTTCATTTCTAATAAGCAAGTGTTGAAAGGAGATTCAAATGCGAAGAAGCTTCCGAAAAATCTCAAATCGCAAGCATTTAAGAAAAAAAAATGTTTCATCAATATTTGAGGAAAGGGGTACCCCTTTGCAATAAATAAATTTTTTGGTTGAAACACAATTTTACCTAATTTTGCCCAAAAGGCGTTCATTTCTAATAAGCAAGTATTGAAATGAGATTCAAATGCGAAGAAGCTTCCGAAAAATCTCAAATCGCAAGCATTTAAGAAAAACAATTTTTCATCAATATTTTAGGAAAGGGGTATCCCTTTGCAATAAATAAATTTTTTGGTTGAAACACAATTTTACCCAATTTTGCCCAAAAGGCGTTCATTTCTAATAAGCAAGTATTGAAATGAGATTCAAATGCGAAGAAGATTCCGAAAAATCTCAAGTCGCAAGCATTTAAGAAAGAAAAAATTATAATCAATATTTTAGGAAAGAGGTACCCCTTTGCAATAAATAAATTTTTTGGTTGAAACACAGTTTTACCCGACATTGCCCAAAAGGCGTTTATTTCTAATAAGCAAGTATTGAAAGGAGATTCAAATGCTAAGAAGCTTCCGAAAAATCTCAAATCGCTAGCATTTATGAAAAAAAAAATTTTTCATCAATATTTTAGGAAAGAGGTACCCCTTTGCAATAAATAAATTTTTTGGTTGAAACACAATTTTACCCGACTTTGCCAAAAAGGCGTTCATTTCTAATAAGCAGGTATTGAAAGGAGATTCAAATGCGAAGAAGCTTCCGAAAAATCTCAAATCGAAAGCATTTAAGAAAAACATTTTTCATCAATATTTTAGGAAGGGGTACCCCTTTGCAATAAATAAATTTTTGGTTAAAACACAATTTTACCCGACTTTGCCCAAAAGGCGTTCATTTCTAATAAGCAAGTATTGAAAGGAGATTCAAATGCGAAGAAGCTTCCGAAAAATCTCAAATCGCAAGCATTTAAGAAAAAAACATTTTTCATCAATATTTTAGGAAGGGGTACCCCTTTGCAATAAATAAATTTTTTGGTTGAAACACAATTTTACCCGACTTTGCCCAAAAGGCGTTTATTTCTAATAAGCAAGTATTGAAATGAGATTCAAATGCGAAGAAGCTTCCGAAAAATCTCAAATCGCAAGCATTTAAGAAAAAAATTTTTCATCAATATTTTAGGAAAGGGGTACCCCTTTGCAATAAATAAATTTTTTGGTTGAAACACAATTTTACCCGACTTTGCCCAAAAGGCGTTCATTTCTAATAAGCAAGTATTGAAATGAGTTTCAAATGCGAAGAAGCTTCCGAAAAATCTCAAATCGCAAGCATTTAAGAAAAAAAAATTGTTCATCAATATTTTAGGAAAGGGGTACCCCTTTGCAATAAATAAATTTTTTGGTTGAAACACAATTTTACCCGACTTTGCCCAAAAGGCGTTCATTTCTAATAAGCAAGTGTTGAAAGGAGATTCAAATGCGAAGAAGCTTCCGAAAAATCTCAAATCGCAAGCATTTATGAAAAAAAAATAATTTTTCATCAATATTTTAGGAAAGGGGTACCCCTTTGCAATAAATAAATTTTTTGGTTGAAACACAATTTTACCCGACTTTGCCCAAAAGGCGTTCATTTCTAATAAGGAAGTATTGAAAGGAGATTCAAATGCGGAGAAGCTTCCGAAAAATCTCAAATCGCAAGCATTTATGAAAAAAAAATAATTTTTTATCAATATTTTAGGAAAGGGTACGCCTTTGCAAAAAATAAATTTTTTGGTTGAAACACAATTTTACCCAATTTTGCCCAAAAGGCGTTTATTTCTAATAAGCAAGTATTGAAAGGAGATTCCAATGCGAAGAAGCTTCCGAAAAATCTCAAATCGCAAGCATTTATGAAAAAAAAATAATTTTTTATCAATATTTTAGGAAAGGCTTACCCCTTTGCTAAAAATCAATTTTTTGGTTGAAACACAATTTTACCCAATTTTGCCCAAAAGGCGTTTATTTCTAATAAGCAAGTATTGAAAGGAGATTCAAATGCGAAGAAGCTTCCGAAAAATCTCAAATCGCATGCATTTAAGAAAAAAAAATTGTTCATCAATATTTTAGGAAAGGGGTACCCCTTTGCTAAAAATCAATTTTTTGGTTGAAACACAATTTTACCCAATTTTGCCCAAAAGGCGTTTATTTCTAATAACTGAGTATTGAAAGGAGTTTCAAATGCGAAGAAGCTTCCTAAAAATCTCAAATCGCATGCATTTAAGAAAAAAAATTATTTGCCAATTTTTTAGGAAAGGCTTACCCCTTTGCTAAAAATCAATTTTTTGGTTGAAACACAATTTTACCCAATTTTGCCCAAAAGGCGTTTATTTCTAATAACTGAGTATTGAAAGGAGTTTCAAATGCGAAGAAGCTTCCGAAAAATCTCAAATCGCATGCATTTAAGAAAAAAAATTATTTGCCAATTTTTTAGGAAAGGCTTACCCCTTTGCTAAAAATCAATTTTTTGGTTGAAACACAATTTTACCCGACATTGCCCAAAAGGCGTTTATTTCTAATAAGCAAGTATTGAAAGGAGATTCAAATGCTAAGAAGCTTCCGAAAAATTTCAAATCGCAAGCATTTATGAAAAAAAAAATTTTTCATCAATATTTTAGGAAAGAGGTACCCCTTTGCAATAAATAAATTTTTTGGTTGAAACACAGTTGTACCCGACATTGCCCAAAAGGCGTTTATTTCTAATAAGCAAGTATTGAAAGGAGATTTAAATGCGAAGAAGCTTCCGAAAAATCTCAAATCGCAAGCATTTAAGAAAAAAACATTTTTCATCAATATTTTAGGAAAGGGGTACCCCTTTGCAATAAATAAATTTGTTGGTTGAAACACAATTTTACCCGACATTGCCCAAAAGGCGTTTATTTCTAATAAGCAAGTATTGAAAGGAGATTCAAATGCGAAGAAGCTTCCGAAAAATCTCAAATCGCATGCATTTAAGAAAAAAAAATTGTTCATCAATATTTTAGGAAAGCGGTACCCCTTTGCAATAAATAAATTTTTTGGTTGAAACACAATTTTACCCGACTTTGCCCAAAAGGCGTTCATTTCTAATAAGCAAGTGTTGAAAGGAGATTCAAATGCGAAGAAGCTTCCGAAAAATCTCAAATCGCAAGCATTTATGAAAAAAAAATAATTTTTCATCAATATTTTAGGAAAGGGGTACCCCTTTGCTATAAATAATTTTTTGGTTGAAACACAATTTTACCCAATTTTGCCCAAAAGGCGTTCATTTCTAATAAGCAAGTATTGAAATGAGATTCAAATGCGAAGAAGCTTCTGAAAAATCTCAAATCGCAAGCATTTAAGAAAAACAATTTTCATCAATATTTTAGGAAAGGGGTATCCCTTTGCAATAAATAAATTTGTTGGTTGAAACACAATTTTACCCGACTTTGCCCAAAAGGCGTTCATTTCTAATAAGCAAGTATTGAAATGAGATTCAAATGCGAAGAAACTTCCGAAAAATCTCAAATCGCAAGCATTTAAGAAAGAAAAAATTGTTCATCAATATTTTAGGAAAGGGGTACTCCTTTGCAATAAATAAATTTTTTGGTTGAACCACAATTTTACCCGACTTTGCCCAAAAGGCGTTCATTTCTAATAAGCAAGTACTGAAAGTACATTCAAATGCGAATAAGCTTCCGAAAAATCTCAAATCGCAAGCATTTAAGAAAAAAAAATTTTTCATCAATATTTTAGGAAAGGGGTACCCCTTTGCAATAAATGAATTTTTTGGTTGAAACACAATTTTACCCGACTTTGCCAAAAGGCGTTCATTTCTAATAAGCAAGTATTGAAATGAGATTCAAATGCGAAGAAGCTTCCGAAAAATCTCAAATCGCAGGCATTTAAGAAAAAAAATGTTTCATCAATATTTTAGGAAAGGGGTACCCCTTTGCAATAAATAAATTTTTTGGTTGAAAAACAATTTTACCCGACTTTGCCCAAAATGCGTTCATTTCTAATAAGCAAGTATTGAAATGAGATCCAAATGCGAAGAAGCTTCCGAAAAATCTCAAATCGCAAGCATTTAAGAAAAAAAAATTTTTCATCAATATTTTAGGAAAGGGGTACCCCTTTGCAATAAATAAATTTTTTGGTTGAAACACAACTTTTCCCGACATTGCCCAAAAGGCGTTTATTTCTAATAAGCAAGTATTGAAATGAGTTTCAAATGCGAAGAAGCTTCCGAAAAATCTAAAATCGCAAGCATTTATGAAAAAAAAATAATTTTTCATCAATATTTTAGGAAAGGGGTACCCCTTTGCTCTAAATAATTTTTTTGCTTGAAACACAATTTTACCCAATTTTGCCCAAAAGGCGTTCATTTCTAATAAGCAAGTATTGAAATGAGATTCAAATGCGAAAAAGCTTCCGAAAAATCCCAAATCGCAAGCATTTAAGAAAAAAATTTGTCATCAATATTTTAGGAAAGGGGTGCCCCTTTGCAATACATAAATTTTTTGGTTGAAACACAATTTTACCCAATTTTGCCCAAAAGGCGTTCATTTCTAATAAGCAAGTATTGAAATGAGATTCAAATGCGAAGAAGCTTCCGAAAAATCTCAAATCGCAAGCATTTATGAAAAAAAAATAATTTTTCATCAATATTTTAGGAAAGGGGTACCCCTTTGCTATAAATAATTTTTTTGGTTGAACCACAATTTTACCCGACTTTGCCCAAAAGGCGTTCATTTCTAATAAGCAAGTGTTGAGATTCAAATGCGAAGAAGCTTCCGAAAAATCTCAAATCGCAAGCATTTAAGAAAAAAATTTGTCATCAATATTTTAGGAAAGGGGTGCCCCTTTGCAATACATAAATTTTTTGGTTGAAACACAATTTTACCCAATTTTGTCCAAAAGGCGTTCATTTCTAATAAGCAAGTATTGAAAGGAGATTCAAATGCGAAGAAGCTTCCGAAAAATCTCAAATCGCAAGCATTTAAGAAAAAAAAATGTTTCATCAATATTTGAGGAAAGGGGTACCCCTTTGCAATAAATAAATTTTTTGGTTGAAACACAATTTTACCCAATTTTGCCCAAAAGACGTTCATTTCTAATAAGCAAGTATTGAAATGAGATTCAAATGCGAAGAAGCTTCCGAAAAATCTCAAATCGCAAGCATTTAAGAAAAAAAATTTTTCATCAATATTTTTGGAAAGGGGTACCCCTTTGCAATAAATAAATTTTTTGGTTGAAACACAATTTTACCCAATTTTGCCCAAAAGGCGTTTATTTCTAATAGCTGAGTATTAAAAGGAGTTTCAAATGCGAAGAAGCTTCCGAAAAATCTCAAATCGCAAGCATTTATGAAAAAAAAATAATTTTTCATCAATATTTTAGGAAAGGGGTACCCCTTTGCTATAAATAATTTTTTTGGTTGAAACACAATTTTACCCAATTTTGCCCAAAAGGCGTTCATTTCTAATAAGCAAGTATTGAAATGAGATTCAAGTGCGAAGAAGCTTCCGAAAAATCTCAAATCGCAAGCATTTAAGAAAAAAAATTTTTCATCAATATTTTTGGAAAGGGGTACCCCTTTGCAATAAATAAATTTTTTGGTTGAAACACAATTTTACCCGACTTTGCCCAAAATGCGTTCATTTCTAATAAGCAAGTATTGAAATGAGATTCAAATGCGAAGAAGCTTCCGAAAAATCTCAAATCGCAGGCATTTAAGAAAAAAAATGTTTCATCAATATTTTAGGAAAGGGGTACCCCTTTGCAATAAATGAATTTTTTGGTTGAAACACAATTTTACCCGACTTTGCCAAAAGGCGTTCATTTCTAATAAGCAAGTATTGAAATGAGATTCAAATGCGAAGAAGCTTCCGAAAAATCTCAAATCGCAGGCATTTAAGAAAAAAAATGTTTCATCAATATTTTAGGAAAGGGGTACCCCTTTGCAATAAATAAATTTTTTGGTTGAAACACAATTTTACCCGACTTTGCCCAAAATGCGTTCATTTCTAATAAGCAAGTATTGAAATGAGATTCAAATGCGAAGAAGCTTCCGAAAAATCTCAAATCGCAAGCATTTAAGAAAAAAAAATTTTTCATCAATATTTTAGGAAAGGGGTACCCCTTTGCAATAAATAAATTTTTTGGTTGAAACACAACTTTTCCCGACATTGCCCAAAAGGCGTTTATTTCTAATAAGCAAGTATTGAAATGAGTTTCAAATGCGAAGAAGCTTCCGAAAAATCTCAAATCGCAAGCATTTATGAAAAAAAAATAATTTTTCATCAATATTTTAGGAAAGGGGTACCCCTTTGCTATAAATAATTTTTTTGGTTGAAACACAATTTTACCCAATTTTGCCCAAAAGGCGTTCATTTCTAATAAGCAAGTATTGAAATGAGATTCAAATGCGAAAAAGCTTCCGAAAAATCCCAAATCGCAAGCATTTAAGAAAAAAATTTGTCATCAATATTTTAGGAAAGGGGTGCCCCTTTGCAATACATAAATTTTTTGGTTGAAACACAATTTTACCCAATTTTGCCCAAAAGGCGTTCATTTCTAATAAGCAAGTATTGAAATGAGATTCAAATGCGAAGAAGCTTCCGAAAAATCTCAAATCGCAAGCATTTATGAAAAAAAAATAATTTTTCATCAATATTTTAGGAAAGGGGTACCCCTTTGCTATAAATAATTTTTTTGGTTGAACCACAATTTTACCCGACTTTGCCCAAAAGGCGTTCATTTCTAATACGCAAGTGTTGAGATTCAAATGCGAAGAAGCTTCCGAAAAATCTCAAATCGCAAGCATTTAAGAAAAAAATTTGTCATCAATATTTTAGGAAAGGGGTGCCCCTTTGCAATACATAAATTTTTTGGTTGAAACACAATTTTACCCAATTTTGTCCAAAAGGCGTTCATTTCTAATAAGCAAGTATTGAAAGGAGATTCAAATGTGAAGAAGCTTCCGAAAAATCTCAAATCGCAAGCATTTAAGAAAAAAAAATGTTTCATCAATATTTGAGGAAAGGGGTACCCCTTTGCAATAAATAAATTTTTTGGTTGAAACACAATTTTACCCAATTTTGCCCAAAAGACGTTCATTTCTAATAAGCAAGTATTGAAATGAGATTCAAATGCGAAGAAGCTTCCGAAAAATCTCAAATCGCAAGCATTTAAGAAAAAAAATTTTTCATCAATATTTTTGGAAAGGGGTACCCCTTTGCAATAAATAAATTTTTTGGTTGAAACACAATTTTACCCAATTTTGCCCAAAAGGCGTTTATTTCTAATAGCTGAGTATTAAAAGGAGTTTCAAATGCGAAGAAGCTTCCGAAAAATCTCAAATCGCAAGCATTTATGAAAAAAAAATAATTTTTCATCAATATTTTAGGAAAGGGGTACCCCTTTGCTATAAATAATTTTTTTGGTTGAAACACAATTTTACCCAATTTTGCCCAAAAGGCGTTCATTTCTAATAAGCAAGTATTGAAATGAGATTCAAGTGCGAAGAAGCTTCCGAAAAATCTCAAATCGCAGGCATTTAAGAAAAAAAATGTTTCATCAATATTTTAGGAAAGGGGTACCCCTTTGCAATAAATAAATTTTTTGGTTGAAACACAATTTTACCCGACTTTGCCCAAAATGCGTTCATTTCTAATAAGCAAGTATTGAAATGAGATTCAAATGCGAAGAAGCTTCCGAAAAATCTCAAATCGCAAGCATTTAAGAAAAAAAAAATTTTTCATCAATATTTTAGGAAAGGGGTACCCCTTTGCAATAAATAAATTTTTTGGTTGAAACACAACTTTTCCCGACATTGCCCAAAAGGCGTTTATTTCTAATAAGCAAGTATTGAAATCAGTTTCAAATGCGAAGAAGCTTCCGAAAATTCTCAAATCGCATGCATTTAAGAAAAAAAATTATTTTGCCAATTTTTTTGGAAAGGCTTACTTACCCCTTTGCTAAAAATCAATTTTTTGGTTGAAACACAATTTTACCCAATTTTGCCCAAAAGGCGGTTATTTCTAATAACTAAGTATTGAAAGGAGTTTCAAATGCGAAGAAGCTTTCGAAAAATCTCAAATCGCATGCATTTAAGAAAAAAAATTATTTGCCAATTTTTTAGGAAAGGCTTACCCCTTTGCTAAAAACCAATTTTTTGGTTGAAACACAATTTTACCCAATTTTGCCCAAAAGGCGTTTATTTCTAATAGCTGAGTATTGAAAGGAGTTTCAAATGCGAAGAAGCTTCCGAAAAATCTCAAATCGCAAGCATTTATGAAAAAAAAATAATTTTTCATCAATATTTTAGGAAAGGGGTACCCCTTTGCTATAAATAATTTTTTTGGTTGAAACACAATTTTACCCAATTTTGCCCAAAAGGCGTTCATTTCTAATAAGCAAGTATTGAAATGAGATTCAAATGCGAAGAAGCTTCCGAAAAATCTCAAATCGCAGGCATTTAGGAAAAAAAATGTTTCATCAATATTTTAGGAAAGGGGTACCCCTTTGCAATAAATAAATTTTTTGGTTGAAACACAATTTTACCCGACTTTGCCCAAAATGTGTTCATTTCTAATAAGCAAGTATTGAAATGAGATTCAAATGCGAAGAAGCTTCAGAGAAATCTCAAATCGCAAGCATTTAAGAAAAAGAATTTCATCAATATTTTAGGAAAGGGGTACCCCTTTGCAATAAATAAATTTTTTGGTTGAAACACAATTTTACCCGACTTTGCCCAAAAGGCGTTCATTTCTAATAAGCAAGTATTGAAATGAGTTTCAAATGCGAAGAAGCTTCCGAAAAATCTCAAATCGCAAGCATTTAAGAAAAAAAATTGTTCATCAATATTTTAGAAAAGGGGTACCCCTTTGCAATAAATAAATTTTTTGGTTGAAACACAATTTTACCCGACTTTGCCCAAAAGGCGTTCATTTCTAATAAGCAAGTGTTGAGATTCAAATGCGAAGAAGCTTCCGAAAAATCGCAAATCGCAAGCATTTAAGAAAAAAATTTGTCATCAATATTTTAGGAAAGGGGTGCCCCTTTGCAATACATAAATTTTAGGTTGAAACACAATTTTACCCAATTTTGTCCAAAAGGCGTTCATTTCTAATAAGCAAGTATTGAAAGGAGATTCAAATGCGAAGAAGCTTCCGAAAAATCTCAAATCGCAAGCATTTAAGAAAAAAAAAATTTTTCATCAATATTTTAGGAAAGGGGTACCCCTTTGCAATAAATAAATTTTTTGGTTGAAACACAACTTTTCCCGACATTGCCCAAAAGGCGTTTATTTCTAATAAGCAAGTATTGAAATGAGTTTCAAATGCGAAGAAGCTTCCGAAAAATCTCAAATCGCAAGCATTTAAGAAAAAAAAAATGTTTCATCAATATTTTAGGAAAGGGGTACCCCTTTGCAATAAATAAATTTTTTGGTTGAAACACAATTTTACCCGACTTTTCCTAAAAGGCGTTCATTTCTAATAAGCAAGTATTGAAATGAGATTCAAATGCGAAGAAGCTTCCGAAAAATCTCAAATCGCAAGCATTTAAGAAAAAAAAAATTTTTCATCAATATTTTAGGAAAGGGGTACCCCTTTGCAATAAATAAATTTTTTGGTTGAAACACAACTTTTCCCGACATTGCCCAAAAGGCGTTTATTTCTAATAAGCAAGTATTGAAATGAGTTTCAAATGCGAAGAAGCTTCCGAAAAATCTCAAATCGCAAGCATTTATGAAAAAAAATTAATTTTTCATCAATATTTTAGGAAAGGGGTACCCCTTTGCTATAAATAATTTTTTTGGTTGAAACACAATTTTACCAATTTTGCCCAAAAGGCGTTCATTTCTAATAAGCAAGTATTGAAATGAGATTCAAATGCGAAGAAGCTTCCGAAAAATCCCAAATCGCAAGCATTTAAGAAAAAAATTTGTCATCAATATTTTAGGAAAGGGGTGCCCCTTTGCAATACATAAATTTTTTGGTTGAAACACAATTTTACCCAATTTTGCCCAAAAGGCGTTCATTTCTAATAAGCAAGTATTGAAATGAGATTCAAATGCGAAGAAACTTCCGAAAAATCTCAAATCGCAAGCATTTAAGAAAGAAAAAATTGTTCATCAATATTTTAGGAAAGGGGTACTCCTTTGCAATAAATAAATTTTTTGGTTGAACCACAATTTTACCCGACTTTGCCCAAAAGGCGTTCATTTCTAATAAGCAAGTATTGAAATGAGATTCAAATGCGAAGAAGCTTCCGAAAAATCTCAAATCGCAGGCATTTAAGAAAAAAAATGTTTCATCAATATTTTAGGAAAGGGGTACCCCTTTGCAATAAATAAATTTTTTGGTTGAAACACAATTTTACCCGACTTTGCCCAAAAGGCGTTCATTTCTAATAAGCAAGTATTGAAATGAGATTCAAATGCGAAGAAGCTTCCGAAAAATCTCAAATCGCAAGCATTTAAGAAAAAAAAAATTTTCATCAATATTTTAGGAAAGGGGTACCCCTTTGCAATAAATGAATTTTTTGGTTGAAACACAATTTTACCCGACTTTGCGCAAAAGGCGTTCATTTCTAATAAGCAAGTACTGAAAGTACATTCAAATGCGAAGAAGCTTCCGAAAAATCTCAAATCGCAAGCATTTAAGAAAAAAAAAATTTTCATCAATATTTTAGGAAAGGGGTACCCCTTTGCAATAAATGAATTTTTTGGTTGAAACACAATTTTACCCGACTTTGCCCAAAAGGCGTTCATTTCTAATAAGCAAGTATTGAAATGAGATTCAAATGCGAAGAAGCTTCCGAAAAATCTCAAATCGCAGGCATTTAAGAAAAAAAATGTTTCATCAATATTTTAGGAAAGGGGTATCCCTTTGCAATAAATAAATTTTTTGGTTGAAACACAATTTTACCCGACTTTGCCCAAAAGGCGTTCATTTCTTATAAGCATATATTGAAAGGAGATTCAAATGCTAAGAAGCTTCCGAAAAATCTCAAATCGAAAGCATTTAAGAAAAACATTTTTCATCAATATTTTAGGAAAGGGGTACCCCTTTGCAATAAATAAATTTTTTGGTTGAAACACAATTTTTCCCGACTTTGCCCAAAAGGCGTTCATTTCTAATAAGCAAGTATAGAAATGAGATTCAAATGCGAAGAAGCTTCCGAAAAATCTCAAATCGCAGGCATTTAAGAAAAAAAATGTTTCATCAATATTTTAGGAAAGGGGTACCCCTTTGCAATAAATAAATTTTTTGGTTGAAACACAATTTTACCCGACTTTGCCCAAAAGGCGTTCATTTCTTATAAGCATATATTGAAAGGAGATTCAAATGCTAAGAAGCTTCCGAAAAATCTCAAATCGAAAGCATTTAAGAAAAACATTTTTCATCAATATTTTAGGAAAGGGGTACCCCTTTGCAATAAATAAATTTTTTGGTTGAAACACAATTTTACCCAATTTTGCCCAAAAGGCGTTCATTTCTAATAAGCAAGTATTGAAATGAGTTTCTAATGCGAAGAAGCTTCCGAAAAATCTCAAATCGCAAGCATATAAGAAAGAAAAAAATGTTTCATCAATATTTTAGGAAAGGGGTACCCCTTTGCAATAAATAAATTTTTTGGTTGAAACACAATTTTTCCCGACTTTGCCCAAAATGCGTTCATTTCTAATAAGCAAGTATTGAAAGGAGATTCAAATGCGGAGAAGCTTCCCAAAAATCTCAAATCGCAGGCATTTAAGAAAAAAAATGTTTCATCAATATTTTAGGAAAGGGGTACCCCTTTGCTATAAATAAATTGAAACACAATTTTACCCAATTTTGCCCAAAAGGCGTTCATTTCTAATAAGCAAGTATTGAAATGAGATTCAAATGCTAAGAAGCTTCCGAAAAATCTCAAATCGAAAGCATTTAAGAAAAAAACATTTTTCATCAATATTTTAGGAAAGGGGTACCCCTTTGCAATAAATAATATTTTTGGTTGAAACACAATTTTGCCCGACTTTGCCCAAAATGCGTTCATTTCTAATAAGCAAGTATTGAAATGAGATTCAAATGCGAAGAAGCTTCCGAAAAATCTCAAATCGCAAGCATTTAAGAAAAAAAAATTTTTCATTAATATTTTAGGAAAGAGGTACCCCTTTGCAATAAATAAATTTTTTGGTTGAAACACAGTTTTACCCAATTTTGCCCAAAAGGCATTCATTTCTAATAAGCATATATTGAAAGGAGATTCAAATGCTAAGAAGCTTCCGAAAAATCTCAAATCGAAAGCATTTAAGAAAAACATTTTTCATCAATATTTTAGGAAGGGGTACCCCTTTGCAATACATAAATTTTTTGGTTGAAACACAATTTTACCTAATTTTGCCCAAAAGGCGTTCATTTCTAATAAGCAAGTATTGAAATGAGATTCAAATGCGAAGAAGCTTCCGAAAAATCCCAAATCGCAAGCATTTAAGAAAAAAATTTGTCATCAATATTTTAGGAAAGGGGTGCCCCTTTGCAATACATAAATTTTTTGGTTGAAACACAACTTTTCCCGACTTTGTCCAAAAGGCGTTTATTTCTAATAAGCAAGTATTGAAAGGAGATTACAATGCGAAGAAGCTTCCGAAAAATCCCAAATCGCAAGCATTTAAGAAAAAAATTTGTCATCAATATTTTAGGAAAGGGGTGCCCCTTTGCAATACATAAATTTTTTGGTTGAAACACAATTTTACCCAATTTTGCCCAAAAGGCGTTCATTTCTAATAAGCAAGTATTGAAATGAGATTCAAATGCGAAGAAACTTCCGAAAAATCTCAAATCGCAAGCATTTAAGAAAGAAAATATGTTCCATCAATATATTAGGAAAGGGGTACCTCTTTGCAATAAATGAATTTTTTGGTTGAAACACAATTTTTCCCGACTTTGCCCAAAAGGCGTTCATTTCTAATAAGCAAGTATTGAAATGAGATTCAAATGTGAAGAAGCTTCCGAAAAATCTCAAATCGCAACCATTTAAGTAAAAAAATATGTTCCATCAATATTTTAGGAAAGGGGTACCCCTTTGCAATAAATAAATTTTTTGGTTGAAACACAATTTTACCCGACTTTGCCCAAAAGGCGTTCATTTCTAATAAGCAAGTATTGAAATAAGATTCAAATGCGAAGAAGCTTCCGAAAAATCTCAAATCGCAAGCATTTAAGAAAAAAAAAATTTTCATCAATATTTTAGGAAAGGGGTACGCCTTTTCAAAAAATTAATTTTTTGGTTGAAAGACAATTTTACCCGACTTTGCCTAAAAGGCGTTCATTTATAATAAGCAAGTGTTGAAAGGAGATTCAAATGCGAAGAAGCTTCCGAAAAATCTCAAACCGCAAGCATTTAAGAAAAAAAAAAAATTCATCAATATTTTAGGAAAGTGGTACCCCTTTGCAAAAAATGAATTTTTTGGTTGAAACACAATTTTACCCAATTTTGCCCAAAAGGCGTTCATTTCTAATAAGCAAGTGTTGAAAGGAGATTCAAATGCGAAGAAGCTTCCGAAAAATCTCAAATCGCAAGCATTCAAGAAAAAAAATTTTTCATCAATATTTTAGGAAAGGGGTACCCCTTTACAATAAATATATTTTTTGGATGAAACACAACTTTTCCCGACTTTGCCCAAAAGGCGTTCATTTCTAATAAGCAAGTATTGAAAGGAGATTCAAATGCGAAGAAGATTCCGAAAAATCTCAAATCGCAAGCATTTAAGAAAAAAAAATTTTCATAAATATTTTAGGAAAGGGGTACCCCTTTGCAATAAATAAATTTTTTGGTTGAAACACAATTTTACCCAAAAGGCGTTTATTTATAATAAGAAAGTATTGAAATGAGTTTCAAATGCAAAGAAGCTTCCGAAAAAACTCAAATCGCAAGCATTTAATAAAGAAAAATTTTTCATCAATATTTTAGGAAAGGGGTACGCCTTTGCAATAAATAATTTTTTTGGTTAAAACACAATTTTACCTAATTTTGCCCAAAAGGCGTTCATTTCTAATAAGCAAGTATTGAAAGGAGATTCATATGCGAAGAAGCTTCCGAAAAATCTCAAATCGCAAGCATTTATGAAAAAAAAATAATTTTTCATCAATATTTTAGGAAAGGGTACGCCTTTGCAAAAAATTAATTTTTTGGTTGAAACACAATTTTACCCAATTTTGCCCAAAAGGCGTTTATTTCTAATAAGCATGTATTGAAATGAGTTTCAAATGCGATGAAGCTTCTGAAAAATCTCAAATCGCAAGCATTCAAGAAAAAAAATTTTTCATCAATATTTTAGGAAAGGGGTACTCCTTTACAATAAATATATTTTTTGGATGAAACACAACTTTTCCCGAATTTGTCCAAAAGGCGTTTATTTCTAATAAGCAAGTATTGAAATGAGTTTCAAATGCGAAGAAGCTTCCGAAAAAACTCAAATCGCAAGCATTTAAGAAAAAAGTTTTCATCAATATTTTAGGAAAGGGGTACCCCTTTGCAATAAATAAATTTTTTGGTTGAAACACAATTTTACCCGACTTTGCCCAAAAGGCGTTTATTTCTAATAAGCAAGTATTGAAATGAGTTTCAAATGCGAAGAAACTTCCGAAAAATCTCAAATCGCAAGCATTTAAGAAAGAAAAAATTTTCATCAATATTTTAGGAAAGGGGTACCCCTTTACAATAAATATATTTTTTGGATGAACCACAATTTTACCCGACTTTGCCCAAAAGGCGTTCATTTCTAATAAGCAAGTAGTGAAATGAGTTTCAAATGCGAAGAAACTTCCGAAAAATCTCAAATCGCAAGCATTTAAGAAAGAAAAATTTTTCATCAATATTTTAGGAAAGGGGTACCCCTTTGCAATAAATAAATATTTTGGTTGAAACACAATTTTACCCAATTTTGCCCAAAAGGCGTTCACTTCTAATAAGCAAGTATTGAAATGAGTTTCGAATGCGAAGAAGCTTCTGAAAAATCTCAAATCGCAAGCATTCAAGAAAAAAAAATGTTTCATCAATATTTGAGGAAAGGGGTACCCCTTTGCAATAAATAAATTTTTTGGTTGAAACACAATTTTACCCGACTTTGCCCAAAAGGCGTTTATTTCTAATAAGCAAGTATTGAAATGAGTTTCAAATGCGAAGAAACTTCCGAAAAATCTCAAATCGCAAGCATTTAAGAAAGAAAAATTTTTCATCAATATTTTAGGAAAGGGGTACCCCTTTGCAATAAATAAATATTTTGGTTGAAACACAATTTTACCCAATTTTGCCCAAAAGGCGTTCATTTCTAATAAGCAAGTATTGAAATGAGTTTCAAATGCGAAGAAGCTTCCGAAAAATCTCAAATCGCAAGCATTTAAGAAAAAAAAATTTTTCATCAATTTCTAGGAAAGGGGTACACCCCTTTGCAATAAATAAATTTTTTGGTTGAAACACAATTTTACCCGACCTTGCCCAAAAGGTGTTCATTTCTAATAAGCAAGTATTGAAAGGAAATTCAAATGCGAAGAAGCTTCCGAAAAATCTCAAATCGCAAGCATTTAAAAAAAAAATTGTCATCAATATTTTAGGAAAGGGGTACCCTTTGCAATACATAAATTTTTTGGTTGAAACACAATTTTACCCGACTTTGCCCAAAAGGCGTTTATTTCTAATAAGCAAGTATTGAAATGAGTTTCAAATGCGAAGAAGCTTTCGAAAAATCTCAAATCGCAAGCATTTAAGAAAGAAAAATTTTTCATCAATATTTTAGGAAAGGGGTACCCCTTTGCAATAAATAAATATTTTGGTTGAAACACAATTTTACCCAATTTTGCCCAAAAGGCGTTCATTTCTAATAAGCAAGTATTGAAATGAGTTTCGAATGCGAAGAAGATTCTGAAAAATCTCAAATCGCAAGCATTCAAGAAAAAAAAATTTTCATCAATATTTTACGAAAGGGGTACCCCTTTACAATAAATATATTTTTTGGATGAAACACAACTTTTCCCGACTTTGCCCAAAAGGCGTTCATTTCTAATAAGCAAGTATTGAAAGGAGATTCAAATGCGAAGAAGATTCCGAAAAATCACAAATCGCAAGCACTTAAGAAAAAAAAATTTTCATAAATATTTTAGCAAAGGGGTACCCCTTTGCTATAAATAAATTTTTTGGTTGAAACACAATTTTACCCAACTTTGCCCAAAAGGCGTTCATTTCTAATAAGCAAGTATTCAAATGCGAAGAAGCTTCCGAAAAACCTCAAATCGCAAGCATTTAAGAAAAAAAATTTTTCATCAATATTTTAGGAAAAAAATATATAAATTTTTTGGTTGACACACAATTTTACCCGACTTTGCCCAAAAGGCGTTCATTTCTAATAAGCAAGTGTTGAAAGCATTTTCAAATGCGAAGAAGCTTCCGAAAAATCTCAAATCGCAAGCATTTAAGAAAAACATTTGTCATCAATATTTTAGGAAAGGGGTACCCCTTTGCAATACATAAATTTTTTGGTTGAAACACAATTTTTCCCGACTTTGCCCAAAAGGCGTTCATTTCTAATAAGCAAGTATTGAAATGAGATTCAAATGCGAAGAAGCTTCCGAAAAATCTCAAATCGCAAGCATTTAAGAAAAAAAAATTTTTCATCAATATTTTAGGAAAGGGGTACCCCTTTGCAATAAACAAATTTTTTGGTTGAAACACAATTTTACCCAATTTTGCCCAAAAGGCGTTTATTTCTAATAAGCAAGTATTGAAAGGAGATTTAAATGCGAAGAAGCTTCCGAAAAATCTCAAATCGCAAGCATTTAAGAAAAAAAAAATTGCATTAAAATATTAGGAAAGGGGCACCCCTTTGCAATAAGTAAATTTTTTGGTTGAAACACAATTTTACCCGACTTTGCCCAAAAGGCGTTTATTTCTAATAAGCAAGTATTGAAATGAGTTTCAAATGCGAAGAAACTTCCGAGAAATCTCAAATCGCAAGCATTTAAGAAAGAAAAATTTTTCATCAATATTTTAGGAAAGGGGTACCCCTTTACAATAAATATATTTTTTGGATGAACCACAATTTTACCCGACTTTGCCCAAAAGGCGTTCATTTCTAATAAGCAAGTAGTGAAATGAGTTTCAAATGCGAAGAAACTTCCGAAAAATCTCAAATCGCAAGCATTTAAGAAAGAAAAATTTTTCTTCAATATTTTAGGAAAGGGGTACCCCTTTGCAATAAATAAATATTTTGGTTGAAACACAATTTTACCCAATTTTGCCCAAAAGGCGTTCATTTCTAATAAGCAAGTATTGAAATGAGTTTCGAATGCGAAGAAGCTTCTGAAAAATCTCAAATCGCAAGCATTCAAGAAAAAAAAATGTTTCATCAATATTTGAGGAAAGGGGTACCCCTTTGCAATAAATAAATTTTTTGGTTGAAACACAATTTTACCCGACTTTGCCCAAAAGGCGTTTATTTCTAATAAGCAAGTATTGAAATGAGTTTCAAATGCGAAGAAACTTCCGAAAAATCTCAAATCGCAAGCATTTAAGAAAGAAAAATTTTTCATCAATATTTTAGGAAAGGGGTACCCCTTTGCAATAAATAAATATTTTGGTTGAAACACAATTTTACCCAATTTTGCCCAAAAGGCGTTCATTTCTAATAAGCAAGTATTGAAATGAGTTTCGAATGCGAAGAAGCTTCTGAAAAATCTCAAATCGCAAGCATTTAAGAAAGAAAAATTTTTCATCAATATTTTAGGAAAGGGGTACCCCTTTGCAATAAATAAATATTTTGGTTGAAACACAATTTTACCCAATTTTGCCCAAAAGGCGTTCATTTCTAATAAGCAAGTATTGAAATGAGTTTCAAATGCGAAGAAGCTTCCGAAAAATCTCAAATCGCAAGCATTTAAGAAAAAAAAATTTTTCATCAATTTCTAGGAAAGGGGTACACCCCTTTGCAATAAATAAATTTTTTGGTTGAAACACAATTTTACCCGACCTTGCCCAAAAGGTGTTCATTTCTAATAAGCAAGTATTGAAAGGAAATTCAAATGCGAAGAAGCTTCCGAAAAATCTCAAATCGCAAGCATTTAAAAAAAAAAATTGTCATCAATATTTTAGGAAAGGGGTACCCTTTGCAATACATAAATTTTTTGGTTGAAACACAATTTTACCCGACTTTGCCCAAAAGGCGTTTATTTCTAATAAGCAAGTATTGAAATGAGTTTCAAATGCGAAGAAGCTTTCGAAAAATCTCAAATCGCAAGCATTTAAGAAAGAAAAATTTTTCATCAATATTTTAGGAAAGGGGTACCCCTTTGCAATAAATAAATATTTTGGTTGAAACACAATTTTACCCAATTTTGCCCAAAAGGCGTTCATTTCTAATAAGCAAGTATTGAAATGAGTTTCGAATGCGAAGAAGATTCTGAAAAATCTCAAATCGCAAGCATTCAAGAAAAAAAATTTTTCATCAATATTTTAGGAAAGGGGTACCCCTTTACAATAAATATATTTTTTGGATGAAACACAACTTTTCCCGACTTTGCCCAAAAGGCGTTCATTTCTAATAAGCAAGTATTGAAAGGAGATTCAAATGCGAAGAAGATTCCGAAAAATCTCAAATCGCAAGCATTTAAGAAAAAAAAATTTTCATAAATATTTTAGCAAAGGGGTACCCCTTTGCTATAAATAAATTTTTTGGTTGAAACACAATTTTACCCAACTTTGCCCAAAAGGCGTTCATTTCTAATAAGCAAGTATTCAAATGCGAAGAAGCTTCCGAAAAACCTCAAATCGCAAGCATTTAAGAAAAAAAATTTTTCATCAATATTTTAGGAAAAAAATATATAAATTTTTTGGTTGACACACAATTTTACCCGACTTTGCCCAAAAGGCGTTCATTTCTAATAAGCAAGTGTTGAAAGCATTTTCAAATGCGAAGAAGCTTCCGAAAAATCTCAAATCGCAAGCATTTAAGAAAAACATTTGTCATCAATATTTTAGGAAAGGGGTACCCCTTTGCAATACATAAATTTTTTGGTTGAAACACAATTTTTCCCGACTTTGCCCAAAAGGCGTTCATTTCTAATAAGCAAGTATTGAAATGAGATTCAAATGCGAAGAAGCTTCCGAAAAATCTCAAATCGCAAGCATTTAAGAAAAAAAAAATTTTTCATCAATATTTTAGGAAAGGGGTACCCCTTTGCAATAAACAAATTTTTTGGTTGAAACACAATTTTACCCAATTTTGCCCAAAAGGCGTTTATTTCTAATAAGCAAGTATTGAAAGGAGATTTAAATGCGAAGAAGCTTCCGAAAAATCTCAAATCGCAAGCATTTAAGAAAAAAAAAATTGAATTAAAATATTAGGAAAGGGGCACCCCTTTGCAATAAGTAAATTTTTTGGTTGAAACACAATTTTACCCGACTTTGCCCAAAAGGCGTTTATTTCTAATAAGCAAGTATTGAAATGAGTTTCAAATGCGAAGAAACTTCCGAGAAATCTCAAATCGCAAGCATTTAAGAAAGAAAAATTTTTCATCAATATTTTAGGAAAGGGGTACCCCTTTACAATAAATATATTTTTTGGATGAACCACAATTTTACCCGACTTTGCCCAAAAGGCGTTCATTTCTAATAAGCAAGTAGTGAAATGAGTTTCAAATGCGAAGAAACTTCCGAAAAATCTCAAATCGCAAGCATTTAAGAAAGAAAAATTTTTCTTCAATATTTTAGGAAAGGGGTACCCCTTTGCAATAAATAAATATTTTGGTTGAAACACAATTTTACCCAATTTTGCCCAAAAGGCGTTCATTTCTAATAAGCAAGTATTGAAATGAGTTTCGAATGCGAAGAAGCTTCTGAAAAATCTCAAATCGCAAGCATTCAAGAAAAAAAAATGTTTCATCAATATTTGAGGAAAGGGGTACCCCTTTGCAATAAATAAATTTTTTGGTTGAAACACAATTTTACCCGACTTTGCCCAAAAGGCGTTTATTTCTAATAAGCAAGTATTGAAATGAGTTTCAAATGCGAAGAAACTTCCGAAAAATCTCAAATCGCAAGCATTTAAGAAAGAAAAATTTTTCATCAATATTTTAGGAAAGGGGTACCCCTTTGCAATAAATAAATATTTTGGTTGAAACACAATTTTACCCAATTTTGCCCAAAAGGCGTTCATTTCTAATAAGCAAGTATTGAAATGAGTTTCGAATGCGAAGAAGCTTCTGAAAAATCTCAAATCGCAAGCATTCAAGAAAAAAAAATGTTTCATCAATATTTGAGGAAAGGGGTACCCCTTTGCAATAAATAAATTTTTTGGTTGAAACACAATTTTACCCAATTTTGCCCAAAAGGCGTTCATTTCTAATAAGCAAGTATTAAAAGGAGATTCAAATGCTAAGAAGCTTCCGAAAAATCTCAAATCGCAAGCATTTAAGAAAAAAAAATGTTTCATCAATATTTGAGGAAAGGGGTACCCTTTGCAATACATAAATTTTTTGGTTGAAACACAATTTTACCCGACTTTGCCCAAAAGGCGTTTATTTCTAATAAGCAAGTATTGAAATGAGTTTCAAATGCGAAGAAGCTTTCGAAAAATCTCAAATCGCAAGCATTTAAGAAAGAAAAATTTTTCATCAATATTTTAGGAAAGGGGTACCCCTTTGCAATAAATAAATATTTTGGTTGAAACACAATTTTACCCAATTTTGCCCAAAAGGCGTTCATTTCTAATAAGCAAGTATTGAAATGAGTTTCGAATGCGAAGAAGATTCTGAAAAATCTCAAATCGCAAGCATTCAAGAAAAAAAATTTTTCATCAATATTTTAGGAAAGGGGTACCCCTTTACAATAAATATATTTTTTGGATGAAACACAACTTTTCCCGACTTTGCCCAAAAGGCGTTCATTTCTAATAAGCAAGTATTGAAAGGAGATTCAAATGCAAAGAAGATTCCGAAAAATCTCAAATCGCAAGCATTTAAGAAAAAAAAATTTTCATAAATATTTTAGCAAAGGGGTACCCCTTTGCTATAAATAAATTTTTTGGTTGAAACACAATTTTACCCAACTTTGCCCAAAAGGCGTTCATTTCTAATAAGCAAGTATTCAAATGCGAAGAAGCTTCCGAAAAACCTCAAATCGCAAGCATTTAAGAAAAAAAATTTTTCATCAATATTTTAGGAAAAAAATATATAAATTTTTTGGTTGACACACAATTTTACCCGACTTTGCCCAAAAGGCGTTCATTTCTAATAAGCAAGTGTTGAAAGCATTTTCAAATGCGAAGAAGCTTCCGAAAAATCTCAAATCGCAAGCATTTAAGAAAAACATTTGTCATCAATATTTTAGGAAAGGGGTACCCCTTTGCAATACATAAATTTTTTGGTTGAAACACAATTTTTCCCGACTTTGCCCAAAAGGCGTTCATTTCTAATAAGCAAGTATTGAAATGAGATTCAAATGCGAAGAAGCTTCCGAAAAATCTCAAATCGCAAGCATTTAAGAAAAAAAAAATTTTTCATCAATATTTTAGGAAAGGGGTACCCCTTTGCAATAAACAAATTTTTTGGTTGAAACACAATTTTACCCAATTTTGCCCAAAAGGCGTTTATTTCTAATAAGCAAGTATTGAAAGGAGATTTAAATGCGAAGAAGCTTCCGAAAAATCTCAAATCGCAAGCATTTAAGAAAAAAAAAATTGAATTAAAATATTAGGAAAGGGGCACCCCTTTGCAATAAGTAAATTTTTTGGTTGAAACACAATTTTACCCGACTTTGCCCAAAAGGCGTTTATTTCTAATAAGCAAGTATTGAAATGAGTTTCAAATGCGAAGAAACTTCCGAGAAATCTCAAATCGCAAGCATTTAAGAAAGAAAAATTTTTCATCAATATTTTAGGAAAGGGGTACCCCTTTACAATAAATATATTTTTTGGATGAACCACAATTTTACCCGACTTTGCCCAAAAGGCGTTCATTTCTAATAAGCAAGTAGTGAAATGAGTTTCAAATGCGAAGAAACTTCCGAAAAATCTCAAATCGCAAGCATTTAAGAAAGAAAAATTTTTCTTCAATATTTTAGGAAAGGGGTACCCCTTTGCAATAAATAAATATTTTGGTTGAAACACAATTTTACCCAATTTTGCCCAAAAGGCGTTCATTTCTAATAAGCAAGTATTGAAATGAGTTTCGAATGCGAAGAAGCTTCTGAAAAATCTCAAATCGCAAGCATTCAAGAAAAAAAAATGTTTCATCAATATTTGAGGAAAGGGGTACCCCTTTGCAATAAATAAATTTTTTGGTTGAAACACAATTTTACCCGACTTTGCCCAAAAGGCGTTTATTTCTAATAAGCAAGTATTGAAATGAGTTTCAAATGCGAAGAAACTTCCGAAAAATCTCAAATCGCAAGCATTTAAGAAAGAAAAATTTTTCATCAATATTTTAGGAAAGGGGTACCCCTTTGCAATAAATAAATATTTTGGTTGAAACACAATTTTACCCAATTTTGCCCAAAAGGCGTTCATTTCTAATAAGCAAGTATTGAAATGAGTTTCGAATGCGAAGAAGCTTCTGAAAAATCTCAAATCGCAAGCATTTAAGAAAGAAAAATTTTTCATCAATGTTTTAGGAAAGGGGTACCCCTTTGCAATAAATAAATATT